>JAVSIQ010000842.1:0-608924 GCA_038502775.1 Hippodamia convergens | reverse complement strand
ATATATATATATATATATATATATATATATATATATAATTACATAATATGGCCCCATACTAATTAGATACATTGTTTATCTGTTTACCATTGATTCGATATATTACTATGTTGTATTTTGCAGACCAAGCAATGAACACCTGCAGTCAATACGCAGGAAGAATAAGATAAGAGAATGTTATAAATATCAGTGAATGACAATTTCTAGTCAGTTAATTAATCGATCTAGTAGCTCTACCAAGTATTAACGTTGTATTGTATTGAATAAAGTAAAGTAGTTTTTTTTTTAAAAACGAAGTCTTCCTCCCGAAAACATAATTGGCGACGAGGATGGGATACTGCCGGTCTTCTTAAAAGTGAACGAAAAAAATAATTGGCGACGAGGTCTGGGATTGTGCCGGTTTTGTTAAATTCTGTGAGTTCCTGAAGAAGAAGAGGTCCATCCAGTCTACAACACCGTCGGTTTCAACCGTTGAGCACAAGAAGAACTAGGTGAAGAAGACAGGAGCCCGATCACCTGAGTAGCGCCCCGTGACGGTTTCATTTCAACAAGACAACGTGTGTGAGCAATCCTTTAATTACTCCTAGTTTACCTAATCTGGCCCAAAATTAGTCAACCTTTTCCCAAGTTTTGAGCGTAAAACTTGTATAAAGTTTTTTCTAGGTTTCTTCAAAAAAACCGATTTATAAAGTTTTCTCTAGGTTTCTTCCAAAAACCGATTTATAAAGTTTTTCCTAGGTTTCTTATTTCAAAAAACCGATTACAATAGTTTTTCCTAGGTTTCTTAAGAAAAAAACCGATAACTTGATTGAATTAATAATTGATATAATTGATAATTGATATAATTACATAATAATTGATATAACTGATATAATTGATTGAATAAGTGAAATATTAAAATAATTCAATATTACGTCGATTAAACAATTTAGAGGTCGTAAGAATAAAACAAAGAAAATGGCAGTAGATTTGTCACTAGCTGAAAAGTTTGGTATGCTGTTACCTAAATTTTCTGGGTTGAGAACGAGTTGCATTCGTTCATAAAAGTGTTGATGATTATCTAGCGATGTTCGTAAACGAAAATATTATGGTGAAAAATTATTGCTTCGCAGTGGTCAAATCGAAACTGATAGATAGAGCCCTAGCGGAAGTAGCAACGTCTGACATTCCGAATTCCGAGATTGTTGCAATTCGTCTCATTAAATTTTGATTCAAACTTGTATACAAATTTGGTGATGCAAATTAACTTGAGTTTTGATACACCAATTGCAATTCTTGAACCAAAAAGCCCAATGAAGATATAATTTCATTTATAGACCGAATAATTTCTTTGAAAATAAGAATAAATTATAGAATTGACGCAGATAGAATGCCAGATCCAGAAAAAAGCAATTTATAAGAATAATATTTTGAAAATTTGTAAAACTGTTCTAATATCAAACGCGCCTATGGAACTAAGAACATATTTAATAACAAATAATGAATTTTCTTTTGATGACACATAAATGCAACTAAAGACTATATATGCAATCTAGCCCAATACGAATTACTTGATAGAAGTAGAAAAAATAAAAATTGCGCTCAGAATCATTCAAAAAATGTTCCAAGAAATTATAATTATAATTCACAAAATAGATCAAATCACGTATTTAATAATTACGGCGAAGTACCTAGATTTCCTTCGCAGCCCATTCCATTTACTCAAAGGAAATACTAACTATCAATATCCAAATCATAATAATAATTTTAAACCGAATCATTCAAGTAATGTTTTTAAAACCAAATTCCAATCAAAGAATTACTACCCCTCCAGAGAAAATGTCGATACAGACAAGAAATTATCCCCAGAAACGTTCAAATTACTGTACGCAATATAATCCAAATCCTCAACGTAACTTCTATCATAATAATGCTCATAATAATTACCAGAATAGAAATCAACATAATAATCCTAATTTTTACTTTGAAGAATTAACGCATTTAGATACGAGGAAACAAAGAAATGAAAATCAATTTGATTATTGTAAACCTTCAACTTCAAAAAACCACGACCATAATAGTCGAAATTTTCGCGAACTTACCCAAGAAGACGCATTAACTTAAATTACAATATTAATCATTCTAATCAATTACCCTTTATTGAATTTGAATATCCAAAATGTAAGCTTTTAATCGATAGTGGCTGTTCAGTATGTTTGATAGATCCAAAATTTGCTTATAGTAATTTCTATGATAATATTTTTCAAGAAGAAACAACATTAACTGCATGTATGAAGCAGGATACTTCAAATGAAAAAGTATTACTTCCTTTATTTTCAGAATTCCGTATGAATGATAGTCACCCTTTTGTACTTTATAAATTTCATAATAATTACGATGGCATTATAGGAGCCGATTTTCTTAATAAATACGGTTTGACATTCGATTTTAAAAACCAAGTATTGATGAATAAATATTGTAGAATTCCATTCAAATATGGAAAAACTTCGATTGAAAATATTGTTTAGTTCAGAAAGTATCACAACTTGAAAAAGAAAAATATGAGCTTTTCAAAAACTTTGCAAATAATTTGCAGGAAATTGATAAAATCGATAAAGCAAATGAAGATTTGAAAACTGAAAATGAACAATTGAAATCTAAACTTTTCATGATTGAGATGTCTAATAAAGAACTTGAAAAAATGATTGAATTGAACTCTAAAGCCAGTTATGAAATGGAAAAAGAAATTTCAAATTTGAAAAAATCAATAAACGTAATGAATAAGGAAAAATCAAGTTCACAGAAATCCTATTTTAGAATGAATAAAGCAGATATTAAGAATATGCAAGTAAAATCAGAATCTGATAGGTTGAATGATGAAAATACGATTATAAATAAAGACTTCGCATATTTTAAAGACATTACGTATGAAAACTTTACGAAACTATATGAAACAAACAATATTCCTGATTGTCATAATATTGAAGAAAAACAAGGTAATTTATTCAAAGCCCCTAATAAATATTCGTTGGCCCATTGCGTATCAGAAGATTTTCATATGAGTAGAGGCATTGCCCGAGATTTTAAGAGAAAATTTGGAATATGGATGAATTAAAATCGCTGAATAAAAAAAGTTGGAGAAGTAGCTATTATTCAAAATAAAAACCGTGTTATTTACTATTTGATAACCAAAAATCCTATTATGATAAACCTACATACGAAAATGTATTTAATTCCCTTTTATATTTGAAAAAACTTATGGATTCAAGAAATGAAACTCATTTAGCTTTACCGCGTATAGCGTGCGGATTAGATGAATTAAAATGGCCTATTATTTTGAATATGATAAAATATATTTTTGCAAGATGCAAAGTGAAAATAATTATTTATTATTTATCGCCACTGCATACTGAAATGAATGAAGAATTTATAGATTTTAACGGAATCGAAGAGAATTCACGTTATAAAGATGAAAATATTGAGATGAACTATATTGAAGAAATGTAATTTCTATTGCCAATTACGCTACGAAAGATGAATTAAATCATATACGATTACCGAAAGTAGGAAATAGTTCATATGATGGGATTAATTATGAATTAAGTATTAATGAAAGAAATAAATGTCAAGAATTATTAAATCGAGATATTAATATAAGTTATAATGAAATTGATGATATTGTTTATGATGAAATTAATGAAGATTTACTAAATGATTTCAAACTTAGATATTCAGACAGATTGAACGATAAACGTCCCGCAGAAAGAAGAATGTTCCTTCCTTTTAAATACAAACCCTATTTACGTTAAAAATCCAGTTGTCAGAGAGTTATTGATACTAAATAGATAGACATAGAATTTAAGATATGAATAATAAACATATTTATCATGAAAATATTACTCCCTTATAAAACAATTGATTATAAACATATTGATTTGAAACAAGTCGAGGATCTTATTTTAAGTATCAGAAAGAAATTGATAATTTGAAAAATAAAGAATTATTGGGATTCACACAAACGCCGCATTATGAATATTTAAAACATTCGAATAAAACTAATATTAAAACTTTAGAGGAACTTGTTAATGGAAAAATAAGAGTTAAAAGAGGACTCATTAATATTGGAGGTAAAATTTCGAAGATTTTATTTGGAACGTTAGATTCAGACGATGAAGAACTTTATAAAAATTATTTTGAAAGTATAGCAAGAAACGAGGACACACTTATGAGGAATCAAGACAGATTGCTACTGTAATTAATGATTTAAAAAATAAGTATATTGATAAATTTCGACAATTCGCAGACAATTATAAATTATTACGAACAATACCGCAATTGAGACACATTGAACACATGCATCTTCTCACATTTGAAATTAAGGATATTAAAAGTATACTATATGAAATCCAAACAGCAGTGAGCTTTGCTAGATTACATATTCTACATGAATCTATTTTGCCATTTACGAAATTCGAAGAATTAATTAAAAATGACACTAATATTCCATTGCATCATTTAAAAGATTATTATCAGTTATGTCATACGAAAGTAATATTTAAAGAGAAAGTTCTATTATTTCTTATATCAATTCCGACCGTTTATGAAGAGAATTATAACCTATACAAGTTTTACTATATCCCTCAGAAGAACTTAACCCTTCCTTAGTCCAATCCTTATATGCTCACTCAACAAGAAGAATTAAAATGGTCAACCAGTGAATGTCATGCAGTCGAAGAAGATTTCCTTTGCGATCAAGACTCCTTAACAAAACCTCCAGAATGTATGAATACTGTATTGAAGACACATTTAGAAAATTGTCCCAGGAAAAAGTTATTCCTATATCAAATTTGAAAACTTTGGAAGATGGAAGCATCCTTTCGATAAATAATATAGACACTCAAGAAAAAATGTCCTCAGCAAACCAAATATTACTTCACTTCACCGATGGCGATAATCCCAATCGAAATATATCATAAGTAACTTCCAAAAAGAGATATTCCCAACTTCGATAAGAAATGAAGAAAAATACATAATTCTACCCAGAGACGGCGATAATCCCACGAAACCAATCCCAAGAAGAGGAAAAAGAAGAATTCCAGGAAGAAGATATTCCAGATGTCAAATTAGAAGATATTCAAAGATGGAATCCAAGTACACCATCAACTTTTATTATTATTATAGAAATATTTATGTTTTAATTATTTTATACATTTTATTGAAATATTTTGAAAAATGTAAAGCTACACCTAATCAAGGTGATACCTTTATCCAAAGGGGGGAGGAATTACATAATATGACCCCATACTAATTAGATACATTGTTTATCTGTTTACCATTGATTCGATATATTACTATGTTGTATTTTTGCAGACTAAGCAATGAAACCTGCAGTCAATACGCAGGAAGAATAAGATAAGAGAACGTTATAAATATCAGTGAATGACAATTTCTAGTCAGTTAATTAATCGATCTAGTAGCTTACCAAGTATTAACGTTGTATTGTATTGAATAAAGTAAAGTAGTAGTTTTTTTTTTAAAAAACGAAGTCTTCCTCCCGAAAAACATAATTATATATATAGTGAAGGTATTATTGCTGACTATTCAGATACAGGTTCTTAATTTATTGGGAATAGCAGCAGTTGAATCAAATAATACTCTTTTTTCTTCACTCGAGCTTTCAAGACATTTATTGTCCCTTCATCACGAGAACTGAATAAATACAATGGATAAACATAAAGACAAGGTAACAAGGATCTTACTCACGAATTTGAGGTTGTATTTCAAAGATGTAGTTGCATGAAAGATTCAGAATGATGGGATTAATTTACAGAAATCATAAGTGAATTGAATTTTGAAGTTTATAAAATTTCAATATGACCTTATGAAAGAAAATTATTTGAAATAATCGAATCACAAAAATTAAAAGGGTATGATTCTATGTGAGGATGTTTGATAAACCGCTCTCAATGACTCGATCTGGTGGTTTGTTTCTGATTGAATCGATGTCCATCAGATATGAATACATTGAACTGAGTCTATTAATATCTTTTTTAAAATTCATAGAATTATCATGTTGCCATATTCTGAACATCTCAATAAATGTTCTTTTCTTGTCATTTTTTTCAATGTCTAATATTTTTACATTATTCAAATCAGGTTGGTGATTTTCAGAATTAGCATGTATTGATAATGCACATGTATCTTTGTATGTTCTTATGTTACTCTTATGAAGAGCGATTCTCTGTTTTAGTTTCGTCTTAGTTTGTCCAATGTAGCATTTATCACAATCAAAACAATTAATTTTATATACCACATCAGATTTATTCAAATCATTGATCCAATCTTTTACTCTTGTAAAGATTGATCTTATGGTTTTCACATTTTTTGTTGCTATTTTGAATTTATCAATAGGAATTAGGCTTTAGATTCTCTTTGTGAGATGTTCTTCATATGGTATAATTAAGTTTTGTTTCTGTGTATTTTTCTTGTGTTAAAGAAATGCCCGGATCAGGTTGATTATCATTAATGTTCAATTCTATTTTATCTGGAATATTGTATATTATTCGTCTCAACCATTTTTTTGGGTAACCATTCTTCTCCTAATGAAGAATATATATATATATATATATATACATAATTATTATTTCCACTCTTAAATCACTTTTTTTTAAAAACGAGAGAATTCTTCGAAGCAAGTTTATTGTGTGCAGGTCTAAATAACAATGACAATATTTCACAATGCCTGTTGCGAAGTGAACTCTTAACTAGAAATTGCTGATACAGAGAAGTATCCTATTACTTCCTGTGGAAGTCTACTTAGCTACTGCGTAATACCTCCCCCTTTTAAAGAAATAAGTTCAGCGTTAGTGGCTGAATTGTTTTTATATTTTTCCACAATTCTGGAAAATCTTATAATAAAAATTCTATATAACGTTATTACTACATCGATAAGAAGTATTATGGTTACTACGAAATAAATGGATGAAATGTGATTCGGATGAATCTTCCAATTAAAAATCAATTCATTGGTAGTAACATTATCTATCATTAAATTTGGTATTGTTAAATTATCAATTATTCCTTTGTCCATATTGGGCAGAACTACATGGTAAAATATGGTTGAAATTTTTTCATTGTAAAAATACTTAAAACTATTGGTAATGTTACAGGGTGTTTCAATATAATAAATCCCTTTCAGTTTATAATATTCGGTATGTTCACTGCACATTTCACTTATGTTCACATTGTTCACCGATAGAAATTTTCCTGATGATAACATCAGAAGATCGTCACTGGTCTGGGTGATTCTTCTCGGACAGTCCTCGTACTTGTGGAAATGAGTTTTTCCATACAGACAGGAACTGGTCTCAAGGCATTTTGTGGACAAATCCACCAGTCTTCGACTTTTGGGCATTCTTGTGGAATGGACCATCGGGCATCTTCTTTTTCCGTAAGCAGATATGGAGACTTTTCGATGAGGGTAACATTTTTGTAAGGGATATAGTGAAGGTGGTAGGTATCAAACGGATTTGGAGAAGTCATAGGTATTTCAATGATGAAAATTACATTTTCATTATGAAATTTCACAGACGTGTAACAGATAGAGAAGAAATCTTTCAAATGTTTCAAATGATTCATGAAATTCGTCGATTCTACGAACTTTTGGAATGTCTTCAAAGGAAGAATACTTTCATGTAGAACATGTAACCTGGCAAAGGTAACCGCTGTTTCAATTTCGTTCAATATTCTGTTAATCATGAGTTTTTTCGAATTGTATGAGAATCATTCGATTTATATCATTTTGTACTAAACGATATTGCTTGTAATTTATAATCATCTGATTCGTTACATTCGCATATTTGATTATCATTATCATATGTATGCTTGGACATCTTTGTCCATTTTGGGCCAATAGAATCTTTGCTTTAAACTCTCTATGTTTTCGTGAAAACCTCTATGTTTGGTTTTTGTTTCGTGAAAAAGTTTGATTTTCTCTTGTTGTTCTTCAGTCGATCCCACATCCTCTACGAGCAAATTATGAATTTTGAATGAGAATGCTTTTGCCTTGAATAAGTTTTGAGCTAGTTGAATGAAAGGTGATTCTAATTCTTTTTGTTTGAAAGAATTCCGTATTGACATTTCGGCTTGATATATTCCTTGAAAAACTTTGTAAAATCTTGCGGATCGTTGATTGTAACAATCAATCTTAAACGACTATTTTTATGCAATTTCAATCTTTCTACCGTTTTGGAGAACAATTTGATTTAAACTAGTGTTCAGGGTGCGTTCTGAATATGGAATTTTTAGTATCGGATTTTCTACGTTACTATGGACGGTTGATTCTACTTCTGGGTCTTGCATGCATGATTGGGTTAAATCTTCGAGTTCCTTTTGTGTCACTTCTAACTCTTCGTGTGAAATTTGTGGTATAATTGACTGTAAATCATCTTCTGGATCTTCGTTTATGTTCAATTCTTCCAAACGAATGCGTGAAATGGCGTCTGTATTATTGTTTGCACCTTTTCTGTATTTTATTTCAGAATTGAATTCTTCTAATTTAATCCGCCATCTCATAAGACGAGATGAAGCATCCTTTAGTGAGAAAAGCCATGTAAGTGGTCTATGATCAGTGAAAATTGTAAATTTTCGACCGAATAAATAAGGCCTGAAATGTTTCGTAGCCCATACTACTGCAAGTAATTCCTTTTCAATCGTAGAATATTTTATTTCTGCTTCAGATAAAGTTCTACTCGCGTAGGCGATTGGGAGGTCATTAGGGGGTGTTCCCTGCGATAATATAGCTCCTATTGCGTATTGGGAAGCGTCTGTTGTTAGTATAAAAGGTTTTTCGAAATCTGGGTATTGGAGAATTGGATAATTTATCAGCATATTTTTTGTACAATTAAAAGCGTCAATGTATTCTCGATCATGAATATTCAATTTAATATCTTTTTTCAAATACTTGGTCATCGGTTCCGTCACTTTTGAGAAATTGGCTATGAATTTTCGATAATATCCGATCATTCCCAAATATGATTTAATTTCTTTGACTGATTTTGGTAGAGGGAAATTTTTGATTACTTCGATTTTTTCTGGATTCGGTTCGATTCCTTTTTCAGAGATTTTATATCCTAAAAATACTACATCTTTCTTGAAGAAATACGATTTATCTAGCTGTATCTTCAAGTTCTCTTTCTTTAATAATTGTAAAACAGTTTGCATGTCAGCGACATGTTTTTCGGGTGAGTTGGAAAAAATTAAAATATCGTCGATGTACACTACACAGATTTTATTAAGTACAGGTCTGAGAATTTGCTTCATTACTCGTTGGAAAGTTGACGGCGCATTTTTCAGTCCGAACGGCATTCTGAGAAATTCGAAATGACCTTCATCCGTTGCGAATGCAGTCTTCTCTATTGAATCTCGGTCTAATTCTATCTGATGGAAACCGCTTGCTAACTCTTCGTGTGAAATTTGTGGTATAATTGACTGTAAATCATCTTCTGGATCTTCGTTTATGTTCAATTCTTCCAAACGAATGCGTGAAATGGCGTCTGTATTATTGTTTGCACCTTTTCTGTATTTTATTTCAGAATTGAATTCTTCTAATTTAATCCGCCATCTCATAAGACGAGATGAAGCATCCTTTAGTGAGAAAAGCCATGTAAGTGGTCTATGATCAGTGAAAATTGTAAATTTTCGACCGAATAAATAAGGCCTGAAATGTTTCGTAGCCCATACTACTGCAAGTAATTCCTTTTCAATCGTAGAATATTTTATTTCTGCTTCAGATAAAGTTCTACTCGCGTAGGCGATTGGGAGGTCATTAGGGGGTGTTCCCTGCGATAATATAGCTCCTATTGCGTATTGGGAAGCGTCTGTTGTTAGTATAAAAGGTTTTTCGAAATCTGGGTATTGGAGAATTGGATAATTTATCAGCATATTTTTTGTACAATTAAAAGCGTCACTGTATTCTCGATCATGAATATTCAATTTAATATCTTTTTTCAAATACTTGGTCATCGGTTTCGTCACTTTTGAGAAATTGGCTATGAATTTTCGATAATATCCGATCATTCCCAAATATGATTTAATTTCTTTGACTGATTTTGGTAGAGGGAAATTTTTGATTACTTCGATTTTTCTGGATTCGGTTCGATTCCTTTTTCAGAGATTTTATATCCTAAAAATACTACATCTTTCTTGAAGAAATACGATTTATCTAGCTGTATCTTCAAGTTCTCTTTCTTTAATAATTGTAAAACAGTTTGCATGTCAGCGACATGTTTTTCGGGTGAGTTGGAAAAAATTAAAATATCGTCGATGTACACTACACAGATTTTATTAAGTACAGGTCTGAGAATTTGCTTCATTACTCGTTGGAAAGTTGACGGCGCATTTTTCAGTCCGAACGGCATTCTGAGAAATTCGAAATGACCTTCATCCGTTGCGAATGCAGTCTTCTCTATTGAATCTCGGTCTAATTCTATCTGATGGAAACCGCTTGCTAAATCTAAAGCACTGAAATATTTCGCGTCCTTTAATCGATCTAATAAATCATCGATGTTAGGTAAAGGAAATTTATCATCGATTGTTTTTTCGTTCAATTTTCGGTAGTCAATGGCCATACGCCATTTTTGTTTTCCTGATTGATCTAATTTTTTTGGAACCATTACTATTGGGAAAGACCACGGAGAATTACCGCGTCTTATTATATTTTTATTCAATAAATCTTTCACCTGATTTTTCACTTCTTGTCTGTGGACCTCCGGATATCGGTAGCGTCTGACATAAACGGGGTTATCGTCGATTGTTCTTATATGATGTTTAATTTTATTTGTGAAATTTAAGGGCTGATCTGGTAATTGCAACGCCTCTTTATTGCTTTGTAAAATTTTGATGGGTTGATTTTTGAGGTTTTGATCAAGATGATCTAGTTTGACAGGGAGTTTCTCGTTGGAATGAGTTTGTTGGAAATAAAATTCTTGTGTTTTCACGTCGTTCCCTAATTCATTATTTTGCCAATTGAGATTGAGCTCTAAATCTTTCAGCAAATTTGCGCCTATGACGCCATCGTACTGGGTATGAAATTTATAGATTATAAATGGATAAGTACCATTAAATCCGAACGATGTAAGAGGGAATTCTACTTTATATCTGCTAAAATCTTTACCTATGGCTGTCTTGAAATCTGTCCGTTCTTCATAAATATTTTGGGGAAATAAATTGAATGCTACTGCCGGATCTATGATGCACATAGAACTTCCGCTATCTATTAATAATTTAACAGGAGGGTCATCTAATTTCAAATATGGAAGGGAAACTAAATGTTGCATATTAAAGTTCAGGTCTTGTAATTTTTCATAGGAACCTCTCGAAAATTTTCATCTTCCTCATTTATTTCAGAATTTTCATTTTCTGGATCTTCCTCATAATAATATTCAATTTCGTCATTTGATTCGATGTTGTTGTCTTGAATTTCTTCCGTATTAATTAATTCTTCTGCGTAAAAATCTGCAGGACCGGTCTTTCTGAAAAATTGTCGATTATTTGGCGGTTCTTGTCGAATTTGAGTACTAGCTGGTCTTTTGATAGGATAATTCCTAGTTCTGACGGACATTGGTTCTGGTTTTGGATAATTGTTTTGCGTATTAGGTCTCGGTTTGAAAACATCTATTGGTGTTCCGAATACTTGTTTGTTTGTCAGAATTTTTGATTCGTGTCTCTTGGGATTAAATTTTAATTCAACAGGTGGAGATGGAAAATGATTTTCTTGACTTGTAGAAGGCATTTCTTGTCGAACGTTCACGTGTGGAAGGATGTTCGAAACTGTATGTGTTAATCTTGGGAAAGGTTGCAAATATAATTGCTGTCTTTTGATTTCTCGATTTTCTAATAATTTACAAGTTTCATCGAAGAGTTTGGGTTGTAAGTCTAAAAGATTTCTAGAATTTTCGTCTACATTATTATATAAAACTGTGTTTCCTATTTTTTCGGATAATTCTCTATAAACTTTCAATTCGGTAGGATTGAGGCCTATTAGTTGTATTTGGTAATCATAAGTTTCGTTTGTCTAACTCTATCAATAAATTCGGATAACGATTCTTTTGGACGTTTCCTCATGTACTGATTTCGATGTTTTACAAAGTGAATACTTTGTAAAACATCGAAATTTATCTTGAAACCAAACTTACTATTTAATAATTGTTTTAATTCAGGCCAATTATTACAGCTAGGTCCTGAATAAATTACAGTTTTTGCGTGATCTATCAACTTTGATTTCACTGTAGCGAAGCAATATTGATTTATCAATATATTAGTCGTGTTTCCAAATTGATTCATGAAAGTATCATATTCTAATAAGAAAGTTTGCAATTCATTAGAATTTCCATTAAATTTATATTAATATATTTTACGGTATTTAAATCTATGATTACTGTATCTTGGTTGGCCATTTTATTTTCTCTTTCTGTTGAATCTAGTTTTAAGCTTTCAAACTTATTTATTAACAAATCTATTTTGAGTTTCTTCAAATTTCAAAGTATCAATAAAAATATTTTTTCTCTATCTTTTGGGCGAGGGATAGGAAGAACTGGGATTGTTATAAGATGCTCCAATTACTTCTGTTTTCCACTTTCGTTTTAAACCTGGTGGATGCTAACTCCAAACTCCACAGGGTGATCCTTGAGGGATGCTGTGCTGTGTCGCTCCAGTCAGGGTTGGTCCGCCGCCTCTTTTCTGGTCCGGGATTCAGCAACTCTTCTTAACTGGTCGTCACTGCGCACTTGTGTTGAATCTGGTACTCGGTGTTTCCTTAGGACTCAACGTCGTACTTGCGATTCTTGTTTGTTATTTAGATGTTACTCAACGAAAAGAATTTCACGTGTTTTCCTACAGTATGGATGTACTCGGTTTTTCTTTGGATAGAAGTTATCGTCGCACTGGCACTGATTTCAGGAAATCCACTGGCAACATCCCATCCTCGTCGCCAATTATTATTTTCCACTCTTAAATCACTTTTTTAAAAAAACGAGAGAATTCTTCGAAGCAAGTTTATTGTGTGCAGGTCTAAATAACAATGACAATATTTCACAATGCCTGTTGCGAAGTGAACTCTTAACTAGAAATTGCTGATACAGAGAAGTATCCTATAACTTCCTGTGGAAGTCTACTTAGCTATTGCGTATATATATATATATATATATATATATATATATATAATGTTGAAGGTATTATTGCTGACTATTTAGATACAGGTTCTTAATTTATTGGGAATAGCAGCAGTTGAATCAAATAATACTCTTTTTTCTTCACTCGAGCTTTAGAGACATTTATTGTCCCTTCATCAGGAGAACTGAATAAATACAATTGATAAACATAAAGACAAGGTTACAAGGATCTTACTCACGAATTTGAGGTTGAATTTCAAAGATGTAGTTGCATGAAAGATTAGAATGATGGGATTAATTTACAGAGATCAAAAGTGAATTGAATTTTGAAGTTGATGAAATTTCAATATGTCATTATGAAAGAAAATTATCTGAAATAATCGAATCACAAAAATTAAAAGGGTATTATTCTATGTAATGATGTTCGATGAACCTCTCTCAATGACTCGATCTGGTGGTTTGTTTCTAATTGAATCGATGTCCATCAGATATGAATACATTGAACTGAGTCTATTAATATCTTTTTTAAAATTCATAGAATTATCATGTTGCCATATTCTGAACATCTCAATAAATGTTCTGTTTTTGTCATTTTTTTCAATGTCTAATATTTTTACATTATTCAAATCAGGTTGGTGATTTTCAGAATTATCATGTATTGATAATGCACATGTATCTTTGTAAGTTCTTATGTTACTCTTATGAAGAGCGATTCTCTGTTTTAGTTTCGTCTTAGTTTGTCCAATGTAGCATTTATCACAATCAATACAATTAATTTTATATACCACATCAGATTTATTCAAATCATTGATCGAATCTTTTACTCTTGTAAAGATTGATCTTATGGTTTTCACATTTTTTGTTGCTATTTTGAATTTATCAATAGGAATTAGGCTTTTGATTCTCTTTGTGAGATGTTCTTCATATGGTATAATTAAGTATTGTTTCTTTGTATTTTCTTGTGTTAAAGAGATGTCCGGATCAGGTGGATTATCATTAATGTTCAATTCTATGTTATCTGGAGTATTGTATATGATTCGTCTTAACCATTTTTTTGGGTAACCATTCTTCAATAGGAGATCTTCTAATATTTTGAAATTTTTTTCTTTGAAGGAGTTATGTGAAATTTTAGAAATTCTAGATTTCAGGTTCTTAACTACATTGATTTTCATTTTGATAGGATGATATGAGGACCAATTCAAGTATCTTCCTGATGAAATGGATTTCCTGTACCAATCTGAAAGTAATCTATTATTTTCTCTGACAACTAAGATGTCAAGAAATGGTACGGAATTATTATTTTCTGTTTTAACGGTGAATTGTATTTTGGGATTGAATTGGTTCATTATATTCAACGATTGTTGTATTTGGTCTGCTGGTATTGCTGTAATAATATCGTCCATGAATTTCTTCAGGAATGGAACTCGAAATGGCAACTTGGGTAAAGATTTTTTTAATACAAAATCTAATACATATACTGCTATTATTGGTGATACTGATGATCCCATTGGTGTACCTTGTTTTTGTTTATAATATGTTCCATTGAATGAAAATATGGTTGTGTCAAAAACAAATCTGATAATTCTCATGAAATTTTGTTTACTTATGGGACAATGATCTTGAATATTATTCCAATTGTCGTCAATACTCTCTTCTGCCAGTTCTATAGTTATATTAGTAAATAATGAAATTACATCCCAGCTGACCAAGACAAAGTTTTCGGGAATAACCATATCATTTATGAAATCAAAGGAATCTTTCACATAGAATTCATTATTGAAATTGTATGCTTTGGTTAAGATATCTTTGATGAATTCAGCCAACATACAATTTGGTGAATCTAGAGAAGCTATAATTGGTCTTAAATCTAAATTATCCTTATGAATTTTTGGGAGTCCATAGAATTGCGCTGCATTACCTTTATAGTACATTAACTGTGATGCTAGTTCTGCATTCAGTTGGCCTCTTTTCTTAAGTTCTGAAACTAGGTTATTTGCTTTAAGTTGTGTACTATGACTTGGATCTTTGCTAAGTCTTTGGTAGTTTTCCTCATTATCTAGCTGATTTTGGGCTAATCGATTGTATCGATCTCTTTTCATGATCGTAGTGACATTTCCTTTGTCTGATTGAATAACGATCAATTCAGGATGTTCTTTTTTGAAATATCTTGAGTAAATATGAATTGTTTATATGATCTCCATTCATGAAATTAGTGATAATATTGATGAATTTAGATGTTAGTATATCTTTTCTTTTCTGTTCTTCTATAGAATCAGTCACCTGATTTATTGCTGAAAGTAGATTAGGAATCTTTATATCATATTTGTTAGGTGGCAAACAAAATTTAGGTCCTAATGATAAAATTGTGGAAATTTCTTGGGGAAGTTCTACGTCAGATAAATTTTTCAACCAAGATTGTTGTGTGACAATGATCTCTCTTTGCTCATTCCTCAACTTGTTAAATTTATTAATATTAATGACTCTTGTTTGGTGAAAAATCTTATTAGATTTAATTCTAACTTTATGGGCGAATACCAGCCAATCATTTTCTGATAGATGAATTGAAATTTTGTCTTTGAGAGAGGTCTGTCTACATTCAAGGTATAACAAATTTTTGTGAGTAATTTCTATTTCTAGATTAATAACTTTATTTCCCAATCTGGATGTGAAGGTCGCAACTTGATGTCCTGTTTTGGCATCTTTGTATTCAAATTGGAACTGAAACTTCTTAAGGTTGTTTTTGATGTGAGTAGAAATAATACCTTGTTTCCTGCATTTCAATAGGAAAATACGTCTATTCTTCAATTTGGCTACTTTTATGCTATTATTCGAATATTCCTTAAGATCTCTAACCATGTCTCTTCCATGTAGTCGCTGAATTTCTTCAAAGAATCCCATTTTGTGAATTAATGTTGAAGGTATTATTGCTGACTATTTGGATACAGGTTCTTAAGTTATTGGGAATAGCAGCAGTTGAATCAAATAATACTCTTTTTTCTTCACTCGAGCTTTCGAGACATTTATTGTCCCTTCATCAGGAGAACTGAATAAATACAATTGATAAACATAAAGACAAGGTTACAAGGATCTTACTCACGAATTTGAGGTTGAATTTCAAAGATGTAGTTGCATGAAAGATTAGAATGATGGGATTAATTTACAGAGATCAAAAGTGAATTGAATTTTGAAGTTGATGAAATTTCAATATGTCATTATGCAAGAAAATTATCTGAAATAATCGAATCACAAAAATTAAAAGGGTATTATTCTATGTAATGATGTTCGATGAACCTCTCTCAATGACTCGATCTGGTGGTTTGTTTCTAATTGAATCGATGTCCATCAGATATGAATACATTGAACTGAGTCTATTAATATCTTTTTTAAAATTCATACAATTATCATGTTGCCATATTCTGAACATCTCAATAAATGTTCTTTTCTTGTCATTTTTTTCAATGTCTAATATTTTTACATTATTCAAATCAGGTTGGTGATTTTCAGAATTAGCATGTATTGATAATGCACATGTATCTTTGTAAGTTCTTATGTTACTCTTATGAAGAGCGATTCTCTGTTTTAGTTTCGGCTTAGTTTGTCCAATGTAGCATTTATCACAATCAATACAATTAATTTTATATACCACATCAGATTTATTCAAATCATTGATCGAATCTTTTACTCTTGTAAAGATTGATCTTATGGTTTTCACATTTTTTGTTGCTATTTTGAATTTATCAATAGGAATTAGGCTTTTGATTCTCTTTGTGAGATGTTCTTCATATGGTATAATTAAGTATTGTTTCTGTGTATTTTCTTGTGTCAAAGAGATGTCCGGATCAGGTGGATTATCATTAATGTTCAATTCTATGTTATCTGGAGTATTGTATATTATTCGTCTTAACCATTTTTTTGGGTAACCATTCTTCTATAGGAGATCTTCTAATATTTTGAAATTTTTTTCTTTGAAGGAGTTATGTGAAATTTTAGAAATTCTAGATTTCAGGTTCTTAACTACTTTGATTTTCGTTTTGATAGGATGATATGAAGACCAATTCAAGTATCTTCCTGATGAAATGGATTTCCTGTACCAATCTGAAAGTAATCTATTATTTTCTCTGACAACTAAGATGTCAAGAAATGGTACGGAATTATTATTTTCTGTTTCAACGGTGAATTGTATTTTGGGATTGAATTGGTTCATTATATTCAACGATTGTTGTATTTGGTCTGCTGGTATTCCTGTAATAATATCGTCCATGAATTTCTTCAGGAATGGAACTCGAAATGGCAACTTGGGTAAAGATTTTTTTAATACAAAATCTAATACATATACTGCTATTATTGGTGATACTGATGATCCCATTGGTGTACCTTGTTTTTGTTTATAATATGTTCCATTGAATGAAAATATGGTTGTGTCAAAAACAAATCTGATAATTCTCATGAAATTTTGTTTACTTATGGGACAATGATCTTGAATAATATTCCAATTGTCGTCAATACTCTCTTCTGCCAGTTCTATAGTTATATTAGTAAATAATGAAATTACATCCCAGCTGACCAAGACAAAGTTTTCGGGAATAACCATATCATTTATGAAATCAACGAAATCAAAGGAATCTTTCACATAGAATTCATTATTGAAATTGTATGCTTTGGTTAAGATATCTTTGATGAATTCAGCCAACATACAATTTGGTGAATCTAGAGAAGCTATAATTGGTCTTAAATCTAAATTATCCTTATGAATTTTTGGGAGTCCATAGAATTGCGCTGCATTACCTTTATAGTACATTAACTGTGATGCTAGTTCTGCATTCAGTTGGCCTCTTTTCTTAAGTTCTGAAACTAGGTTATTTGCTTTAAGTTGTGTACTATGACTTGGATCTTTGCTAAGTCTTTGGTAGTTTTCCTCATTATCTAGCTGATTTTGGGCTAATCGATTGTATTGATTTCTTTTCATAATCGTAGTGACATTTCCTTTGTCTGATTGAATAACGATCAATTCAGGATGTTCCTTCAAGAAAATTTTTGTTTTTTGAAACATCTTGAGTAAATATGAATTGTTTATATGATCTCCATTCATGAAATTAGTGATAATATTGATGAATTTAGATGTTAGTATATCTTTTCTTTTCTGTTCTTCTATAGAATCAGTCACCTGATTAATTGCTGAAAGTGGATTAGGAATCTTTATATCATATTTTTTAGGTGTCAAACAAAATTTAGGTCCTAATGATAAAATTGTGGAAATTTCTTGGGGAAGTTCTACGTCAGATAAATTTTTCAACCAAGATTGTTTTGTGACAATGATCTCTCTTTGCTCATTCCTCAACTTGTTAAATTTATTAATATTAATGACTCTTGTTTGGTGAAAAATCTTATTAGATTTAATTCTAACTTTATGGGCGAATACCAGCCAATCATTTTCTGATAGATGAATTGAAATTTTGTCTTTGAGAGAGGTCTGTCTACATTCAAGGTATAACAAATTTTTGTGAGTAATTTCTATTTCTAGATTAATAACTTTATTTCCCAATCTGGATGTGAAGGTCGCAACTTGATGTCCTGTTTTGGCATCTTTGTATTCAAATTGGAACTGAAACTTCTTAAGGTTGTTTTTGATGTGAGTAGGAATAATACCTTGTTTCCTGCATTTCAATAGGAAAATACGTCTATTCTTCAATTTGGCTACTTTTATGCTATTATTCGAATATTCCTCAAGATCTCTAACCATGTCTCTTCCATGTAGTCGCTGAATTTCTTCAAAGAATCCCATTTTGTGAATTAATGTTGAAGGTATTATTGCTGACTATTTAGATACAGGTTCTTAATTTATTGGGAATAGCAGCAGTTGAATCAAATAATACTCTTTTTTCTTCACTCGAGCTTTCGAGACATTTATTGTCCCTTCATCAGGAGAACTGAATAAATACAATTGATGAACATAAAGACAAGGTTACAAGGATCTTACTCACGAATTTGAGGTTGAATTTCAAAGATGTAGTTGCATGAAAGATTAGAATGATGGGATTAATTTACAGAGATCAAAAGTGAATTGAATTTTGAAGTTGATGAAATTTCAATATGTCATTATGAAAGAAAATTATCTGAAATAATCGAATCACAAAAATTAAAAGGGTATTATTCTATGTAATGATGTTCGATGAACCTCTCTCAATGACTCGATCTGGTGGTTTGTTTCTAATTGAATCGATGTCCATCAGATATGAATACATTGAACTGAGTCTATTAATATCTTTTTTAAAATTCATAGAATTATCATGTTGCCATATTCTGAACATCTCAATAAATGTTCTTTTCTTGTCATTTTTTTCAATGTCTAATATTTTTACATTATTCAAATCAGGTTGGTGATTTTCAGAATTAGCATGTATTGATAATGCACATGTATCTTTGTAAGTTCTTATGTTACTCTTATGAAGAGCGATTCTCTGTTTTAGTTTCGTCTTAGTTTGTCCAATGTAGCATTTATCACAATCAATACAATTAATTTTATATACCACATCAGATTTATTCAAATCATTGATCGAATCTTTTACTCTTGTAAAGATTGATCTTATGGTTTTCACATTTTTTGTTGCTATTTTGAATTTATCAATAGGAATTAGGCTTTTGATTCTCTTTGTGAGATGTTCTTCATATGGTATAATTAAGTATTGTTTCTGTGTATTTTCTTGTGTTAAAGAGATGTCCGGATCAGGTGGATTATCATTAATGTTCAATTCTATGTTATCTGGAGTATTGTATATTATTCGTCTTAACCATTTTTTTGGGTAACCATTCTTCAATAGGAGATCTTCTAATATTTTGAATTTTTTTCTTTGAAGGAGTTATGTGAATTTTAGAAATTCTAGATTTCAGGTTCTTAACTACATTGATTTTCATTTTGATAGGATGATAGAAGACCAATTCAAGTATCTTCCTGATGAAATGGATTTCCTGTACCAATCTGAAAGTAATCTATTATTTTCTCTGACAACTAAGATGTCAAGAAATGGTACGGAATTATTATTTTCTGTTTCAACGGTGAATTGTATTTTGGGATTGAATGTTTGCCACCTAACAAATATGATATAAAGATTCCTAATCTACTTTCAGCAATAAATCAGGTGACTGATTCTATAGAAGAACAGAAAAGAAAAGATATACTAACATCTATATCATCAATATTATCACTAATTTCATGAATGGAGATCATATAAACAATTCATATTTACTCAAGATGTTTCAAAAAACAAAAATTTTCTTGAAGGAACATCCTGAATTGATCGTTATTCAATCAGACAAAGGAAATGTCACTACGATCATGAAAAGAGATCAATACAATCGATTAGCCCAAAATCAGCTAGATAATGAGGAAAACTACCAAAGACTTAGCAAAGATCCAAGTCATAGTACACAACTTAAAGCAAATAACCTAGTTTCAGAACTTAAGAAAAGAGGCCAACTGAATGCAGATCTAGCATCACAGTTAATGTACTATAAAGGTAATGCAGCGCAATTCTATGGACTCCCAAAAATTCATAAGGATTATTTAGATTTAAGACCAATTATAGCTTCCCTAGATTCACCAAATTGTATGTTGGCTGAATTCATCAAAGATATCTTAACCAAAGCATACAATTGCAATAATGAATTCTATGTGAAAGATTCCTTTGATTTCGTTGATTTCATAAATGATATGGTTATTCCCGAAAACTTTGTCTTGGTCAGCTGGGATGTAATTTCATTATTTACTAATATAACTATAGAACTGGCAGAAGAGAGTATTGACGACAATTGGAATAATATTCAAGATCATTGTTCCATAAGTAAACAAAATTTCATGAGAATTATCAGATTTGTTTTTGACACAACCATATTTTCATTCAATGGAACATATTATAAACAAAAACAAGGTACACCAATGGGATCATCAGTATCAATAATAATAGCAGTATATGTATTAGATTTTGTATTAAAAAAATCTTTACCCAAGTTGCCATTTCGAGTTCCATTCCTGAAGAAATTCATGGACGATATTATTACAGCAATACCAGCAGACCAAATACAACAATCGTTGAATATAATGAACCAATTCAATCCCAAAATACAATTCACCGTTGAAACAGAAAATAATAATTCCGTACCATTTCTTGACATCTTAATTGTCAGAGAAAATAATAGATTACTTTCAGATTGGTACAGGAAATCCATTTCATCAGGAAGATACTTGAATTGGTCTTCATATCATCCTATCAAAATGAAAATCAATGTAGTTAAGAACCTGAAATCTAGAATTTCTAAAATTTCACATAACTCCTTCAAAGAAAAAAATTTCAAAATATTAGAAGATCTCCTATTGAAGAATGGTTACCCGAAAAAATGGTTAAGACGAATAATATACAATATTCCAGATAACATAGAATTGAACATTAATGATAATCCACCTGATCCGGACATCTCTTTAACACAAGAAAATACACAGAAACAATACTTAATTATACCATATGAAGAACATCTCACAAAGAGAATCAAAAGCCTAATTCCTATTGATAAATTCAAAATAGCAACAAAAAATGTGAAAACCATAAGATCAATCTTTACAAGAGTAAAAGATTCGATCAATGATTTGAATAAATCTGATGTGGTATATAAAATTAATTGTATTGATTGTGATAAATGCTACATTGGACAAACTAAAACGAAACTAAAACAGAGAATCGCTCTTCATAAGAGTAACATAAGAACTTACAAAGATACATGTGCATTATCAATACATGCTAATTCTGAAAATCACCAACCTGATTTGAATAATGTAAAAATATTAGACATTGAAAAAAATGACAAGAAAAGAACATTTATTGAGATGTTCAGAATATGGCAACATGATAATTCTATGAATTTTAAAAAAGATATTAATAGACTCAGTTCAATGTATTCATATCTGATGGACATCGATTCAATTAGAAACAAACCACCAGATCGAGTCATTGAGAGAGGTTCATCGAACATCATTACATAGAATAATACCCTTTTAATTTTTGTGATTCGATTATTTCAGATAATTTTCTTTCATAATGACATATTGAAATTTCATCAACTTCAAAATTCAATTCACTTTTGATCTCTGTAAATTAATCCCATCATTCTAATCTTTCATGCAACTACATCTTTGAAATTCAACCTCAAATTCGTGAGTAAGATCCTTGTAACCTTGTCTTTATGTTTATCAATTGTATTTATTCAGTTCTCCTGATGAAGGGACAATAAATGTCTCGAAAGCTCGAGTGAAGAAAAAAGAGTATTATTTGATTCAACTGCTGCTATTCCCAATAAATTAAGAACCTGTATATATAATATATATATATATATATATATATATATATATATATATACGTATTGAAAATATTTGCCCAAACAACAATTGCCAGGTTCCCAAATTTAATTTTTTATATATATAATATATATATATATATATATATATATATATATATATATATATATATATCAGCACCCCAGAGGTAAAGTGTGTTAAGTCACAATATCAAAATTAGACAAAACAGCGATTTTTCAGTTCCATTATTGTTTCAAAGAATGTTTACTGCCATTATTTAGTGACTTGATATACCCAGGGAGTCAAAAATGCGTTCCACTAGCTAGAATTTACTTATATGAATCCAGTATTGTAGATAGTTCGTGTCTGAAAAAATGTGACTTAACACACTTTACCTCTGAGGTGCTGATATATATATATGGCGTCGCAAAAGCCTCATGAATATAGAAACTTCTCACAAGAACCATATTGGAGCATTGAGAGAATATTTCACCAGACAAAACACACCTTTGTTCCTTGCGCTGCGGGAAGCTGATGTTGATCTGTCTGCACTAAGAATGGCTGATGAGACGCACCGAGAGTCGGGGAAATCGAATGATGAGCTGTTGGAGGAGTGGAAGGGCAAAGCGCTTCATGGTAGGTACCCGAGTAAAACCTGGAAAAGAGAGAGGTCAATAAGCCAGAATCACTTACTTACCTGCGTGCAGGATACCTCTTCCCGGAAACAGAGGGTCGACTTTTCGCCATTCAGGACCAAATGGTGCCGACGCGTATGTATTTGAGATATATAGCGAAGATTGATATCCCCTCTGATCGTTGCAGAAGATGCTTGGCGGCGGCAGAAACAATTCAGCATTTGACATCGGCATGCCCTATAATGGCACCAAGAGACTATTTAGAGAGGCACAACTCAATGGCTAGAATCTATCATCAGCAGATAGCTCTCAACCTTGGTTTACTTGAATGCGAGGTCGAATAGCATTTATACATACCCAAAAGCCTGCTGCAGAAGAACAACAGGCACAGGGATGTTACAATGGTCACCGAGAGAGGGGTTGCTCACAACCGACCGGACGCCGTCATTTTCGACGATGCTCTCGGAACTTGTATCGTGCTCGATTTCACAGTTCCCGCGGACGAGAATCTTTCTAGGGCGTACACGGAAAAAGTTGCAAAATACTCAGACCTGGCTTTTCAGCTAAAGGAGCTCCACAAACTGAAATCCATAAAAGTACTGCCCCTGGTGATGTCAGTGAGTAGTCTGGTAGCGGAGCACCTTGTTATGAACACCGAAAAACTAGGGCTTGATCGATCCATAATATCAGCTGCCCAGAAATGTGATATTGGGCACAGTTCGAACTTTCTGGAAGGTCCATCGTAGGATTCTGCCGTGGAGCGTGAGCCCCCCCCAGTTTCAGAGGGTTTTGTCCAATAAATCTTATCCATGTATTTAACCGATCCCTCAATATTCATATCTTTCTTATATATATATAATTTTTAAAATTCTTTTTGGGTACTCGGCATAGGGCTTCAATTTATTCAATACAACATTTGGTCTTTTAACATCTATATTTCGGTCCTTAGTTTTGGACCTTCATCAGGATGCTACAAAAATCACGTCAATGGGCAAAATTGATACAATTATAAAAAAAAAAAACTTACATAGGACAAGTTGTGAAATGAACGGCGAAAGGCAGCATACAATAGAAAACACTTCTCATTAAGATTGAAACATGAATAATTCAACTATCCAGAAAAGTGCATTATAAAAAAGTAAAAACTAAAAATGACATAGCAGAAATGGTCGTGTCAGATAATATAGAATCTGACATAGAAAATTGTCATAAAATTCAGAGAATGAAGAAGACTAGGAACATAAAATAGAGTGTTATTAGTTTGATTTGGTGAAACTATTATCAGTGGATAAAAGGTAGCTATAAATACTACTGAGTCCTTTAATGTCTGCTTTTTTGTTAACTACATTTTTTTGTTCATTAATATAACACATTTCCAAAAAAAGTCTTTCGTCATTGTTTGTTTCGATGGATAAAATTTTAGTATTATTAAAATTGAAATTATGACCATTATTCTTTGCGTGTGAAGCCAAGGCACATCTGTCTGGATGAAGGCGGATATCACTTTTATGTAGGCTAATTCTTCTTCTAAGAGCTTGGGAAGTTTGGCCAATATAAACATTCGGACAATCAACACAAGGAATAGAATAAATGCAATCAGATTTAGATATGGTTGGAATTTTATCTTTGAGGCGGGAGAAGAGAAACCTATTAGTGACAACGTTATATTTGGCAATTTTTAAATTCTCTATAATGGAGAAAATATTAATTAGTTTATTGGTAAGTCCTGGCAAAGATGGCAAAGAAGCAAACTTGATTCTAGAGGGTCCAGTGTAATGACATCTCCTTCTGATCTAGTGGGTTCATGTGTTGGTTCAAGATTATTCGGTCCATTTTGATTTGTTGAGGTGCAAAAAATGAGTCTCTTCAAAAACCCATGTGGATATCCATTAGCTCTCAAAATTTTATGTAATGTATTAAGGGAATCATGCTGATAATCAGGATGAGCTATTTTGAGGATCCAATTTTTTAGATTATTGACAACATTTATTTTCATCTGCCAATCATGGTTAGACTTGTAGTGTATATATCTACCAGAAGATGTTGGCTTTCTGTACAAATCAAGTTTTATAATGTTGTCGTTTGTACGAATGACTTTAGGAGTTCATCAGAATTATTTCAATTACAAGGATGAATTTTTTTCACAAATTTTTGGATGTCCCAGTGGGAGCAATCTTAGCCCCATCCTTGCCTCATTAGCCATGACTGTACTAATCAGATTTTGTGTGGATCGTTTATCATTTCGCCCTTTCTTTTTGTACCAATATGTAGATGACTTGATTTTGACAATCCCATCGGATGGCAATCAAGAGCTATTGAATACTCTTTCAACTCTTTCAATCAATATATACAATTTACCATTGAAGAAGAAAAAGATAATTTCGTTCTTTTTTTAAATACTGAAGTCATTCGTACAAACGACAACATTATAAAACTTGATTGGTACAGAAAGCCAACATCTTCTGGTAGATATATACACAACAAGTCAAACCATGATTGGCAGATGAAAATAAATGTTGTCAATAATCTAAAAAATTGGATCCTCAAAATAGCTCATCCTGATTATCAGCATGATTCCCTTAATACATTATATAAAATTTTGAGAGCTAATGGATATCCACATGGGTTTTTGAAGAGACTCATTTTTTGCACCTCAACAAATCAAAATGGACCGAATAATCTTGAACCAACACATGAACCCACTAGATCAGAAGGAGATGTCATTACACTGGACCCTCTAGAATCAAGTTTGCTTCTTTGCCATCTTTGCCAGGACTTAGGTACCAATAAACTAATTAATATTTTCTCCATTATAGAGAATTTAAAAATTGCCAAATATAACGTTGTCACTAATAGGTTTCTCTTCTCCCGCCTCAAAGATAAAATTCCAACCATGTCTAAATCTGATTGCATTTATTCTATTCCTTGTGTTGATTGTCCGAATGATTATATTGGCCAAACTTCCCAAGCTCTTAGAAGAAGAATTAGCCTACATAAAAGTGATATCCACCTTCATCCAGACAGATGTGCCTTGGCTTCACACGCAAAGAATAATGGTCATAATTTCAATTTTAATAATACTAAAATTTTATCCATCGAAACAAACAATGACGAAAGACTTTTTTTGGAAATGTGTTATATTAATGAACAAAAAAATGTAGTTAACAAAAAAGCAGACATTAAAGGATTCAGTAGTATTTATAGCTACCTTTTATCCATTGATAATAGTTTCACCAAATCAAACTAATAACACTCTATTTTATGTTCCTAGTCTTCTTCATTCTCTGAATTTTATGACAATTTTCTATGTCAGATTCTATATTATCTGACACGACCATTTCTGCTATGTCATTTTTAGTTTTTACTTTTTTATAATGCACTTTTCTGGATAGTTGAATTATTCATGTTTCAATCTTAATGAGAAGTGTTTTCTATTGTATGCTGCCTTTCGCCGTTCATTTCACAACTTGTCCTATGTAAGATTTTTTTTTTATAATTGTATTAATTTTGCCCATTGACGTGATTTTTGTAGCATCCTGATGAAGGTCCCAAACTAAGGACCGAAATATACTGGTCCTTCTTCAGGATTCTATAATGATTACAGGAAGTTATAATTGTAAACATTATCAAGGGGCTCTTGTGTCTTACCGAATAGTTAAGGTAGAATTTAAACTGTGCCTTCAAAGTTATTATGTTTTCAGAAAAAAATTTTTATCTAACAACTCCTTGTGATCTGAAGAACAATTATGCAAAATCTTCATAAAAACATTCATTCGAAACTTTTCACTAAACTGACAAATTATTGACAAATTAATTCAAAAATTGTGTGATGACATCGAAAATTCTTCTTTATGGGTTTGATCTATTATATTGGTGTGATATGATGTAGCTGTATATATTACTGATATTATTTATATCTTGTCTCGAGTTCATTGCATTTTCAGTCTTTTTTATATGGTTCATTTCTAAAAAAAATCTTTTAGTCAAGTTCTTTTCAAATTCCAGTACTTCTGATGAGTCCCAATTCATCAAGTGGTCTGTCCTGCGACAATGTTCTGCCAACGCACATACTTTGTTCGGGTTTTTTATATCACTATTTTGTTGTGAAATCCTTTTTTTTAAATGTTGGGAAGTTTGACCAATTTATTTCAGATGACATGATGTGCCTGGAATTTCGTAAACTACTCCAGTCATTTTCATTTTTTCTATTTTATCTTTTACTTTTGTAAAAATCCCTCTAATGTTGATTTGATTTTTTATTGAAATTCTCAAACTTGAATGCCTTAAAAAGTTCATAAGTTTTCTCCTCACATCTTGTAGTAGAGGTAAAGATACGAAAATCATCGGTTCACTTATTTCTCTTGATAAATCATCAACAACAACAGGTCTACTTTCGTCTATAGTACGAACTTCTGTCGGGAGATTCTGATCCATTGTATTGAAAAGTAACTTACTAATCAAATATTTTGGGTACCCATTTTTTTGTAAAATTTCATGAAAAATTTTTAAATTTTTCATTTGAAAAGTAGGATGGGAAATAGATTTTATCCTCTTCTTCATCCCCAATATCATATTTAGTTTTTGTTTCATCGGATGGTTGGATAGATAGTTAATATATCTTCCTAAGTCGAAAGTCAACGATCAATTTATTATCATTTCTTCTCATGATCTTTGTGTCCAAGAAAGGAATAGCATTATCAGTTTCTTCTTCTAAAGTAAATTTAATAAATTCATTAAAATTATGGAATTTTTCTAGAACAAATT
Organism: Hippodamia convergens; assembly: GCA_038502775.1. NCBI lineage: Eukaryota > Metazoa > Arthropoda > Insecta > Coleoptera > Coccinellidae > Hippodamia > Hippodamia convergens. The sequence goes on along the minus strand of JAVSIQ010000842.1, from coordinate 581,034 downwards.
GAATTTGATCTGCAGGTACAGAACAGTATATATCATCTGCATATTTTTTAATTATTGGAATCTCAAAAGGAATTGTTTCTAAATTCTTATCAAGTAGATCATCCATTACTAATTTTGCCAATATTGGAATGACTGGTGAGCCCATCGGTGCAATAAAAATTTGTCTATAAAATTTTCCTTCAAAAAAGAAATAGTTGGAATTAAATAAAAATCTGATAATATTGATGAAATCAGTCTTTGGAATACTAGTGTGTGTTCATATTTTCTCCCAGTTATTTTCTATCGATTCAACTGCTAAATCGACTGGTATATTTGTAAATAATGAAATTACATCTAAACTAATTAGGACATACTCTGATGGTAGTTGTGAACCATTCACTTGAGTCGTAAATTCAAAACTATCCTTCACCAAATATCTATCGTTTTCATAGTCTATCAGTTTAGATAAAATTGAAGTTATGTATGAAGAAAGTTCAGATGTTGGAGTTTTGATAAATTAAACTATTGGTCTTAAGGACAGAGTAGGTTTATGTATCTTTGGTAAACCATAAAATCGGGCTATTACACTGTTATAATTGTAAAGTTTTTTTGCTTGTTCGGGGTTGATGTACTTTTTATTCATCAAAATTTGATTATATTATTTGCTTTATTCTGGATTGTTAAAATTGGATCTCTGTGTAATAATTGATTATAATGTTCATTATTTATCAATTGATAAGCCAAAAGAAAGTATTGATTTCTATCAATTAGTACAGTGACATTACCTTTGTCAGACTGTAAAAATTGCAACTCAGGGTGTTTTTTTTAAATTTTTGCAATAAAAGTATTCTATCTGAAAAGTATTCCTCACAATATTTGGATTTCGGACATAGTTAGTCATACCGTTTGTTAATGATGATCTTAAAATGTTTTTTTCTTCTTCATTGGTATCTCTCTTGGATTGAACTATGTATTCAAAATCAGCAAGAAGCTTCTGAAGGGATACTTCACCTTGAGGAATATCAATGCAGAACTTAGGACCTAATGCTAGAAAATTAGACACTCTCTCAGGAACCTGAACACTACTAACATTCTTGAACCATTGAGGTTGACACTTTACTGCTTGTATATATCTATCTTTTAATTTATTAATTTTGTTCAAATTGTTGATCTTGATTTTTTGGAACTCTCTGTTATAGCGAATTGTTTGATTTCTTTTAAAATTGGTCAAGATGTGCCTTGGAAGACACTCTTCAAGTCTCTGCCACAGACTCGAAGAATCCTTTTCTAGTTTCTCTATAAGTCTATTTGTTTTTCTAATTTCCAGAGAAAATGTTTGTTTAATAATTTGAATTTTCGCCTTTTCTGCGATTTTGAAAGAATTTTCATCTGTCACTGATGAGAACAAATAACGTAAGTCATTCACTATATGATTTGATCTTAGATTATGTCTTTTACATTCTTACAAAAAAATTCTTCTGTTTCTTGATGACGCCAGTTTGGTGTTGATAGATGCCCATGATTTCAGACTTCTGGTAGAAAAATCTCCAAAAAGCCTTCGTATGTTTGCTTAAAATCCCATGCTAATGTAAATCCACGGTATACTTATGAATTGAACACAAATTATAACGGAATGTGTGGAAATGAAAGGGCTAAATATTTGTTTCCTTCATTTATTCTTCATCAATGTTTCGGACCATCACTGGTCCTTCTTCAGGATTCTATAATGATTACAGGAAGTTATGAATCTAATCATTATTAAGGGGTTCATGTGTCTTACCGAATAGTGGAGGTAAAATTTAAACTGTGCCTTCAAAGTTATTATGTTTTCAGAAAAAAATTTCAAAGTAATAAATCCTTGTGATCTGAAGAACAATTATGAAAAATCTTCATAAAAACATTCATTCGAAACTTTTCACCAAACTGACAAATTATTGACAAATTAATTCAAAAATTGAGTGATGACATCGAAAATTCTTCTTTATGAGTTTGATCTATTATATTGGTGTGATATGATGTAGCTGTATATATTACTGATATTATTTATATCTTGTCTCGAGTTCATTGCATTTTCAGTCCTTTTTATATGGTTCATTTCTAAAAAAGATCTTTTAGTCAAGTTCTTTTCAAATTCCAGCACTTCTGATGAGTCCCAATTCATCAAGTGGTCTGTCCTGCGACAATGTTCTGCAAACGCACATACTTTGTTCGAGTTTTTCATGTCACTCTTATGTTGTGAAATCCTTTTTTTTAATTGTTGGGAAGTTTGACCAATGTATTTCAGATGACATGATGTGCATGAAATTTCGTAAACTACTCCAGTCATTTTCATTTATTCTATTTTATCTTTTACTTTTGTAAAAAGTCCTCTAATGTTGAATTTGTGATAGTTTTACTGGGTAGAGAAAATAGCGTACACATATGATGTCTCGTTTTCAACTGGCTTTATTTTTTCGTCCCTGTATGTACAAAACGGTTCACCCCGCATGTCACCAGAAGTGGTGCCAATTGTAGGAATCTAAACAATATTACATCTCCTTTCTTTTGAAAAAATAGAAATACATAACAACTCATATTATCTAAATCTCATTACAAGTTTTTCCATAAGAACTAAGTTCTATATCGACAATTTATAACTTTTAACATGATATCTAATTAATACTAAGTCTAAATCATTCACTTAGAGATTTGAAATCTTTCAGGTGGTTTAACAATACGACCTGCTCTAGTTCTCTGTTCGACAATTATACAATCATCATCATAATCACATTCATCAGTATTATAATTTTCATGAGTTTCTTCATAATCCTTAATTTCTAAGTTTACATCATCATATCTAAATCTACTATATTTTTCTAAGATATTCGGGAAAGAATTTGATTTGACCTTTATTAAAAATTTTCTATTTCTGATTAAAATATTTCCTGTATTTAGTTTAACCTTATATCTTCTGAATCCCTTTCCAATTACTTTTCCTTCATTACATTTCATGTTGTAAATAAGCATATAATATTCAACATTCTCATATGCTACTCGTTGGCAACATTGTTAACGATTTGTGTTAGCAACACTGATTCCACACTCTGTGGTAGGAGTGTCCCTTTGTGAATTAAATTAAGTCTGTGCTAAGAATTAAAAGAGATAGTTTCATTCTACCTTACAATAGGTTATGTGCCCTGTAACGCTGTAACGTACCACGTGTTTTAATTTTTTTTCGTATTAAGTGTTGAGTGAATCTTTTGTGTAGCGCGAGTATGGCTGGTAATTATATTATGAGCGTACCAAAATTGAAGGGACGTGAAAATTATTCAGATTGGGCATTCGCGGTTGAAAACTTTTTAATTTTGGAAGGACTTTGGAAATGTGTGTCCAACGTGGTTGACGAATCGGACGCCATTGCTAAAGCAAAAATTATATTGACAATTGACGCATCTTTGTATATCCACATAAAGGAATCGAAAACGACAAAGGAATTATGGTCCAAACTAAAGTCGTTATACGATGATTCAGGTTACACCTGGAGGATCAGTTTACTCAGGACTTTGATTTCCACGCGATTAGAAAATTGTGACTCAATGGCAAGTTATGTGAATCAGATGGTTAAAACGGGACAAAAGTTAAGAGGAACATGATTCAAAATAGATGATGAGTGGATTGGATCGTTAATGTTGGCTGGTTTGAGCGAAAAATTTTCCCCAATGATCATGGTGATCGAACATTCAGGCATCACAATATCCACAGATTCCATAAAAGCAAAACTTCTGGATATGGAGAGTGATGTTGGTAACAGTGGTAGTGCATTTGCATCGAAAAATTTATACGCGAATAAAACCAGTAGACAAGGTGGCAGTACTGACATGAATAAGAAGAATTTGAAAGATGTCAAATGCTACAGATGTAAACAGTCAGGTCACTACAAAAGCAAATGTCTAAATACTCAGAATCCAGAAAGCAAAGGTAAAACCAATAATGCTTTTAGTGCCGTTTTTCTGAGTGGAACTTTCAAGAAGGATGACTGGTATGTGGATTCAGGTGCGAGTGTGCATTTGACAGCCAAAGAAGAACTTCTAACCATTTCTAAAAAGGTATGCACTCAAAAATTATGGTAGCGAATAAAACAAAAGTCCCAGTAACTTATTTAGGTGATTTGATGTTGAAGACAGTAGTGGGAAATGATTCTTTCGATATAACTGTAAAGAATGTGCTATGCGTTCCTGATTTGACAATAAATTTATTATCGGTGAGTCAGCATAGGCCAATGTTATTGACTTTAGGTGATGAGGTTCTTTTTGCTCCATGTTTGGACAAACCCCGTTGGAATTTCAGTAAGGCTAATTGGGTCAATTTTGGGAATAAAGTCGATAGTGACATAAGATGGATTAGACCGTCTTATGATAATTATTCTAGATTCGTGGGCGTAGTTAAAGCTGCAGCTAAAAAGTTCATTCCGAGAGGTTTTCGTAAAGAATATGTTCCTGGTTGGTCAGAGGAAACTGAAAAATTATACAAAGATTATCAAAATTCCCCATCAAATGAAAAAAGTGAAAAACTCATGAGCTCAATAAATGCCAGTCGGAAGGATAAATGGAATAGTGTAGTCACAAATATGAATTTCACACATTCCAGTAGGAGTTCATGGGATGTTTGCGAAAACTAGGTGAAGCTGCACCTCTCGCGATATCATCCTCGAAAATTAACCCCAAATTGATTGCTCGTCGTCTTGTTAAGGTCTCTAATTCAGTTAAAATATCGAAATCCCAAATCAAAGATATGAAGTTGAAATTACATAAATTTAGGACATCAAAACATACCGTGAATGTTATTTCTAACCTATTCAATATGGATGAATTAATTTCAGCGATTGAAAACACAAAATCAAGAAATGCAGCCGGTTTTGATGGAATTTATCCAGAATTCATCAAACATTTAGGAAAAAAGCCCTATCTTGGTTATTTTCTTTTTATAATGATATATTGAATTCCGGCAATTTTCCGACCGAATTTCGCAAAGCTAAGGTAGTAGCAATTTTGAAACGTGGAAAAAATTCTTCTGATCCGAGTAGCTATCGTCCTATTAGACGATTGCTACTTAGATAGATTGATTCTATTTAGAATAGAATCAACTATTGAAGAAGCATTACAGAACTGTCAGGGCGGTTTTAGGAAAAATAGGAATTGTTGCGATCAGGTTCTTAGCCTCACCACATTAATTGAATCAGGGTTCAATAAAAACTTAAAAACAGGGACAGCATTTGTGGATTTATCAGCTGCATATGATACAGTATGGTAAGATGGATTAATTTATAAACTATATAATCATTTGAAATGTGGAAAAATGGTAAGACTATGTGAAAATATGTTATCCGACAGAAGGTTCCGAGTTTTTGTCGATAATAACAGTAGTTATTTCGAAACTTTGAATGATGGTCTTCCACAAGGTTCAGTTTTAGCACCACTTCTATTCAATTTATATTTGTGTGACATTCCATCTACTTCTTCGGAGAAATTTATTTATGCTGATGATATTGCTCTGGCTTTTCATCATTCTAATTTTCAAACATTAGAAAGTACCCTTTCCGCAGATCTGGACATAATGAAAAATTATTTTTTGAAGTGGCGTTTGTGCCCGAATGAAAATAAAACCGAAGTTTCGTGTTTTCATTTGAATAATCACCAGAAATATAGAAAATTGAGTGTAACTTTCGGTCCTTCTCCCTTAAAACATAATTTCAATCCTGGATACCTGGGAATCAAACTTGATTCCTCTCTAGATTTCAACGCCCATTTAGATGATCTGCGTTTGAAACTTAAAACTCGAAACAATATTCTTCAGAAACTAGCTGGTTCCTCATGGGGCGCTGATGCAACAATACTTCGAACAGCAGCGCTTGCTTTGGTTTATTCTGCTGCTGAATATTGTTGTCCTGTTTGGTTGAACAGTGTTCATGTAAAAAAAATTGATGCCCAACTAAATTTTTCTATGAGGATTGTTACTGGTACTATCAAGTCTACGCCTACTCCTTGGTTACCAGTCCTCTCAAATATTGTCCCCCCCCATATTCGCAGAGAGACAACAGCTTTGAATATTTGGAACAAATTCAATTCCTTTCCAAATTCGTTTCCCATACTCACCTATATTCCAGATAATAGGGTCCCCAGATTGAAGTCGCGTAAACCTTTTTGGTCAAATTTTCTGACTCATATGAATAGAAGCGACAAAGAAATGTGGCAATCTGAATGGAATGTATCCAATTTTTTCAATAAATATCTTATTTCTGATCCTTCCATCAGAGTTCCTGGTTTTGACCTTCCCAGGAGAATATGGTCTGTTCTAAATCGCATTAGAACAGGCCATGGACGTTGCAATAGCATGCTCTTCCGATGGAATTCGGTTGAGAGTCCTAGTTGTGAGTGTGGGGAAAATGAGGAGACTATAGAACATCTTATAAATAGTTGTCCCATTTATAAATTTCAAGATGGTTTCGAGGCTATACATAAAGTAACGAATGCATTTCTAAAATGGGTGGTTAATTTCAAAATTATTTGATTTATTCTGAATATTCGGTTTCTTTTCTGCTTTTTTCTTTTTTCATTTCAGATTAAGAATCGCGAGCCGTTTTTGGGAAGAATCTATCGACGGATAACATGCAGATGATCTCACACTGATGTCTTTCAAGATTTTTCCTGATATTTAATATTTTATGTTATTTTTTTTTACGGGGTGGCAGGTTTTTTCGGCTGAGGTTTTTCTCCCCTGGCTCTATAGTATCATATGATACTAGTGATGATAGTATCGTATGATTCTATAGTATCATACGAAGAATGTTATCATACCCCGTTCTTTTTTCACCTCAGCTTAGGTACTTTTTGTTTCAACATTTATTGTATTATTTTAGCTCTCTATTTTCATAAGATATATATATATATATATATATATATATATATATATATATATATATATATATATATAATAATGGAAATAGCATATCGTTTGAATCAAACTGCTGTAGAATTTTCAATAAACAAGGTGAACTTGTAGCAACAGCTGATCTGATTGATGGAGTCTATAAGCTCAACACAGTCAATTCAGAGAAGTGCTTATTAAGCATCACAGAAATAGCGGATCTCTGGCACAGAGGACTCGGTCACTTAAACAGTGATTATCTGAATAAAATGAAAAATGGTATGGTGAAAGGATTAAACTATCCAGGTGGAGCAAATATCACCAAGCAAAACTGTATGGTGTGCTGTGAGGGGAAGCAGTCCAGATTTCCATTTCCAACTAGAGGTTCCAGAGATGAGAATTTCTTAGATGTAGTGCACACTGACTTATGTGGTCCCATGGAAAATAGATCTATAGGAAATTCTAAATATTTTCTTACGTTTCAGGATGATTATAGTAAAATGGTGTTTGTTTATTTCCCGAAAACAAAAATGAGGTTTTCCAACACTTCAAAAGTTTCAAAAGCCTTGTGGAGAATCAAAAAGGTCTGAAGATAAAAACGTTAAGATCTGATAATGGAGGGGAGTTCTGTAGTAAAGAATTCGAAGAGTTTTTGAAAACTGAAGGCATTTTACATCAGTTGACTAATCCGTATACTCCTGAGCAGAATGGTATGGCAGAAAGGTTGAATCGGACAATTGTGGAAAAGGCCAAATGTTTATTATTCGAAAGTAACCTTGAAAAACGTTTTTGGGCAGAAGCGGTGAATACAGCAGTCTATCTACGAAATAGGTCACCTACGGCCAACCTGAATTAAACACCATATGAAATATGGACAGGTGAGAAACCAAATCTTAGTAACATAAGAATTTTTGGTAGCTGAGTCATGGTCCATGTTCCAAAGGAAAAACGACTTAAATGGGATAAAAAGTCAGTAGAACATATACTTGTAGTTTACAGTGAAAAGGTCAAAGGCTATCGAGTTTATAACATGCAAAAAAACCTGGTAACCATAAGCAGGGATGTTGTAATAATTGAAAAACCGAAAGATGACCCTGAAACCATATATGTGCTGGAGGAGGAAAAACCAAAGAAGAAATTGATTAGTGAAGTGGAGGAAAAATTAAAGAAAACTTCATTACAAAGCTCAGTTTCAGTGGGAGACAGCGCTGAAAGTTTGACTGAGACGGTGAATCCTCTAAATAATGGGAATAGAATAATGGTTGATGACCAAGAAAGTCAAGGAGCTCTGAGAAGATCAAAAAGGACTCCGAAACCTAAATTGTATGACGACTTTGTCACTTACCTGAGTTTAGGAGATACTAATTATCTAGAGAGAGATCCAGCTAATGTCCAAGAAGCATTAACGAGACCAGATAAGGAAAAATGGAAACAGGCAATGGAAGAGGAACTACATTCTTTTGAAGAAAATGATGCTTGGGAAGTGGTCGAAGTTCCTGATTGCGGTAAGATAGTGCAGTGCAAGTGGGTATTTAAACGAAAAATCGACTGTGACAATAATATGCGGTACAGAGCTTGTCTAGTGGCGAAAGGTTTCACGCAGGAACCTGGTGTTGATTTTCATGAAACCTTTTCACCAGTTGTTATATTTAGCACATTGAGACTATTGATTGCTCTTTCGATTAAATTGAATCTGGATCTTACACATCTAGATGTAACCACTGCCTTTTTAAATGGCTTTTTTGCAATAAAATGTTGTTATGGCTTTACCTGAAGGTTTGAAAATAACAGAGAGGCAAAATAAAGTGTTGAAGTTGAAAAGAGCAATATATGGTCTCAAACAAGCCTCAAGAGCTTGGTATGAGAGAGTTGATATTTTTCTTAATAAATTTGACTTTAATAAATCTAAATTAGAGCCGTGTCTGTTCACGAAAAATAATGAAGGTAGTTATACAATAGTGGCATTGTATGTAGATGATTTCTTTATTTTTTCTAATGATACTGCAGAGGCTCAGCAACTGAAAGAAAAATTAGGTTCTGTTTTCAAAATAAAGGATTCAGGTCGAATTAAGAACTGTCTTGGTATGAGAGTAAATTATGATAGAACTAATCATGTAATAACTTTGGACCAAGAACAGTATGTTACTCAGATTTTAAAAAGATTCAATATGTTGAATTGTAAAGGGATAGGTACACCAATGGAAAGTAATTTGAATTTAGAGAAAGCAAAGATATGTAAAACGGACATTCCGTATCAACAATTGGTAGGTAGTCTAATGTACCTTGCTGTTTTAACCAGACCGGATTTGAGGTATTCTGTTAGTTATTTGAGTCAGTTCAATTCTTGCTATGATGAATCTCATTGGAAGCATGCAAAGCGAGTACTCAGATATCTGCAGGAGACAAAAAATTGTGGGTTAAAATTTTACAAAGATAGTGACGATTATCACATTGGACTACAAGGTTTTGTTGATGCGGATTGGGCCAGTGATAGGAATGATAGAAGATCATTTACAGGATTTTTGAATCAAATGAAATTTATTACTCTCCTAACGTCACAACAAAAAGAAGTAATTTATTCGATGCCCCAGCATCTTATTCTCTAGCGTCTAGCACATTGCGTGCCTGAAGATTTTCGCATGAATAACGGTATATGAATTCGGTAAAGTTCAAGAACTCAGGTACCAGAACAAAAGGATCGGATAAGTAGCTGAAATTGAACGCAACAAAATGAAAATGTAATATTTGGTAACTGAAGAATTATACTATCACAAGACAAGATATGAAACAGTTTTCAGAGCTTTTGTTAATCTCAGAAAAATTGGGCGAATAAGACAATGTGTCATTCCACAGAAACGAAATTGACTACATTCTGTCAAACCACCCTCGAATAGTAACAAAATCAACACCGGTAGTGATCACCGACTCCTAAGAAGTAAAATATCTGTTAATGTTAACAAGGAAGGATTGCGGAGGAAAACATACAAGAAGACTGACGGAGACCAAATAGCCCTGCATCGTGCGGAATTCGAGAAAAAAATATGCGAAAAACTAGATAACAAAGACCCTTCAGTGAACGATGTAACTGGAAGAATAGAGGAACTCACTAAAATCCTTAAAGAAGCTACTGATGAATTAACCAAACAACAAAAAAAGGAAAAATAAGTGACAACACAAAACTTTTATTCGAACGAAGGAGAAACATGAAGGTGGACAGAAACAAAAATATGGTAGAGTGGGCAGAACTTAACAAGCTGATAAGGAAGGAGTTACGTAAAGACATACGAAACTATAATACTAGAATAGTTGAGGAAATAATTGAAAAGAACAGAGGACTCAAGGTATTTAAGAAGCAAATCAGTTTGGGAAAGAAGGAGATAATTTCGAAAAGGATGACAATAACAAACTATTAACAGACAGAGAGCATATAACTAAAGAAGTGGAAAAGTATTATACCAGTCTCTACTCCGCTAGGGTTCCATCAGATGAAAGCCAAACCAAACAATTAGGCTCTGAGGATATACCGGAAATCACCACCGATGAAATCTATAACGCAATGAAGATGACTAAGAATAAAAAGGCTGCAGGACCGGACGGCATAATACCAGAAATGCTAGAACATGCAGGACCGAAATTTGTCGAAGAGCTCAAGGAAATATTCAACTTGTGCCTGGAGACTAGACAGGTCGCGAAATCCTGGATGGAAGCTGAGGTTGTTCTCATTCACAAGATAGGAAATATAAAGAGACTTAAGAACTTTAGGCCAATAAGCTTGCTTTCCCAGATTTAAAAACTATTCACAAGAGTTATAACCAATAGACTTACACCTAAAATAGAGTACCAACAGACCCGAGAGCAAGCTGGTTTCCGCCCAGGATTCAGGAAGGTTTATAGGAATTGAGCACAGCCTCAATTCCTATAAAAAGAGGAGTACGACCGGGAGACATTATGTCACCTAAACCACGCTTGAGAGTGTCTTCACGAAGCTAGAATGTTCAAAAAAGGGTATTGATATAAATGGAGAATATCTTAGTCATCTTAGATTTGCGGACGACATATTGCTAATAAGTAGCTCGGAATCGGAACTCGGGGAAATGGTGAGTGAATTAGACCATCACAAAAAACTGGTGGGACTAACAATAAATAAGGAAAAAACATAGATCGTGACCAATTCAGACGAACAGATAAACATTATCATCGGAGGCGATATCTTGAAGGAGGTCACACACTACATTTACCTTGGACAAAGGGTCTCCACCTCTAGAAACGGGATGAACGAAGAGGTCTCGCGTCGAATCAGGATGTCATGGACTGCTTTCGGTAGATTGAGCAACGAGCTAACATCTGAACTACCCAATACGCTGAGAACGAACAATGTATTTTACCGGTGCTCACCTACGGAGCCGAGACATGGAGTCTGACAAAAAAACACGCCCAACGGATAGCCTGAACACAGCAAGCACAAGAATGAAAAATGCTGAAGATCAAGCTGAGTGATAGGATGAGCAACGAATGGATCCGGGAACAAACACAGATAACGGAGGTGATGCAAAGAGTTGCTGAGTTAAAGTGAAGATAGGCAGGACATGTATCTCGCAGAACAGATGACAGATGGTCAAAGGTGATACTGGAGTTGAGACCGAGATTGGGCAGCAGCAGTGTGGGAAGGCCTGTGACAAGATGGAGAGACGACATTAAATCTCGGGCATGAACAAAATGGATGCAGATAGCCCAAAATAGATGGAAGTGGAAAGAGATGGGAAAAACTACATCCAGCAGTGGATTGAGATAGGCAGATCGTGATCGTCATTCCTCGCATTACCAAAAATCTCTTGCGGATTAGATAAACTAGAATGGCACAACATTTTCAGTCTGATCAATTAAATTTTCGAAAAGTCTGCAATACAAATAACCATTTATTATCTAGCTCAGGGCTGTCCAACTTCACGTAACCCAAGGGCCACATTTTGAAAAATTCCGGTGCAGAGGGCCGCATTGGAAAAATTTGCAAATTGATGCTGCAACGCACACTATCCCAATTCGAGGTGTGCTCTACCTACATTATGAAGGGGCTGAGCAAAAACTGAAATTTTTTTTCATTGTTTTCGACTCCTTCTGCAGTCCTCTCGATGCATTTTGTCCGCAGTTGACAGAAACTTCTTCAAAATAAAATCCTTCATTCCTTCAAAGGATGTTGGTGTGAAGTAACAGTTCGCCATATTATGTAACTTCTACTTCTCTCAAAATGTTCAAAGTAAGATTGCCCTCTCACATAATGTTAGTTATTTCAACAACTACTTTCATGAAATCCATTTGAAGTGTCAATTTTCCACATTGTGCTTCTTGGTGAACAATACAATGTATCACAAGACTGTTGACTGTTTATGTGGTATTATTTCCAGAGACCTGCAAATCCGATTTCAGTTCCTGTCATAGCTCTGGATTCATCAGTGACAATATGGAAACGTTCATGAAATCCACCGTGGTCCGATACCACCTAATTCACAGCTTCAAATTCCGTACCCTTAATTGTTTCATTCAAATTCAAGCATCTTTTATATACGGTTCTGACAAAAATTATAACCTGGCTGATATCCGATAGATCAGTACTTTCAACTAAGGGTAGCGAAAAAAACTCACACTTTTCAACTCAGTTATACAGTTTTTTAGATATACCTATATTGATCAATATTACCTACTCGTCTGGAAATTGTTTGATGCGAAACAGAGACTGCTTCGAATTTTTCGGCATTTTTGTTTCTCTAAACTGTTATGCCATTCTGATGACACAATCCATCAGTAAGAGTTTTTTTCGCTTCGGCGATTTCCAGCGCTCCTCTGCGGGCCACAAAAAATTAGGTCGCGGGCCGCATGCGGCCCGCGGGCCTCGTGTTGTACAGCCTTGATCTAACTCAAGAAAAATTAACGATGCCTGAGCATAATGAAATCCAAAATGAATCTTATGGAAACACTATACATTCAAGTCATGAAAATCCAATTCAGGAAATACCCATTTCTGAAAAAGTTTCAAATATTTTTGATTCTCAGATAGTTTTCGATTTTGTAATTCTTTTCCGGCGAGGGTGAGAATTGACAACATTTTTCCTAAGAAGCAGAAAATATTCGTTCAGATATCTACTAATGAATTGAATAAAGAAGTAATTGATTTTTTCAAGACATACTTAACACCAAATATTCTCTATGCTTTATAATTCAAAGAAGATTAATATTATTCGGAAATTTGCGAAATTCTCAGAAATTCAAACAATGAAATGCAATGAAATTTCAAAAGATATAGACGAAAAAGATAAGCAAGTTAAAGTCCCAGACGGCACAGAAATATTCCATGCATATTCAATGAATATACCGCTGGCATATTGAGATATTCCAAACATATTCCAAATCTCCCAGGGCATAAGCCTGGCAGATAGCAGGAATATCCAAGGTCACCATGAAACATCTGCCAGGAATATCCCATAATCTTCAAAAATATCTCCATGGCATATGCCATACAGATTCATCTATGAATATCTCCCTTACATATATGCTGGCAATATCTTTTTATCTCCTGATTTGTCCATGCCATATGCTGGTAATATCTTTGTATATATTTAAATATATGTAAATTTTTGTAGCGGTACTAAATAATAATGCATTGATTAGATTGTTTCAAAAAAATTTATTACAGTTTTAAGAATATTTTGTACAATAACAATAATTAACAAAATTATCACATTAAATCATAAAAATGAACATAAAGTAAAAATATAAATATAAATCAACTAGGTATTTTACAAAACAATACTAATAATAAGTAAAAATTAACATTTGATGAATTAAACTAAAAAATAGGGAAAACACAATGAGGTAATATTTTAAATGATATAAATATTGAACTGTGAACTTCAATTATTTGGTTTGTGAACTAGAGGCGATTTCGATTGACTGGTTCTTGGTTGGTTCATAGATTGGTCCGTCAGTTTTGGACAAACCGCATTCGAATGACATTCTGGTGACGTCTCAAATCAGATGTTTCTCCAAAATTTGAACAGAATTCGAAAGCGCAGTTCGTTTGACGTTGTCATTTATGAACCGAGCGGTCAACCGTTAACCAACCAAAACAGCCATTTGAAATCGACTCATCAGATTATGGGTCGGTTTCACAAATCGAATTACTCGTTTTGAAATTTCTACGAATCGTGGTGGCTCCAGTTAATTAAATGGTACTAACAAAGTTTTGTAAAACCGACCTTATATCTATACAGGGCGTTTCCTTAACATGCGGCAAAAATTCAGGGGGCTGTTCCTTGGACTATTCTAAGAATATTTTGTCCTTTGATGATTTTTGAAAAACCTCTTTGTTTTGAAGATACAGGGCAAACAAAATTTTAGATAATAACATTTCATTATGAAAAATTACATGAAAATTTAACTTAACCTACAAAAACTGTTGAAAATGACCACCTCCAGCGAGCATACAAGCATCCAATCTTCTCCTCATTGACTGCCGAACCCTTTCAAAAACACCAGGATCATTTCTTATTAAGTTACACCCAGCAATGATCCGATTTCGCAAGTCTTCCACATTTTCTACTGGAGTGGTATAAACTAATGATTTTAGATGGCCCCATAGGAAATAATCTAAAGGGTTTAAGTCCGGGGAACGAGCAGGCCATAAATTCATAATAGTGAAAGATAAAATGTTAATTGCTAATACATCACAAAGCGAATTCAAATGAAAACCGTGTTTAATCTGTATTCCTTTACCATCTGAACTTATCAATTTTAAGTCAAAAAACTGGCCGTTTTTTATAGTTGTCAAACACATTTAAAAATAAATTGTACCTACTTAGTAAACACAGTGCGGTACGCATTTTTATTTATACTATTATCAATTTTAAAAATATGAAAAATGTTGTTCGCCCTGTATCTTCGAAACAAAGAGGTTTTTCCAAAAACATCAAAGGACAAAATATTCTTAGAATAGTCCAAGTAACAGCTCCCTGAATTTTTGCCGCATGTTTAGGAAACACCCTGTATATCAGCACCTCAGAGGTAAAGTGTGTTAAGTCACATTTTTTCAGACACGACCTATATAGAATATTGGATTCACATAAGTAAATTCTAGCTAGTGGAACACATTTTTGACTCCCTAGGTTTATGAAGACGCCAAGTAATGGCAGTACACATTCTTTGAAACAATTATCGAACTGAAAAATCTCTCATTTGTCTAATTTTGATATTGTGACTTGACACACTTTACCTTTGGGGTGCTGATATAGATATCCGTGTTTATAACATCCCAGGCCTTCCAATTCCCAGTCTCCAGTCCCTTCTATCAACACCCATTCTCCCGGTCTCTCAGACATCGTCTTCTGTATGCCGCTCATCCAGGTAGCTTTTGGTCTTCCCCGCCTTTTTCCTTGGAATTCTTTGATTTTGGCCCTGAAAAAAACCAGTGATTCTAAGATTTTCAAGATAAGAGGCTGTCTACTGCTATAGTAATAGTGGAATCTGTTCTGATTATTTAATATTTATAAACTTACTTTGAATTTTAGTAGGCACTGTTGGCAATTTATATCGAGGCAACCTTCCTTCTCGAAGACGATCCCTCTTTTTGATTTTTAGGGCCTAAATCCGTATTGATGCCACTAATATTTTCGACCTGTACAGCCTTTTTGCTTGCAGGAACAAAATTACGATATACAGCTTGGGTGAGACTTACTACACCTGAGAAGTTCCTCCACTCATGCTCTTGTAGTTTTTACGTTTGGATTGAAAGCAAAATTTTGGTTAAGCTATCTGCACAACGTAGAGCCATTTTTCAGTAACAAATTTAGTATTTTCATTCTGTTTAAGAACCTCTGAAAATATTAATAAAACATAAAATGGGTTTTATGATCACTGAAATTATTTATATTATACCTTTGAGAACATTGCACAATTTTATTAGGGATGAAAAGTTAGTTTTTGCCTTTTTCCCAACCCAACTAAAATATAGGAAATATCCTTTCTATCACGTCCTCACTGTAAAGTCCTCAATTCTTTGACCTGAAAAAACGTAAATACACATAACCAAAGATAAAGCACTGACAAGTGATTGGCATATTACGAAAACCTTTTTCAAGCATTCCAAATATATTAGAGTACCTACCAACGCTGATTTGATATTCACCCTCCTACAGTCATGCTCTTGTCTGCCTGTCTTATCTTTTATCATGTGCTCGGCTGCATCACAAACTATTTATCACATAATACTCAAACAATAACATATTTTCAACTCCACACACAATTTAATAATTTTTCAATAAGACTCTTTTAACTCATGGAGCTCCATAAGTCACCACCGTGACGGACGACCATTTTGGAAGTTTGGAACGCTAATCACAGAACACAAATAACCTCAATCCAAGACCACAAAACAAAAATATGAATATTTTGACTGAAAACGTCGTGACGTAATGTTTACATCCATAAGAAAAAGTCAAATCAGTAAAATCGAAATTTGATATTCTTATCGGTAAATTCAGGGATAGAATTGCAGGAGTTAAGAATGGGTAGAGGCCAGAAAATAGTTAAATTTTTTATTTATAAAGGAGTAGTTTTATTCCTGTAAAGAAATAATGTCATTGGTATTTCTGTCAGATATTTTGATAAAATTCAAGGAAATATCTAGAAAGGGCGAAAATATGGTGGTGGTGGCCACATAACTTCCTCAACCTACAATGGCTCTGAAATGTTTGAAATGCAATGTATTTGGTTCAATGAAAAGCAAGAAGTATTAAGTTGAACTAAAAAGATTCTAAGTTCCAGACATCTCTGTCACCACAGGGCAGCTTCATGGAAACAAAAATATGAGCAAAAGTGATTCGATCCTCCAGTGGAATAAGCTACTCTCACCTCTGCTGACTAATATTTGATTATCATATATGATTTTTGACAACTTGTCTACGCCCTTTTCACATATCTGCTCGAATATCATATATTGTTTTTCCATTTATTGAAAATATATATTTGATCTCTTTCCTATAAGATCAAAATCATAATGGACCTCCTTTTCTGTTTCATCGAACATTTCAATCATTTAAAAAGTCACTCGACTCTCAGTCGATAGACGATATAGTATAGCATGTCCATTTTTCACAAATTAAAACGTTTAATTTGTTGCCTGCTCTTTCATTTCATTGTATCAATCATATAAATAAATTACAAATCATTGATTCCATTGTTTACTCAGTTTAATAAATAAGATCAAATTATTAAGCGAATGAAAGTGTTATTTTTTAACTTGAATCCAACTATAATTAACTTGATGATAACTGCGATTCCTCGAAAATATAATCTATATAGAAAGTTTGTAGTTCTTTAACAGTTTACTGGGAAATAGCAAACTCATCAATTATTGATGAGTTCGGAACAAAAGCAAAATCGAGGTAGTGGTAGTGCCTACACACAATTTACGTTCAAAAAGGGTTTTGTAACGTTTGTAATATTCCATGAAGATTCATGTATATATACCAATAAATACCTACTATTGAATAATATTCTAAACGCATATCATATAGATATTCCCATAGCATATACCAGACATATCTGGTATGGCATATATTTGGAATATTCCTTTGAGAGCAGATATATTTGATATATATCTGGCATATGCCTCGCATATTGCAATATCTTTTGGCTTAATGGCAGATTGGAGGAATATTCCGGGAATATAGGGTGCCGTCTGGGAGTTGTTCAATTTATGCACGAAGAGACTGTTTGAAGATTGAAAAGGTCATATTATTGACCTGGTATTCAAAATAATGTTACAGAATAAATTAACAATTGTTAATTCTGTCAAGTGAATAAATACGATAGAGATCCTGCAATTCAAAAATTGATGCTCACGCCTACACCTTCCAAACCCTTTGAAATTGTTCACGGCGATACTTTCCAGGTCCAAAATAAAAAATTCCTAACAATTGTGGACGCATTTTCCAAATATGTCCAAGCATATCCACTTGTTTCCCCAACAACGATAGAAGTAGTAAGATCGCTAGTAAGATCCTTGCTGCAGCACAGGATAGAAATAATAAACCTGAAGGACAGTTCGGGAGTTCTTCCGATTCACCTAGGCAGAGCAAAAATTAAATATAAATCCCACGATTTCTTACATTACTATGACCTCAAACTAATTTCCATTCAGTTAGAATACTTAGAGAATCATTATAAGTTAGTTAAATATACTATGTTTCGTACGGAATTGGAAAATCATAAGAAATTTTACGAATATCAATTAAGCTCAGAAAAGCAGAAGTTGAAAAGTTCGATACCAATAGAAAAACCTAAAAGAGGAATCATTAATGGATTAGGAACCATAATAAAGAGTATTACTGGTAATTTGGATGCAAATGATGCATTACATTACGAATCAGCTTTAATACAGATTCAAGATAATCAAAGAAAAGTTATGTTCAATTTAGACGCAGGAATCTCTTTAACTGGTGAAGTGATTGAAAATTTTAATAAAATAATAGCTATACTCAGAAATAATCAGAAAACAATTGCCTCTCAGCTTGAAAGAATCTCTGAAAAATTTGATCTTTCAAATGATAATATTACGTGTATATTCAAATAAAAATTCTGTTGGGCCAAATCGGCATATCTATCAATATTGTTATATAATAAATCAATGAATTTAATATTCCATTAGTTTTTCTAGACTGGGAATATTACATCAGAGCATCAATAAATTTTCTGAATTAAATTCAATAATAACCAAAATTAAAAATTTGTATTTTCCTGGCAATTTGATATTCACGGATTAAAAAGAGTATCATAGATTTTATGAATTAGTGAAAGTAGATGCATATATTTCGATGCATTCAGAATTGTTTTCATTCTCCATTTTCCTATTGCCCATCCTGAACTATTTTCACATTACCATCTATTTCTATTCCCACTGTCAACAATACCATAATCATTCTCAAAAATACCTATCTGACAAGCAATAAAAACTGGTATCAATACGATTCTTTGCCTTGTGTTGATTTACATCCACTATATTACTGCGAAAATGATAACCTGAATAACGGCTCAAAAGTAGAAGATTCCCTGTCCCAGCTATTACAACTTCAAAAATTGAATACCTGCCAAAATCATCCTGTGGAATCAAACCAAAACATTATCCAACACATCGAAAATGAAAGATTCATCGTATATATATATATATATATATATATATATATATATATATTCTTATGAAAAAGAGAGCTAAAATAATACAATAAATGTTGAAACAAAAAGTACCTAATCTGAGGTAAAAAAAGAACGGGGTATCATAATATTCTTCGTATGATACTATAGAATCATACGATAATATCATCACTAGTATCATACGATACTATAGAGCCAGGGGAAAAAACCTCAGCCGAAAAAACCTGTCTCCCCGTGAAAAAAAATGACATAAAATATTAAATATCAGGAAAATCTTGAAAGACATCAGTGTGATCATCTTCATGTTATCCGTCGATGGGCTCGGATAAACAGATTCTTCCCAAAACTGCTCGCAATTCTTAATCTGAAATGAAAAAAGACAAAAGCAGAAAAGAAACAGATTACTCAAAATAAATCAAATCATTTCGAAATTAAACACCCATTTTAGAAATGCATTTGTTACTTTAATAAACATCAACATTCAGATTTCTTGGCCAAATAATGTTCGGAGGTTTATAAATATTTATGACAGAAATGTCACAAAATTTGAAAGCAATGAAAAAAACTCCATCAATTTTCCCTTTCCGAAACTGTTGAACATTACGAGCTGATAATTTTTTAACATAACAAGCTAAACCGTATAGTGGACTCAGTAAAAAATCAATTAATACATAACCTTCTTGCTCTCTGGTCGTGGGGGTTTTTCAAACCGGGTGCGACCTTCCAAGTGATGATTTTTCGGCACTTCAAATGTTTGAAGACCGCTACGGGACCCTTATGAAAGGAAATCATCTCCCATAGATAAACCAAACATTTTATAACTCAAGAAAACAGAATATTTTTCAGGACCAAAAAGTACGACATATTCCGAGAATTGATAGCTCCTAATGGAATGAAGCTCCGCAAAGTGTGCAGAAGAACTGATTTCAGTACATTGAAGGGGAACTCTCTAATAACTATACCAAAGGGGTGCCATTTCGAAAATTCTGAAGAAAAATCCTACAATGACAAGAAAATCCTGAAGGGAGAACCAATGTATCTTCCCCAAATTGCTGCTAGTGCAAATTCAACAATGACTATATTCAAAATCAAGCTTGAAAATTTTTCATGGGATCAAATGCACCAACTCAAGAGGAAACAAGAAGAAATCTGGATAAGCAAGAAATCACCAAATCATTTCACGAAATCCTGATAATTATTATTTATCTGATACTGCTCATGATGATCATCTCCTTCATAGCAATGAAACTTAAACTATTGCTACGATCCAGAATTCCAAGAAATCAACCAGAGACTGAAGATTCCCAACCATGAACAGTTTTTTTTTTCTCACCGTAAGGACATTTCTGAGGATGGAGGAGTTAAATATCCGAATACGACGAAGCTCGTTGCAGGAACGTGTGAACCGCAAACTCAGCAGTAACATCTTTCTTCGTATTTGAATTGTGTACCGACATTATAAATATCATGTTTTGTGTCATTTTAATCAGTTCTGGCATAGATTCCTTTTGTATCATCCTTAGTACGAAATATAGTTTTTAAAATTTCAAGTTATTTTGATGTAACATTTTCAGTTTTGGTTGGAAAATTCTCTCTGAGCGGGAAAATTCGAAAAAAAATCGAAAATAGAGCTCCGCTGAAACAAGAATAACTTCGAGGTTTTTGGATGGAAGATTTTCATTTTTGGGATTTTTCAAGATGTAAGATTGATGTATCCACTTTAAAAATCGAAATCGCGATTCATGATACAGGGGGTGAAAAAATCGCTTTCAAAGTTAGGGATGACAAAATCGTGAAAAATCAATTTTTTCAAATTAGAACCCCATTTTTTTATGGCAGATATTGAATCTACGTAAAAAAATAAGGTGAGTGTATGCAGGGCCGCCGCCAGGGCCGGCAAACCGGGCAGTCTGCCGGGGCGGCAAATTCTAGGGGCGGCAAAATCAGTTTCGTCATACTAGATTTTTTTTCCTTTGAAATCGGAAACCCGCCTGTTATTGAAAGTGAAAAGCACGACCAGACTCAGGGGCAGCTTTTTGAGCCTGGTCAACCAAATATATCACACGTGTACACGAATAACCAGATAAAAATGCAATTGAACCAATACAAGAGTAATACGATCGAAGATTCAGAATTCAACTCATAAATAAATATCCCTGTCAGGTTGTAAATTTCGCCAATACTCAGCGGCCTCTCATCCTAGTTACACTCCCCTGTTTACGAGTTCATTATCAAGACGGTCGGTCTCTTTGATGAACATTTGGGACTAAAGTTTTTGGAAGGGTTTCTAGGATAATTCAGCAATGATTCTTATTTTCAGTTTGCCAATCGTAAATCTAAATTTTAATATTCGGGTGGGGTATATAATACTCGAGAAATAAAGGTATCAACTCGTTAGTCCTCAGTGTCGTCACAATATTCAATATTTTAGCAACACTATATAGTGCTACATAATAGAAATCTTTCATCTATTTTCGGAGTTATGATTTTCGAACTGAATTACCCTACAAAATTGAAGGTGAGTTCTATAATTCCGTTTTTTTTTTACCGTCGGATTTCACATTTAAACGATAATAAGTATGAGGCGCTCTCTGCTTATTAACATTGATGTAGGTGATTTTTTTAGTCTTTCAACGATCGCCTCAGATACGCATATTAATCATAAAGCGTCGTTTCAATAATTCGAAAAGGCGCCTTTAAATGAGTTGAAAATATGCCTTCCTGAAATTTAAGGCAGATTAGTGTTCTTGATTTATTGGATTATGGTCATAGTAGAAAAATATATTAATATTTTTATAATAATCGTTATAAGATCCAGGTAAATACATAAGATTTATATTGACCTCTTTTCATTTACTCAATCAGATGCCAGAGTTTAAGAACATCGCAACAGGTAATAAATGTAATAGGGTCATGTAGGTACCTTATTCTGATCCGGATATCATTGTCTAGAATTTTTCTTACATACGAGAGCTGTGCTGTCTTGGAATTCAGAATAATCAAAAACCAAAACCTGTAATTTTTTTTCCTTTAACATGAGATCATTTAGCTTTGTACACTCAAAGCAGAGAGCGTTTTCATTGTTTCGATATTTTGTATGTGAATGCATTTTAGAATTCTGAATTTTTATTTGACATATCTTATACAAATGCATTTGTACTTGAATGATTTATTTTATTATTATTATTATGATATCTTACCGCCTGATTGAGAATTTTTACATACGCATTTATATTTATCGGTATCGTGTATCGTTGAAACTGTCGTAGAATGATTTTATTAAATATGGAAAATACTTTTGGGATACTTTCGGCGAGAGAAGCTTTTCAGAGTTGAAACTAATAAAAAAATTTCTACGATCAACAATGGCCCAAGATAGATTGATAGATAGATCAGATTCTGATCTAGTCATTACATCCATTGAGTATGAAATAGTCAATAATTTCGATATATTTCGAACAATTCATGACTTTTGCCTAATGAAGGTCAGATGGAAGAAATTTATTTGAGTTCGAATACTTTAGTCTGATGGTTCTAGTTCACTTTTATACATACGATGGCCGATATATATGTTTTTTTTGTTATTTTTTATTTAATATATTTTTTGTATGATACATATTTATAGTTATATTTTCTATTTACACTTTCCAGTTCCTGAAATGATATGTTGAGTTTTATTTACGTTTCAGCAAGTTCATGTGGTTATACAAGAGAAGTCATCTCCAATAAAAATTATTTACAATTTGATCAAGGGGAAAAAAATTGAGAAATGAACGAATATATATATATATATATATATATATATATATATATATATATATATATATATACCTTCGTTTCTGAATTTTTCCCCCCTTGAACAAATTGTAAAAGAGTTTGTTATGAGTCCCAAACTCAATATATCACAGCAAGGTGGCAGAATATAATTTTGCCGGGGCGGCAAAATGTCTGGCGGCGGCCCTGAGTGTATGCATCACACCTTTGCCCTAAAGTGGATATTTTCTGAGTTATTCACAAAAAACTGTTTTTCGTCTTGAATCTTCAGCTATTTCTTTTCCCTTCACGCCAAAAAGATAAAATTTTCAGGAACTGTTACTGAAACCATGTTTTAGATTTTACTACCCTAATATGCAAGAGAAAAAAGTTACAGGTTGTTCCTAAATAGATGGCGAATTTTGATTCGAATTTGTATCGGAAACCTCTTTATTTCAACTAATCGGCCATCGGTTTTCTCTCGAGTGATAAATAAATAATTCCTTATGAACCATATGCAAAAACTTACCATGTTTCACATTCTTTTTTTTTAATGATAGATATCATTAATTACATCTGCCAAATTCCTCTTTATTCAGTAGCATTTTGTGTTTACTATTAATTTGGTGATAATTCATATTTAATTATAAAATCGATCACTATGCCTAATTTTACCAATGAAGATTATTTAAATCTCATTCTACTTCATGGAGAATGTAATTAAGTTGTAGATAGAACGATTCGACTGTTCATTGAGAGGTTTCCTGACCGACCCAGACCAACGAGAGATACCATTAACAGAACCATGACAAACTTGAGAAATGTCGGATCTTTCGTTAAGAAAACTATACACAGAGAAAAAATTGTAGTAGAAGATGAGAACAACGAAATTACAGTTCTTGCATATTTTCGTGTGAATCCTCAAAATTTTTTCAAAGATGCCGAGATTAATCTGGGATTATCTCAATCGAGTGTTTGGAGAATATTAAAAAAACATAAAATGCACCCATATAATTTCAATAGGGTACAGCATTTGAAGGAAACTGATTTCGTCAGAAGAACAGAGTTTTGCGAAGCTATGATGATTCGATTTCAAGAGAATGAAAACTTTTTGGACTGTATAATTTGGACAGATGAATCTAAATTCACAAAGAATTGTTCTTTCAATAGGCATAACAGTCATTATTGGGATGAAGAGAACAACCACCACTTCAGACAATGGAACTTTCAAGAGACCTGGAGTGTCAAGGTTTTTTGCGCTTTCAAAAATAATGCAATTCTCGATGTTCACATTCATGATGGGACTTTAACTGGTAAGATAGAACACTACACATGTTGGCATTATTTAAAGAATGTTCTCCCTTAGGAGATAGATATTCTGACATATTGACTCAAATAATTGAGCCTCTAGTACAGAACCATAATGACTTATGGTATCAACAAGATGGCGCGCCTCCACACAATTCACTCAATGTGTCAAATATCCTCTACAGCCTATTCGAAGATCGATGGTTGGCGAACAATGATCCACATCTTTGGCCACCACGTTCTCCCGATTTAACTCCTTTAGACTATTATGTTTGGGGTAGAATAAAAAATATTGTCCACTCAACTCCCCTGACTGATGAAGAGGACTGCATAGAACGAGTCAGAAATGCGTTCAGGTTTCATAGTTTTGAAACTCAATTTGGTTTTTAAACACTTTTGCAGATCTCTTCCTCCCGATGAAAAAAGAAACATTCCTGAGACGTATAAATAAATGTCTAGAAATTAACGGTCAAAACTTTGAGCATCTTCTCTAGTTATAACTGCTAGAGTTTGCCATGGTTCTCCTAATAGTAACTTGAAGTCGGTTTCAAGAAGGGGTGAAAAATCTACAGCATGGTTCAAATAACAGTTCCTGAAAATTTCATCTTTTTGGCATGAAGGGAGAAGAAATAGCTGAAAATTCAAGACGAAAAACAGTTTTTTGTGAATAACTCAGAAAATATCCATTTTAGGGCAAGGGTGTGATGCATACACTCACATTATTTTTTAACGTAGATTCAATATCTGCCATGAAAAATGGGGTTCTCATTTGAAAAAATTGATTTTTCACGATTTTGTCATCCCTAACTTTGAAAGCGATTTTTTCACCCCCTGTATCATGAATCGCGATTTCGATTTTTAAAGTAGATATATCAATCTTACATCTTGAAAAATCCCAAAAATGAAAATTTTCCATCCAAAAACCTCGAAGTTATTCTTATTTCAGCGGAGCTCTATTTTAGATTTTTTTTTCGAATTTTCCCGCTCAGAGAGAATTTTCCAACCAAAACTGAAAAATGTTACATCAAAATAACTTGAAATTTTCTAAGGAATCTATTTCTGCATTAAAAAAATGGTGTTCTAATTTGAAAAACGGAAGTTGACGTCATTTCCGGAAAAACCAGAGGTGCTCATGCCTTAAAAATATTTTAGATTTCATCAGCATCGTGAAATACTTATAAGTGCTGAATTTCATGAAAATACGTTCAGTAGTTTCCCGTATAAATATGGGTGAGGTTCCTCGTGAAAGACCCTGTATAAGTTGTGCCAAGTTACACGTGTAGCCACTCCATGTGCTGCAAGCACATATTTATTTGAAACTTTATAAAAAATTCGGTAGAGAACATATCTAATAGATTTACAGGTAATTTGGACTTTAGTTAGATTGATTTTCTCAAATTGATTATTTATTTCCAGGTGTCAGATATTTATGACTATAATATGGGATTACTAAGAATTGGCCCGTTCAACTATCAGCCATTACGTGGGGTGGATTTATGGCTTGAGCAGAGTGATGACTTCATTCTACAACATTTAACAGATGCTCCTGAAGTAGAACCACCACATATTGTCATTCAGGTAATTGTCATTAATAAAAAGAAAATAAGAAAAAACAAAAAATTCTTCGCCTCTGAGTAGGCCATACAGAAAACATTCTCGAAACATAGATAATTTGTAAATAGTAATCATTGAAATGAATACCATCTTCAGCACCTTGAGAACCTTCATCAGGGGTATTAGAAAAGTCACTGAGAGAAGAGATTTTTCACCGGTTTGGGCCTTATGAGAAACCCAGTACAAATGGCGGCATTTACAAGAGTCAAAAGTTCTTTCCCTTCAGTACGGATGCTAAAAAGCACTGCTTGCATCCTCGTTCACTCTTCCCTCATTTTTTCTCGTATAATAAGTTGGCTTCACAGTCGCGAAAAGTTGGGTGTTTCCATCTTTCGGAGAAACTTGCATGGAAGCCCTGATTTGGGGTCACAATTTCATTCTCAAAAAGTGAAAGAGAATATAGGCAGTGCTTTTGGGTATGCGCGCTGGAAAGATAGAACTGTTCATTTGACGGTGCAACGAACAAAACAATAACAATAACCGAGGTCATAACATGCTTGAAATCGATTTAGGTGTTGTAGTTCAGTATCATACAGGGTGATCCACGGTCGATGGTACGTTAGACGTTTACGGAGAACGGAAAGCAAGAATTCATTGAAAATTTGGTTTCTTAGACAAGAACGGATGCTCTATCGATCTAAAATATTTTCAGTGCTGCGGTGTGGCCGCTTATGTCAAAAAGTAGTAACTACTTGTTGTTTCAAATGGCACACCCTATATATTAGTGCATTTTTCCATTCGTTGCAGTAACACGATCACTTTGGTATCACTTTCTCATGCATATCTTCAATAGTTTTTGAGTAGTTGAATGATTTGATCTCTTTTTGTGCAAAACATAGCTTTGGTTGAACATCGATAGCTTCCATACTTTAAATGTTGGGAAGCTGAAATTTCATCTGCAGAATGCCAAGATTCTGAGCATCATGCACATGTTACGAAATATTATACAGAGTCATTCAAAGTTCGATGGTTTTCTGAGACAAACAAAACTGATGAAAGTGCATTCTTCATTTTTCCAAATGGATTGAAATGTGTATTTTGAGAATAACTGAAATAGAACAGAATTCAATTTCAAATAATATATGATATCCTATACCTAGATTGTAACATTCTGCGTTTTATAGGTGCGCACGTTTTAATGTTGCAACATCCTGAAACTGTTCACAAAAACAATCTTGAAACGGGCAGTTCATACATACTGACGTCAGCGGATTGATATGACTTGTTGATGATGATTATGAGCTAAAAACTACGAAATAATTAATAAATTCTAATAATGTTCATTTTTCGAACAATTCGGCAGTTCTAGCCAAAAAAAAATTCAATCTCTGTTGCACGTACATCTCAAAACGTCTTAACAGGTATTCATCTTCAATAGCAATGAAATACCATAACATGATGATAATTGACATTATGCAGATTTGACAATTAATTTGTTGATAATAATACACTCGCTGATTCTCCATAGTTTAAGAAAAATAATGAGAATAAACCCGTTAGGCGAGGTAGGCCCTGGCGCGACACGATAAGCGATGCAATCAACCATTTCTTTTTCTACACCGATCACTCATAACTATAGTTATGAACGTTGAATACTACAATGGAATCCAGTTCCAATCACTGCAATAAAGATGTCAATGAAGAGAAGACGTTCTGTTTGTTCCATCAGAATATACAATCTGTAACAACATCATTTTTGAGACTGGAGCAGGCATTGCTGAAACATCAAGTAAATATATTATGTTTAACTGAGCATCGGATGTCTGAAGACGAGCTTGAAAAATACATCCCCCATGGTTACGTGAAGGCATCCTCATACTGTCGACAGAAAGGTCGTCATGGTGGCTGTGCCATTTTTCACGAGCAAGGTATGGCATACATGGATAGGATCGACTTCAAGAGTTTAAACATCAGTGGAGTTTTTGAATGTTGCGCAAGTCAAACATATATAGAATGCGATAAATATATAATTATTTGTATATATCGTCCAAATACTTCACCTTTATGCAATATTGATATTTATTTTTGAAAGATTCATTTCATTACTCGATCTTTGTCTTGTAGAGAATGTAAGGTTTATTATTGCTGGCGATTTCAATATTGACTTATTATCTTCTACTGCTGAATCTAAAACTTTTTTTGCAATATTGCAGACTTGTAATTTACAAGTATCTACAACAAA
Organism: Hippodamia convergens; assembly: GCA_038502775.1. Lineage (NCBI taxonomy): Eukaryota > Metazoa > Arthropoda > Insecta > Coleoptera > Coccinellidae > Hippodamia > Hippodamia convergens. The sequence continues at coordinate 553,094 of JAVSIQ010000842.1, read as the reverse complement.
ACCTACCAGAATAACATCGAGAATCGCAACATGCTTAGACAATATTATTTCTAACGTGAAGGGTCTGACCTCTGTTATTGAGGAGCATTTGTCTGACCATTCAGGGCAAAAATTTATTTTTCACTGTCAATCTCGTTTCAAATCTAACCAAAAAAAAAGTATAAAAATTTATAATGACCATAATCACCAGGTCTTTGAGGAGCTTCTTCTAAGTGCTGATTGGTCTGGGCTTTATATGATTCCGAAGCAAAGCATTAATGAAATATGGAATTATTTTTCTGAGAAGTTTGTGCGAGAATTTCAGACAGCCTTTCCACTAGTATCAATCGATATATCGAGAAAGAGAGAGTTTAAGCGGACTCCAGGGATTCAATCTCTGAAGACACGTTTGGACTAATTATTCGTTATGTCACAATATGAACAGGATTTTGCTGTAGAATACAAAAAGGTTAAAAGCTTTTATGATACAGCTCTGAGCTCAAATAAAAAAGCTTCCTATTCAACTATTATAAACAATGCTCAGAACAAATCCAAAGCTGTTTGGAATGTGATAAAGGATGTGATAAATGCAAATACATCACCTGTCAGTAAGCTCCCATCAGGACATACTGATTGCAATGCAAAGATGATTCAATTAGCACATAAATTCAATGAATTTTTCATTAATATCACTTCCAACTTATGCAGTAATATCGATCATTCCATTAATGTCAGTATTGGAAGACGCATTTCTAACTCATTCTGTTTGTTTGAGATTCCTGAGTCTGAGTTGCTCTATGTAGTAAGGATGATGAAGAACAAAAACTCCTCTGGTCACGATGGAATACCTATGACTGTTATCAAACAGCATATTGAAAGTATAAGTGGACCCCTATGTTACATAGTAAATTGTGCTTTTGAGGCAGGTATTTTTCCAGATGCTATGAAAATATCTCAGGTAATACTATGTCACAAGAAAGGTGATTCTGACGATCTCTCGAATTACAGACCAATAAGTCTGATAACATCATTTACTAAGATTTTTGAGAAGATTTTGGTCAATCGTTTGGTGGAGTTCTTTAAAAAATTCAATGTTTTATCCAAAAATCAGCATGGTTTCACTGAAAATCGAGGCACTGACACTGCTATATTTGAATTTCTTCAAAATATAATACTTTCCCTTGAAAAGGGTGAAATTCCAGCAGGGCTATTTGTTGATTTCTCAAGAGCCTTTGACTGTGTCGAACATCAAGTATTATTGAGGAAGCTTGAGAAGTACGGTATTAGGGGAAACACACTCAAACTACTAGAAAGCTATCTCAATGATAGGAAACAGATGGTTGTTTTGCGCAGGGGGGATGCGAACTTCGTTTCCTCTGAGAGAACAATTTGTGAAGGTGTACCACAAGGCACTATCATGGGTCCGTTTCTAGTTGTCGTCTATATTGATGACCTATCAGAGACTTTTGTTCTACGAACATCAATAATGCAATCCCAAAACCTGGGTCCTGATAACAGGACAATAAAAACTTTTTTATATGCGGATGACTGTAATATTTTGGTATCTTCCCAAAATGTTAGCACAGCCGCCCAAACTCTAATAACGACTATGTCACAGATAAAAAACTGGTGCACACATAATGGTCTCGTTCTTAATGAAAGTAAAACTAATGTGCTGATGCTCTCAAGTGTACGATCAAACTTGTTGTACCCAGATAAAATCGCTTTTGATAGTGGAGAGATTCAGATAAATCCTCACACTAAACTTTTGGGGGTAACAATTGATAGGCATCTAATTGGGGAATACACTCTGAAATGCTGTCAACAAAATTGAATTCCATTATATATATATGTTAAGGGCTGTCAGGGACCAAATAGATGCAAACTGCTTAAAAATAATATATTTCGCAAATTTTCAATCTTTACTGTCATATGGGGTAATTTTTTGGGGAGCAAGCTCACAATCTGAACAGGTATTCATTACACAGAAGCTTGCAATTTGCACAATGTTCTTTATGAAGTACAGACAATCGTGTAGGGGTATATTCAGGAAGAATGGTATCCTTAATTTACCTGGCTTGTATAAATACAGAGTTCTTTTATTTTTTCATAAAAATAAATTTTACTTTAAAGACTGTATCAACCTGAATAACACAAGAAGAATGTATGAATATTTTTTTCCTGTTCACAAATTGGCAATTACTGAATGTAACATACCTTATATGTGTATTAAGTTATTTAACTTTCTGCCAAAGAAAATAAGAAATATTGTTGGATACGATCTGTTCAAAAAGGAAATATTCTCAGTGTTAGTTAGTTGCGAACCATACACATTACTTGAATTTAGGGATTATTTTGATTATAATACTATTTAATTCAACTGATATTGTCTAAACTCTTGTTAAATTTAATTTTGACTTATTTTCATTTTGTTATTTTGGTGGCAATTCTGGAAATAAATATATATTATCATTATTATTATTATTATTGTTATATATATATATATATATATATATATATATATATATATATATATATATGTCGTAGTTTTTGGTCCTGAAAAATATTCTGTTTTCTTGTGTTATAACATGTTTGGTTTATCTATGGGAGATGATTGCCTTTCATTGGGGTCCCGTAGCGGTCTTCAAACATCTGAAGTGCCGCAAAATGATCACCTGGAAAGTCGTATCCCTTTGAAAAACCCTCACGACCAGAGAGCAAGAATTTGTGGATTCTGAATTTGAATATCGGAGGAATTTCGAAGGACAAGTGTGATTACATCTAGAAATTAGCTGATAAACATGGTATCGAAGTGATTCTTCTGCAAGAAACCCACACGGCAACAGAAAAAAATTAAAGTTATGTATTAATTGATTTTGTACAAGTTCAGCTTGTTACGTTAAAAAATTATCAGTTCGTAATTTTCAACAGATTCGGAAAGGGAAAATTGATGGAGTTTTTTTTTCATTTCTTTCAAATTTTGTGACATTTCTGTCATAAATATTTATAAACCTCCGAACATTATTTGGCCAAGAAATCTTAATGTTGATGTTTTTTAAAGGAGCAAATGCATTTTCAAAATGCATTCGATTTATTCTGAATAATCGGTTTCTTTTCTGCTTCTGTCTTTTTTCATTTCAGATTAAGAATTGCGAGTCGTTTTGGGAAGAATCTGTGTATCCGAGCCCATCGACGGATAACATGAAGATGATCACACTGATGTCTTTCAAGATTTTCCTGATATTTGATATTTTATGTTATTTTGTTTACGGGGAGGCAGGTTTTTTCGGCTGAGGTTTTTTCCCCTGGCTGTATAGTATCGTATGATACTAGTGTTGATAGTATCGTATGATTCTATAGTATCATAAGAAGAATGTTATGATACCCCGTTCTTTTTTTACCTCAGCTTAGGTACTTTTTGTTTCAACATTTATTGTATTATTTTAGCTCTCTTTTTCATAAGAATATATATATATATATAACATTACTGTAAGCTGCACCCCACGCTATTATTCCATAACGTAGCTGGGACTCAACTAGTGTCTGATACAAGGTTAACATATATTTAGTGTCCAATATATTTGTAAAATATCTGAATACAGAAATAAGTCCTCTCAGCTTTCCAACGAGAAAATTGATATGTGCATCCCATCTGAGAAATGGATCCAACATAACTCCTAAATATTTAAACTGGTGGGTGCACTGTATTTTTACTGTTTGATCCTCGTCTTGTATTAATAGTGAAGCAAGGTCCGGAAGTGTACGAGTATCGCATGCGAAAGGCATATAGCAGGTTTTGTGAAAGTTTATGGTTAATTTATGTTTTTTCATCCAATAATTTATTTTGAGAAGGTCTTCTTCAACAAGTATCTTCAAATCCGAACAACTTTCCGCGGTATACAGGATTGCCGTGTCGTCTGCGTAACCCAAAATATGACCTTCAGTATTCAAACACAGCAGACCATTTATATAAATCAGGAAAAGAACAGGGCCGAGAAGTGTACCCTGAGGAACTCCACATCTAATGGATTCTATACTGCTATATGTACGATTGATTTTAACTACCTGTTTTCTATCAAATAGCTTTTGAATAAACTCTGAGTTCTTTCATCAGCACCTAAATCTACCAAACATTTCAATAAGATTTCATGGTCCACTGTGTCGAAAGCCTTCGCCAAGTCTAGAAACACGCAGAGTGAAAATTTACCATTATTCAGTGCTTGATAAGTTAGTCGAGTGAGCTCTGCCAGGGCATCTTGAGTGAACAATCCCTCTCTAAATCCATATTATCTCTCTGAAAGAAGTGCATTTGCTTGTAGGTAAGAGGTTAGCCTGTTTTTGATTACTTTTTCCAGTATCTTAGCTATAACAGAAATCAGCGAAATTGGCCTGTAATTCGGACAAAGTGTCTTATCTCCTCCCTTATGGATCGGAACAACAACAGATATTTTCAAAATATTCGGAAAAATACCCGTTTCTATAACTTTATTGCATAAATGAGTTATTGGTCTCGAATACTCATCAATTCCTGCCCTGACTACCTCTGCACTGATTCCATCCATGCCTACACTTTTCTTGGTCTTCATATTATTTATAATACTTTTTATTTCTTCACAATTTGTTGCTGATAAAGAGAACCTGCTTACTGTATGCTTTTTCAATTCTATTGTGTCATCCCGCACACATGAGATTTTATCTGCCATGTCCTGACCTATCTTCACAAAGTAGTTGTTGAATGTTTCAGCTATTTCCTCTGGGTTGTCAACCATTCCATGAGCAGTCTCAATTCGTTCTATCGGACACATGGAGGACTTTTTCTTCCATAAGTTATTAACCGTTTTCCACATACTGCACGGGTTGGCCCCATTGACCCTGATTTGGTCTGCATAAAAGTCCCTCTTTAAACCTTTTATCAGCTGATTCAGCCTGTTTCTGTATTCTTTGAAAAGATTCCAATCAGTTTCCTGCTTGGTTTTCTCCCAGTTCTTGTAAAGTGCATTTCTTCTTTCGATTGATTTCAAAATTCCATTTGTTATCCAACTTTTCCTCTTTAAATTTTTCACAACAATTGATTGTTGACTCTTTTTAATATGTGATTGTATTATTTCAACCATTTTCTCTGCAGACGCTTCAGTATCTTCGATTTCGTAGAAAGAGCTCCAATCAAAACAGCTCAACTCCTGTTTCAGCAGTCCATAATTAACTTTCAATATCCGGTCTTCCTTTTTTCTCATTACGTTCACCTTTAGATCTAAGAAAAGTAAAGTCGAGAAGTGATCCGTTACTGTTGTCTTGAGAACTATGGGGGTGCAGTTAGATAAATTCTTAACCATAATATGATCAATACAGGTAGTACTAGTACCTTGAACCCTCGTAGGTTCATTGATAAGTGATATGAAATTCTCTTCAGTTAGTATGTTCATATACATGTCAACACTTTCATAAGAGTCCAATATATTCAAGTTCATGTCACCCAAAACAACATGATAATCTGCATTGCGACATTTTAATTTGAGATAGTCGTGAAAGCATGGCAAAAAAGTACTGTTTGGCATATTTGGCGATTTATATATCCCAGTAATCTGCAGAACATTGTTATTCAATTTCAAAAAGATCCTCAGAGCGATTGTTTCATCGATTCGGAAAAGGCTTGATTCGTGTTGATACTTTTCGTTAACATACGCAATTACTCCATCATTTCGATTATATGAACCCTCGTTATAAACAACATTGAAACCCTCCAGACGATATAAACTTAAATCTGAAATCCTATGCGTTTCTGTCAAAAAAATACAGTCAAAATCATTTCCAAGTTGTTCTAGAATAATTTTCAACTGATCCAGATTTTTAGCTAGGCTTCTAATATTATTGTGAAATATTTTGAAATTGGAATGGACATTATTGTCTGTAGTAAATTTCTGGTATTCTTCGACATTGTTACAGACTAAGGTCTCAACTATATCTGGACTATAGTCTCTAAGATATTGATCCATCTATCGTTGAAAAAAAATAAAAATTTAGCATAAAAACATAACTTTGAGAAGAATCCTCTTTTTTTTTATGAAAATTCAAAAGAAATACCAGCTGGACTCACTGTTTGTAATCTGTCCTATCCCTGATTGCTTGCAAATTTCTCAGGTAAACTGGGCAGTTTCTGTCCATACACTCATGACGAACATCGTAACCTGTTGCAAATTTTTCATTTGCTGCGACACATATTCCACACTTCTTTGGCCCACCTGTACACTCACTCGTATGGTGCTTTCCCGCACAAATCGAGCACAATATTTCCTTCGTGCACACGTCCTTATGATGGTAGAATCCGAAACAGTTCATACACCTTGGAATATATAGATTTTCATAAACGGGACATTTATCATACGATAAGTTGATTTTCTTTGATGATATCAACTTGAAAAACGCCGAAGCATTACAATCTAACACTGCCCACTTAGAATCTCCTCTTTTTGAATCACGGTAGAGTTTTATCTCTAGTTCATCATCATCGTTCAAAAAATGATTTTGATGCTTTATTCCATTTATAATCTCATCTATTTCAACCCTACGATCTATGTTGGATATAAGGACCGAAGGTTTTCTCAGTTTTGTTTCCCTTATTTCATATCCCTTTCTCAAATTCTTCTGTAGTTCTTTTTGCAATATTTCCTTAGATTTTATGTTTTCGCATTTCACAATGATGGATCCGTTTTTCAAATTTTTCACCGTATTAATTCCTACTCCTATTTTTGTTGGTTTAATTGCATTTTCCATATCTAACCTTGTTTTGGTACATGACTGTTTGTTATCATTCGGTGCCACTATGATACCTGGTATGATTATTTTCTGTCGAATATCATGTTTCTTATCCGACCGAACTACATCCGCATATGAAGGTGTTACGTTTATTTCTTTCGCCTTCATTATCTGTTTTTGCTGTTCGAGACTTTCCTCCAGTAACTCAATTATTTTTTCCTTGTCTTCTATTGTTTTCGCCAGCAATCGAATGGTCTTGAATTCCAAACAGTTTTTACATAAAAACTTCAATGTTCTCTTGACCTGCGACATTAACTTGATCTCCTCGCTGGATAATCCTGAGCATCCGTTGCAGTAAAATTTGTTTCATCCATCGCAGCTAACATGTTTTTTATTTTTAGATGAAGAGGAATTACAAACTGTGCATTCCATCTTCTCTACTACATATATATATATATATATATATATATATATATATATACGAGGGGTAAATATCTGCCCAAAATGTTGTACACCATAATTCCTTTTTTGCAAATAAATCCCAATAATTCCTAATAATTTCAAATAATTCCAATAATTCCCAAATAATTCCAATAATTCCCAAATAATTCCAATAATTCCCAAATAATTCTAATAATTCCCAAATAATTCCAAATAATTCCAAATAATTCCGAATAATTCCCAATAATTCCTATTTGAATCACAATAATCTCGAATAAATCCTCAAATAATTCCTAATAATTCCGAATAAATTCCCTTGAATGAGAAAAAATTTCCGTAAATCCTATATAGATTCACTTATGGGTTTTTGTTTTTGATGAACACTTTGCAAATGATTTGACGGCACAGATGCGAGTGAAGGGGCAGTAATAAGATGCATTAAAAGGTTTTTAAACTTTTTTATTAGCATATAAAAAACTATTTTTCGTAAAAAGGGCAAGTAAATAATGAAACATCTCGTGAAACATTTACTGTTGACTCATACCATGTCAAAAGTTCTGTTTTTTATTTCTGTAGGCAATGTTGATCTGATCTAAGACATCTCCTGTAATATTGAAAATATTTGACCTATTCTCCTTCATATATATAGGTCCGAAAAATATTTATCCAGTTTCAACTTTGGATAAATCTTCTTTGGCAGGCCATTTGAATTCATTTTTTTTTTCGTTTGTTTTGTCTCAAAAATTTAATCTCAACCATCGAATTATCGGCAGTACCTTCAACATGTTTTGAGAGTTTTCCAACAAACCATCCTTCATCATAAAACACTGCATAGTAGTTATTAATATCTAATGCAATGGTCAACGCTCATGATGAACTAGAATGTTCTAGAGTTTCTCCCTGATATTCGCTTTTATTAATATTGACTCGCATATCATTTTCCGAGTCAGAGAGAGTTTCGATCTCTGGACTATCGTCATATTTTATAATGTCATCATCTTCTGAACTGTCTGAGCTCTCTCTCGAGATACCTCTCTTACCTCTCTTTGACCTCCCCTTTCTATTAGTCACTTTGAGGTCTGATGAATTTTTGTTGTCCACTTCTATTAGTGCCGAGTCTAGTGCCTTAGTATTCTGAGGTCTTCCTATACTTTTCACGACGAAACGTTGTAGTCTATCTGTACTAACCCTATTTTTAGTTTCCTCTAGCAACCAACAAAGCGAAGACTTTCTAACTATTTTCGACTTATTTCCAAGAGTGACTCGAACATATGGACCATCTTCAATTGTCTCATCCAACAATTTGTGATCATAACTTCGTAAAATCAAGTTATCCATTACTCCGACATTCGACATATTACATAAATCTTCAAACAGATGACTATTTGGATTGTTCAAGTCATCGTTGTTTATTCCTTCATCTTCTATCGGTAGAGAAGTAAAATGTTGAAGCCTCTGTTGAAAATCATTTGTTGAAACACTTGCTGAACCGAGGGATGAACTTTCACTACTGTCGATAATATTGTCGTCTATCCGCATATCCTCTTCATCTTCTAGACTTTTATCCTCTCTTACGAGGTCCTTCAATGGTGGAATTGCAGCATAATTCAAGATGTTTTCTTCCACAGACATGCCAAGTTCTCGCGTATGCCCTAACGCATCAAATCGTGCACGCTCTACAGCATCGGCTATCATACTATCCGTATATTGTTTCAAATCTACCTGAGAATTCGTATCAACATTCATTTTTTCTTGCCTTTTTTGTTCTCTTGGAATTATAATGACATTGTTCAGATCGTTTAGAATATTATTAACCGTCTTAATTCTATCTAGATGCCTCAGAATATCTCTAACGTTAAAGTTGACAACAGTCGAATATGTGGAGGTCATGGATCTCATGGTTCACATTTCTGACTTCCAAAAAGAACAGGCAAGAACATGTCGCTCGAAAAGGATGGATTGATTATCACGGATGTTCATTACAATATAAATTAAAGAATGCGCATTCAACTCGACGCAGGCATAGCAGTTCGATGAAATGAAATGATCTCCGATTTTGTGTTTGTTTGATATAAGCCATTTTCGCCAAATTCTCAGAAAAAAGACGCAGTACCAAATCGAATAAATTCGACGAGTAACATCTATTTTCGAATCGAGAAATGAATCAATAATCAACCGAATCAATTTCAAAAAATCAACAACGCCTTGATTTTGTGGGGCCTTCTCTAACAAATTGATAACATTATTCGAACATAATTTCTCTGCGGCTTTGAAATTCATCTTGTCCACCAATTTCAAATCAGATTTTGTTAATAAATGTTTGTCTTTGGAGTGGTCTGCAATCATTTGTTCGAGTTGTTTGGCAGTTGCATAAAAATCACCAATCCTCAACTTGATTTTATCATTAAGCAGTCTAGTACGTAGCTTGGTAGCTATATGTTCTGTATCTTGAATATACGAAGCGCAGTCTTCTGAAGAGTAGTTTGCCCGAAACCATCCCCATTCAGGTCGTGGCGAATCTGTAGAGGAAGATGATTGAGCACCTTGCCTCATTGCTTTCAGAAGACGTGTATCGCCATCAGATCCAAAACCCAATACAATAACACCTCGCTCCTTCAAATTCAATTTTATATATTGCCACCTTTTCGTAACATCGGCGGCTGTGAATCTGTTATCTGTGCCGAAGATGGCAAGACAATAACCTGGCGCGGTTGGTGATATAGGTTGGGCCATAATTACATAGGCATAATTCGATCTTACTCCGTTCTTGAAATGGTCCTGTATTGCTTTTGCAGATGTTGCTAAAAATGAGCAAAATACTTGGCAAAATATAACTTACCTGAGGTTTCACTTCCGAAGAAACTTTCGGTATCAGTTTCAAACTCACTAATAGTTCACTGTGAATCTCTGAAGCGAAAACGGAATAATCAGTACCGAAGACATGCGTAGTCAAATCATGCGTAGTCAAATCATGGATAGTCAAATCATGCGTAGTTGAGTGCGTAGTCGAAACTAAAAGTTTGCCAACTTTCTTCTTCTTTCTTCTTTGAATAAATATGGCCCTCGATATGGCCTAATTACCCATGTGTTTAATACTTCTATATTGCTAGTTGGGGTCTAGAAAAGACCTCGCAAAAATAAGACAACACCACGGTGCATACATAAATACTTCTTTCTGTCTCCCTCGTTTAGACCGAGGATTAGACTTATAATTTCATGTGCATAGTCGGAAGTAGAGCATTTCACAGGTATTGAGTCATATACTATGGACAATTTATAAAAGAAAAGATGAAGGAGAAGAAATCATATTTTCTTTGTGACAATATTGTTTATTATTTCGGATTCTAAACTAGTAAAAGGATTGTTTTAACCACAGTTTTAACCATAGAATATACCATTACGTATATGTCTTTGTATATGTTCTGTTGTCTAAGTTCGCAAAGGTTATTCCGATTTCTTTCATATATTGTCTTAAACATTTAATAAATGAAGAATCAATTAAACAAACATTTTCGTTTGGTCCATTTAAACCGGTCAGAGCGCTCGAAAATCGTGTTTATTTGCGAAGTGAACGAAGCTAATTGGTCGAGATCCCCGCACGTGGTATCTAGTACGTGGTAGCGGTTGTTTCTGCACAGAACATGATAGTTCAAATGCTTGGTAAATGCTCGATAAATCCTTGGTAATTCCCAATAATTCCTGATAATTACCTTATAATTCCCAATAATTCCCAATAATTCCTAATAATTCCTAATAATTCCTAATAATTCCTAATAATTCCTAATAATTCCTAATAATTTCTAATAATTCCTGATAATTCCTAATAATTCCTAATAATTCCCAATAAATCCTCCAGACTGTACACCATAAATCCTCAGATATTTACCCCTCGTATATATATATATATATATATATATATTATATATATATATATATATATATATATTTGGCTCATTAGCGGGTATTGCTGGACACACATATTCTGATGTCTATCCGTTCATTGCTGGACATTCTTTTTTTATGTCTTTGCGGGCATTCCTGGACAAGTTTCATGCATTGTTGCCGGATTCACCACTTTATCCAAACATTAAGAAAATTTGAGAATATGATGAAATTCACCTATGTCTGATTCTTCATGATACATAGAGGACTCTTTATGAGGTGCTTTGAAAAAAAATATATGTAGATTTGATAAATGGTATATACTATTTATTTTCTTTCTATATTCCATTTATAGCATCTTCGATGAATGTTGTGACTTAATCTATATATAACAGTTTTTCTTGATATCGAATAAGAAGAAATGTACATTTATGTACTTGCTCTGATTCATGAATATATATTTCAGATAAGAATTAAAACAGAACATTTTAGAAGATTTTGATCAATATTCAATTTCATTGAAAACTTCACATACTGTAGGACAGTTACATTGAGTAAAGTCATATCGATACGAAATCGCAATTTCGGGACGGGTTTTTTCAGTGTTACCTACTTCGACTGAAGAAAATTCTCCCGATCAATTTGGGGAGAAGTTAACTAGACAATATAAATCAGACGTCACATCCAGAAAACACGAATGAATAAATCAGAATTAGTCCACCAGTAACTTTGTCGTAGGAAAATATGGGGTAATATGCGTCAAATGCGGTAGTTCTGATTTGTTGCAGACTCGTTCATGATGTTTGCCTATTGAATAATCCAAGTATGTAACCTCGCGTATTGAACGCAACTTTGTCGAAAATCTAAAACAATTTTTTTTACAAGTCTTGGTGAATATTACCTTGAAGGACACCTTATTGAAAAAACTTCTCGGAGGCGCTTTCAAAGAAGACTAAATTTCTAAGAATATGATACAAGAACTGTCTGTGTTACCCCTATTGCTTCTCATATACACTTTTTCAAAGTTAATGATTTTTTTCGAATTTTGCAAACAAGAATGAAAAGGCGTACACCGATTTAATCATTCAATGAATAAAAATAGAGCAGAAAAGGAAGAAAATGATTCTCGAAAATATCAAACGTGAGTATACTTCCTCAGTGATAGATGAGGATTTTATAAATATTTTTTCCACGACTGCTCTATAATCCGTACATTTTGAATGATCTTTCAGAAACGTAATGTGAGTCATTATTCACCGGTGACTAATGATTCATTATTCACTGCTGCAACGGAATAGAATCGATGTCAAGTGGAATATTTGACGTTTATCATCAGTATTGAATTTTCAGTGAACACAGATCATTCTGTCAAAGTCTTTGATGATTACTGTCATTGTCGGAAATGCAGATTAATTTGACTTTTACCGAGGAAGTCGTAGACAAGGTGAAGTATTCCATTCGTACATAAATACTGTTCAGAGTATCGCGAGTATCGCAATTCACCAGAGTGGTGAACTGCGATACTCGCCTTGCGGCTGGAGTCGAGAACTTCACCCCCTCATGAATAATAGTACCTTAATCACTATGTGCTCATCGAATAATTTAATATTTCCAAAATTTGATAGTAAATGAAAAGAAATAAGTTGAAAAATATGCAGTAAAATAGATCGCCTCATGGGATGAAGTCACGTATGCTGGATATATTTATTTTTTTCCTCCCATTCAATACCTTTGAGAGACGAAATTAGATTTGTATGCTGTAGACTACAAAATAGGAAATCTTCAATCATTTCATCTTCGTTAGGTCAGTAGTTCTGTTCTCGTGTATTTAAATTCTTGTTCTGGTAATCATTTTTCACAAATCTCATATTAGTTGAAGTGGATTCAATTGTAACGAAAAAATATAAATCAACGTACATGTGATTTCCACGAATTAGGACGGTTAATCTAATTAAGCTTGATTTCAAAAATATTTTTGAATATATATTACAATTCTAGCAAAAAAACGGAAGATACAGTATGGAGGAAGAAGAAGTACTACAAGAAACTGTCACCCGCCAGTGTCAGGAGGCAACATCCGATTCTCAGAGAATGTTCCTATTTGATTGATGACTCGGATAAACAGATTCTTCACAAAACCACTCGCTTTTCTCAATCTGAGAGAGAGAAATAAAAATAAAAATTCGAATTTTCATAAAATAATATCTTCATTCGATTCGAAGACAAACCGAATGTTGCGCGATTATTCAAATTGCTTTCCATCTATCGTCTAATGATGGATATAAATAATACAATCGACCACTCATTTCTCGTATTTGGCTCAAGAATTAAGGTGTTTCGAAATAAATGTATAATTCAAAATTGTCCCCATATTTGCAGTGCAGTGTTAACAACTCTGAGAAACAAATCGACACTACTTACTATGGCTAGTAAAAATGAAGCATTACACAACAAAACGACATGTCTTCATTTTCAAACAACTTTTAAAGAATGAAGAATGCTTCAAGACCGCAGTTAGAAAATTCCAAGAAAAATTGTAGAATTTGGGATGTGATTGTTGAAAAACAAATGCATTCACAACGTGTCACTATGTGGTGTGCATTTCCGGTTTAAGGCATAATAAGAACATACTTCTTTGAGCATAAGGACGGTCAAGTAGTGACTAGGTATTCTTAATTAAGACATGACAACACAGTTCTTTTTGCTGATATTGGAAGATAATGATAATTTTATCCACACACTGTAGTTGAAATTACAATCCGTAATACATAACATTTTAATAAATTATTGACACATTCAACTTTCATGAACACAACACAAAAGTATTATTGGTCATTGCTGGACGTCAACAATGACGTCATGTCCAGCTATAGACGCTCGCAAAAACGATACGGTCCAGCAATGTGCGCTTCTTTTATATGAGTTATCAGATTTATCACATACACAAATTACAATGAACAAAGTTTATAAAATTGAAAAAACGTAGGTAGAATGGGTTTTACTGATATAAATGAGTATCGAAAAACGTTGAACTGAAAGAAAATCGGCATAATATGTTTAGCTACATATGCGAGTTTTTCGAAATATTTAATTTATCATGCAATTATATACTTTCAGATATCAGTTTTGGTTTTATCCTTATTCTCTGATTTTAACGTAGATACATTTTTTCATCTCCTTAACTTCTTTTCAAATTGATCAGTCTCTTATTCTTCAGAACATGATAAATCAAATACCTTTTCAGGATGATGGTTTACATTACATATTCGTAAATTAGAATAAATAAATGTAGAAGAGAAGCATGCATAAAAATCATATGATTAAGAAAATTAGTGTTACTTCTTGAACATATTTAGGTATTTCATCTGATATCTTACGGCATTTTTTGTAATCGAAAACGTTACATATTTGTAGGAGAATTTCATAGATTAGAACCTATACAAGACGAACATTTTATGAGAAATTTCTTGTCCGCCTAAATGATATTCAACTGATTATTTGGAGAGAAGTTATTGGACAAAAAGTATTTTTCTTCTTTATATCCAGAAAGTACGAACGAATAAATGAGTATCGATATATTCAAAACATATTAATTGCATGAATATTTCAAAATTCTGAAGAACTTCCATATGTCAACTAAAAAATGAAATAGATTGTCCAACTCTGAGTAACTTTTTGCAAGAATCGGCGGAACCGTTCCTACATTTTCAAAGTGTTTTGCTCTATTGTCTTCATATGATGAAACATTGGAAGCGTACGTTCCTGCACAGGACAGTTTTCACTAAGTTTGATATTTTTCTTCCTGATCTTCCCTTTCTATTCTGAATCACGTATGATGTCTTCAAATATTGAATTCAAATGCAAGGATTCCTCACTCTGCCCATCTGATATTATAGGTGGTGGACATGAATGTCTAACACTGTCAGTGATTCCGCATATGCCTTTTTGTGCCCTTTAACAGAGGTGTTCGCAGTTCTCAGCCACTGTGCTTCCCTATGCATTGAATGTGTGTGTACTCTCCTCAATCCAATCGCGAGAAAACAAGGTTCAAAGAAATTCATAATATATACATAATGTCCGGGAATATAATAGAATAGGAATTCATATCGCCCAAAAATTGTGTTATAATTTATAATTGCGGGCAACAGGTATACTACCCAAATTTGTCACTTGGTTTATAAAAATAATTATACACGTTCAGATAAATGAATCAAGGGATAGAATATATCCTCTAGGAAAAAGTTGCATCAGTTAAAAGAAGAAATAATTCTAAAACGATTTTGTCTGCTTTCACTTTCATTTGAATGGAACCCATGATGAAATAGTGGGAAAGATGGGTTTGTTCAACCCATCTATTTGCTAGAAAATCATTGCCGAACCTGTATGTAGGATTTATCAATATGTATTTTAGTTCTTAAATCATCCGGCATTCTGAATAGGTCTTCAATAAATTAACAAGCTTATTGAAAAGAATCACATTGATAGGCGAATTACTTCGACTACAACCATACAGATATACCACGAACATTTTGAGTTTTCTCAGTGGGATCTTGTCTTTGTGAAGAATATGAGACTGATCAATTTGGAGAGAAGTTAACGAGATGAAATAGTGAATCTACGTTTTACTTAGAAAACAAGGATGAAACCAAAACTTTTCAACTGAACCAAAACTGACATCTGAAAGTAGATAATTTGTAGAAAATTAAATATTTAGAAGAACTCGCATATGTCGCTGAACATATGCCAATATTCTTTGAGATCAACGTTTTTGGATACTCATCTATATCAGTGAACCCTTTCCATCGCTACTCAATTTTATTAACTCATATAATAAAAGCGCACATTGCTGGGCTGTATCGTTTTTGCGAGCGTCAATAGCTGGACATGACGTCATTCTCGGCGTCCAGCAATGACCGATACATTTCTGTTGTGTACATGAATGTTGAGTGTGTCAATAATTTATTCAAATGTAATGTATTAAGAATTGTTTTTTCAACTACAGTGTGTGATAGAACTGATATTTTGTAGAAGTGCACATTGCTGGACATGTTCGTTTTTCCGATCGTCAATAGCTGGACTGAATGCACCATTGTTGACGTCCAGCAATGATCAAGGCATTTTGCGTGTTCATGATATTTAAAATTATTAATTGGATTCAGATTAATTGAAAATACATATTTCAGTCTTTTGTTTGTTGTTTTTTTTATTGAAACATGAATTGAATGACACATCGTTGCAAATGGACTCCCCAGCTTTGCATACACATACGCACCCTCCTGTCGAATTATTCTTGACCATTCGGCAAATATTGCGTTGATGCAACTTTGAATCTTTTCCTTCAAATGCACGCGTGGTTGTAGGCTTGTTGAAATAGAACTCTGATTTCGAATAACCAATAAAGAGATATGTAATAGTGTTGAATCACATGATGTAGAAGGTCAATTCTGATCAAGAAAACGAAAGAAAAACACAACCTGGAAATGTGTCATGCAGTTATTGAAGTCTTTCACGGGCTGTATGGCATGTTGCTCCGTCTTGTTGAAACCACATTCTGGCCAAATCATCATCTTCCAATATCGGCTGAAAGAACTGTGTTTTCATGTCTCAATAATAGTCACTTCTTGACCAGCGTCATGCTCAAAGAAATGCACACCACACAGTGACACGTTGTGGATGCATTTGTTTTCCAAAAATCACATGTAGATTCTCAGAAACCGAAATTTGGAAAATTTTCATGAAAGTGTCTAACTGCTGTCTTCAAGCTTTCTTCATTCTTGAAATATTGTCGTTCTGTTGTGGAATGCTCCTTTTTCACTTGCCTGAAATCTGTCGATTTGTTTCCAGACTTGTCAACACTCAACTGCATTAATGGAGACAAATTTGAATAATACATTTAGATTTCTGTCTTGAGCAACATACGAGAAATAAATGATCGATTTTATGATTTTGGTCTATCATTAGATGATAGACGATGGAAAACAATTCGAATATTTGCGCAACATTCGGTTTGTCTTCAAATCGAATGAAGATTTTATTTTTATGAAAATTCAATTTTAATAAAGGCAAACGCCCTATGTTTTGAAAAAAATTTTTAACTACTCCACCAATTTTTCACACCATCAGGATTCAATGAAGAAAAGATTTGGTAAATAGTTTCCGAAATTAATTTGATAGTTAATATAAATATAAATATTTTCACGATTTTATATTTTTATTCCATGAGATGATTTGATAAAAACTATCATATACCTGTCTGAGCATTTCGTTCAAAACAATTCAATACCGCAGTTATACATTTTTTCCTCCATCAATACACTGCTTTTTATATTGACAAATCATGCATCTTTACTCGGTGGGTCTTAGTATGAATATTCTACACAGTCAAGTAGGTCGAAGAAGTTTTTTTCATGATCTTCAAAAACTGCTATGCCCATGAGTCACATCAGATTTATCAATCCTGAACAAAAAAAAACGACCAACAATAAAAAATCCATAATGATTGAAAAAAATTTTTAATGAAATAGAAATATATATATTGAAAAAAATAATAAATATATATTAATATATTAACAACGCTCTGGCAAAATACTGGAAAATAATGAAAAAATAATAAAACAAAATGAAAAACTGAATAATATGAAATATAACCAACTAGAAATATATAAAATGATAAACATAAAATAATATCTCAGAATATCTTTGGAAAATTCAATTATGTTGAAACATTATTTGGGCTGTTTCCATTATCTATGTTGTTGGTTATTACCGACGTTTCGGCAAGCATTCGCCTGCCGTCTTCAGGGTGTTGTTGGTCCTGAGAAGGACCGGTTGTTGCCAAACTTGTTCTGTCTGGACTTGTGCGCTCCATACTTTTTTCAATTTCGCAATTACAGTGTGGGGATTCGAACGCGAGTTATCCGAGGTGCAATTTCCGAAATTCCACTCACTCTAACCACTAGTCTACCAAAGCAGGTAATTATTATACGATTTAAGTTATATATTAATTATACTTTTTGTGTTAGAGGTCACCTTGACTTTTTACTACCTGCGCAGTTGGTATGCGCAGTAGGTTATTTTTATGTCAGGTCTGGTTCATGTTGGTTAATTGCTTCCTTGGGTCGGGTTCGTCCTCCTCAATTCAGATCTTAGTATGGGCACCCAGACATTCTTTATTTCCAGAGAGGGCGTGCTGATTGGGTTAGGAGTTATTGCCATGAAAGCTGCTTCTTTCAATTTTCTTCTTCTCCATCCCTTTTCCTTTGATATTATGGAAGCTTCATCCCATTTGACGTTGTGGTCCTCGTTCCAAGCGTGTTGGACTAGCCTGGATTTATCTGTTTCTCCCAGTTGAGCTAGTCTTTGGTGCTCTTTGATTCTTACCTTCAGGGGGCGTTTAGTTTCCCCAATGTAGGTTCTGCCGCATTCACATGGTATTTCATAGACGCAATCTTTGGTTCTCTGATTCTCGTTGTCAGGTTTCACCTTCGTGAGTTTTCCCCTGACAGTATATCCTTGGTCTTGAATGTTGTTCTCACCTTGTATCTGTTACCAATTCTTCTTATTTTCTCGGATAACCCCTTCACATATGGTATGACAGAGGTAATCGTTTCGGTCGGCTCATTGTCTGTTGGTTGTTGCCCTACTGCCGCTTCTCTTGGTTCTCTGGCTTTCTGAAGTATCTTCTTGGGGTAGCCGTTTCTCTTGAGGGTTTCTGTTATGTTGTTGAACTCCTCATCACGATCTTCTGGACTAGAGCAAATCTTGGTTGCTCTGTCGTATAAGCATCTGGCTACTCCCAATTTGGTGTTCAGATTGTGGTTGGATTCAAAGTGGAGATATTGGCCCGTGTTTGTTGGTTTTTTGTAGACTGTGGTCTTAGGTATTCCATTCTGTTTATGAACAAGTACATCGAGGAAGGTAGTCGGTTATTTTCTTCGATTTCCATTGTGAATTTGATTGATTCCTCTATGCTGTTCAGATGTACCAGGAAACTGTCTAGGTTTTCCCTCCCATGTTGCCAGATTACGAAGGTATCGTCTACATATCTGCGCCATAGTTTCGGCTTGAACACGAATTGTTCCAATGCTTTCCTCTCGAAATCTTCCATGTATATATCAGCCAGAGGTGGAGATAACGGTGAGCCCATTGCCGGACCAAATTCTTGTTGGTAGAAATTTTTGTTCTACTTGGAAGTAAGTGGTGTTGATACAGGTTTCAAGCATTTCCATGATTGCTCTAACGCTCAAGGTGGTTCTCTTAGCCAA
Organism: Hippodamia convergens; assembly: GCA_038502775.1. NCBI lineage: Eukaryota > Metazoa > Arthropoda > Insecta > Coleoptera > Coccinellidae > Hippodamia > Hippodamia convergens. Next base: position 533,775 of record JAVSIQ010000842.1, on the reverse strand, counting down.
TGTTGTGTCCTCCTCGAGTTTATTCTTGACGATTTCGAGGGTTCGTTTAGTAGGGACATTAGTGAACAGGCTCTTGATGTCGAAACTAACCATGATGTCCTGGTCCAAGATTTGTTCTTGACGCATGGTTTCTATGAAGTGATCAGTGTTTTTGACCATTGATGGTGTATGGCCTCTGAGTGGAGAAATTATCTTCAGGAGGAATCTTGCCAAGGGATGACATGGGGGAATTCCTCGAACTGACGATTGGTCTCAACGGAATGTTGTCCTTGTGTATTTTTGGGAGACCATATAGGTGTGGAGGTTTGCCACACTAACACAGCAATGTATGGACATCAGGACGAAAATACAGGAAAAAAACTAACGCAACGGACTATGAATGCATCGTGGAAGCAGTCAGAAGGAGCTATGAGAGAACAAACGACCAACAAAAATTAGCACAGAAGAGGAAATGGAAAAACTAATGAGAGACTCGAGGAAATATACACCAAATGATCATACAAAAACTGTGATCAACTCTCGAGTAAGACTCTTAGTGAGGACCAAACCCTCATCCTCAACAAAGGAATGAAATTCTCTGTAGCACCAAAAGACTGTTCCGAAGATGGAGATGTTGTTAGCAGCGGAGGAGACAGCACTAAGGATGAGAGAACCTGAAAAAGCAGAGGAATATCGTTGGAAAATAAGAACAATACTGGATTCTACAACTAAGAGACCAGAACACAATATCAACAGAGCAGAACAGAAAGCCCCTGAAGGAACTCCAAACAGATAATTCCATAAAGGTGCTCCCAGCAGACAAAGGGAATGCGACGGTCATTCTGGATGTGGGAGACATATAATGAAAAACTCCAAGAGGTCCTAGAAGCAGGAGAATACAAGAAATTGAAGAAAGACCCCACATCCTCAGTGGAGAACAAAGTCTACAAAATTCTGCACAAATACAAAGATGAGTTTCCTGACAACTTTACAAGAACTAAACTCACACCTCACTACAGCACGAGGAATTCCCCATGTCATCCCTTGGCAAGATTCCTCCTGAAGATATTTCTCCACTCAGAGGCCATACACCATCAATGGTCAAAAACACTGATCACTTCATAGAAACCATGCGTCAAGAACAAATCTTGGACCAGGACATCATGGTTAGTTTCGACATCAAGAGCCTGTTCACTAATGTCCCTACTAAACGAACCCTCGAAATCGTCAAGAATAAACTCGAGGAGGACACAACATTGGCTGAGAGAACCACCTTGAGCGTTAGAGCAATCATGGAAATGCTTGAAACCTGTATCAACACCACTTACTTCCAAGTAGACAAAAATTTCTACCAACAAGAATTTGGTCTGGCAATGGGCTCACCGTTATCTCCACCTCTGGCTGATATATACATGGAAGATTTCGAGAGGAAAGCATTGGAACAATTCGTGTTCAAGCCGAAACTATGGCGCAGATATGTAGACGATACCTTCGTAATTGGCAACATGGGAGGGAAAACCTAGACAGTTTCCTGGTACATCTGAACAGCATAGAGGAATCAATCAAATTCACAATGGAAATCGAAGAAAATAACCGACTACCTTTCCTCGATGTACTTGTTCATAAAACAGAATGGAATCCCTAAGACCACAGTCTACAAAAAACCAACAAACACGGGCCAATATCTCCACTTTGAATCCAACCACAATCTGAACACCAAATTGGGAGTAGCCAGATGCTTATACGATAGAGCAACCAAGATTTGCTCTAGTCCAGAAGATCGTGATGAGGAGTTCAACAACATAACAGAAACCCTCAAGAGAAAACGGCTACCCCAGAAGATACTTCAGAAAGCCAGAGAGACCAAGAGAAGCGGCAGTAGGGCAACAACCAACAGACAATGAGCCGACCGAAACGATTACCTCTGTCATACCATATGTGAAGGGGTTATCCGAGAAAATAAGAAGAATTGGTAACAGATACAAGGTGAGAACAACATTCAAGACCAAGGATACTGTCAGGGGAAAACTCACGAAGGTGAAACCTGACAACGAGAATCAGAGAACCAAAGATTGCGTCTATGAAATACCATGTGAATGCGGCAGAAACCTACATTGGGGAAACTAAACGCCCCCTGAAGGTAAGAATCAAAGAGCACCAAAGACTAGCTCAACTGGGAGAAACAGATAAATCCAGGCTAGTCCAACACGCTTGGAACGAGGACCACAACGTCAAATGGGATGAAGCTTCCATAATATCAAAGGAAGAGGGATGGAGAAGAAGAAAATTGAAAGAAGCAGCTTTCATGGCAATAACTCCTAACCCAATCAGCACGCCCTCCTGGAAATAAAGAATGTCTGGGTGCCATACTAAGATCTGAATTGAGGAGGACGAACCCGACCCAAGGAAGCAATTAACCAACATGAACCAGACCTGACATAAAAATAACCTACTGCGCATACCAACTGCGCAGGTAGTAAAAAGTCAAGGTGACCTCTAACACAAAAAGTATAATTAATATATAACTTAAATCGTATAATAATTACCTGCTTTGGTAGACTAGTGGTTAGAGTGAGTGGAATTTCGGAAATTGCACCTCGGATAACTCGCGTTCGAATCCCCACACTGTAATTGCGAAATTGAAAAAAGTATGGAGCGCACAAGTCCAGACAGAAAAGTTTGGCAACAACCGGTCCTTCTCAGGACCAACAACACCCTGAAGACGGCAGGCGAATGCTTGCCGAAACGTCGGTAATAACCAACAACATAGATAATGGAAACAGCCCAAATAATGTTTCAACAAATACACCATTATCAAGAATATCTCGTTCACAAAAAATTCAATTATATCACAGAAAAAAAATTATTGCTTGGCATAGCCAAGAAATAACAAAAAAAAAATGAAATATTATGCTCATACTGATTGCAATGCTAAGAAGATATATGAAAATAATAAACAACGTTTTACACGTAGTGGGCGAGAAACAGAAACAGACTATATGAAGCACAGAAGATTCTCCAATGATCTTAGTGAGAAGCTCAAGCAGGCTAAGCAGGATTACGAGTCGAAACTGCTGAATACTCAAAATTGCAGAAAGAAATTTTTCAAGTATGTGCGCAGCACTCTCAATACCAAAGTTTCCATCCCATAGTCTGCGATGCCTTGGGAAATTTGAGTACAAACGAGAAACAATCAGCCGAAATTCTAGCGGATGCTTTCGCTTCATCTTTCTCCAGGGAACCATCTGGTCTGCTTCCATCTGTGTTAACACCCAGATCTAACGAAGAACTCAAGGAGGTACATTTTTCTATTGATGATGTTGAGAGATACCTCAGGGATTTGGATGCGTCATCGGCTCCTGGACCTGACGGGATAACACCTTACCTCCTCAGGAATTGTTCTTCTGCTGTTGCTCTTCCACTTTCAATTATTTTCAACAGTTCTTTTGAAACTTCATCTTTACCTGAAGAATGGCTCATCGCATCAGTCACTCCAATTTTCAAGAAGGGTTCTAAAACATCTGCATCTAATTATAGACGATAAGCCTGCAGTCCGTCATTGCCAAGGTATGCGAAAAGAATTATAGTGTCAGAGATTCTGAGGTTCTCCATTGAAAATCATATAATCCCAGAAAACCAACATGGTTTTTTACCGGGGAGATCTGTCATCACGAATCTCCTCAGTGTTTGGACGATTGGACGAGAGCGATCGATTCTGGCATACCAATCGATGTTATTTACCTTGATTTTGCACGAGCCTTCGATAAAGTTCCACACAGACGTCTGCTAGCCAAACTGGAGAATCTCGGAATTCGGGGAAGCCTCCTTTCATGGATTGAGGCCTTTCTCCTCTGGACGTCAATTTTACGTCCGGGTCGGTAGCACTTTTTCCACCTCTAGGCCTGTTACAAGCGGTGTTCCCCAGGGGTCAGTGTTAGGACCAATTTTGTTTCTCCTCTACATTTCTGATCTACCTGGTATGCTCACGTCCTCAGTTTTCTATGTACGCTGATGATACTAAGATTTATGGATCTGATAAAGGCACCTTACAACAAGACTATCCATCATCCAGCAGTGGTGCGAAGTATGGCTCCTACCAATAAATCCAGACAAGTGTGTAGTTATGCATATGGGACTGAAGAATCGTCGAGAGAAATACGTCATTAACGGAACAATTATTTCTGACTGCTCAAGTCATGTGGATTTGGGGGTCGTCGTGAGATGAGAATCTGAGTTGGTCTGACCACATTCATAAAACCTGTACTAAGGCTTCCAGAATGCTGTATCTCCTAGAAAGAGTATTTGGAAAGTGTAACATCAGTACCTGTCGCTCTCTCTATATAACATACATTCGGCCAATAATGGAGTATGCCGGTCCAGTTTGGGATGCAAGATTGGTTGGCGACAGGACTTCTTTGGAAAATATACAAAGGCGAGCTACCAGGATGGCCTTTGGTTATCTGCGACCTTGTTATGAAGATCGGCTCCGCATGATGCAACTACCTCGCTTCGAAGATAGACGCTTACGTGGGATCTCATTATAACGTACAGAGCGCTGAGAGGAATGTTTGGAGTGGATCTCTCTCTTATCTATGATCTCAACACCAACCAACGTCTTCGTGGTCACGAGTACAAATTGTACCGTGAAAATTTTCATCATGCGGCGAGAGAAAATTTCCTTCCAAATCGTGTTTTCACTCTTGGAATCGGCTTCCATCTATTGTGGTGAATAGTGATAGTGTCAACTCCTTCAAGAACAATATAGACCGATTGTCATTGCCACTTTGTATTTTATGAGATATGTCGCACAGTATGTATTCTTATTTCTATTTTTTGAGCCCTATAGATTTTGATCTTGGCTCTTGATCTAAATAAATAATAATAATAATAATAATAATTCCAATCAGATGAACTCAAAAAATAAAAAATGATGAGATCATATGAAATCTGGGTGTTTTTTGACGGTTCAAAAAGTTCTACACATTGTATATGTGCGTTTTGAGAGCCACTGGAGATCTTGCACTCAAAATTTTATTCGTCTCTATCAAATAGGAACATTCTCTGAGACTCGGATATGTTTCCTCCTGATAGTGGCGAGCGACAGTTTCTTCTAATACTTCTTCTTCCTCTATACTGTGCCTTCTGTTTTTGCTAGAATTGAAATAAATATTTCAAAAATATTTTTGAAAATTAAGCTCAGATTCACCGTCACATAAGCTTTGATTGATATTTTTTCGTAACAATGGAATCTTGTACGAATAATAACAATCATTGAGTCAATGATTCTTCTTGAATAACCCGAGCAAATATCAGTTAGGTGTGTTTACTTATAATTTTCAAAACTTACCTCCTATTGGAATGAAATATATAAAATTAAATCTCTAACCTATACCAAATACTGCAGGAATCACAACCTTTGGCACACCTAATCTCAAATTGAGGTGAATTTCTCTTAATATGCTGATATCTTTCGATGTACATAAGGGTTTCCTTTTTTTGTTGATTTCTCTTGATTTTTTCGAATGACTAATGAATTATTATCCAACTGGAGTACTAATGAATACATTGTCGAGATCTGTATCCCTTCGACGACCAATGCAACTAACTTGCAAGTTTACGAAATGTTCAGCAAACAACATGGCAACCCAGCAAAATTTATGGATTTAAGGGTGGGGGAAATATTGTCCAGTTAAGCACGCCAAAACATATAAAAATATACTGGGCATTGCTGGACGTCCAGCAATGCCACGCTCTGTCCAGCAATGGACGTATAGATGTGTGATTTGGTACAGCAATGCACGCATTGGCATATATATATATATATAAATTTATATTTTATATATATATATATATATATATATATATATATATATATAGATATATATATATGTTGCCCTGCATTCCAGGGCAACATCCAACGTCACCGCGGAGGCAACTTTAGCCACCTGCCGTGACATCCGAGTCCAGGAATATAATGGATGTTGCCCTAGAATGCAGGGTCTTCCAACCGAAATCGCAAATGTGCGGCTGGCTCTCTTGTGTTGACTCCGTTATGCGTTTTCGAACACCAACTTCTCACCGTACTGATGAGGGCTGAAAGCCCGAAACAGCTGTCTACGGTTCATTTCAGTTTCAGAGGGTTATGTCCAATAAATCTTATCCATATATATATATATATATATATATATTTTTTTTTTCATGAAAAGGAGAGCTAAAATAATATAAAAAAAAATGGGGTATCATAACATTCTTCGTATGATACTATAATAATAATAAAAATAATAATAATAATAATAATATACAAATTTTATTTCAAAGAATATCACAAATACAATATTAAATCACATAAGTAACATTAACTGAAACAATCGTCAAAAAGGCAAAAAAGGAGAGCCCTACAGAAGGAACTCATCATATGAGTATGGTTCAATTGTCAAGAGGAGATTAAATTCCTCTCTTTTAAATGAATTGAGAGAACTGATTAATTTTATATTTCGTGGTAATTTGTTAGAGACGCGAAAGAAGTTTTCACCCTGTTGGAAGAAGGAGCCAAGGAAATAGGCCTCAGGATCAATGAAGACAAGACCAAATATATGGTAATAACAAAAAAACCCAAGATCACGTATCGGCCAAAATGTTACTATAAATGACTACAATTTTGAGGTAGTAAAAGAATTTAAATATTTGGGAGCAGTCATAACAGCTGATAACAAGAATGAAAGAGACGTGGAATCGAGAATTATGGTCGGAAACAGGGCATATTATTCCTTGGCAACACTTTTAAAATCAAAATTAATTTCAAGAGAAGCGAAAATAAAAATCTACAGAACAATCATTCGTCCCGCAATAACTTATGGGAGTGAGACATGGATCCTGAATAAACGTGAGGCTGATAGATTGCTGATACTGGAACGAAAGATCCTGAGAGCTATTTTTGGGCCTTGTAGAGACGAAATAACGGGAGAATGGAGAATAAGAAAGAATCAAGAACTACAGGCACTCTATGGAAACGAGAATATAGTGCGACATATCAAGTCCAATCGCATAAGATGGGCAGGACATGTCATGAGGTCACAAGATGGAAGACTCCTCAATACAGCATTCTGGGAAAGGCCTGAGGGTAGAAGAACGATTGGTCGTCCAAGAAAACGGTGGAAAGACGCAGTGACCAGTGATTTGCAGAGACTGGGAATAACAAAATGGGAGCTAGCAGTACAAAATCGACTAGAGTGGAGAAGAATAGTAAATGCGGCCAAGACTCACCTTGAGTTGTAGAGCCATTGATGATGATGATGATGATGATGTGGTAATTTGTTGAGAAGTTTAATGCAGTTGTAAAATGTCCTTTTTTTCGTGGATGTAGGTCTAGGCTGAGGATAGTTATATTTCTAGTAGAATAATTTGATTGTGGCTCAAAATGTTCAAGCAGGGATTTATTTTTGAAGAAATACAACAGACATTCTTGTATGTATATTGCATGGAAAGTGAGAATTTTATTGGCGGTAATTTTTTCTGTACAGGACTCCCGTGTACTCAATCTTAGTAAAATTCTGAATGCCCGCTTCTGTACCCTGAACACTGCATTGGAATTCCTTCCTCTTCCATAAAAAATTATACCATATCGCATCACAGACTCAATGGTAGAGTGATAAACAGCCTTCAAAGCACCAACATTCAGGTAACTTGAGATGATTCTAAGGCAGTAGCTTGCTTGGTTGAGTTTACTGAGTATATGACTTATATGTTGATCCCACGTTAACGCGTTGTTTAGGTGAAGACCCAGAAACTTCACATTATCGGATAATTCAATTGGAAAATCGTCATTCAGTAACATGGTTCTCTGGACTTGAGATCTATTTGTCATGAAATACATTAGTCGGGTTTTGTCCTCATTGAGTTTGAGTTTATTCGTATGAAACCAGTTGGTTGAAAGCTGTAATAATGAATTGAGACTGTTTACCACGTCAGGCATTAGTTTTCCTCTAACCAAAAAATTAGTATCATCCACGTACAAAATGGGATTGAAAACAGCTGGGTTGATAATCAAGACTATATCATTTATGTAGATTGTATAGTATGAATAATAGTGGTCCAGCAACACTTCCCTGTGGTACCCCTACATTGAATGTCCGTAAATCAGATCGGTACTCTGTGAGATCTCTAGTTACTACAACGCGTTGCCTTCTGTTGTGGAGAAATGATTGGAGCCATTTCAGGGCCGGTCCTCTGATGCCATATCTCTCAGCTTTTATGAAGAGTATGTTATGGTCAAGACAATCATACGCCTTAGACAAATCGAGAAATACGCCTAGACAAATTTCATGATTTTCCAGAGCATCTACTACCGTCGACAGAAAGTCGAATATGGCAGTCTGGGTGGATTTACTTTTCAGTGGTCCATGTTGGTATCTGTTTAAGGTATTATTATATTTAAGCCATACTATTAATCTGTTGCACATAATCCTCTCAAAGATTTTTGAAAAAGACGATATAAGACTTATCGGTCGATAATTGTCAACATTATTCGTATTACCCTTCTTATGTATAAGTGAAACCAAAGCAACCTTCAATGCATCCCGAAAAATGCCATAACACATTGAATTATTAATGATGAATGTAGGTGGTTCGAGGATTGATGGGGCACAATATTTCACAATAGAATTCGGAAAATTGTCTTCACCACTGCTTTGGCTATTTTGTAATTTGGCTACAGAATCAAGTACCGCACTAGTTGTTACAGGAGAGATTAACATTGATACATCACATGGTATGATGTCGCAATTGTAAGGTAGAGCATTGATTTCAGAATGTTGGGAAATTGGAATGTTCACAAGGTATTCATTTATCTCGTTTGCTAACATGACTGGATCACCTGAGATAGGGAAGTCTTTATTTCTGTAATTACGACCTTTGATTTCTTTCACTATTCTCCAAGTTGTCTTAGTTTTGTTGTCTGAATCAGCTGAGTAGTCTATTGTATTCTACTTTTGTTTGTTTATACATATTCTTGAATTCGTTATTTGAATGACATAACATATATAAAATTTCAAGTCGCCTTCTACATTCAATAACCTGGGGAGAATTATGTATTTGGTACTTACATTTAGATTTGACAGGAAAAACTCTAAGCGAAAAACAATTTTCAAAATGAAATGTTACCAAATTTTGAAAAACGTTTCATTGTCTATTAATATCTTCTGAGGGAACATTTCTGACACAACTCCAATCAGAATCCTCCAAACATCTCAAAAATCGATTTTTATTTTCAATGCTAAATATTCTTCGTTTGATATTCAGTGGACTATTTGGTTCAGACAATATAGTGAGCTTTTGACCTAGATGATCAGAAATCATCGTATGTAGAATGTTGTTCTGGCATTTCAGGTGAAAACTAACCAAAAAATTATCTAGACAATGAGAAATGTTTGCAGTGATATGCGTAGGCTCTTCCGACGTATGCAATACATCATAAGAATTTATCAAAGAGCAACATTAAATTTTTTTTTAGAATCATACATAGACGAAGAACGGAAAATGTTGAATAGAAGTGTTGTGACTCCATCTAGCGGACACTAGAAATATCTAGTCTATTCTATGTTCTGAGAATTGAGTAATTTCAAAAAATATCAAAGAGAGCGAATGAAGTGTCAAGAAAAATCTGCAAGAGCAACCGTTTGTATGTGCGTTTAGGTGAATAAAAGTTTTAAAAAAGTAGTAATAGTGAGTTTAACGACGAACCGACCCAGCCAGAACCAACCGGTGTGTTGGTCTTCGGTGGGTTTTCACCAGAAGATTCTTGGAATTATTTAGAATAAATCAGCATTCCCAAACGATGAATTCCAGAAGAGACCTAGAGGGAATAAGTTCAATTTACTCAAATTTATTAGAAATTAATAAAAAGACTAGAGAAGTTGTGAACAATGATGCCACAAGACTCAAAATAGATTAATTGAAGTGAAGGAGGTGCCTCTGATGACACGGTAGTGATATTTTCAACCTGATTTGTGTTGTGTTCTCTTGTACAGGGAAGGTTTCGAAGACTTTTCAGTGATTGTTTCAAACTCTTTATTTCGTAACTTTGATTAATTTGTTAGATGAACTAGTAGAGGAAGGTTGTGAGATATTATTCGACCACAGTTCTGTGGTTTGAGAGTAAAAATAATTTAATGTCAGTGTGAAGAAAGATGTCAATCTCCAACCTCATTCATCTCATCAAGTGTTATTACTTTCCATATTCTAAATGCTCTCTACCTCACTAACAAATTCTACCTTTGGTAAAAATCTCAGTGTCTATAAGTATTTCATGTTTTTCTTTTAAGCAAATAACTCACATGTGCTCATGGTGTTGTAGAACTCTTGAAAAAGAGAAGAATATATTCTCGGAAGCTCGAGCATTAAGACAAAAGAGTTTCACTTACCTTCTGCTGAAATCCCAAAAAAAATAAACTTTTGATTGTAAATTATTCAGCAAAGAATATTCTTATTTATATATATATATATATATATATATATATATATATATATATATATATATATATACAGGGTGTACCAAGTTCGATGGCCTATTAGGCGTTTCTGGAGAACTAGACTTATTTGAAATCTGAAAATTGGGATTATGATATTGTTTGACATTATCTACCGAGCTAAAATATTCTTGGAGCCTGACCACTTTCAGTTATACAGGGAGCGAAAAAAAAAATTTTCAAAAATTTTTTTTTCTGTTTTTTTCTTTTTGAATTTGATAGAGTATGCAATTCTGAATACATTCGTACTCAAATCGTTGCATTCGTCGAAATACTTTCAAAAAATATCGAGAAAAACATGAAGAAAATGATAGAAAAGAGTATTCGGTATTATGTTTGTTATTCCTAATCTAGATATCTTAAGCATAAACCGTTTTCACATTTTCGAAGTCGAAGAATGTGGAAATATCGTACATTTCTAGAATTTTGAAAAACTCATCACAGGGTGTTCCAAATATTGGGTCAAAAATTGGGATCAAGATTGACCCATAACTTTCGTTTTTCAAATTAGAACCCTATTTTTTTATGATTGCGTTGGATTGTACAAAGAAAAATGATGATAATGTTTTAACATGTTCTTGCTCCTAAAATTGATAATTCTTAAGTTATTTAGGATTTTCTGATTTTATGTCGTACGTAGCGTCAAATTCATTAAATCTGTTTCATATCAACTATGACCTTGGTCACAGAAGATAAATTATTTCAATAACTCACTAGTGACACACCTTCTTGTTCAATTCATTCATCATTGTTGTTATGGAACAGATTTTATGAATTTGACGCAATGTACGACATGGAATCAGAAAATACTGAATAACTCAAGAATTATTAATTTTAGAAGTATCAACATGATTAAACATTATCAGCATCTTTCTTCGCAGAATCCAACGCAATCATAAAAAAATAGGGTTCTGATTTGAAAAACGAAAGTTATGGGCCAATCTTGATCCCAATTTTTGACCGAACATTTAAAACACCCTGTGACGAGTTTTTCAAAATTCCCGAATATGTAAAACATTTCCACTATCTTCGACTACAAAAACGTGAAAACGGTTTTTGGTCAAGATATCTAGATTAGAAATAGCAAACATTATACCGAATACTCTTATCTACTTTTTTTTGGTCTGTTTTTTTTTTATATTTCGGAAAGTATTTTGACGAATGCAACGATTTCAGTACGGATGTATTCAAGTGTGTGTCATTAGTGGAATAATTCATCTTCTATGACCAAGGTCATAGTTGATATGAAACAGATTAAATGAATTTGACGCTACGTACCACATAAAATCAGAAAATCCTAAATAACTCAAGAATTATCAATTTTAGGGGCATTAACATGTTAGAATACTATCATCATTTTTCTTCATACAATCCAACGCAATCATAAAAAAATTGGGTTCTAATTTGAAAAACGAAAGTTATGGGCCAATCTTGATTCCAATTTTTGACCCAACATTTGGAACACCCTGTGATGAGTTTTTCAAAATTTTAAAAATGTACAGTATTTCCACAGTCTTTGACTTCAAAAATGTGAAAACGGTTTGTGCTTAAGATATGTAGATTAGGAATAACAACCATAATACCGAATACCCTTTTCTCTCTTTTTCTTCAGGTTTTTCTGGATATTTTTTAAAGTATTTCGACGAATGCAACGATTTGAGTATGAATGTATTCAGAATTGCACACTCTATCAAATTCAAAAAGAAAAAAACAGAAACAAAAAATTTTGAAAATTTTTTTTTCGCTCCCTGTATAAGTGAAAGTGGTCAGGCTCCAAGAATATTTTAGCTCGGTAGATAATGTCAAACAATATCATAATCCGAATTTTCAGATTTCAAATAAGTCTAGTTCTCCAGAAACGCCTAATAGGCCGTCGAACTTGGTACACCCTGTATATACAGGGTGGCCATTTGAAAACGAAACAGACGAGATTACAGACGAAATAAATTATTTCGATAGAAATGCTCGGACAGGTCGATTTCTGTTTCGAGGTGGACTACTTAAGATGAAGGTTACGGACGCATAGCGCTTCAACCCTTGCTACTACAACCCTCACCCTCAATTTTTGAATAGGGAAGATGGGGTGCGTGATACCTCATTTGAAAGGTATTTTTATACTGATTTCAGCACATTAATTGTTTTTTCATTTTATGCATTAGTTCTTGAAATATTCATGCGTTAGTTAATTTTATCACTTAAATTAATTTTTTGCGAATAATTGACATTTCGTGCTTCCGAAACACCAAAATTTCCGTACTTGTATTGGAAATTGCAAAACATCTACCACTGGGCAAATGAAGTCATACCGTACGTGTTAATGCTATGCTAGGGTCAGATGTTCGACTAGCTGTTTTATTCACTGAAATTATTCTCCAACTGTACGGTATCAGAACGATTTGAAGTATTGATCTAAGAAATAAGACTTTTCAAAGTGAAGTAAATAATTCATCAAAAACTCACATGAATTAATTAAATATTCAAATTGTTCACCATTAGCTTCCATTCAATGAAATAAGTCTTGTTCGAAACGATGGCGCACATTTTGCAGCATTTCTGGAGTGAACATTCGTTCACTATACGTCTTCTTAAATCTTCTATGGAATCGGGCTGTGTAGAGTAAATTTTACTCTTCAAGGGGCCCCAAAGAAAGAAATCTAGTGGTGACAGATCTGGCGATCTGGCTGGCCATTCAGTGGGACCCCTTCTTCCAATCCACCGATTTGGAAATCTTTGATCCAGATATTCTCGAACTGGTAAGGCGTAGTGTGGAGGAGCTCCATCCTGCTGAAACACAATCTGATCTTCCACATAATTTCCAGCATTGTTTTCAATAATTTCCGTCAAAATTGGATCAAAGTGATTTTCCAATAAGTCCAAATACATATCTCCAGTAAGATTACTAGGTAAAAAGAACGGGCCGACAATGTTGTCACCAAATATTCCAGCCCAAACATTGAGTTTTTGTGGTTGTTGAGTATAAACTTCGTGGAACAATCTCGGATTAGCATCGGCCCAATAACGACAATTGTGTCGATTTACTGTGCCGTTTAGAAAGAACGAACACTCATCGGAGAAACAAACATTGTACAGATATTTGGGATTAGCAGTTACTCGTTCACTCATTGTATTACAAAATTCAACACAACGGTCAAAATCATCTTCGTTTAGTGCGTGTGAAAGATGGATTTTGTAAGGATGGAATTTATGATGCTTCAAAATATTTGCAATTCGAGTACGTGTAAAACCAAATTCATGTGCTAGCTGCCTCGTACTCGTCATTGGATTCAGAGCAATCTGTCGAAGAACAGCTACTTCAGCTGCTTCATTTCTTTCCATGTTTCGTTTTTTATTAGCCACGGACCCGGTTTCTTGAAACTTTGACACTAATTCCAAAACGTACTTCCTATTAACATGTTTATCTAAATGTCGTTGATTGAAGAATTCTGCGGTACTATTCGCACATTGATTGTTTGCAAAAAAAAGTGAAATTATTTCCACCCGCTCTGCAATTGAATAAACCATGTCGAATAATGAATTAGAACACATACAAGTCTCGATTCAAAACTAAGAATAATTCACATGTCAAAGAACCAGTAAGCCAACTTAATGATCTGTTCGTGATAAATAAAAAATTATCGATTCTCATTTTTTTGAAAAAGATATGAATTCAATAATCAACAAAATGAAAACATTATTGAAGCCAACTGAGAAAACACTTCATAATTAAGTCGGAAATCGTTTCACGAATTGGGACTGGAATATTTCTGTGGCATCATTAATGATTTGATTTTCTTACCTGGTAATCTGGTTGGAGATATGTGCGTACGTGGACTTTTTGCAGATTTCTATCGATCAAGTGTTACCGCATGTTATTGGAAATACTGCAAATTATATCGAAGATAATTTAGATTGAGTTTCAGCAAGATTGAGCTCCTTCGCAATACGCTTTGTTTGTTCGACATCTTGATTAAAGATTTCTATGTCAGTGGATTGGAGGAAGGAGCCACAGTCATGGTTGTTTTGAAGCTCAAAATGTCAATTTTTCACAAAAAAAACACTACAAGTGCCATGAAAACACCACTTCATTTTCAAATGCTTAGTTAAGAATATTTCAAGAACTAATGCATAAAATGAAAAAACAATTACTGTGCTGAAATCAGTAAGAAAATACCTTTCAAATGAGGTTTCACTCATCCCATCTTCCCTATTCAAAAATTGGGGGTGAGGGTTGTAGTAGCAAGGGTTGAAGCGCTATGCGTCCGTAACCTACATCTTAAGTTGTCTCCCTCGAAACAGAAATCGACCTGTCCGAGCATTTCTATCGAAAAAATTTATTTCGTCTAATCTCGTCTGTTTCGTTTTCAAATGGCCACCCTGTATATATATGTAAATGTTGAGTGATTAAGAGATCAACACGTACTTATTTTCGCTCCTTGAATGATTGTCTTTTTCATAGTGAAAAATTGTGTAACCTCGAAAAAAAAATTATATTGGGGTAAACTTGAGACATTAGCCTTTCCAGTGTGTACATTAAGACTTTAAAATATTTGAATATTTGGCCTTTATTCCCTGAAAAAGTTTTCGATAGAATACAGTCACTAGTTTCGTTACAGCAGATTCTGATTTGAAAGGGGATAAAAGCAAAGACAGAAAAGTAAGAAATTCAATATGTATTTATTTATTGCAATCAATCTCAAAATTTCATCAGAAAGAGTTTTCACAAATTATGTTCGAAATGACCTCCACCATTTCTTATACAAGCACGTGCCCTCTTCCTTATTTCTTTAGTTGTTACTTTCCGCCTGAAATTTACTCTCAATCTTCTCGCTGCTTCGTCTATTCTCCCCACAAGTTCGGCACGTGTATGTTTTTCCTTTTCATAAACTATTCCTTTCAAACTCTCCCAAATATGAAAATCTAACGGTGTCAGATCCGGACTTCTAGCTGGCCACGAAATAGGTCCTCCCCTACCTATCCACCGATTAGAAAACAATTCATTCAAAAACGTACGAACGTTTATCCTATCCTGTTGAAAAATGATTTCACGTCTGTCAATCAGAGGAATATCGTCCAAAAAACTGTCCATATTCGTTCTCAGAAATTCTTCATAATTTTCTCCGTTCCAATTATAAGGTAGATAGTAAGGACCTATCAAACGATTAGCTATTGCTCTCATCCACACATCGATGCTTAATTTCCTCTGGAATGAAGTTTCCCTTTTCAATTGCGGATTTACATTCGACCAACAATGTAGGTTGTGAAAATTAGTCACCCCTTCCCTAGTAAATATAGCTTCGTCTGTCCATAGGATCCTAAATAAAAATCTACTCTCGGTCAGCTTCTACGATAAATTCTGCTAAATTGTAGTCTTCTTTCATAGTCACCATCTTCTAATGCTTGTTCTGGAGTGTAATGATGGGGATGTAAATGGTTTTTCTTCAGCACCTTGTTAGATATTCCTTGAAGACGGAATTCGGCAAGTTTTCAAAACAATTTTCTCACACATAAATTGTGGAATTCGAAAGTTACAGGCGAATTGATGTTAGAAATTTATTTTCCTTTTCTTCATACACCAACTTTCGAATCAAACTAATTTCTCTTACAACATCTAAAACATGATAGTTTTGCATTCTCCATACGTATTACATCCTTTTTTGTTGAAAATTGTCCAAAATCATAATCAAACTTGTTCAACGTGGAAAAAATTGACGAAAAATGAAGTGAGGTGAGAATTTTTTCAAAAAACCCAAGAACTCAAATATCTCGGAAACTGTTGATTTTTGGATATTACTATATATAGCTCAAACCACTGCGAATGAGTCATTCTATCACGCCCTCCAAGGTTCACGTCGAATTTGGAAACACCCTGTATAAATGGTTCACCGAAAATTGTCAAGGTTAGAAAAAACTAATTGATGGGGATAAGTACAGTTTTAATCGCTTGAGTGTCTATTACCAGAATTTTCGTAGTATTAGGGGTAAAGTTAAACTTTACGAGTTAGTTAAGAGTGTAAATGTTACAGATTATGATGTTTTCGAGTTGACTGAGACTTGGCTGGACCCATCCATTATTGATGCCGAGTTACAATTTCATAATTATAATATATTTAGGAAAGACAGGTCCATTTTTTCTAGTTCGAAACAGGCTGGGGGTGGAGTGCTGATCGCGGTGAAGAGGAAGTTTTCATCAACTGTGGTTTTAACTCTGCGTAACAATGTTGAGGATATTTTTGTTTTACTTAAGTGTGATACGAATGTATTGTTGGAAACTGTTTATATACCTCCTAACTCATGCGCTTCTGCTAGAGTTCAGCACTATGAAAGCCATTGTATGAATTTGGAGCATGTGGTGGATACTATTAAACCAGATACTGTTTTCATAGCGGGCGATTATAACTTGGGAGGGATTGATTGGCATGATGCGACTTTAAGCGGGTGTACTGATTGATGTGCTCGAATTCTCGGCGATACCCTTGCTTTCGGGGATCTGTTTCACATTAATTCAGTAAGAAACTTGTATAGCGGTTTGTTAGATCTTGTGTTCTCTGGGAATCGATATGTCTCAGTCGAGCCCGCCGTTGATGTTTTCTCTAGGTTGGATGCTTACCACCCCGCCCTCTCCGCCAATATTCCGGTCAGCATTGTACATTCTCCAGATGTGGGTAGAACTTCTTACAATTTTAAGAAAGCTAATTACGAAGCATTGAATGAACACTTCTCAGAACTCAATTGGGAGCTCTATTCCATGACAGTGCTGATGGGATAGATGATATGGTTGGTGTGTTTTATGATGTTGTTTTCAGTGCCATAGATAGATCTGTCCCAAAAATTTTCATTAAAAAGTCCACTTTTCCTTCTTGGTATACTCCCGAGCTTAAAAATCTCGTTTTCAAGAAGAAAGGAATTCACCGTAAATATAAGATATATAAACGTTGGGAAGATTATCTTTTATTTTCTGAGATTCGCTCGGCTTGCACTAGGATGGCGGTGTCATGTTATTCTACTTACATTGATTATGTAGAGAATTCAATAAAGGATAATATAAGAACATTTTGGAATTTCACTAATTCTAAAAGAAAAGACAATGATTTACCGACAAGTATGCACCTGCATGGAAGATGTGCTGAAGATGACATTGATATAGCAGCCTTCTTTTCTGAACATTTTCGATCTACCTATGTTTCGGGTCCTACTCTTTCTGATGATTCAACCTATTCTGATCACTTCGGGGACGACAGCTTATCTTTTTCTCTTGACGAGGTTGTCAAGAAGTTGGAAAATCTTGATATTGGAAAGGGTCCGGGACCTGATTCCCTGCCGGCATTCTTTTTGAAGAACTGTTGTTCTTCAATGGCGCTTCCACTTAAGCTACTGTTTAACAGGTCCTTGTCTACTGGTGTTTTTCCTACCAGGTGGAAGTGTAGTACGGTGAAACCTTTGTTCAAGTCTGGAAATAGGCATGACATCGCCGATTATAGGCTTATAAGCATCATAAGCGCCATTCCTAAAATCCTGGAGACATTAATATTGGATCGCATACAATCAGATATATCGTCTAGATTGCTCGAGCAACAACATGGCTTCACTAAGGGTAAAAGTGTCGACTCAAATCTATTAGTTTTCGTCCAGTATGTCTTCGATTGTTTGGAAGGAGGAGGTAGGTTGATGTTGTATACACGACTTTTCTAAGGCCTTTGTTAAGGTGGATCATTCCATTTTGAGCGAGAAACTGTCGTCTTCGGAATAACTGGAATATTAAAGAAGTGGTTTATTTCTTATTTACCCACCGTACTCAGTCGGTTAAAGTTCATGATTCCTTCTCCCCAATACATTGTAGATTCAGGTGTACCTCAGGGCAGTCATTTGGGCCTCTGTTGTTTCTGATTTACATTAATGACACCTCCACTTGCTTCAGATTTGCACTATTTCTTCTGTTTGCCGACGACCTCAAAATTTATTTAATGGTTAATACTCAATGATATGTTGAATCCCAGTCTGATCTGGATCGATTGGAGCAATGGTGTAAAGATAACAGAGTCATCATTACCTCGGAAAGTGCACATATGAGTGTTGTTAGGCGGATCGAAACTTTGTATCAACTACTGTCTGAATAGCGAAGCAATACAAACTGTGAACTCTGTTAAAGACTGGGTGTATTTTACGATAGTAGGATGAGTTTCAGAGAGCACTTTGACCATATAATCAATAAGGGTCTCCGGATGCTGGGGTTCATTTTGCGGCATTCGTATGAGTTTAGGGATGTCAATACCTTGAAACATCTTTATGTCAGTCTGGTATCGCATCTTGAGTATGCCTCTTGTGTATGGTCTCCATATACTCATGAAGACTGTGACAGGTTAGAACGATTGCAAAATAGGTTTTTTCTCTCTGTGTCTTGAAGAATGGGATACCAAGACTAACTTTTCGCAACTCATATGAGATCGGTTCTGCGCCTGCCTGCCTTGCGGACTTGTAGAATTAGAGCTGATATATTGTTGTTCGCTAGATTGGTTGGGATGCTTTTGTCCTCTTCCGATCTTCTGTCTCTTTTCAGCTTCACGCTCCATCTAGGAATGTAAGAGGTACAATGTTGCTATGTCTCAGGACCTACAGGTACAATATACCAGGGCTTCGCCAATTCCAAGAATATCGCAACATGTAAATACTGCCAGTACAACAGGCATTGACTTCTTTTACCTCAGTTACCCTCCATTGTGCGTTATGTCATAGATATTTGTTATGATCTGTTAATTTTGGATTATTTTTCAATGGTTATTAGGATGTATTGTACATTAATTGTTAAAATGTATTATTATTGTTCATTTGTAAAATTGCGTTTATCCCGTTAAAAAATAAATAAATAAATAAATATAAATGTATATATATATATATATATATATATATATATATATACAGCAGACCGCCTTTGGAGAGCCATACATTGCCGTTTACCATCATTTCGACGTCCGCTTGCAATCTGACGTCCGATATACGGACGTCGGATTGTCTTGAGAAATTTTCAGTGTTTTTCGACGTCATGGAACGTCCTGAGTCGTTATGCCAAATTTCGCCGATGACGTCAGATACTCTCATCTTGTACAAAACGTATATTTCAGTTCAACCAAGGCACGATAGAGGCGCTGACTACCACAAGTTGCGTATATGATATATACGTTCTCTCTATTTCACATTAAGAGCATAAGACGACATGAGGTTTGGCAACATAGTCTCATAATCATTTTTAAACGGTGCGATTACTAGACGTCTCTTATACTTGTTTATATGAAAAAACTCTGTTTCATTTGCATGACCTCGGTTTTCGCTTCCCCCATTTGTGAATACAGATATCTTCGTCTGATGAACGTCAAGAAGGAAGGCATATAAGGATTTATTTCGGCTTGCTTGGCGGCGATCTTCATGAAGCCCCGAGTTATGGAATATTATAACCTTTTTTCATTGAACTTTCGGTTTGCCTACAAATTTTTTTCAGGGAATATTTTGGATAATGATCGGAAATGGGGAATCCTATGTGGGGAGACATTCATCGCGGAAATACGGATCATCTCAATTCACGTATTTCTTGAATCAACATATTCATTCTTGATATCCATAAAAAATACTTTTTTATCGAGCAGTATTAAAGATCTGATGAATATATCATCTGTCATGAATTATGAAAGTATCCATTATTCTTATATACCTACATTTTCAAGAAGAAGAAGGTACTATTATTATTTTATTCTATTAATTCTTAGAAAAAAAATTCAGAAACGATAAAGGAGCCAATGACAATCCAATGAATATTACAGTGTGATTCGGAGGAGATCGTCAGACTTTAGATGAAGTTTGAGAGAGTCATTTTGATTAAATTTTCAATTGACATTCTACTGACAGTTTGATTTTGCTTAGAAATTTCTCGAAAATACTTCCGATTAGATTTTCTCTCATTTCAACCTAACAAAAAATTATCTAGAGAGTTCGAATCAAGCAATCATTGTGTTCAAGCAATAGGGCTGCAAGAAAAGTGCCAAAAAACAGCTGAATAATGGCTACTTCAAGTAGAATCTCAAAAGGGAAAAGCTAATAGGTACTATGTTTAATATTTCGGAATAAATTTTTGAATTCGATAAAAATCTCAAAAAATTACGAATTTCAATATCGACAATCCTTTATATGCAAATAATTTGACAAATGAATATCAAGTGGACCGAAAATAAACAAATTTCAGATCGTCTCTTCTTTTTCAAGTGAAATGACCCCAGAAGTCAGATATTGCGAGGGCCATTTTCCTTGGATGAACTTTTATATTTCCATTATCAGACGTCAAACCTAGTCGGAAGCGATTACGAATGAATTTATTCCGAGACGATATCAGAAGCATGTTTCTGATGATTCCTTAAGGAATATTCACGAAAAATATAAATTTTTTAAATACGCTCATGCTAAAAATATAAACATAAAATTCTTGCGTTCTCTCTTTGTTAAATATTCCTTGAAAACGGAATCAACTGCATGGAAGCGGATTTTAGCGTGAATTGAGAAGGTCACCGAATAGGTGAAGTTATCTAATTTGTTCAGGTTTCGATATGATTTGCTTTAGATTCACTTATTTTCTCCCATGAACTTATATATAATGGAGAACGGCATTATTCATCAAAATATAATCGATCAGATTATCAGAGTTGATTAATCGAGGATAATGAAATTTTCAGTTTGAACATATTTTTTTAACAGTGAATTTGTTGGTATTCAATACTATGCTTGAATGCAGATATTTCCAGAAATGTCGTCATGTGATCCCTTTTCAAGCTGAAGCTAATGTCGAATACAAATATGTACCTATTGATATTAATTTGTCAGATTGATTGATGTATAATGTATAGAAATAATTGAAAATGTATCACGTACCTATTGAATAAATTCATCATCTGATCAAAGGGCGATTAATTGGAAGATTTCAATGTTCCGTTGGAGTAATGGGTAATTTTTAATAATGAGTCTAGAGCAAAAGCAGTTATGAAGAATTGAGAAATATAATATTGAAGTTATTGCAGAGACAAGTTGCTTGTCAATATAAGGAATTTTCATCTACTACTGTTTGAAAGATACGAAAAAATGATGTTCACAAATTAAAAGCAATCAACACTCAATCTCTAGAATGACCGATAAATAAATTGGGAAAATGTATAAGAAACATGAACAAACAAAATCGTAGGTACTATGAAAAGGACTTATTTTACCGAAGTATATTTCTGTGAAAGAATACAATTTTCAGTCTGAAGAAAGTTGACAGAAATTTATCAGTTATGGTTTTCCTCTAATCGGATGTCTCATTTAATGAAAGTATACATCGATAATGTTTTTTCAAGGAATCTCCTATTTTGTATTTATTGTTTTCAAAAACTAATCAACTCCATTGAGTTCACTCATTAGTGACCTCAACGAATCTGTGGGCTTCAATCAACTTGAAAGTTTTTGATGCATCCACCAAAATCTCGTGAAACCCACAATTTCAAAATTCGATACCTGATAAATTCAGAATGGAATCGTTATTATAATTTTCGACGAATTAAATATTTTCATAGAAGCATTTTCGGTAACATTTTGATGATAAAAATATTTGCTGGAAATGTAAAATAAGTAAGTAACCTGATTTTTTAGACAAAATTCGTCAAATCAATCCGGAACCCCCTGAGTCACCCATGGTAAATAAAAAAATAAACAATGGAGGAAAGATAATGCAGAGATACTTTTCCTCAATATGGAAAATACTCAGGGCCAGTATAATAATCTCATTCACCGAAAATTGAAATTTCACCTCAGCTTGAGAACCAGTTTCTGTATACTCAAACTCTTCAGCCTTCAAACTGAGGATGAATTTCAATTCTCGGTTGACACGTTTTTAATACTGGCCATGAATAATTTTCCACCATTTCGCAAATTATTCTGCGAAGCAGAATAGGACAATACTCAGGGTTAGTCTTATGTTTTATTATATGCAGATGATTCCAACTTTACTGGTTTTGGAAATACTATAGAAAACGTGATATCCACCGCTCAATTACAACTGAAGAAGGTAAATCAATGGTGTGAAGCAAATAAAATCAAATTAAATATAGACAAAACAGAGGCAATGTTTTACCGAATAAGGAAATCAAATCCCACACCTCCCAGGGCAATTAATATGAGAAACAATGAGATAGTTGCACACTCGTGTACAAAATGAATGAGAATTTATATTGATGACGAAATGAAGTGGGAAACCCATTGCGGCACCCTTAGTAAACGTCTGCACTCGGTGATATACTCACTAAACGTTTTAAAGTATCACTTGAATGCGCCAGTTCTCAAGGTAATATATTCTGCAAACTATCATATGGTATAATTTTTCGGGGTGGCAGTTCTTCATCACACAGAATATTTCTAGATCAAAAATGAGCAAATCGAACAATCTATGGAATTAAAAGAACAGAGACTTGCCGTGGTGTTTTCAAGGAGCATAGTTTAATGACGATGACTGGATTGTATATTTATAAATGTTAAATGTTTGTTCGTCAACATAAAGAACTTTTCATAGATTTTGAGAATCGCAACAAAACAAGAAGAATGGATAGATATTCATTGCCCGAATGTCGTCTCACTTTATCGCAGCATCAAGTAGAGTTTATGTCTCTTAAGCTTTAAAACAGTCCACCATCATCTTATCACAGTGCCCAGAATGAGAAAATCTTCAAAAATAGAACTCGAAAACTGATTTTGCAATGCGAACTCTATAGAGCAAAACACAACTCTATGCGACACTGCCGGCGTTAGCTGGAACTAAGCCCGAAACGAGTATCGTTTTGACAGTTAGTACGTGAAAGCTGGGTTTATTTGTTTGTTTTTACGTTTTTATTGCGATAAAAAGATATGCCTAAGGAAAAAAACCGTGAAAAACATTAATTGTTGTGTTTATGGATGTAATTCTAAAAAATCTAGGAATCCTGGAGCCCATTTTCGTGGTGAAAATCAAAATGTTTACTTTACCAATAAACTAGAAATCGTAAAGGAAATTTAAAGACGTAAATCCTGGGAGCATGTTTTGATAATGGAAAAACCTGTATCTAAACATATTGATTGTAGAATGAAAACAGGTAAGAGTGGAAACTGATGTCAATTGAAAACAATGCTTCATATGTTTTGAATTATTCCAGAAACTCTCACTATGAAAACATTTCTGTTACTGGAGAAGAAAGCTGTACCTTCACTAAACCCACCAAAAAAAGCAGTTCAAGTCAAGTCATTTTAAATTTTTGTTCAGATCGTTCTTGTACAATAATTTTCATTCTTATTGAATTAAATTACTTTGAGTCTACTTGATATTTTTGAATATATAGAAGTTTAAACAATTCAAGGAGCTTAGTTGAAAGTGCTGAATGCAATCCATATGATAATGTGCAATAAAACTAGGGACCTTGTGAGTTTAAGTGATTCTCTTGATGGTTGCAAAATTGAACTTATGTTCAGCAGTGATCAAATCTACATGTGGTATTTCAAATAAATTCCGAGAATTGGCAATTTTAAACAGTATATTATTCATATATGTATCAATTTAATATTAATATTAAAAATAGCTTGATAGTAATGACGTTCATTTAGCAACGGAAAGGGTGCAATCAATCGATAGATAAGTTGAATAATTTTATTTTTTTATAGCTGCAGCCTAAGACACAAGTGAGATGTAATAAATGAATAATACATGATTAATCGATGGTCACTTCATGTTCTGCATACATACAGTTCTCTGAAGAATGTCCATTTTTATTCAAAATTTATCACCCATTTTCTTTTCATAGATTTTTTCCCTTCCTAAACAGAAACAGAAAAAAAAAATTAGTAGCTTCTATTAAATGAATATATTGTTCATGCTGATGTTCAATTACATTACAATCATGCATGTTTTCATGTTCTGTTAGGTCTCAAACTAATTTCATCCTTCCCCTAGTTTTCATCGAATATGGGTAATCCTGATGTTTTCTGTTTTGTACATTTCATTGTTATGGAACACAAAAAGAAAAACAGCAGAGACAAAACTAAACAATGAATTTTACCTTCACAATCAGTAGAATTGTTAAAATATTTTGTAGTACGTACAACCTTGTAGAGTAGCAGGGCTAAAATATGCTTGCAAATTCCAGACAATCTTGCTTGGTATCTGCATATGATCTTGTCAACCTTTACACCATCATTTTTATAAGACATCATTTCCTCAATATGATGGGGTCGTCCTTGTAGAATTCCAATGTTTTGAAATAATTTTTTACCGCATAGAATCAAATGATTGCATTGCAACATTTACTCACCCTCTACACAGCATCTGTGAGCATGAAAATATTGGAAAATTTCCTATAATTAGAGGAACCTTTGGTAAACATCTTGCCAGATGATCTGAAAAGCATTCAAAATTGAATAGTGCTCACCTCAATATTTTACATAAAATATAACAAAAAGCACAATATTACCTATACTTGCACTTACAGTGTAATCCACAGGATCCACAATTAAGGAAACACCTTCGATTATTGATAGCCAATAAATGTTTAAACTAAAAAATCTCATAAGTACAAATAGAAATCTAATGTAAACACGAAACAATACTCGTTTCGGTAAACAGCTGATCGGCGAATGCAGCGCCACCATCGGTAATTATTTTGTCCAATAATATTCAAGAATTTTTTGACTATGCTGCTCTATAAATAACTAAAAATTGTGTTTCTTCCTTTTTTTTTGTATGACGTATTTCCCTTTTATTGCACATAATCAATAACTGTGATGAAATGAATAAATATTATTATTATCATTACTATTATTATTATTATTATTATCATTATTATAAACATGTCAACCGAGAATTGAGATTTATCCTCTACTTGAGGACAAGTTTAAGCTCACAAAACTGGTTTTCAAGCTGAAATTGAGTTCCAATTCTCGGTCGACACGTTTATAATATCGGCCCTTAGATTGGTTCCTGAAGTGATTGAGAGGCAGGGGAGATCTAATCTGTATCAACTACTTTTTGAGATGAACCGAAGAACACACTGGCTAAGGCAGCGATTACGCAAAAAAATTCTATCGAAATATTCTATGGTTGCTCATCATTCGAATGAGATATCCAACAGTATTCACATATCAATAATATTTTTATTTATTTTATTTTTTTTATTTATTTCCTCAATTAATTTCTTCACACAATCTAGAGCCTTTGAAATAGGTACTCGATTATAAACTTGCTAATTTCTTCATGAATACATTTCACGAATGTGAATAAATGTAGATATTTAATGGAATTTTATGTATCCACACCATACGAACGGATTGTGAAACGTATTAAAAAAATTCAAAATTCAAATTATTATTTTGGACTATAATATTATATGTATGTCCAAACCCTATAACTTTTAAAAATTTGTACATATTTCATTATAACTAGAAGTATGCAGCTATCTCTATACCTTCTTCTCCTTTTCTTCTCAAACTGTCGAATAATAATTAAACCTGAGGGAATCATGATTATAATTGGAAATTTTATGAATACTGATGTAGACAAATACTTCGAAAGATCTGGTATCATTGAAATCGACCTAATCGAGGGATCCTTATTTTTAACGTCCTTGCTATTGAGATTGATTTTGATGAGCCGATTTTTGTAT
This sequence comes from Hippodamia convergens, assembly GCA_038502775.1. NCBI lineage: Eukaryota > Metazoa > Arthropoda > Insecta > Coleoptera > Coccinellidae > Hippodamia > Hippodamia convergens. Next base: position 507,584 of record JAVSIQ010000842.1, on the reverse strand, counting down.
GTCCATATCCCAGACAACCAGTAAAGTAACAGTGAATCGCAGGGAATACCAAAAATATCACATCGAAGAACAACTTTGAGACGTATCATAGATGTACTAAGGATTAAACATTGAATGAATTCCAAAAAACTTAATAATCGCAATGACATCTTTAGAAGAAAACCTCACAGTATCTTTCGAGAATGCTTCACAGTAACACGTATCATTGCAGCCGAGATAAGGAAATTTAATGTTAATAGGTAGTTCGATTTTCGTCTTAGGTTCTAGAAAATTGCAATACCTATTTATTCGTATATTCGTGCAAAATGTTTTAATTTTTTTTTAGAAAATCATAGGTTATATCAAGGGCATAATAATAATAATAATAATTCATTGCTTACATTGGTTATAACACGAGCGTTCTAGAAAATTCGGCGTCAAGTAGGCTATGGATTTTCGAAGGTTTAATTTTCGGCTTCAGTCTCGGAATATTGACAAAGCCAAACGGTAGTCTACGGAATACTCAAATATGAACTTGCTAATTTCTGCCTGAGTACAATTCATAAACTTGAAAAAATATAGTCAAAGTGACCTCTACCACAACCCAAATAATATTTCAACAAAAAAAGGGGAAATGGTGTACAGACAACGAATGAAAAAAATTGACTTATCTAAGAGGTCCGTCTACCTTCTCCTGTATACATATAATTAAAACAAACTCAGCTATTTTGATGGCCAGTCCATCAGGTTTAAATTTTCATGAGCAGATTTTTCGACGTCCATATACATATACCTAGATGGATATTATGATGAAACTATTGTTATAGTGATAGCTCATTGTCATTCGAACCGAGAAGACTAACATTTTTAGGAGCTTTGGATTCAACTTTTCTCGGTAAATAAATTGATTTTTTTATCTGGATATGAGACGGAGTGGCATATATTAATAATTTTTTTCAATGAAATGAAAATTATGAATATATTTGATTGTCCAGCAAGAAATTGAGTATTATTCCTTGTTAGGTATGACAATGTATCATACCGAATAAAATTCAAACCTCCATTTTGACTATTTTCGATTGATTTCAAAGCAATCAAATTTGGCCTAGGTCGTGTTGAAATTGTACTGGCCATAATCATTCCTTAATATCGAATCTACAATATCTACGCATCGTTTTTTTCGTCTGATTTTTCCATTTCATCCCCGAATATGCCTCATAACGAAATTACAAAACTTTGTAACGGCAGTGATCTTGTGAACTCACAAGATCACTGCCGTTGAATTCAAATTTGAATCAAAACAAACACAAGCCGCTTGTGAATTCAATCCTTTCGTCCCTCCTGAGATCCAAATATATTCGAAGCGAAGTCAGAAGTCGACCCAATTGACCATAGCAGGGGAGTCAAGCCTCCAATGCCATTCTAAAGGTTGGGATATTCTCTACTAGGGACTAGCATCTGGGATATTCTGACCTACAGAATACCCAGCCTTTCGAATCTTCTCTCGTGCACGTACAGTGAAATAGTATAGCGCCAAGGTAGTCAGGTGTTGTTCGAGATTTTCAAGTTTTCGATGAGGATGAAAGAACTGAATATTACATTTTTTCATTGACCAAACATTCTTGATTTAAAATTCGAATTTAATTTCTTAAAATTATGATGGTTCACTTGAGTCCGAAATATTCGTATTTCATAGAAATTTGGGTCTAAGCTGTATGATGAGGCTAAGCCCCCCTCTCCCACTCTGTCGAGTCGCCCTTGATATGTAATAGTTCGATTTTTTCAGAAAGCTCTGCAAGTCGAAAAATTGAAAATATCTGCTTCCTGATTTATCATAATTCCAAATAACACTCTAAAGTCTAAGATTGAAAACTATCCATCTATCTGCAAAGCTGTTCTTTTCTCCAAAATTTTCAATAATAATTATTATCAAAAGTTTCGTAGAAAAAAAGTAACAAGTGTACAGGTAAAGAAGGACAGATTGATAGTATTATACAGTGAACTCTCGATAAATCGAACATCAATAAGTCGAATTCTGAGATAAATAGAAAAGTTCTTCTGTTACCCAGTGTAATTTCACCTCAATGAGTCAAACATTGTTTTTGATTCTTGAAGGCCTAGAAGATGAGTCTAACTGCTGGAAGGGTTGTCTAGAGAACCACCTCCTCCATAAATTGTACTCCCGACCACCATCGCCTCTAAAGGGTCGAACTTTTTGATCTAATCACACGTGATTCATAATCGAGCCATGGTTCCATCAACATCGGAATAGTTGACATCACTTGACGATTAACAGATTGAATTACCAAACTTTACTTGCTTGCTAATGCAAATAACTTAATTTTTCTTGAAGATATACCGCTGACAGTACTATTACGAATTATTTTTAACCTAATGACGCTTAGCATGAACATATCCGTATAATAAACATGAAAATGTATGCAAAAATTAACAAAATTTAAGATCCTGCTCAAATTATCTCCCTCAATTTCTAGTACATGCATGCAATCACGGCTCACTTCTGCAATTGTTACCAGCGTTCTTTAGAGTCTGTGGTACATCTTCTGATTGCTATTAAAAAAAAAATTAACGTATTCAGCAAGCAACTAACAATTGGTATATGGCAAATCATATCAACTGTTTCAAGAACTATCAAAAATGATCGAAACAATGCCCGCTTAGGAATCATCTGTGAAATAGAGGATATCTGACTAACTTGAAAAAGTCTCTTACCTGTTCGGTTTTCTGGCCATATTTTTTCATTTCATGAAGGAATTATGGGCGTATAAAACTTTTTGCTGACAAAGGAGATGGTTCACAAAACAACGAAGATTTTCCTTTTTATTTGTTCACTGAGTTCATAATACTCCTTTCGAGTGGGTTTCAATTCTTTCATCAAGATTTTATGAGCGAAGCAGTTGCAGCCATTTATAACCTCTTATATCTCGGATTAACTGAATTGTTAGTGAACACTTTTTCTCAAGGAATGATGCACATCTCCTCAGTTTTGAAAAACATATTTATCGATAGATAAATATATATATATATATATATGTCTTTATTTCAGATGTGTTTTCTTACAGGAAAACACAAAAATGAAACAGCACAAATAATAAATTCAACAAGACTTAAATAATCTTCCAAACAATATGGCTCTAAATCTACTAGAAGTTTCTTGGTTCTAATTTTGAACTTTCTGTAACTATTGATTATTTTGAGATTATGAGATAATTAATTGAAAAGCTTTACACACATGAGAGATGGATTTTTTTTCAGATAGAGACAATCGATGATATGGAATGTTAATATCAGCTGTTCAAGTTCTATAAGTAGTATTGGTATTATATAAGTACATTAGGCACTCATGAATGTAAAATCCATAAACCGTCAGAAACCCCTGCACGAATCTCTAATTTTCATGCCTAGCATTAATCTAGTATTATTTCTGACTGATTAATATCGACTTTAGTGCTGGACTCACTCCCCAAAAAATTATTCCGTATCTGATAAGAGATATATTATCCTTTTCGTATCATCTTGAATGTATTTAATCATTATTCTCATGGCATAACATACTTTGTTCAATTTATTCAGAAGGTCCTCTATATGATTTGACCATTGCAGAAACTCATCTTAAACGACCCCCAGAAAACTGGTAAACTTCGAAGTTCTTACTTTATCCTCACCAGAATTCATCATCATAGGCTGGTCATCTTTTGATCCGTAAGATCGAAAAACCACTACATCAGTGTTATTTTCATTCAGAATGAATTTTTTCCGCGATAGCCATTCTTGGATTCCTCTCATTTCAGCTGTAGATCATTAATATCACATTTCGCTATTAAGAAATTCGAATCATTCACAAAATTGGTCGACTCTGCATCTTCAATCGAATCTGCAACCTCACATATATCATTAATCATTATCAAAAATAATAATACTCCGAGGATGCTTTCCTGTGGTACACTAAATTTATTCATGAGCCAAGTTGAGAAAGATGTTCGGCCATCTATAGCTACTCTCACATACTGCTAACGATCAATGATTTTTCGAGATAATATGAAAAAATAGACCTTTTTGAGTGATAGTTTATTTTATACATATTTGAAATATTCGATTTCATGTATGATAATACAAATCCGAGAATATTTCATTTGATGTTATTTTTTTAATTTGAGCGAATATTTCCCTCCTGTCAAAAACTTCATGTTGATAGAATGCAATTATCGAAAATTACAGCGATAATTGCATTGTATAGAGCGAAAGATCCCTGCGATAATTGCACTGCTGGTATCCATAGCAATTTCGGAGAAATATTCCCCCGAATTACACTCGTGCATCAAAATGACCTGATAATTCTGCATTCCAGCGTGTTGTCTTTGAAAAACTGCATTCGGTCATTTTCATTTTTGGAAAAAGAGCCCTCCACCTTCGGTGTCGGGCTCTTTCTCCAAAAATGAAAATGAACTCATGCAGTTTTTTGACAACACGCTGTCATGCAAAATTATCGGTAATTTCGATGCACTTGTGCAATTACTTCCGATAATTTACTCGTTACTCTTTCGAAAAAAAACTGATTTCAATGCCATCTAATATTGAAGAGATATTGGAAAAAAACATAGGGACTCTCACTCCGCGCGACAGCCCTCATGTACCAGCTATGAGCGCCAGCTCCGGAAGGTTAAGTTCGCATAATATGAAGGGAATTAACATGTGTTCATGATTGAATAAACTCACTGAATGCATTTGAGAGAATAGGTGCAGACGTTAAATGGCAACGCTGTTGGTCGTCTAAAAAACGTGGGGTATACATAATATAGCGCAGTGTATTGTCGTGAAAACCTGATATGCAACGCCGTGGAAACTGATGGTTTGAAGAGATTCTGTGTACCGTATGTATTTGAATGTGCCGGTATGAAAATGAAAATCGAAAATAAATCAATTCACATTGTTTCTATATACAGGTCCCCTGGTGCAACAAAGGCAAACGTGGATCTATTTTTGGAAAAACTAATTCAGCTCATGCAGTTTCTTACGTCTATGAACACTGGGTATCTTATAGCTGGAGATTTCAATATACACACCGAAGAAAACTATCATAATGATATTAAACTCACTTTTACATCCATCATAGAATCGTTCAACGCAAGACTTGCAATTTCTTCTGCCACACGTTTATTCAAAGGCAAAGCGTCCTGCATAGATAATATAATAACTAATATTGAAACTTTTACTGCATATACGGAGCAACCACACTTATCTGATCATCTTTCACAGGTTATAACTTTCGAATACTACTATTGTAACCCCCTGCTGAGTATGTTATGATGCGTTGCTTCAATCAGAATAATCAATCTAAATTTAATGAAGTTTTGTCTTGTATCAGTTGGGATGAACTATATAACATAAATATTGAAGATGTGAATGCGCAATGGACATTTTTCTTCAGCATATACAAAAAGCACTTCGAAACATTTTTTCCTCTCAAAAAAATTAAGATAAAAAATAAACGCGAACCAATGGTAGATGAAGATGTCGATTCTTTAAAAAAAAAATTGGATATCGCCTATTTAACATCAATCAGGAACCCTAATTTGAACGAGTTGTATAAAAAAATAAAAATCTCGTATGACATCGCATTGAAAAGCGCAAAACAAAAATATTATCATTCAATATATTCGAATTCCAACAATAAAACAAAAACTTTGTGGAATATCGTGAATGAAAAAGTTGGCAAAAATAAAAAAGATCGACAGCTTACTTTACCCTCAAACATGAACCCTCAGATTTTAGTTGAAAATTTCGGATCCATCTTCGCAAATCCCATTCCCACCACACTACGATCAAGTATTGTCATTCCAAATCAGCCAGTAACAATTGTCAAGACAAATCCAAACTCTTTTTACTATTTCGACTGTTCTGAGAAAGACATCATAGAAGTGGTACGGACCTTAGCCACCAAAAATAGTTTCGGACATGATGGCATACCGATATCAGTCGTGAAAAGGTCGATTCACACTATCGCTAAGCCTCTGGCTTATATCATTAATAACAGCTTTAAATATGGAATATTTCCGGATTCATTGAAAGTCGCCGTGATAAAACCCATTTTCAAGAAAGAAGACCCCTCTGATCTCAATAACTACAGACCTATTAGTATTCTGAATAGTTTTTCCAAAATTTTCGAAAAGATCATGTGCAACAGGGTGATGAATTTCTTTAGGAAATTCTTCGCCATTCTATTCACAACTTGTCCTATCATCCTGATGAAGGTCCCAAACTTAGGAATGTTGTGTTAAATAAATTGAAGCTATGCCGAGTATCCAAATATAAAAATTTTGAAGTTTTGATCAATGAATAATCTGGGACTTTATTACATCAATATTTAAAAGAAAAACATTAATCATAAAAAAAAATTTCAGCTTCGTGCTACCTTGAAGTACATCCAGGACAACCAATTCCCAGCCATCACAGTGTTCAGAGATAATAAACCACATTACTTTCGCAGGGACGAACAATCTGGGACTTGGATACCAGTTAGGTTTTGATCTGTTTCTGAGTAGTTGGTGAGAATTGTCATAAAAAGTATTTCTTTCCTCAAAATTTTTGTTATATTTTGTAAGTGCTCTCTCAGAACTTTTGTGAATATAAGTGTTTTTTTGACATTTTTCTCGATTAGATTATTTCATATATGGGTTTTAATTCGTTGAATGAAGAGAAAATCTTATGTCCATATTTTTGAAGTAGCTCACACCGAAGTGAACCATATGCCTCATAAGGAGTCTTTGATTTGTACAAATATTTCAAAGGAAGATTCCTGAGGTTTTTTCCATCACCATATTTCCCAGTTAGGCTGGCTTGAAAAGATTATATCTCGCAAACGCATTCATCCAATGAAAGGTTTTTCTGAAATATAGAATGTTTTTACAACACAGGCATTCGTGCCTAGGTAACTCTGCTCTCGAACCGGTTGTTGAAGAATTTATATAAATGTTATCTTTGTTATTTTTGTGAAAGTTACTTATTTGTGATGCCATGTGGTTTAGACATATTGTAATTGCAATTCAATTATATTTAGTCTATTCTGTATTATTATCTTTGTTATGGTTATAATGTAATGAATTGAAATTAAATAAAACTCAGTCGGCCATTTCTGCCTAGGTAATTGTTGTTTCGTTAAATTTTCAACAATGGTTTTGTTTTCGGGAGCAATATTGGTGATAACAACTGTGATGTTGAGAAATCTTGTTTTTTGGAAATTTTTTCAATAATATATTATTTTATAGGCTCCGAAAGGGACCGGGTGGCTTTTGAAATGTGTTTTTCTATTTGTTTGTGCAAGTAGCTCATATTATTTCATATTTCGTTATTGTTATAATTGCATACAAACTTCTCGTCGCACCTGTATGTGGATATGCCTGATGAGATGCGCGAAATGTAAGATTGCATTTCGTGGGCCAGATGTTCAGACAGACACGCTTAGAGAAAATCGAGAGAAGTTGTGTGCGTAATTTTCCAGTCTTTTTCGTGAATATTTTTTTGGAGAAAAGTTTTTCTTTTGGAATTGTTGGAAGACGAGGGCCCTCCTACGAAGAAAACGACTGTCATCAGGTAGGTGCAAAAGAGATTTTGTATGCTACGGGATGTTAATGTAAAAACTTTCGATACAGTCTGCTTATATTTCCACTTGCATTAACATTTTTGGTCATTCGGAGCCGAATTTTAGTTTTTTCATTCGTTAAAATATTGATTTTGTACCTACTATTGCTTGAAATTCATTCGATTTCGTTCGTAATTCTTAAATTAATTTCGCACGGCGGCTGGTTCACATCTGGTTTCTTATCTTTTCATTCAAATTCAACACATTTGATAAATAATCTGTGTTGAGGAGGTTGTTTGTTTTCGTTCATTCGGGGAATAATTCATTGAGAAAATAAATAAATAATTTCGTTATGGCTATGAAAAAATTGTTAGAAAAAAGAAAATTGTATTCTAGTAGAATTGCTGAAGCGTATACCATAGCTGTGAAATGTAAAAGCGATGCAACGCATTTTGCTGAATTGTCGGTGAGAATGGAAAAAATAGAAAGTATATATCAGTCATTTGAAAAGAGCCATAATGATGTTATTGCTTCTTTGGGTGAGGAAGCTGATTATTTATCTGAGGATACCATTAGAAAACAAGTTGATGATTTTTATTATTCAACAAAAGCCATTTTTCATGAGTTCACTAAGGTTTCATCAGTTGATTCAAATTCTGGTTCAGGTAATGTTCAAAAAGGTAATGTTAGACTCCCACAGTTGAACATTCCTATTTTCGATGGTAGTTATAAATATTGGCAAACATTTATCGATCTCTTCAACACTTCGATTCATGAAAATGAAAGCATTTCAGACATTGAAAAATTTCAATATCTACTTTCATTCGTTGAAAAAGAACCATTTAATTTATTGAAAACAATTCCATTAACCGCAACCAATTACCCCATTGCTTACCATGCCTTATGTAAAAGATATAATAACAAGCGACTCATAGCGACTAATGCCCTTGATGCCATCAATAATGTTTCTCTCAAAACAGGTTCAGCAAAAGATATTTGTTTTTTGTTAGACACGTGTGCTGAAAATATTGCGATTTTGGACACCCTTGGCTTTCCTCAACAGGAATCAACATTCGTGGGATTTTCTTTTGTTTAATCGCCTTCTTCAAAAGTTAGACGTTAAAATGCGAACAGACTTTGAAATTTCAGTTTGCGATAAGGAATTACCAACATTCAAGGATATTTTTACTTTTGTAGAAAATCAGTGTAAAGCATTGGAGTCCGTACAAAATACATCGTCTTCAAAAAATTCAAAAAATAATAATTTAATGTCATCAAGGCCTTCGAAGTTTCATTCATTTCATGAGTCAAAGCCCACTTCTGCTTTTGTTAATACAGTTGCATCTAATGTTAAATGTAAATTATGTAGTTTGGATTACACACTCTCCAAATGCGAGAAATTCATTTCAAAATCACCTCCGGATCGTTTTTCATTTGTAAAATCTAGCAAACTGTGCCTAAATTGTCTTCATCACGGGCATATTTTGAAAAACTGCCCTTCGAAATTTCGTTGTCATACTTGTCATGCACTTCATCATTCCCTTTTGCATTTATCGAATGGTGGCACTGATGGTGTTCCTAGAGATACTTCAAGTCTTATGGCTAATAATTCAGCACATTCCGAGGAGGAGCAAATCAAGACTTCTAGTGTCTTTACGAGCACGGTTAAGAAGCAGGAAACTGGGTTATTGTCCACTGCTATGATAGAAATTACAGATCAATTCAGAAACTACGTTCCGGTCAGAGTTCTTCTGGATTCCGGGAGTCAAGCAAACTTCATTTCTGTGAAATGTTTCAGAAAACTAGGTTTAGCTAGAAATAGATATTCAATTCCTATTGAGTTTTGGGGATTGAATGGCATGAAGTCAACTTCGTCTAATGGAGTGACGACGTGCAAAATCAAACCTCGAAACAAAATTAATCCAGAATTCATATTCGATGCGATAATTGTCCCAAAATTGTGCTCTGAAATGCCATCCTCAAAAATTGAGGTGGAAAATTGGAATCATACCAAAAGTTTAGAATTAGCAAATGATCGTTTCAATGAACCGAGCTCATTGGATTTTTTATTGGGTTCCGAAATATTATCATCTATTATCTCTGATAGTATTGTGATTGGACAAAAAGGTCAGGCTAATGCTATAAAAACACTTTTTGGCTACATAATGATGGGAAATGTCGATGGCCTTGACTCATGTACGAATAATTTCAGTTTATGCACGCAAATTTCTCCATCTATTGATTGTGTTTTACATAAATCCGGGGAAATAGAGCAAATTCCACCCGAAACTTTTCAATCCCCTGACGATGAAACGTGTGAGAGGTTTTTCGTTGAAACAACTACCAGAGATGCTTTCGGTTGTTACGTTTTACGCCTTCCATTTAGGAATTATGCTCCAAAATTAGGGAATACATACATCATGGCGGTTAAGAGATTCCTAAAACTTGAATCAAGACTAAGAAAAAGACCTGAAATTAATAAATTATACGTCGAATTCATGAAGGATTACCTAGATAAATGGCACATGAAATTAATTACTACTCCTTCTGATCAGGACATTGAAAATTATAACTTTATTCCCCATAGCTATGTGTTTCCTTCGATGTCAAAGTTTCGTGTAGTTTTTGATGCTTCGGCGAAGGGCCCATCGGGTTTCTCATTAAACGATGCCCTCCGAACCGGTCCAAAACTTCAGAGCGATATTGCTGTAATCCTGTTAATTTTCAGATTATATCTAATAGTATTCAGTGCAGATATAAAACAAATGTTTAGACAAATACTTATTCATCCTTCCAATACAAGGTTTCAAAATATTGTTTTTAGGTTTCCTAATGACTCTGATTTAAAAGTGTATTCTTTACAGACTGTCCCTTACGGACTTCGTTCAAGCCCTTTTCAGGCAATTCGTACTATTAGACATTTAGCTCAATCACAGTCTTCAAAATATCCAAATGCTTCGAAAGTTCTTTTAGAACAAACCTATGTAGATGATATTTTCGCTAGTTGTACATCGATCGAATCAGCAATACAATTGAAGAATGAGTTAGTAGTTATATTGGATCTGCCGGCTTTGAACTAAGTAAGTGGGCTAGCAACGTTCCTCACATTATTCAACCAAATTTCAGTTCAAAAGCTCAGCCAAATATAGTGTTTGATAAAACGGATCCTAATTTCGTGAAGATTCTGGGTATGCAATTGAATCCAAATCTGGACTCATTTTCCTTTCTCTGTCATAATGATGATACCAAATGTACAAAAAGAGCTATATTATCACAAATAGCAAAAATATATGATCCACTAGGATTGTGCACTCCAGCTTCTTTTTTCGCTAAGTTATTAATGCAAAAATTAAGGTTAGAGAAGGTAGGATGGGATGAAGAACCTGGAATGCATATCATCACCTCAGAGGTAAAGTGTGTTAAGTCACATTTTCTCAGACACGAACTGTCAACAATATTGTATTCACATTAGTAAATTCTAGCTAGTGGAATACATTTTTGACTCCCTAGGTATATCAAGTCGCCTAATAATGGCAGTACACATTCTTTGAAACAATAATAGAACTGAAAAATCTCTTTTTTGTCTAATTTTGATATTGTGACTTAACACACTTTACCTCTGGGGTGCTGATATACAATCAGAATGGTTCAAATATCGTTCCGAATTTCCATTGTTATCACAATTGTCGATTCCGAGAAAAGTTGTGATAGATAAACCTCATCGCTACGAGCTTCATGGATTTTGTGACGCTTCGCAAGCTGGCTATGCGGCAGCTATTTATCTCAGATCTATGTCTTCAGATGATATTAATGAAGCTCATCTCCTATATGCAAAAAGTAGAGTAGCTCCATTGAAAGTTCTGTCTATTCCGAGATTAGAATTATGTGGTGCCCATCTTCTAGCTAATGCCATGGAATTTGCATACCAAGATTTGCTTGTGGATGGGATTTTTTTTTGGACTGATTCCAAGGTGGTTATTTCATGGCTTTCAGCATCACCGCACAGGTGGAGTACTTTCGTTGGAAATCGGGTAAGCCACGTACAAAGAAAATTTCCTTCGGTTCAGTGGCGTCATATTTCTTCCTCTCAGAATTCCGCAGATTGTGCATCAAGAGGTCTTATGCCCAGTGAATTGCTTCATCATAAGCAATGGTGGAGTGGTCCAGAAGTTTTGAAGTTGCCAAACAATTGTTGGCCAACGGATCAAGGTCATCATGGAGTTGACGTAAACTTGGTAGTACAAGAAGAGAAGAAGCAAGTTTTCTTGACACAGTTGGAACATCATTTCTTGGACGATCTGCTGGATAAATACTCATCTTGGTCGAAGATACAACGCATAGTCGCATATATATTTAGATTTGAGTATCCTAAAAAGCATCCTCATTTTTCAGAAGATGAACTCAATAAATCTTCAAATGTTTTAGTAAGGCATGTTCAGAAGACTTCGTTTAATGAGCTTTTTCACAAATTAAAGATACATTCGCTTCTACCTAAACCATTTAGAAAACTTTCACTTTTCTTGGATGATAACGACTGTATTCGAGTCGAAGGACGTTTATCCAATGCTAATCTTTCGTACAGTGCGAAACATCCACTTCTTCTACCAAAATCACATCGTTCAACAGATCTCATTACTGAAAGTACCACGTCAAATATTTGCATCCGGGTTCTAATACATTGCATTATTTACTTAGACAACAATTTTGGATATTGTCTGCTCGACGTGCAATTGAAAAGGTAATATCATCATGTATAAGATGCTTTAAATCTTCTCCGAAGTGTTCTATGCAGTTGATGGGAGATCTTCCATCATTTAGAGTGTCTCAGTTAAAGGCGTTCTCTCATGTAAATGTTGATTATGCTGGTCCAACGATGGAAAGATATAGAGGAGCTAAAGTGTATAAATCATACATTTGTGTATTCGTTTGTGCATCTACTAAGGCCATTCATTTGGTGTTGGCATCGGACGTTCAGAAACTTTTTTGGCTGCATTCAAAAGATTTGTAGCTCGGCGTGGTCGCGTGAGTAACATTTATTCCGATTGCGGTACCAACTTTGTGAGGGCCGAAAGATTGTTGAGAGAATTTTCGGAGAATGCTTGTCATGCAATGAAGTTACAATGGCATTTTTCTCCTCCTGGAGCTCCTAATTTTAATGGTTTAGCTGAGGCCGGTGTTAAATCGGTTAAGTCTCATCTTTTACGTGTAGTAGGTGAACAGCACTTAACTTTTGAGGAGTTTTACACCTTTCTATGTCAAATTGAGTCAGTTCTCAATTCAAGACCTATTTGGGCTCAAAGTTCAGATCCGAATGATATGGTCCCTCTAACGCCAGGACATTTTCTCACTTTAAAGCCGCTTAATTCTTTACCTGAATCAGATATGACTGATAAAAAATTTAATTGCTTATCTAGATGGCAAATGTTGCAGAAACTGCAAGCGGATTTTTGGAAAGAATGGCATCTCGAATATTTACATACACTCCAGCAAAGGCATAAATGGTTTGATGTCAACACGAATATCAAAGAAAATACCTTGGTGGTTATAAAGAATGAACTCAAACCACTTCTTCAATGGGTTCTTGGTCGGGTTATTGCTGTTCATCCTGGTAAGGATGGGTATACACACGTAGTTTCAATTAAAACTGCTACAGGGGAATGTAAAAGACCCATCTCGAAGGTATGCCCGTTACCTTTTCCGGAGATGTAAAATGTAACTTGATCTTTGGACATATGCTCGAGTATCTTTATTTTATACTTTAATTTTTTATTTTCGATTCGATTTTTCATGGGGTAATGAAGGAAATTATGGGGTTAAAATAAAATTTTTCAGTTTCCTATATAGTTGAAAAAAAAAACGTTCGTTTTTGGCGGCCGGAATGTTTGTGCAAGTAGCTCATATTGTTTCATATTTCGTTATTGTTATAATTGCATACAAACTTCTCGTCGCACCTGTATGTGGATATGCCTGATGAGATGCGCGAAATGTACGATTGCATTTCGTGGGCCAGATGTTCAGACAGACACGCTTAGAGAAAATCGAGAGAAGTTGTGTGCGTAATTTTCCAGTCTTTTTCGTGAATATTTTTTAGAAGAATAGTTTTTCTTTTGGAATTGTTGGAGTTAGAAGACGAGGGCCCTCCTACGAAGAGAACCGACTGTCATCAGGTAGGTGCAAAAGAGATTTTGTATGCTACGGGATGTTAATGTAAAAACTTTCGATAAAGTCTGCTTATTTTTCCACTTGCATTAACACCATTTGAATTTATGTCCTTATTCAACAAGTTCAAAATTTTTAAGCCGAATTTTGTTGTCGATTTTCCTGCTGTTATAGTTCAACAATCATTAAAATTTTATTATTATTGTCTAAAGTAACCGATTGTAATAACAGCTTGTCCGTTATTAGCAGTTCAATGCTTTGTGATGATTTTTGAAAATTTTTACTTTCATGAGAATTTTATACTCATGCAATAAGATATGGATTTATCCAATTTTAGATAATTTTATACTTCACTTGTGATTTTCATATATTTTAAGAAACTTTTCGACTTTTTATAGAACAAGCCAATTTCTTAGTTCCTTGACCTGTCACAGATTTCTCTCAAATGAAAATAAATCTTTTTCAACGTGATGAGTATCAATCGGGAAGAAGGGTCTAGATCAATTGCCCTTTTTTCACCAAAAAACAGTTCCCAATCGAATGATTCGATATGAGGTTTCATTTGTCTCTGTTTGAAATAAGTCCTTTCTACTCTAAAGTAATTCTTGGTTCACATGATGAGTAAATTTTATTATTTCTATAATTAGTTTCTGTAATTGGAATACACCATTCAATTATGTTTTTTCATTTGACGAGTTCGAGTGAAAAACAAAAGTTCAGCATTTTCTCTAATACTTTGTAGTTGATACTTACCTATTAAATCTAAACAAATTAGTGTTTCTCATATTTCAGTAGGATCGAATATGTCTCGACATATCGCGTAGGTATATCAAATTTTCAGTCAAATTGAAAATATAATAATGAATAATAAGTACATTTGGAATATAAAGTCGATGTGAAACTAATAAGTCCTTTGAAATTTTAAACTCCCTGGACTGATCTGAAGATTCTACTGAGGTTTCAGGTGGAGACACATGAAATACTTAAAAATAACAAAATTTATTATATTTGAAATATTGGGAGGAAGCCTTAAAAATAATGCGAACTGTGCAGATATTGAAAAAAGACAAGTATAAGGTATGAATTGAGTGGGAGATATAACTATAAAACCTATTTCTTGTCGTTCAGAGAAAACTTAGACAGACATATCTACACAATAGGAGCATTTGGCAATATCATAAGTCAATATTTTGAGAATTTTATATTAATTTGATGTATCTTCTTCATAAATATATACATACACATTCAAAATATAGGTTTTTATTGATGCGGTGAATCTTCTTCGAATGCGGAATTCCATTCACATGTTTCATTTTTTTAATTATTACCATTGTATACCATTCTATTCCATAATTATACTATCTTAGAACTAAGTTGAATGATAGGAGAACAAAATTATTCTAGGCAAGATCTCGTGAAATGCCAATTTTTCGTGTAATTTTTTATAAAAAAAAAAATAAATATCTGCGAAATTAAATATGTACTTGGTAACTTTGACTGCATGCAAGTCTGTTCAAAAGATTCACAGAATTAAATTTCTGCTACATTATGTCGAAGGTTTGAACGGTAGATCTGATGCTAAGGAAATCTTCAATAGCCCATTGCCAGTTGCGGCATAACTCATTGAGAAAGATTAAAATTGATATATCTTTTCCTCCAGGCTAAATCGGCAAAATGGATTACGCAGAGGCGTGTCTTTCGACTTCAAGAATCTATCGTCCAGTTGAATCTTTTGTTAATCTATGTATAAGTCAAAGACTCACTTCACTATATATTCAATGCAGAATAGGAGTCGAATTTCTTCTTCTACTGATAGAACAATCGAAAAAAGGTAATAATGAAAACAATTGCAATGAGACTGAAAATGAAGAGATACTATGTCAATGAATATCAGCCAATTTCTCAATCGATTATTATTATTATTATCAGAATACTTTGGATCTCATTGGAATATTGATTTTTATTAAGAAAAATACTCTTCAACATTATTCATATTTATGACTCGACTAGAAACTCTCAGAATTCCCAAACACATCCATTAGGAAGTCTTATGGTTTCTATAAAAATAGATTTTCCTGTCTTTCATTCCGTACAATATATTCGGAGGGTTACGATATTTTGCACTCAAGACGTGAAAGTATGCTCTGGAGAATTCAATATGAAATGTCACTGTCTTGACCATCGATTAATACTAACCTATCGCACTCTTTTAGTCTAGAAAATATTAATATCAGCATTTGAATTGAAGTGGAAAGATAGAGCTAGCGAAAAAAATATGTTTTTCCCAACGAAGCACATTTGAAGTTTGAGTCCATCACCTAGTCTATGCTAATGGTTAATCCAAATACTGCAATCTAGATCTCTTGAATTAAAATTATTTATTGAAATCGAACACGATTCCTACTTCCTTTCAGCCCGATACAACTGAAACGCGGTTCATAAATTTCAGAAGAGTTTCCAATCTTCTTTTTCTTTTCTCTCTTCATATGTGCCTGGTTTCTTTGTTCATCCACACATTTCAAAATTATACTGTTCATTAAATCCTTGATGTCTGTTGGCGTGGGCAATTACCATCAGGGTTTCCTTATAGTTCATCTTATATGTTGAGTTGGATTTTGGTTTGATGTGAATCATCCTTTTGGTTCATTTTTTCATCTTCAATATCTGGCTACTCTGAATGTTACTATATTGTCGGAACGTCTCCTCTGATTCCAGATAGGTGTCATATCTACTTCAGTATTTATCTGTGGTTTTGACAAAAGGACTGAATATGATAATGAACGAATTCGAGTTTGCATCCCCATCTTTGAACATAACTACAATAAAATTGTGTCATTATAGAAAAAGTGTCACAAAAGAAGAGGAGTCCATTCGATTCATTTCTTGAACCGAATTATAATTTTTATAAAAATTTTTACGTTATATTAGCCATTTCGAATCATCCCAACTTCATTCAAATGGATAATATATTTTTCTCTTTGTTTCTATGGTCGTGTCAGATAATGTGGCATCTGACATAGAAAATTGTCGTGAAATTGAGAGAATGAAGAAGACTAAGAACATTAATTAGAGTAAGCTTAGTTTGATTTGGTGAAACTATTACATAAAAATATATATATATATATATATATATATATATATATATATATATATATATATATATATATAGTGCGTTGTGACCTCCGTTAAATTCAGTGGACGACCTGACCTCCGGGTGAAGGAGTGGTGTGATTGAAATTTTTTTTATCAATAGATTTAGAGGGGAAGGCAAAAAATATAGGGACCTTGAGAAGGGAAAAGATTTTGCTCGAAAAAATTTTTTTCATATGAGACAGACCTTGCTACCTCCGCTTATATTTTGTATGGGTCGTGCGCTGTGTCCTCCTGCAACGATGCCAGATTTTCGGAGGACAGAAAGTAAATTAGTTCGGAATAATCATATATGGAATGCAGCTGTTCTTTCAACACATGTTTGGAAAGATAAGTGCTTTACGCTGCTCATTCCGGAGCATCGGAATAAATGAAGAAACATCGTCTTGTGCCTGACAAAGGCTTCGTGAACTAATGGTCCCTATACACGGCTATGAAATAGAACGAGAGATTTCTCAAAGTTTCAAGCATTATAAATCGAGATACTTTTTACAGAAAAAAACCAATTCTATTGAATTGGGAAACATGCAACTGAATGTTGAAAAGATGAAGAAAAGTTAATTACTCACAACATTCATGGGATTAATCATAATTGAACCTTTTTAGCCAAAACAAATATTATAAGTTATATTAAATTATAAAAACCATTAGATAACCTTCAGTTTTTTATTCCTCCAATGCACGGTTGGAAAATTTTCGATGTTTCAGCCCTCCAAAAATTTGGTTTCGTCTCGTTGCTGGACAATATTAACGATATTCAATGAAGAATATTATACCTCTGAAGAACAATAATGCTTTCGGAGTATAATGTGAAAGTCTATGTTTTCGTTAGTTTGTTTATTCGTCTTCACAGAAATCGGGAAGCAAATGTCCGGTTTGATTGTGGAATTGATTCTAATATACTCAACGAGGAAATGGGGCAAATATAGAATTTTCATGAACAAGTTGTTATATGAACCATTTGATTCATGGCTTTTACGGACGACGCTGGATGAACTACAAGAGATAGTGGAACTCGAAAGGGACATTTTTGTTGTGTAAATAAATGTATACATAAAAGTCCGCGACTACATATGTCTAACTCTCATCGGGGATAACCCTCGATAACCAATATTAACATATTCAATTCAATCCAAATCAATGTTCAATTTGAAGGGACCATTTGACAGGTATGGAATGAAGTAAAATTTAAATAAATATGACTGTTATCATTCCTTATAAAAAATGCTTTTCAAAGCATAGTTTCCTGAAGAATATTTCCCGAGATATGACGAGAGGCTGAAATAAAAATTTAGACAAGAAATAAAATTTACGATCTATCGTAACGAAGCGTTCTAACGCTTCATTTGATTGATTCTAACGAATCATTTGATAACTTGATATTGTTTCAAGTTTTATCCATCATTGAGGTTTAAGATTTTTTGATATTGATAATAATTGTAATTATTTTTCGATTTAATTTTTCATATTGAGATTTTTTGATTTTCTGTTCTCACGTTCATCTGATGCACAATATCTGCAAGCTGAAGCATCTAATGAAAAGTAGCATAATATAGTGTACGTGTACAGGGTTAATATTGGTCGTAAAAAAAAGTTTAAATGAGCAAAATTGACGTACTTATTTTGCATGGGCATTCAGAATTCAGTACTAGGAAATGCAGTTTTCATAAACCTAAAAATTTGTTCTAAACTATTGTTTTCTAAATGGTACAGTACGTGATCAGGCATTCAAAGTTTTGTGAATCACACCTTGAAAGTGGTTTTCCGTCTATAATTACTTCAAATGGAAAAGGTACCTCTTATTTTTTAAATTCGCAATATGATAAAATTAAAATTGATATGATGAAAAGTGAGTAGTAAGGACCTCTTGAAATATTGACCTTTGAAATTAGCATTTTTAGTGTACCTACTTGGGCTCAGACATTACTTATGACGGAGATCTAAAGCGTGAAGTGAGAGAGCAAACATTGAAAGCATCCAGAATATCGGGATGTCTGCAAGAAACAGTGTGGCGCAACAAATACCTCAATACAGACAGCAAAGTAAGAATATACAAGACGGCAATCCGACCCATCATAACTTATGCTGCCGAGACAAGACCTGACACCGCAAAAATAACTCAAATGATGGGAACAGTGGAAATGAAGATAATGAGATGGATACATGGAAAAACCTTACTGGATAGAGTGAGAAACGAAGAACTCAGAGAACAAAGCAAGATACAGGGCGTGGGAAAGTTTGTGAGGCAGAGAAGAAGATACTGGAATGGACACATAGAGAGAATGCCGGATAGTAGACTGGTGAAAGCTGCAAAACACAACAAACCAATGGGAAAGAGAACACCAGGAAGACCGCCGAAACGCTGGAGAGAATGTTGGACATCTACGTCAGATGAGGCTGATTAATGGATACACAGGCAGACGCCTACTTACATGACTGGAGATCCCATGTAAGAAAGAAGAAGAAGAAGAAGAAGAAGTGTACCAGGGGCGGACTAGGTTGTACATTTGAAGCTTACATTATGTATGATAAGGGATACCTTATCATACGAATGATTTGAATACCTTGAATATTAAGCTCAGGAAAAGGTACTCTTGTTCATTGTCGATAAAATGAACCGTTCTCGAAAAACAAAATATCAAGAGAACCTAGTCTGCCTCTGGTAAACTAAAGAAGCTCGTTTAAATTGAGTGTTTTAAGATGTCCTAACTACTGTTCATTATAACAAAGTAGCTCCAACCCGCGGCTCCGCTCGCGTATTATTTCAATTCAAAACAGTACTGATTGGTCCACAACCACACATTCATAACTCGTATCGAAGCAGAGACATGCACTTGACTACGTGACAAAGCGATCTCGATTAGATTCAACAATTTCTTGCATAAATTCGCATTCGTTCAACCTACTGTAACTTTTAAGGTATCCATTAGAAAACTATACGGTAAGGGGCATTTTTCAATTGAAAAAATAAAAACACAAGACTACGTTCAAAATATTTTAATAAATTAAACATGTAATAAGTCGACATGTTTCGGGTTTTATCCCATTCTCAAGACTGAAAAGTAAACGCATAAGTCAAAGAAATAAACATCGAACAACAGATGTTAAAACCGGAGATAAGCGTAAATCTAATTGATCGTTCACAATTGGTTGTTTATATTTTGAACCAGAAAATATTTCCAAAATTTCTAGAAGATCTAGGCGTCTGCTTTTTTCCCCTTCATGCAATATTCTTGTTTTATTAAAATCTATGAAATGGTTACAAGTGATACAATGATCAGAAAAACCAGTTGTTAATTCGTTTTGAAGAATTGACTTTCTATGTTCATCAACCCTTATCTTAAGAGAACGATCAGTCTGACCTATGTAAAAAGCTGGGCATTCGTCACAAAAAATTTTATAAACACCACTTTTTTCAAAAGTTGTTTTAACTATCCTTTCCATTACAAAACATTGATTTTAAGTTTTGCTTGTTGGTACATACAATGTCAATTTTATTTCGTCTTAATCTACTACAAATATTGTCGCTTATTTGTGGGATATAGTTTATATAAGCAAATTTATCAATACAGTTATTAATTTGGGTGGGGTATATACTTGATAATAGTTTCTGATATTGTTTTCTGCCAATTAATTTGACTGGACCGACACAAACAAAGAGTTAATTAGTTGGAAAAACAATTCAAGCTCAAAATCTGAGCCAGTCCAAATACAAAACACGTCATCTACATATCGTCTCCAGTATAGTACAAATTCAATCACATTGTTATTAATTGACGAGAATATTTTCTTTTCCAAATGTGTCATGAATACTTCGCTTAAAAGAGGAGATAAAGGAGAACCCATTGGTAGACCATGCAACTGTTGATAGAATTTTCCATTGAACTTGAAATAACTCTGTTCAAGACACAACTGCAAAAGTTTATTTGCTCCATCTATCAATTCTGCACTGAGGGAAAAATTATTATGAAGCTGTTCGTTGATTAAATTTTTAACTTCTGTATGAGGTATTGATGGGAATAAATTTAATACATCGAACGAAATTAACCTAGCATTCAGCATTCGGAGCGATTTTCAGTGACTTTAATTCATCTGTAAGTTGGATTGTGTTTTTGATGGAGTAAATTGGTTCATGTTGAATCATTTTTGGTAAAATAGAATTCAGATATCTACAGAGTTTTGAAGCTGGTGCATGAGTATAGGTCTCATAGGACAATTTTCTTTATGGATTTTAGGTAGAGCATATAATTGCGGTATTCTTGGATTCATTATCGTCAAAGGAAAAGTTATTTCAGATAATACGTTTGGGCAATTTTTGATATACTTTTTGAGTGAATTTTGGAATTTCGATGTTTGGTCAACTCTCAGTTCTCGGAAGTTATCAGAGTTCAACAATAATTCTGTTTTTTGTAAATAATCAGTCTTGTTCAAAATTGTAACTGTATTGCCTTTGTCAGCTTCTGTAATTATCAGATCATTCTCAGAGGCTTTCTTTTTGATTTGTTTCAAAACGGCAACTTCGATTTTATCCTGTCTTATACGAGCCAGTGAAAGTGCAGTGAAGTTTTATGAAAAAGTGAAGAATTTTACAGAAGTACATTTCGAAGAAGCTGAATTAAGATTATTGGAAAAAGGTTTGAAACACTGTCCGAATATGTTTAATAATAAGGACCTCAAACATTTAGCAGTGAATGTAGAATGAGCTTCAAATAAGATCGAATCTCCTGAGATACAAAACTTTGAAAAATCTGTTTGTGCGAGAATGATATCCAATGCTCGTATTAGACACGAAGTTCTCTTATCGTTCTCTTATCTTAAGAGAACGACCAGTCTGACCTATGTTAAGATAAGGGTTGATGAACATAAAAGTCAATTCTTCAAAACAAATCAACATTTGGTTTTTCTCATCATTGTATCACTTGTAACCATTTCATAGATTTTAATAAAACAAGAATATTGCATGAAGGGGAAAAAAGCAGACGCTTAGATCTTCTAGAAATTTTGGAAATATTTTCTGCTTCCAAATATGTCAATTCTATAACATATCAATTACATGTTGTGTATATATACTGTTATTATAATGATATTGATACAATATGTTTGATATTGTTTACATGCAAATGTTTCTTTATGAGAAATTAAACATCTCATACATGTATCTTGAAATATTTTCTAGATATCTGTTAGAAAAGACTTTTGTCTTCATGTATTAATATAATTTGATTGACTCAAATATTGGAACTGTCATCAATTATCATATTCTGCTTTTTCAATGGTAATGGTTATAACAGTTTTAGTTCAAGTTTTATTCTTTCAATTGTGAATTAATCTCTAATACGATGATTATCTGTTTAGTCTGATTGGAACTGACCGTATATCTTGAACATAGGTACTTACTATCTATTGTTTAATGAAGTTGAATCATTGAATAAATACAATGTGAACATTGACAATGTTCATTATGATAACATCATTGACAAATATATCATCAGAGATTATTAATATGTCAGTAATCGTTACATCAAAATGATGCGTATTGAACATATCACTGAAATAGAATGATTTGCGGTTCATCATCAATAGTCTAGTATTTTCGTACAGAATAAAAATTGTACGATCAATTGATTTACGCTATCTGTTTTACATCTGTTGTTTGATGTTTATTTCTTTGACTTATGCTTTACTTTTCAGTCTTGAGAATGGGATAAAACCCGAAACATGTCGCTTATTAGATGTAAAATATTGTGAACGTAGTCTTGTGTTTTTATTTTTTCAATTGACCAAAGATGTTTCACCAAGTGTTGAGCGAGGAATCAATTTCGTTAATCAAGGGGCATTTTTCATCAAGAATAAATGTCGCAGATAACAATCACTTCATTTTTATAAGAATTCATTCATGCCATCGGGAGTCCTCTTCAAATTGAACATTATTCTGAATGAATTGAAAATGTAAAAAATGATTATCGTTGGTTGTCCTCAGCATTTGGACATATGCCGTCGTGGTCTTTCATATAGAATTTTTCGAACACTACAAAATTGTCTCTGACTATGTTCTCTATCCCTTATAGTTTACGAAGCGTCGGCCGTGAAAGCCTGATAAAAACGACTTTTTCATGAAAGCTCAATATTTTTTCTCATTTCTTCGTGACATAGGAATGTGAACCCTACATGAAAACCCCCCAAAATATATTTTCCACATTATAGTGAAAGTTTCATCAACGGACATTCACATTTCTATTAGTATATGGATAGATTTTCTTCAAATCATACTGGGTAGTTTAAAATTTATTCCAGTAAACTAGTTTTTCAGTGGCGTCATTTGAGAGGCCGTATATCCGTAGGGGGAAAAAAATTATGGGAATATGTCATATTATTTTTTCAAACTATACATGATACGAATGATGTAAAAAAAAGAATAACGTTAGCAAACAGAAATTTTTCCCACGAAGTGTTGAATTTCAATATTCACAAAAATTAGCTGCGACATTCAAACAATGGGAAATCCGAGGGGAAATCACTCCTTCCCATACAACCGTTCACAAAATACATTGGAACTTCTTCTATATTCCCGAAATTCAAATGTCACCGCAATGACATCTCGATGACCTTGGCTGTTCCAACGGGCCAAAATTCAAAATCTGTTATAACGTGCATTCAAAAAAATTCGGTGTCAAGTAGGCTACTTGGAAAAAATGGCACGTTGGGATATTTTACTTGACAGTTATTGTTCAGAGTGTAGGTGCCACCGATAATATTGCATAAAGATACTCCAGTATTTTCTGACGAAATGCACAGGGTATTTTTTAAGGGAGAAGTTTTTTTTTGAAAGGTAGTAGAACTCATCAAAATCAATCATTCAAACTTCCATATTGCTCACCTGTTATGAATCAATGCCGCGTTTTTAGGAAGTTGAACATCAAATAAAATACTCACTCGACTTTTTTGCGATCTGTTCGACGCACTTGAATTTTTAGTAAACATGTAGAAGTATTTTTCAACTTCTATCTGGCGATTTTTTCTCAGAGAAATAGTTAATTCCAAAGTGGAGACAGAAAAATTTCTTTGTTAAACAGAAATTCACAAATCCAGCTATGAAACTCGTCTAAATTGTTTTCATGAATTGGTCGTAATGATCATCGTTCGATCAAATTGAATTCATCATCGAATTCGATCAATTCGACTCATATCAACAGGTCACTATTGGAATAAATATGCAGCATATTTCAAAACTGATGTTCGAACATAATCAATATAGAAGAAGTTTCAATACGTTCAAGTCAGATTTGGACTTGGCATTTCTCACATTTGCGGGTACCTCTGGTTCAAATAAATTGGGAAGAGTGAATATTCAAAATGTTTTCATGTTGATGAGGTCTATTACCTGTCAATACAAAGCGTTACATTTGAAGACACCGTATGTATTCAGATTGATTAGAGAAAAGGATTGTATCTAATTTAATAATTTAGATTTCATCAAACAAATGTTATATTTTACATCTATATTGGGGACAAGCTATATTCCCCGTATAGATACGTAAAAAGCTTTCATTCTCTTTCAGTTATGGGTGAATGGTACAAAATGAATACGTTGGATGATGGAAAACAAGCATATATGAATTCCCTCATAGGACGAAGTTGAAGCTTGTCTTCCTAATGCATCACACCATTCCACTTGAAAAAGCGATAAAATAACCTTTGAGATATGCCACCTGTTGACATCTGCTCTGAGGGTGTACCAATACACATTGTTGCCATTTACGGAGGAGGATACGTCTTTCGAGTCTCTCAGAGTTATTCATCCATATATGGCGCAGCTCACTAGCGCCCGTGATATATACCCGAACTAAAAGATTGTTCAGTACATAAACAGGGTGCCTTGTGACCTCAAAACGATTTTTTGATATGTTGATCCTTGAGTCACCCTGATTCCAACAAGCTAAAAAAACAAGGCGATACGTTGTCACCTCCGAAATCGGAGGTGACAGCGTTATATATGAGGTCAGAGCGTAAACGAGGTTCTGTTTTGGAGGTGAAAATGACCCTTTATAACTATATATATATATATATGTATATATATATAATGGAGGTCATATGAGGTAGCGTGAGTTTCTGTTGGAGGTGAAAATGACCCTATATATATATATATATATATATGGATTCGTAGTGCGTTGTGACCTCCGTTAAGTTCAGTGGGCGACCTGACCTCCGGGTGAAGGAGTGGTGTGATTAGTTCGGAATAATCATATATGGAATGCAGCTGTTCTTTCAACACATATTTGGAAAGATAAGTGCTTTACGCTGCTCATTCCGGAGCATCGGAATAAATAAAGAAACATCTTGTGCCTGACAAAGGCTTCGTGAACTAATGGTCCCTATACACGGCTATGAAATAGAACGAGAGGTTTCTCAAAGTTTCAAGCATTATAAATCGATATACCTTTTACAGAAAAAAACAAATTCTATTGAATTGGGAAACATGCAACTGAATGTTGAAAAGATGAAGAAAAGTTAATTACTCACAACATTGATGGGATTAATCATAATTGAACCTTTTTAGCCAAAACGAATTTTATACGTTATATTAAATTATAAAAACCATTAGATAACCTTCAGTTTTCTATTCCGTCAATGCACGGTTGGAAAATTTTCGCTGTTTCCGCCCTCCCAAAAATCTGGTTTCGTCTCGTTGCTGGACATCTTTAACGATATTCAATGAAGAATATTATACCTCTGAAGAACAATAATGCTTTCGGAGTATAATATGAAAGTCTATGTTTTCGTTAGTTTGTTTATTTGTCTTCACAGAAATCGGGAAGCAAATGTCCGGTTTGATTGTGGAATTGATTTTAATATACTCAACGAGGAAATGGGGCAAATATAGAATTTTCATGAACAAGTTGTTATATGAACCATTTGATTCATGGCTTTTACGGACGACGCTGGATGAACTACAAGAGATAGTGGAACTCGAAAGGGACATTTTTGTAGTGCAAGAAAATGTATACATAAAAGTCCGCGACTACATATGTCTAACTCTCATCGGGGATAACCCTCGATAACCAATTTTAACATATTCAATTCAATCCAAATCAATGTTCAATTTTAAGGGACCTTTTGACTGGTATGGAATGAATTAAAATTTAAATAAATATGACTGTTATCATTCATTATAAAAAAATGCTTTTCAAAGCATAGTTTCCTGAAGAATATTTCCTGAGATATGACGAGAGGCTGAAATAAAAATTTAGACAAGAAATAAAATTTACGATCTATCGTAACGAAGCGTTCTAACGCTTCATTTGATTGATTCTAACAAATCATTTGATAACTTGATATTGTTTCAAGTTTTCTCCATCATTGAGGTTTAAGATTTTTTGATATTGATAATAATTGTAATTATTTGTTTATTTAATTTTTCATATTGAGATTTTTTGATTTTCTGTTCTCACGTTCATCTGATGCACAATATCTGCAAGTTGAAGCATCTAATGAAAAGTAGCATAATATAGTGTACGTGTACAGGGTTAATATTGGTCGTAAAAAAAAGTTTAAATGAGCAAAATTGACGTACCTATTTTTCATGGGCATTTAGAATTCAGTACTAGGAAATGCAGTTTTCGTAAACCTAAAAATTTGTTCTAAACTTTTGTTTTCTAAATGGTACAGTACGTGATCAGGCATTCAAAGTTTTGTGAATCCCACCTTGAAAGGGTTTTCCGTCTATGATCACTTCAAATGAAAAAGGTCCCTCTTATTTTTTAAACTCGCAATATGATTAAATTTAAAATTGATATGATGAATAGTGAGTAGTAAGGACCTCTTGAAATATTGACCTTTGAAATTAGCATTTTTAGTGTACCAGGGGCGGACTAGGTTGTACATTTGAAGCTTACATTATCTCTGTATGATGAGGGATACCTTATCATACGAATGATTTGAATACCTTGAATATTAAGCTCAGGAAAAGGTACTCTTGTTCATTGTCGATAAAATGAACCGTTCTCGAAAAACAAAATATCAAGAGAACCTAGTCTGCCTCTGGTAAACTAAAGAAGCTCATTTAAATTGAGTGTTTTAAGATGTCCTAACTACTAACTACTGTTCATTATAACAAAGTAGCTCCAACCCACGGCTCCGCTCGCGTATTATTTCAATTCAAAACAGTACTGATTGGTCCACAACCACACATTCATAACTCGTATCGAAGCAGAGACATGCACTTGACTACGTGACAAAGGGATCTCGATTAGATTCAACAATTTCTGGCATAAATTCGCATTCGTTCAACCTGCTGTAACTTTTGAGGTATCCATTAGAAAACTATACGGTGAGGGGCATTTTTCAATTGAAAAAATAAAAACACAGGACTACGTTCACAATATTTTAATAAAATAAACATCTAATAACTCGACATGTTTCGGGTTTTATCCCATTCTCAAGACTGAACAGTAAACGCATAAGTCAAAGAAATGAACATCGAACAACAGATGTTAAAACCGGAGATAAGCGGAAATCTAATTGATCGTTCACAATTGGTTGTTTATATTTTGAAGCAGAACATATTTCCAGAATTTCTAGAAGATCTAGGCGTCTGCTTTTTTCCCCTTCATGCAATATTCTTGTTTTATTAAAATCTATGAAATGGTTACAAGTGATACAATGATCAGAAAAACCAGTTGTTAATTTGTTTTGAAGAATTGACTTTCTATGTTCATCAACCCTTATCTTAAGAGAACGATCAGTCTGACCTATGTAAAAAGCTGGGCATTCGTCACAAAAAATTTTATAGACACTGCTTTTTTCAAAAGTTGTTTAACTATCCTTTCCAATACAAAACATTGATTTTGAGTTTTTCTTGTTGGTACATACAATGTCAATTTTAGTTCGTCTTAATCTACCACAAATATTGTCGCTTATTTGTGGGATATAGTTTATATAAGCAAATTTATCAATACAGTTATTAATTTGGGTGGGGTATATACATGATAATAGTTTTTGATATTGTTTTCTGTCAATTAATTTATCTATAATATTGGGAGAGAAACCATTGTTCAATGCCAATGTCCTTAACACTTCCACTTCTTTTTCGAAATTAGCTGTTGAAAGTGGTATTGATATTAGACGGTGAACCAGGGAATGAAAAGCTGACATTTTTATTTTATATGGATGTGAACTACTCTTATGGATGAGGATGTCTGAAAAAGTAGGTTTTCTATACACATCAAATTCCATATGATCTTCTACTATTTTTATCTGAATGTCCAAAAAGTTTAACGACTTATTTTCATTTTCCATTTCCAATGTGAACTGGACCGACACAAACAAAGAGTTAATCAGTTGGAAAAACAATTCAAGCTCAAAATCTGAGCCAGTCCAAATACAAAACACGTCATCTACATATCGTCTCCAGTATAGTACAAATTCAGTCACATTGTTATTAATTGACGAGAATATTTTTTTTTTCCAAATGTGTCATGAAGCTTTTGTAATTATCAGATCATTCTCAGAGGCTTTCTTTTTGATTTGTTTCAAAACGGCACTTCGATTTTATCCTGTCTAATACGAGCATTGGATATCATTCTCGCACAAACAGATTTTTCAAAGTTTTGTATCTCAGGAGATTCGATCTTATTTAAAGCTAATTCTACATTCACTGCTAAATGTTTCTGTAAAATTCTTCACTTTTTCATAAAACTTCACTGCACTTTCACTGGCGCGCATTGACAGATTAGGCTTGAATTTATCCCTACAATGCATAAAAGATTCGAGTTTTCTCTGCGCGCCAGTGAAAGTGCAGTGAAGTTTTATGAAAAAGTGAAGAATTTTACAGAAGTACATTTCGAAGAAGCTGAATTAAGATTATTGGAAAAAGGTTTGAAACACTGTCCGAATATGTTTAATAATAAGGACCTCAATCATTTAGCAGTGAATGTAGAATTAGCTTTAAATAAGATCGAATCTCCTGAGATACAAAACTTTGAAAAATCTGTTTGTGCGAGAATGATATACAATGCTCGTATTAGACAGGATAAAATCGAAGTTGCCGTTTTGAAACAAATCAAAAAAGAAGCCTCTGAGAATGATCTGATAATTACAAAAGCTGGCAAAGGCAATATAGTTACAATTTTGAACAAGACTGATTATTTACAAAAAACAGAATTATTGTTGAACTCTGATAACTTCCGAGAACTGAAAGTTGATCCAACATCGAAATTCCAAAATTCACTTAAAAAGTATATCAAAAATTGCCCAAACGTATTATCTGAAATAACTTTTCCTTTGACGATAATGAATCCAAGAATACCGCAATTATATGCTCTACCTAAAATTCATAAAGAGAATTGTCCTATGAGACCCATTGTTTCCTATACTCATGCACCAGCTTCAAAACTCTGTAGATATCTGAATTCTATTTTACTAAAAATGATTCAACATGAACCAATTTACTCAAAAACACAATCCAACTTACAGATGAATTAAAGTCACTGAAAATCCCTCCGAATGCTAGGTTAATTTCGTTCGATGTAGTAAATTTATTCCCATCAATACCTCATACAGAAGTTAAAAATTTAATCAACGAACAGCTTCATAATAATTTTTCCCTCAGTGCAGAATTGATAGATGAAACAAATAAACTTCTGCAGTTGTGTCTTGAACAGAGTTATTTCAAGTTCAATGGAAAATTCTATCTAGAGTTGGATGGTCTACCAATGGATTCTCCTTTATCTCCTCTTTTAAGCGAAGTATTAATGACACATTTGCAAAAAAAAATATTCTCGTCAATTAACAACAATGTGACTGAATTTGTACTATACTGGAGACGATATGTAGATGCCGTGTTTTGTATTTGGACTTGCTCAGATTTTGAGCTTGAATTGTTTTTCCAACTGATTAACTCTTTGTTTGTGTCGGTCCAGTGCACATTGGGAATGGAAAATGAAAATTAGTCGTTAAACTTTTTGGACATTCAGATAAAAATAGTAGAAGATCATATGGAATTTGATGTGTATAGAAAACCTACTTTTTCAGACATCCTCATCCATAAGAGTAGTTCGCGTCCATATAAAATAAAAATGTCAGCTTTTCATTCCCTGGTACACCGTCTAATATCAATACCACTTTCAACAGCTGATTTCGAAAAAGAAGTGGAAGTGTTAAGGACATTGGCATTGAACAATGGTTTCTCTCCCAATATTATAGATAAATTAATTGACAGAAAACAATATCAAAAACTATTATCAAGTATATACCCCACCCAAATCAATAACTGTATTGATAAATTTGCTTATATAAACTATATCCTACAAATAAGCGACAATATTTGTAGTAGATTAAGACGAAATAAAATTGACATTGTATGTACCAACTAGAAAAACTTAAAATCAATGTTTTGTAATGAAAGGGATACTTAAACAACTTTTTAAAAAAGTGGTGTCTATAAAATTTTTTGTAACGAATGCCCAGCTTTTTACATAGGTCAGACTGGTCGTTCTCTTAAGATTAGGGTTGATGAACATAAAAAGTCAATTCTTCAAAACAAATTAACAACTGGTTTTTCTGATCATTGTATCACTTGTAACCATTTCATAGATTTTAATAAAACAAGAATATTGCATGAAGGGGAAAAAAGGAGACGCCTAGATCTTCTAGAAATTTTGGAAATATTTTCTGCTTCCAAATATAAACAACCAATTGTGAACGATCAATTAGATTTCCGCTTATCTCCGGTTTTAACATCTGTTGTTTGATGTTTATTTCTTTGACTTATGCGTTTACTTTTCAGTCTTGAGAATACGATAAAACCCGAAACATGTCGACTTATTAGATGTTTAATTTATTAAAATATTGTGAACGTAGTCTTGTGTTTTTATTTTTTCAATTGACCAACAGCAAGTGTTGAGCAAGGAAACAATTTCGTTAATCAAGGGGCATTTTTCATCAAGAATAAATGTCGCAGATGACAATCACATTCATTTTCATAAGAATTCATTCCATGCCAGTCGGGAGTCCTCTTCAAATTGAACATTATTCTGAATTGAATTGAAAATGTAAAAAATGATTATCGTTGGTTGTCCTCAGCATTTGGACATATGCCGTCGTGGTCTTTCATATAGAATTTTTCGAACACTACAAAGTTGTGTCTGACTATGTTTTCCTATCCCTTATAGTTTACACAGCGTCGGCCGTGAGAGCCTGATAAAAACGACTTTTTCATGAAAGCTCAATATTTTTTCTCATTTCTTCGTGACATAGGAATGTGAACCCTACATGAAAACCCCCCAAAATATATTTTCCACATTATAGTGAAAGTTTCATCAACGGACATTCACATTTCTATTAGTATATGGATAGATTTTCTTCAAATCATAGTGGGTAGTTTAGAATTTATTCCAGTAAACTAGTTTTTCAGTGGCGTCATTTAGGAGGCCGTATATCCGTAGGGGGATCCGCTAGGAGAAAAAACTTATGGGAATATGTCATATTATTTTTTCAAACTATACATGATACGAATGATGTAAAAAAAAGAATAACGTTAGCAAACAAAAATTTTTCCCTCGAAGTGTTGAATTTCAATATTCACAAAAATGAGCTGCGACATTCAAACAATGGGAAATCCGAGGGGAAATCACTCCTTCCCATACAACCGTTCACAAAATACATTGGGTCTTCTTCTATATTCCCGAAATTCAAATGTCACCGCCATGACATCTCGATGACCTTGGCTGTTCCAACGGGCAAAAATTCAAAATCTGTTATAACGTGCATTCAAAAAAATTCGGTGTCTAGTAGGCCACTTGGAAAAAATGGCACGTTGGGATATTTTACTTGACAGTTATTGTTTAGAATGTAGGTGCCACCGATAATATTGCATAAAGATACTCCAGTATTTTCAGACGAAATGCACAGGGTATTTTTTAAGGTGAAGTTTTTTTTTGACAGGTAGTAGATCTCATCAAAATCAATCATTCAAACTTCCATACTGCTCATCTGTTATGAATCAATGCCGCGTTTTTAGGAAGTTGAACATCAAATAAAATACTCACCCGACTTTTTTGCGATCTGTTCGACGCACTTAAATTTTTAGTAAACATGTAGAATTATTTTTCAACTTCTATCTGGCGATTTTTTCTGAGAGAAATAGTTAATTCCAAAGTGGGGACAGAAAAATTCCTTTGTTAAACAAAAATTCACAAATCCAGCTATAAAATTCGTCTAAATTGTTTTCATGAATTGGTCGTAATGATCATTGTTCGATCAAATTGAATTCATCATCGAATTCGATCAATTTGAATCATATCAACAGGTCACTATTGGAATAAATCTGCAGCATATTTCAAAACTGATGTTCGAACATAATCGAGATAGAAGAAGTTTCAATACGTTCAAGTCAGATTTGGACTTGGCATTTTTCACATTTGTGGGTAACTCTGGTTCAAATAAATTGGGAAGAGTGAATAGTCAAAATGTTTTTATGTTGGTGAGGTCTATTACCTGTCAATACAAAGCGTTACATTTGAAGACATCGTATGTATTCAGATTGATTAGAGAAAAGGATTGTATCTAATTTAATAATTCAGATTTCATCAAACAAATGTTCATATTTTACATCTATATTGGGGACAAGCTATATTCCCCGTATAGATACGTAAAAAGCTTTCATTCTCTTTCAGTTATGCGTGGATGGTACAAAATGAATACGTTGGACGATGGAAAACAAGCATATATGAATTCCCTCATAGGACGAAGTTAAAGCTTGTCTTCCTAATGCATCACACCATTCCACTTGAAAAAGCGATAAAATAACCTTTGAGATATGCCACCTGTTGACATCTGCTCTGAGGGTGTACCAATACACATTGTTGTCATTTACGGAGGAGGATACGTCTTTCGAGTCTCTCAGAGTTATTCATCCATATATGGCGCAGCACACTAGCGCCCGTGATATATACCCGAACTAAAAGATTGTTCAGTACATAAACAGGGTGCCTTGTGACCTCAAAACGATTTTTTGATATGTTGATCCTTGAGTCATCCTGATTCCAACAAGCTAAAAAACAAGGCGATATGTTGTCACCTCCGAAATCGGAGGTGACAGCGTTATATATGAGGCCAGAGCGTAAAACGAGTTTCTGTTTTGGAGGTGAAAATGACCCTTTATAACTATATATATATATATATATATATATACATAGATATATATATATATATATTTTTTTTTATGTAATAGTTTCACCAAATCAAACTAAGCTGACTCTAATTAATGTTCTTAGTCTTCTTCATTCTCTCAATCTCACGACAATTTTCTATGTCAGATGCCACATTATCTGACACGACCATAGAAACAAAGAGAAAAATATATTATCTATTTGAATGAAGTTGGGATGATTCGAAATGGCTAATATAACGTAAAAATTTTTATAAAAATTATAATTCGGTTCAAGAAATGAATCGAATGGACTCCTCTTCTTTTGTGACACTTTTTCTATAATGACACAATTTTATTGTAGTTATGTTCAAAGATGGGGATGCAAAGTCGAATTCGTTCATTATCATATTCAGTCCTTTTGTCAAAACCACAGATAAATACTGAAGTAGATATGACACCTATCTGGAATCAGAGGAGACGTTCCGACAATATAGTAACATTCAGAGTAGCCAGATATTGAAGATGAAAAAATGAACCAAAAGGATGATTCACATCAAACCAAAATCCAACTCAACATATAAGATGAACTATAAGGAAACCCTGATGGTAATTGCCCACGCCAACAGACATCAAGGATATAATGAACAGTATAATTTTGAAATGTGTGGATGAACAAAGAAACCAGGCACATATGAAGAGAGAAAAGAAAAAGAAGATTGGAAACTCTTCTGAAATTTATGAACCGCGTTTCAGTTGTATCGGGCTGAAAGGAAGTAGGAATCGTGTTCGATTTCAATAAATAATTTTAATTCAAGAGATCTAGATTGCAGTATTTGGATTAACCATTAGCATAGACTAGGTGATGGACTCAAACTTCAAATGTGCTTCGTTGGGAAAGACATATTTTTTTCGCTAGCTCTATCTTTCCACTTCAATTCAAATGCTGATATTTTATTTTCTAGACTAAAAGAGTGCGATAGGTTAGTATTAATCGATGGTCAAGACAGTGACATTTCATATTGAATTCTCCAGAGCATACTTTCACGTCTTGAGTGCAAAATATCGTAACCCTCCGAATATATTGTACGGAATGAAAGACAGGAAAATCTATTTTTATAGAAACCATAAGACTTCCTAATGGATGTGTTTGGGAATTCTGAGAGTTTCTAGTCGAGTCATAAATATGAATAATGTTGAAGAGTATTTTTCTTAATAAAAATCAATATTCCAATGAGATCCAAAGTATTCTGATAATAATAATAATAATCGATTGAGAAATTGGCTGATATTCATTGACATAGTATCTCTTCATTTTCAGTCTCATTGCAATTGTTTTCATTATTACCTTTTTTCGATTGTTCTATCAGTAGAAGAAGAAATTCGACTCCTATTCTGCATTGAATATATAGTGAAGTGAGTCTTTGACTTATACATAGATTAACAAAAGATTCAACTGGACGATAGATTCTTGAAGTCGAAAGACACGCCTCTGCGTAATCCATTTTGCCGATTTAGCCTTGAGGAAAAGATATAACAATTTTAATCTTTCTCAATGAGTTATGCCGCAACTGGCAATGGGCTATTGAAGATTTCCTTAGCATCAGATCTACCGTTCAAACCTTCGACATAATGTAGCAGAAATTTAATTCTGTGAATCTTTTGAACAGACTTGCATGCAGTCAAAGTTACCAAGTACATATTTTAATTTCGCAGATATTAATTTTTTTTTTAATGAAAAATTACACGAAAAATTGGCATTTCACGAGATCTTGCCTAGAATAATTTTGTTCTCCTATCATTCAACTTAGTTCTAAGAGTTGGATCCCTTGAAGTTCAGGTATAATTATGGAATAGAATGGTATACAATGGTAATAATTAGAAAAATGAAACATGTGAATGGAATTCCGCATTCGAAGAAGATTCACCGCATCAATAAAAACCTATATTTTGAATGTGTATGTATATATTTATGAAGAAGATACATCAAATTAATATAAAATTCTCAAAATATTGACTTATGATATTGCCAAATGCTCCTATTGTGTAGATATGTCTGTCTAAGTTTTCTCTGAACGACAAGAAATAGGTTTTATAGTTATATCTCCCACTCAATTCATACCTTATACTTGTCTTTTTTCAATATCTGCACAGTTCGCATTATTTTTAAGGCTTCCTCCCAATATTTCAAATATAATGAATTTTGTTATTTTTAAGTATTTCATGTGTCTCCACCTGAAACCTCAGTAGAATCTTCAGATCAGTCCAGGGAGTTTAAAATTTCAAAGGACTTATTAGTTTCACATCGACTTTATATTCCAAATGTACTTATTATTCATTATTATATTTTCAATTTGACTGAAAATTTGATATACCTACGCGATATGTCGAGACATATTGGATCCTACTGAAATATGAGAAACCCTAATTTGTTTAGATTTAATAGGTAAGTATCAACTACAAAGTATTAGAGAAAATGCTGAACTTTTGTTTTTCACTCGAACTCGTCAAATGAAAAAACATAATTGAATGGTGTATTCCAATTACAGAAACTAATTATAGAAATAATAAAATTTACTCATCATGTGAACCAAGAATTACTTTAGAGTAGAAAGGACTTATTTCAAACAGAGACAAATGAAACCTCATATCGAATCATTCGATTGGGAACTGTTTTTTGGTGAAAAAAGGGCAATTGATCTAGACCCTTCTTCCCGATTGATACTCATCACGTTGAAAAAGATTTATTTTCATTTGAGAGAAATCTTTGACAGGTCAAGGAACTAAGAAATTGGCTTGTTCTATAAACAGTCGAAAAGTTTCATAAAATATATGAAAATCACAAGTGAAGTATAAAATTATCTAAAATTGGATAAATCCAAGAAGACTAAGAACATTAATTAGAGTAAGCTTAGTTTGATTTGGTGAAACTATCACATAAAAACATATAATTATGTATATATATATATATATATATATATATATATATTTATATATATTTATATAAATATATAAATATATATATATATATATATATAATATATATATATGTAATCTTAGGAAGGAATACTCAAAAATAAGGTTAACTCGGTGGGCAAAACGTAGTTTATTCTGATACAACACGTGATCTCGTATACAGACGGAGATGACTGCACAACCTGCCGTTCTCGCTGAGGCACTCTAAGAGGGAGCGAGACAGTGATCAATCCCTGTGCGCAGCCTCGGGAACACAGAAGTGTGGCAGACATTTAAATCATACAGTCATTCTTCTTACATTTACATTCGCAGAATGTAAATGTAATTGTCAGAATGACAATTCTCGTAATATGTCTTTAGTTTTTGCTCCTGAAAAATATTCTGTTTTCTTGTGTTATAACATGTTTGGTTTATCTATGGGAGATGATTGCCTTTCATTGGGGTCCCGTAGCGGTCTTCAAAAATCTGAAGTGCCGAAAAATCATCACCTGGAAGGTCGTATCTGGTTTGAAAAAACCCTCACGACCAGAGAGCAACAATTTGTGGATTTTGAATTTGAATATCGAAGGAATTTCGAAAGGAAAGTGTGATTGCGTCTCCAAATTAGCTGATGAACATGGTATCAAAGAGATTCTTCTGCAAGAAACCCACACGGCAACAGAAAAAAAATCCTCGTGAAAGTGGACAGTTGGAAGGTTATGTATTAATTGATTTTTTACAAGTTTAGCTTGTTATGTTGAAAAATTATCAGTTTCGTAACATTCAACAGATTCGGAAAGGGGAAATTGATGGAGTTTTTTTTCATTTCTTTCAAATTTTGTGACATTTCTGTCATAAATAAACCTCCGAACATTATTTGGCCAAGAAATCTTAATGTTGATGTTTTTTTAAAGTGGCAAATGCATTTCCAAAATGCATTCGATTTATTCTGAATAATCGGATTCTTTTCTGCTTTTGTCCTTTTTCATTTCAGGTTAAGAATTACGAGTCGTTTTGGGAAGAATCTGTGCATCCGAGCCCATCGACGGATAACATGAAGATGATCACACTGATGTCTTTCAAGATTTTCCTGATATTTGATATTTTATGTTATTTTGTTTACGGGGAGGCAGGTTTTTTTGGCTGAGGTTTTTTCCCCTGGCTGTATAGTATCGTATGATAGTAGTGTTGATAGTATCGTATGATTCTATAGTATCATACAAAGAATGTTATGATACCCCGTTCTTTTTTTACCTCAGCTTAGGTACTTTTTGTTTCAACATTTAATGTATTATTTTAGCTCTCCTTTTCATAAGAATATATATATATATATATATATATATATATATATATATATATTCGCACAGTAGCATCAAATGAACAAGGGGGTCAATTTTAACAATTGCTAACACGGCCATACTGACCATTGAAACGTCCTCGTTCCACATTAACATCAATAACTATTACAGTCAAAACCACATTATTTGGATAAACACTTTACATAAAAGAATTTGATCATTTAAT
This sequence comes from Hippodamia convergens, assembly GCA_038502775.1. NCBI lineage: Eukaryota > Metazoa > Arthropoda > Insecta > Coleoptera > Coccinellidae > Hippodamia > Hippodamia convergens. Next base: position 470,073 of record JAVSIQ010000842.1, on the reverse strand, counting down.
AAGCATGGCTCTGTTTTATGCGCTGGCTCGCGCTGCGGCATATGAATGTGTGGGAAAAAAAAGAGCCAGGCGAGAAAAAAACCACAACCGCTTTCATGCTCAAATTAGAACTTTATAGCCAAGATTTATCTCATGTCACTCATCGACAGCAAACACAAATATTATTGGTCTAAACAGTCTATCGTTCCACACAGTAAAAACACCCAGGACACACAGTATCACGGATTTTACTTGTGAACGAAATAGCTCTGACTTCAAATGTTCGACAAAATCAAATTCTATTCAAATACTATCAAACAAATTCTAATCAACTATTATCGAACAAATTCTAATCAACTACTATCAGACAAATTCTAATCAACTACTATCAAACAAATTCTAATTAACTAATTCTTCAACTGTAACGTCATCCAACCCATCAGGACTCTGTAGTCACGGGCTATCACAACGACGTTCGAGTTGTAACCAAATTCTAATCATCTTGACGTTACCCAACCTCACAGTACCCCAATGGTAACGGGTTATCACAGCAACGCTCAAGTTGAAACTAAATTCTAATCATCTTGACGTTACCCAACCTCTCAGTACCCCAATGGTAACGGGTTATCACAGCAACGCTCAAGTTCAAACTAAATTCTAATCAACTGCAACGTTCCTAAACCACCTGGCTTAAAACGTTGCCAGTTGAACACAAATTCATTACACTGACCTCTACAATTTTAAACAATTGAAATGATTTTGAATTAACTTTTCAAGGCTATAGAGTTCCAAATATTTTTACAATTTCAGCTTTGATCATAATATATAGCAAGAATCTCATAGGGTACATTAAAGAACATAAAATCTGATAGACATGGGAAATATTCAACTTCATCGTGGCACTCGTTGGAACGAACACTCACTCATCACTAGTCGCTTCTTCGGGCCAAGGTCTCAGTTGTTCTTGGCCGGCTACAGTTGTTCTATTCTGGGCTCCTATTCTTCTCAGGGCATATCGATCATTTGGAAGGACTGCTTGTATTTCGAAGGGCCCGATAAATTTTGGTTTTAATTTGCCACCGTTCGACAGTTGTGTGACTTCCATAACCACTTGTTGATTCACTTTGAACGGGTAGCCTGGTTTTCTTGAAGAATCGAATTCTTTTCTTGTTTTGTTGGCCAAAGCATCCAACTTTTCCACTAGAGCATCTCTGTTTACAACAGGTGTGGTTACTGGTATGTCACTAAGCAATTTAATGGTTGAAGTAAGTCTATCGTTTGAGTCTGTCATTAGGACATATGGGGCATATCCAGTTGATTTATTGATTGTGGAATTCAGATCTTTTTCAATATTTGGCAGTATTTTAAACCATATTTTCTCTTCCTTCTCATTGAGCATTGATCTCATAGCATTGAAAACAGTTCTCATGACTCTTTCCACTTTTCCATTTCCTCTAGGAATTCCTGTTGCAATGAGATGTAGTCCCACATCTTCTGATTCGAGGAACTGTTTGAATTTAGACGATACAAAAGCAGTGCCTCTATCTGCTATTATTCTCTTTGGCTTTCCCAATTCTTGAAATACTTTCTTGATGGCTTGTATGGTGTGTTCCGTCGTTTTCTGTTTCAGCGGACATAGTTTAACGTATCTCGTAAAACTGTCTACTATAACGAGTATTTGGGTGCAGCCGAAAGACTTCACTAACGGGCCTGCATGGTCAATGTGCCATGTATCTAGCTTTTCAGTTGGAACATGATTGAGTTGACAGAAGCCAGATCTTTTTCCTGTATGTGATTTACCAATAGTGCAGGATCTACAATTATTCATATATTTGCGGACAGACTTATTCATTCCAGGCCAAATAACATCTTCTTTCATTTTGGTGATCATCTTGTCGAATCCAATATGGGAAGACTCGTCGTGGTATAGTCTCATGGTCTCTAATCTAGCCATTGAAGGAACATAACTACTACTGGGATCGGTTCGCCTCGCTTGCCAGTAAACGATGCCATCTTGGATTGAAAATCCCTCTTCATGTACACGTTCTTCCAGGAGTTCTATGCAGAAGGGGTCAGCTCTTTGCCATTCTTTAATCGACTGCGGGGGGTACCGGAAACATTACAGAGCGCCAGTACTTGGTTCTCACAGGGCAAATTCCTACTAAGATAATCAACATGTTTCATCTTTTCACCAGGTCGATATTCTATTTCGAAATCGAAGTCTTGTAATTGAATCCACCACCGAGCTACTCTCGGAAGCAATTCTTTTTTCAAAGCTGTAGCCCTAACAGAATTACAATCGGTGAATATTTTGAATTTAATTCCGTATAAATAGTTTCTGAAATATCTAGTGGCCTCTACGATTGCCAGCGTTTCAAGATCTTACGAATGATATTTTGATTCAGCTGCAGTGGTTTTCCTACTGAAATATGCTACCGGATGTGCTAATTTATCTAAATCTTTTTGAATTAATATACCACTAAGACCTATAGAGCTTGCATCAGTGTGTAATTCGATTTCCCATTCAGGATTAAATATTCTAAGAGCTGGTTCCTTTATAAGTTGACCTATAATTTCTATACGAGCCTTTTCGCATTGTTCGGTCCATTCAAATTTAGCATCTTTCTTTAGCAATGAGGAAATTGGTGATGCTAGCGTGGCGAAGTTTTTGATAAAACGTCTGAAATAACTGGCAAGTCCCAAAAATTGTCTAATCCCTTTCACATCTTTAGGAGATGGGGTATTTTTAAGAGCTTCTACCTTTCTTGGGCTTGGTTTAATGGTTCCGTTTTCTATAATTACGCCTAAGAATTCTATGGAGTTTTGAAAGAACTGACATTTTTCATAATTTAAGCTGAAACCGCATTCTGATAATCTTTGAATAATTTTCTTTAGGTTGACAGGGCCTTCATTGATATTCTCGCAAGGACAAAGGATGTCATCTACGTAAACAAGCGCAATTTTTTTTTATAATCTCCCAGGGCTTTATCAATTGCTGCCTGATAACACGAAGGTGAATTTATAAAACCTTTCTTTCAGTTGTATTTTCAATTTACCTGTAGTGACTGTTTCAGGTTTGAATTTGACCGCCTCTGTGATCATTTGCATAATATTTACTTTAAGTTGCTCGTCCAATCCTGACAAATCGATTTTTTCTGAATTCTGATTGCTATTTATTTGGAAAATTTTACTAGTTGTGACTCTAGTCTCAAAATCGACATTGTTTTTATTCACTTTCAGTTGGATATCGTTTTCTCTGAGAATATCTAATCCTATTAGAGCGTCAATATTATTGTGAGGAATTATATGATCACTAACAACGTTGAATTCAATTTCTAAAACTAATTGGTCTTTATAAAATAAGATGATTGTTGTTCCATTGGTTTTGAATACTACAAAGTTTGATTATGTGTATCATTTTCCCTCTTTTTCGCATTACAATATTGCTCACTGTGTCCCTTCATTTTACAAAAATTACAAATTTTAATAGAATTTTCAAACCGTCTTTTTGCTGACCTGCAGTCTATTGCTTTGTGTCCGAAAAAACCGCATCTTCTACAGTTACCGTGAAATTTGTATTCCGCGTCTTTTTTTACCTGAACTGGCCTTTTTATAGAAGAATTCCTGGGTAAAGTCCCAGGTACGAATGGAATGTCCGCGTCGTATGACGAAAGAATCTTTAACAGCTCTGTTTCATCTTTGGGTTCTTTTAAAATGACTCTATTTTTCACTTCTATACTAACTATATCGTGAGATACTAAACTTAAAATTATTTCCAAGGGAATTTATTATAGAATTTTTTATAGAATTCAATTTTGCATGTCCATATTCGACAAATGAACTAAAACTATCGCTTTTTATCGACATACAACTTTCAAGTCTAGTCGCGGGGGTTCCTTTTTCAGGGAAAGCTATCTGTAAATCTCTAGAAAATGTTGACCAGTTTCTAACAAGTGGTTTCCAGTTTTGATAAAATTTGGCGGCACGACCTTTCAATGCCTCCCCAGCTTTTAAAACAACTACTGTATCTAACATACCTATTTCGTTTTTAATTCGATTGACTTCCTCAACCCATTCAAGGACGGAATGGACTGTCGTATCGGGGTCGAACTTGGCGAAAGTTAGATGAGCTGCCTGCATCTCGTCGTTTCTATTCCTAGAACTGGAAAAACTCGCTAGAATCTCCATCATCTTCATCTGGAACTGGATCTGGTTTTCCATGATTCCCGACATGGAAATCGTGGATTGTGTTGGTTGAGCAGCATTGCCTTCACAGTTCTCCATTTCTTCGACGTTGGTTCGGTTTTCGTGTTCCATTTTTGGAATATTCTCGAAGTTTCACACACTACTCACAATTAACACTTTAGGGTCCTCAATTTCTTTATCGAAAAAGAAATATAATCCCACTTTCTGATGTAATCTTAGGAAGGAATACTCAAAAATAAGGTTAACTCGGTGGGCAAAACGTAGTTTATTTTGATACAACACGTGATCTCGTATACAGACGGAGATGACTGCACAACCTGCCGTTCTCGCTGAGGCACTCTAAGAGGGAGCGAGACAGTGATCAATCCCTGTGCGCAGCCTCGGGAACACAGAAGTGTGGCAGACATTTAAATCATAGAGTCATTCTTCTTACATTTACATTCGCACAGTAGCATCAAATGAACAAGGGGGTCAATTTTAACAATTGCTAACATATATATATTATATATATATATATATATATATATATATATCTTCGGTACATTTTGGCATCCTCCCATGTTAAAATCGCGGTAAGAGTGGCATCCGCGGTAATGTGGCATCCGATATACGGATGCCACTTTACCATCAGCTGAAAAAATTTCACACAGAACGGTTCAGCATGGCATCCTCTATTACATTGCGATGATAAATGGCTGGACGCCAAATTTGACCATTTCTGAACGTCCTGTATGTCAGAGGTTCTGCGCGATCGAGTTGGTGGCGCTGTCGTCACACTCGTGTATATTATATTCACGGATATGTATATTCTCGGTTTTACATTTAGCGGCTGAAGTGGCATCCGGAGCAAGCGGCATCACTGGTCTGTCGTTCACGGGACGAGTTTTATGGCTTTATAGACGTTTTTGCATCGTAAAGAAATAAACATAACATTGCAGCTGGCGATAGAAGATATTTTGCCGGGGATCTTGTTATGGTGCGCGGAATTTGAGATTGAAATATTTCTGCTTCTGCATTTGTGCAAGAATAATCATGATGATAATTATTAGAAAATTCATCCTGAAATATATTCATTGAAAACGATGAATTATAATATTTGAATCGTCAGATTATATTCTTCACGAATTATTATAGGGAAAATATTGAAAGGCCAGTCGACTTGAATTATGTGAAAATTAGATAAATGGAAACTTAGTTTGGGTTAAATTAGATTCAAAATGAGGGCAAAATTCTAATTTTTTTCTGTGTATATATCCGAAACGGTGAAAAATTCCACCTGTGCTTTATTAGATATGATATTTCAGGCTAATAACGATTATCTCCTGTTCGATGGAACAGGTAGTGAAATAAATATCATTTATGATTTCAAATATGAATTTATACCATCCAGGATGATATACGAGATGGTCTATCAGACGTTTGAGGAAACTTTCATTTTATTCTGAGTACCTCCAACTTCTGGTATAGGTACTCATGGTTCCTGGACATTTTTGCAGAAAAAGTTTATTTCGTAAAAATCTTTTCCATTTTCGATGATGCCGATAGGTTGTATTATAGGACTAGGACTGTTCGCGGATTTTACTAAAAATGTACAGAGTTTTGTTACGAACCTGATTTTCATGAGTGACGAATCACTCGAAAATGCGTCGCCTCGAATTTTCATACGAAAAAACTCGTCTGATATGGGAACGACGTGTGTACGTGTATGTAAGTCAATCATCAGATTGTTATATTAACTCAGTTTCTTTTTCGTAGTGAGAAACTCTTATTTGAAAAATTATCATTTTGAGTTGATATTTTGCCATTGTATTTTGATACGCAAAGATAACATACCTATTTTGAATCATTGTTTTTTTCTGATATAAAATATTTCTATATCTGCCTGATCATGAAAATAGGTTTGAAATACATATTCAATCCATTTTCAGCGCTGAAACTTTTTCATCGCATTGCAACGATTAAAAAATACAAAGTGAGTATCTATTCATATTATGCTCAAAATGTATTGATTCGTCTCAATGTTGTTAAAGTAGGTGGAGAAAAACTCTGAATGAAACTCCCAGAAATATTTTCATTGCTTATATTCAGTATACAGAAATATTCTAAGTTTTAGATCTGTCAACAATCATACTGAAAATTTGGTATTTCGAGATTCGCATCAGAATCAACCTCAATATGACGAAAAAACATTCATTTGTACGATATAAATTACAATTTTTTCGACAAAACATAAGAATAACAAAACTAAATATACAGCGTCATTCATTCGGAATGGTGATTGGCTGTATCTCGGAATATTATCTTATATAATCAGGAATGAATCTTATTACGAACTCGAACTGATAACTCTGTACAATTCATTCCGATCATGGGTGAATTTGTAAGGTGGTCACAGTAGGTGAAGATCAATCCTGCGTTACAGATCTGTACCCTGTACCGCACGATTGGAAGATGAAAAGCAGAATACACCATTATTTTGTTCTTGAATTGATATATTTTCATTCTGCCTTGAGAACTTCGAAGTCACACCAAAAAACTATAACAGATATTAAAACCGTAGATTATATTATATGCATTATTGAATCTTTGCAGGTGATTTTTTTATTTTGGAATTCACCTAATTCTTATTCCCTTTTTTTAAATTATCAATCTTTTCGTGGGGTGTCCAATACTATTATGCAGAGATTTTGTTCGAAAGTGAGTCTGAGGTCGGCTTTTGACTTCATTGGGATTTACAAAAGCTCGTTTATCCGCTAACAATTTAATTATGTAATTAAATTCAGAGTGAATGTGAAGGTTTTTTTTTTCTTGTGAGAATAGTAATTTTTGATTATTCGTTTTCGGATTGTTCAACTTTTTTTCCATAATTTTTTTTATAATTATAACAATACGAGCAATCAGCAAAAATCCATTCTATGAGCTTATTTGCTGGCTTCAGATCTGAGTGCTTTCAAGTGTCGTTGTGAGGTCCTACCCAGTTTTTTTTCACATCTATTTCAGATCTGCTGGACATTTTCGTTTGAGTCGCCTATCTTGATCGTTGTGCACTTCAGTCAGTGGGTTGAAGTAAAATATTCACGTGGTTTCTTGCTTCATGTGGTGATTCCCGCTTTTTTATGACACCTTTCACGTATGGTACTTCAAGTTTTCTTGAAGTGTTTGATTTGAAACGTTACCATATTGCATGTGTTATCATCATTCTTCGGATGTTCTGATGGTTCGAATAATCAAACTATAACATCTCCGATATTTTCATTTATTTTATTTATGAAAGATAGGAATACAAACACAGGTTCCAACCAAAAAAGTATTCACAAATTAAGTGGAAAAAATCATACAACAAATGAAAAATTTAATATTACACTATGTAGTTCCAAAATGAAATTGTACAAAATTAAATTTTTTTTTCTGATATTTATTCTGATAGCGTTTGTTCTAGCAGTTTTTCAAATTGAGAAATGGAGTATTAAAGGGTTTGATATCGCTAAACTCCAAATTAAACGTCGTCGAAAATCTGCAAATTTTTGTTGTTGATATACTGAATATCAGTTAATACTGTAAAGTTATAGATTTTATGGATTTACATGAATTAGGTATCTTCACAGTTGTCTGAGAAATTAATGCATGTAAATATAATCCATTGAGATCTACCTCTTCATACGAGAGCTAGAAACCTCGAAAAAAACGGGAATTTGGGTGCAGCTGCTTCTTTGATAGAAGTCATCTGGCAGTTGCCAAACATGGCAGATTGACAAGTGCCAGTCGCTCCTTTGAAAGTGCAGATTGAAGACAGTATTTGAGTACGTTTCCTTTTCATTGCATTAGATCTTGAAACTGAATAAAACAAGAAATTTGATACCAAACCTATCATTAATGCGTTTGATTTTGATGAAAAAAAAAAACAATTTTGAAACACCCTGACTCCACCTACGCACATAACAGAATTTTTAGTCCTTCTTTCCAGTACTTCAACGCTTATCGCTTCAATAATTTAATCGATGAATAGAGGAGAATTTTTCGAGGTAGAATGTGGAAAATATGAAAGTCGATTCGAAAAGAGAAATGACTTTTTATATAGGAATAAATGGTTGTATTTGATATCTTGGTTGTCTGTTTTCATTCCAGTGGGAATTCTATACGTTTTGATAACTCCAATGGATTAAAGCAGGATTGAATAGTTGCACTAAATGTGCACAGGATCCTGCCTTTTTGTTGTTCAAAATAACTTTGTGTTTCTTTCATTTGCAATAACAATGCATAAATAATTATTATTAAATTATTATGTTATTCTGAGGATCATCTTCGATATGCCTCGAAAGGTTTGTGAAATTTTTTTTGGAGTATACGTGATATGAAAAAACACATCCAGAATAGTTATATCAAACACAAAAAATCTCATTTCATATATAGTTTTCAAACCCAGAAGTCTATCAAATTGAATCTTTACTTCTCCATTTCTGAATCAAAGAGTATCCAAAATAGAGGCTTACTGATATAAGGCGTTGAAAATTTTTGTATATTCTGAATTACTGCGGGCGAAATCCAAATCAGAGCGAATAATTGAACTTTTGAATCTGGAAAAAACATGATTATCGCATGGATAAACAATTACCAAATTACGCAATTGGTAACGAAATAAAAAAACTATTCAGTCAAGTGTGACTATTACTTTCAGCCATTCGATAAATCAAATGAATAAACATCTTGAATGACTTCCGATCACGAACATGAGAATACATCGAATTGGCAACATTGCTGGAAGGCAGATTACCTGGAAATAGAATATAAGAGGTCGAACTGTTTCCTACTTGTATCAAAATATACGGATGCAGTCCATCCGCTGGATATAACTGGAAGTCGGAATGTACGGTGCAAACTTTCTTGAATATACACCAATATACACGAGGATGCAGGCCTATACCGTTTCGGAAAGATGCCAGTTTGTTCGTTGGATATATATATATAATATATAATATATATATATATATATTAAATATATATATATATTATATATATATATTATATATATATATATAGTACAAAGAGATGACAAAATATGAGCAGTTATATTCACGTCTTTTGAGAGTTAAGAGGTTTCAACGTAATTGAAACTGATCCTCTTGATCTTGAGGTGACTTCACCAATTCCAACGATGGTGAGATTGGACTGGCTTCGAGGAAGGCTGAGTTGACGAACGAGGTCTTCAGAGATGAACGAGAGTTCTGATCCAGAGTCGACGAGAAGTCTTACTGTGTGCGAGGTCACTGGAGTGATGATGGTGGCAAGAGCGTTGGCGAGGAGAGTGAGCGGTCTTTCGGAGGCGTTGACTCTTGGGGGGGCCTTGACGACTGCCGAAGGCTTCAGGCCTTCTTGGAGGCGGCTGCTTGGCGTTACTGACTTCTTGAGGAGTCTTCGAAGAGGTGGGCTGAACTTGTTGAGGGGCCCTAGTGAGGTTGTCATATGGAGGTGGTCATGGAGAGGATTGGAATGAGGAAATTTCAGTTGATCTTGACGCCATTTAGGTCGGAGAACGCAGAGGACGACATTTGAGGAGTAATTAGAGATCGGAGGAGACTACATTAACAGAGGAGGAGCAAGAGTACCTGATCATAGCTGAACTTTTCAGAGGAGAGCTGATTTGAGCTGTTCTTCTCTGAGGTGTTCTTTCTTTGAGATGGACAATTTTGATATGAGATGCTTTTACTTGAAACTATGAGGAATTTGAGGAATTCAAAAGGTATGAGTAATTTGAGGAGTATAACAAATTTGAAAGAAACGAGAAACCTGAGAGGTATGAGAATCTTGAGAGGTATAAGGAGTTTGAGAGGTACAAGAAATCTGAGGAGAATGAGGAATTTGAGATGTATGAGAAATTTGAGAGGTATGAGGAATTCGAGAGGTACGAGGAAGTCTAGAGGTATGAGGAATATGGAGTTATGAGAAGTTCCAGAGGTAATAGAAACCTGAGAGGTATGAGGAAGTTGAGAGGTACGAGAAATCTGATGAGTATAAGAAATATAAGAGGTATGATTAATTTGAGAGGTATCAGAAATTTGAGAGGTATGAGAAATTCCAGAGGTAATAGAAAATTGAGAGGTATGAGGACTTTGAGAGGTACGAGAAATCTGATGAGTACGAGAAATTCGAGAGGAATGAGGAACTTGAGGAGTACGAGGAATTTAAGAAGTATGATAAATTTGAGGAGAATAAGAAGATATGAGGAGTATCGGAAATTTGAAAGATATGAGAATCCTGAGAGGAATAGAGATTTGAGAGGTAAAAGAAATTTGAGCAGAACGCTAAATTTGAGGAGTAGGATAAATTTGAGGAGTCTGGGAAATTTAAGAGGTAAGAGAAAGTGCAGAGGTATAAGAAATATGAAATATTTGAGAAGTATGAGAACTATGATCAGGTACTGAGAAATATGATTGTGAATGGTACTGATTCTAACTCAACTATCCGGCTTGAAGGACCAAATGTACAAAATCGGGGATGTTCTGATTCTGGAAAATAAAGTTTAGGACTGTATCCAGATAATTGAGTTAGAGATGGTATTGTAAAAACATTTATTGACATCATTTACAGTCATAAAATGAATAAGTCACCCGCATGAAGTTAATACAGTAAAAAATACAATATTAAAGTCATCTAAAAACTCAGAGTGATTATTCAACTAAAAACAGAAGTAATCTAGAGAATTCAAAATGAGAGGTCAGATGAAGTCAGACTTAGACTTTGAGAGAGTTCCATGAATTCAAAATTAAACACAGAGTTTACAGTGATGATGCAAATGAAATTTATTGCGAGAGCCTCTTTATCTCATCAGAAAAACAAAAGGTTCAATAGTGAATTATTAGAGTAGTCTGAGTTGTAATAAAGTGAGATTAGGCCTTAGAGGAGTACATGTATTGAAAACTTAATAGTCTAAGTCTGGTCTTCAATTGAGATCATTACAATATGAGAATATCAATGTTGAGAAATCAATAATTATGATCTATAACGTAGTTCTGTAACGAGAAGGCTAATTAATCAATTGAGACAAAATTTACAGTGACAAACTACTTTTAGCAAGCAGGGTTTAGTGTTCATCAGAAAAATAAGAGTTACAATTGATAATTTATGAGAATGACAATATGAGAGTACATTGTATGAGTGTAAATCACCAATCCTTTGATTTGTTTGAAGCTGAAAGCTTGAGTTGCCACTTGCTAAATGTTTTCCGATGAATGAACTTGAGAATTTCTTAGTTATAATGAGGAGATCATACCAATTTAATCATGTGGACAATATTTGAGGAGACTGCTCAAGGTGAAGCAGGGATTGAGACTGTCAATCAGGTACAATGTGTGAATTACTTGATCGTTCAAATATTTCAGAGAAGTTGAGTTGATTTTATTGAGAGAGAAGAATGATTCCATGATTCACCCTTATGCTTGAGATCGTTCATTCATCTGAAACTCGAGAAAAATAATTAGCAAGTGGAATGAGAAGTGCATGATTGAGAAATGAGATGACTACATTGAGATAATGAGGTGCACATGAGAATATAATGAATCAAACTCATTACCACAAATAATGTTCATTTCTGGAGCAATCAATTATTATTTCCACTGTGAGAAGTCTAGAGAAATCTGAAAATCATGAGAACAGCAAAATATATCAAAATATGTTTCTTAGAGGAGTCAATTCCATTAGTTAAATGCTGAGAGTAAAAAGAGAGAGGATTACCAGTATTTTTTATAGATTTTATGATCTAAAACGTGGACACATTTTCAAACTTTATAAAAAGCAGGAAAATAACATTAAATATGCATTAATGAGAGATGACTTTGAGAAATGCTCACTTACCTAATTGATTGCTTCCAAAAATGAACGAGATGTACAATTAATTTGCGAGGTGACTTTTTGAAAATTCTAATTTCACAAGAGAGGTCTGATCTTCAGAGAGAGTCGATACAGAAAGGGAAGATTGATTGATTGTTACAATTAATAACGAGCATGAGTTGATCTGTCAACTAATTAACATAGATGAGAAATCGTCTTGACGTTTCGGTGCGTTCGGACCATAGGCGTAGTTGAAGATGACGTCTGAGGGGCTCGATTTTTAACAGATACAAACTCCTCCGTATTGGCCACAAGCCTATGGAGAGGTAGAGAATATGAACAAATCAATCCTAAAAACGTCTTCAGATTGGTTATTCAAATGGACTCTCGATTTGCATAATGAATTACAGAAATTCACGTTGATGCATAATGTTACTCCCACACGGCACTACTGGAAACACACCGTCAGAACTGATGTTTGGTCGTAATATTAGGGACAAAATACCATCAATCACAGATAAAGATGCCGAAAATATCAATGAAGAAGCGAAAGATAGTGATATTCTAAAAAACAAAAGGAAAAAGAGGAAGAAGATACGGCAAGAAGAGCAAAAGAAGACAACATTCAGACAGGAGATAAGGTTTGGTCAAGAACTTGGTGGTAGCAAATAAGTTGTTTCCAAGATTTGATAAAAGAGAATATGAAGTGCTAAAACGGGAGCTAACTCTGATAAGGGACAACAAAATGGTTTAAACGCCATGTGTCTCACACCTTGAAAGTATTTCAAGAAGGAGAGTCGGAAGGACCATCTACTAGAGAAGAAGAACCCTCATTATTGGAGAGGTGTCAAGGGGCGACCAACCAAGACTTCGAACACACAACCACCGCCGACGCCGATCGTATCGAGGAACCAGGTCGTCCCAAGCTTGAGCCACTGAAGCTGACAAGAAAGGAGGGAGTGTGGAGACCATCGACTAGAGATCGTGATTCAGGAGATGTCACGGCTGACAACGAGAAAATGTCAGATTTGAGAATATAGTGTGAACCAGATACACGTGATGTTAAGTTATCAATATTAAATTATTGTTCAGTAATAAATATCTTTAATTGAAAATATAGGTCTTATCGTCGCTACTCTGAGGTACCACATTATTCAAATGAGGATTTTGTCATAATCAAAACCTAACTGTTCTAACAAAAATAGAATGACACCTGAAAATTCCTGCATTTTGGCTATTTTCAGAAAAATGTTGGTCAAGGTAGTCCACGGGAATGACCAATCTTCCACGGGAATGATCTAAAATAATCAGGATTCTGAATAGGAAGTGATTCGAAACTTTTATGAAATTTCAACAGAATATATTTCCACTTTCAATATAGTTTACATATATAATAATATATATATATATATATATATATATATATATATATATATATATATATAAAAACAGAATAGGTATTCTAGGAACCATAATATACAAGTTGTTTGTTCTCGGACGAGCCACCTCGTCATTTTCTCATCCCATAGTGATTGGAAAAATCACGTCGAATGATTTTGTCCGGGGGACATTTTTTGACGAATATTGGAAGCTTGAACGAGCAACCCCTCAAAATTGAAAAGGTTAGAGGGGTTATGTGATACTTCATTTGGAAGGTCTCTTAACATCGGTGTATAATAACGTTGTTTTGATGAACCATTTCCGCTAAAAATCAATTTACTACCTCAAATTTTTTTGACCCAGCCTGAAAATTTGGACGAACTACGCCAACGAATTGTGAATGTGCGTCATCAAACACCAATTATGCTGAACCATGTTAAAGATGGTTTGCAGTCGAAATTATTTTTGGAAATCAATGTAGAAAAACTTGATTTGAAAACGCAGATATAATTTTTTATTGTTAGCATGAAAAGACAGAATCGACGTGTTTCGGGAATTTTTTCCAATCGCTATGAGATAAGAAATATACGAGGTGGCTCCTCTGAGGACAAATACCCTGTATATCTAAATATAATAATGATATAAGATGCCATTATCATGAAATACATAATCAGCATAATTAATTATTTTCAAAAACATCTAGAACGAAAGGATATTTTTTCATTTTGTATTTTTTTGTAAAATTGCCTGACATTATTTTTTGATAATAATTCTGGTTTTCATTCGATCCTCCCAAATATTGACCATAATTGGGTTTGATGGAGATCCAATATCATTTTAACCTTCGGTCAGGCGCAACCCTAATCCTAACGGTTTCGGGCGCAACTCATCTGTGAGATTAAGTAGGGAAATTCATGTTTTAATGAGAAATATTTGCTAGAAAATGGGGAGGACGTTGAAAAATATTTTTATCATTTAAATACACATAATATATAAAGAAAATTCCAAAACATAAATAAAAATTGACGGTAGAAATTAAAGAAAGATAAATTCTGCAGATTTCAATGTAACAAGGATATTTGAATAAAAACAGAATGTATTTGTGATTATATATGAAACAAAAACAAGTGTTTATTACTGCTGACAACCACTGCCAGGTAAACTAGAACAATGGAACTTTTATATTGTACGATATCAGTCGGTTTAGCATTCCTTTCTCTAGTGAAGTTTTGTTGCCCTTTATCTTTATATTTATATTCGTACATTTTACTTTAATTTCTAGAGAACTTCCAGAAAATATGTATTTGAAACATACGGTGATTTTAATTTACTTGCATTTACTTGAGTTTGCAGCCATTATACCCCGAAAAAAAATACTTGAAGACTCAAGCGGGCTCATTTCAACCCACAGATTATATCAAAAATTGCAATAAATATGAAATATATTTTTACTTTTTTTTTTTTTGTTCGGGTGTTGGGAGCGGGAGTACACGACTTTTTCATCCAGAAATATTGAAAAAATCAAATTCGATGGTACTTACGTTATCGAGCGCAATCGATTCAAGAGATTATTGCACTCTTTTCGACTAACATCAAGGCTCTGAGGAGGTTGATATTGCACATACATGATCGCGATATAAAATCAAGAAGCTACTGAAAGTCCCACCCCTGAGCGACAAACACCGCCGTGAGAAACTAGAAAAAACCATGCACTTAATCTGACAGATTAGGTGCGCCTGTCCGAGGGTTAATAAAGAATTTCTTTGGGGCAGGCGAGCCTTCAGGCGATTTAAGTTTGTGGAAAATTTTCTTCATTCTACAGCAATTCTGCCTATATTTATTTCTTTTTGTTTTTTCTCTGTGTCTTCCTATTCTTCTCCTGGTCGACATTTTTTGGCGTTGAATTTCCCTACAATCTCAAAATATTTAATCATCAGAACTTTCTCGAGGAGTATTTTGAGCTAAATTTTCTCTTTCTGAAGTTTTCTTGCTCTTCTATAAATTTTTGTATTACTTCTCCATTTCTTTCTTTGCCACCTTTGTTGCCTTGGAGTCATTTCATGTATGGTTTTCTTCATTTTTCCTTCGTTCTGCTTCATATATTTTTCCTGCCTTTTAACTAATTTTTTAACGACGCTATCTTTCTCTTTTTCCCTTCATCCTCAGTTTTTCCGTAGTCCGCTTCGAGCACGAGCAATATTTCTTTTGAAAAAATTATGTTCATCATTATCAAGACATTATACTCATTCCCGAGGTAGTGCAATCATTCCCGTGTCATGGATTTCGCACGGGAATGACATCCACGGGAATGACAAAAGTGATATTTTACTCTCGTATTTCCAGAAAAACATATTTCATTTATGAGAAAACAGAATATTTTATGAATGTTTGGTATAATGAAATTATAATACAATGAATTTTTACAAAATTTTAATTTTTACCTGAAAAATTTTCCTCCACGGGAATGACTGCTAGGATGTTACACACCCGATCTCAACACTTTCGCTAACTAGCAGAACTCTTCTGTTCAATGATATAAACACAACTGACGTTAATATTAGTCGGAAATTACTTTAAGGCTCTTTTCAAATTACTGGGTATGGGTTAACGCGCTGAATTCGAATCATTTAAAGTAGCAAATGCATTTTCAAAATGCTTTCGATTTATTCTGAATAATCGGTTTCTTTTTTGCTTTTGTCTTTTTTCATTTCAGATTGAGAATTACGAGTCGTTTTGGGAGGAATCTGTGTATCCGAGCCCATCGACGGATAACATGAAGATGATCACACTGATGTCTTTCAAGATTTTCCTGATATTTGATATTTTATGTTATTTTGTTTACGGGGAGGCAGGTTTTTTCGGCTGAGGTTTTTTCCCCTGGCTGTATAGTATCGTATGATACTAGTACTAGTGTTGATAGTATCGTATGATTCTATAGTATCATACAAAGAATGTTATGATACCCCTTTCTTTTTTTACCTCAGCTTAGGTACTTTTTGTTTCAACATTTATTGTATTATTTTATCTCTCTTTTTCATAAGAATATATATATATATATATATATATATTTTGATGAAATTCATGATCTGCCACGGGAATGATCATTTTCGACTGTGACAGATTTCTTTTTTCAAATGAAAGAAAAATTTTCACTATTTCGTTCGAACTAATGTGGCAAACTATAACACATGGTACAATATTCCAGTGAATGTATCTCATCTAGTTTTCGTTTCTTCAGGAATGTGAATTATGACCGTTCTCAAGTTCTTGAACCATTCAATTACATACCACGGGAATGACAATTTTGAGATACTTATCTAAAAAAACTGTATGAAACCCTCTTCGAACCGAGAATAGCATTACACTATTCGTTGCCCGCTAGATCTGTGAACGGCCGATTGCAATCAATAATTGGCCAATACCCATTGCCACCGTTTCTCGATGTCGATAACTCTGAGCACATCCCTTGGCGTTATAGACCACCGATAATACATCTGGAATGCGCAGTTCATAATAAAGAACAAGCCAACAATGAACTTCTGAAGAGCACATTTCTATCTACAATTGCAAGATACAGAGAGACTTCAAAAGTCATATATACCGATGCCTCCAAAGCAGACCATGGAATCGCGAGCGCCATTTACACTGATGGCATATCACATACCTGGACACTTCACCTGGCATGTAATATATACAATGCCGAAAAGTATGCTATATGGCAAGCCTTAAAATATTGGGACCTTACAGATAGCCAATCCTTCACCATATGTACAGACTCTTTGAGTGCTTTGCAGGATATAAAGGACTGGAATTTGGAAATATCAAAACTTTGTATAAAGACAATTTCAGAATAGAATGGCAGAATGCCTGGGATCAAAGCCTTGCAAAGTTACGAGAAGTAAGAAAATCGGTGAGAAGATTCCCAAGAATGTTCACTATGGGGCGAAATCAGGATGTGACTCTAACTAGACTAAGAATAGGACATACAAACCTAACGTGTTCGCGATGTGGAACTCACTACCAGTCAGTGTTGTGTGCGCTGAGAGTGTAAACTCTTTAAAAAACCAATTAGACAAATTGTAGTTTCATGTGTTTATTATGCTGAATTTTTGTTTCTTTTTTTTCTGTTATATTATCTTCTGAAGTGTTATTTCTTTTCTCTTTGTATGAGATTTATAGGCTGCGGCCTCTTCTCTGTTTCATTTGTAATAATAATAATAATAATAATAATAATATATGTTACGAGGAATGAATCAACCTAGATGTGAGATGTGTCACCAAATACTCACAGTACATCATATCCTCATAGAATGCCCACAATATCGGAGTATTCGCCACGCCTTAAACATGGGGAATACTATGAAGAGATGTTGAAATACGACCAGGAAGCTGAAAGAAAAATGATAGAATTTTTGGAGAGGACTGGACTATTTAAAAAATCTAGTTTATGTTTTCGAAGTGCAGTTGATACACCCGTCATATCACTGTTCTTAACATTATCTAAGTGTCTATTTATACATCTACTTATTTGCTTACCTACTTGTTTGTTAATCATCTGTTTATTAATTTGTGGTATTTACTTGTTTGCTAAGTTTGAGTTGATGGTGGTGGTACCCATGATGAATTGATTGTTGTTCTACGCATTGATCTGAGAGATGCGGCTAATGACCTCAGCAGACGAAGCCGCCGAAATGAATTAAAAAAAATTGATGCCGTTATCATTATTTATTAGTTCATCGGAGAAAAACAAATGAATCTAAAGCAAATATTCAACATAGAGATAACGCAAGAATTTTATGTTCATATTTTCAGCATGAACGTTGTTAAAACATTCATATTTTTCGTGAATATTCCTTAAGGAATCATCAGAAACATGAAAGATGCTCTTGATATCTTCTCGAAATAAATTCATTCGTAATCGCTTTCGACTAGGTTTGACGTCTGATAATGGACATATAAAAGTTCATCCAAGAAAAATGACCCTCGAACAATCTGACTTCTGGGAGCATTTCACCTGAAGAGCCCAGTGAAAAACGTGACGATCTGAAATTTGTTCATTTTCGGCTCACTTGATGTTCATTTGTCAAGTTATTGCCTTATAAAGAATTGTCGATATTGAAATTCAGGATTTTTTAAAATATTTCATCGAATTTGAAAATTTATTCCGAAATATTGAACATAGTACCTATTAGCTGTTTCCTTTTTAGATTCTACTTCAATGAGCCATTATTCAGCTGTTTTTTGGCACATTTCTGGGAGACCTATTGCTTGAACACAATGATTGACTGACTCGAATTCTCGATATTTTTTTGTAGGGACAACTAAAAACGAAATTTTATAAGGTTGAAATTGAAATGAGAGAAAATCTGATGGGGAATCTAATATCATGAAGCAAAATCAAACTCTCAGTAGAATGTCAATTGGAAATTCAATAAAATGACTCTCTCAAACTTCATCTAAAATCTTATCTCCTCCGGAATCACACTGTATATTTATTGGATTGTCATTGGCTCCTTTATTGTGTCTGAATTTCTTTTCTACGAATTAAGTGAATCAAATAATAATATGTGCTTCTTCTTCTTCTTGAAATTGTAGGTATATGGGAAAAATGGATTCGTTTATAATTCATGACAGATGATATATGAATCAGGGCTGAAATTTTAATTGTGAGACGAATACCAGTGTTTTCAAACACTGGTTCCATCCCACAAAATTCCACCCCACTCTCTCTCGCTTATACTTATGTATAGTTTGAAGTTGAAAACATCGCAATGAAAAATTTCGGATTAATAATCCTCGTGTTACGGTGGTAGTGTACGAAAGCGATCTGAAACGTTTCGACCGAATTACATAAAACTCCTATGAATATTTGGTTGATAGAATAGTTCGTGATCCATATTCCCTAGCAAAATTCATGAGTTATCAAAATCTTCTTGAAATTGTTTCCACTATTAATACTGCACGATAAAAAAAGTATTTCTTCTGCAAAATCCAGAATGACATATGTTGCTTATGTTATGTCAAAAAAATACATGGAATTGAAATGATCAATAGTTGTGTTCTTCGTTTGTATCGACGTCTGAAGTGCGTCATCCGTATTTCAGCGATGAATTTCTACCCTCCATACGAATCCCCATTGTCGTTCATTATCCATAATATTCCCTAAAAATAATTTGTATGGCAAAACGGAAAGATCAATGAAAGAAAGGTTTACAATATTCCATAACTTGGGGCTACATGAAGTTTGCCGCCAAGCAAGCCATTAATTACATACTAATATGCTTTCCTTCTTGACGTTCATCAGACGGATATCTCTGTATTCACAAATGGGGGCAGCGAAAACGAGGTCATGGAAAAAAGGTTTTTTTAAATAAACACGTATAAAAGACGTCTAGTAATCGCAGCGTATAAAAATGATTATGAGACTATGTTGCCAAACCTCATGTCGTCGTTTGCTCTCAATGTGAAATCGGAAAAACGTATATATGTTAGCAATTGTTAAATTTGACCCCCTTGTTTGTCTGATGCTTATGTGCGAATGTAAATGTAAGAAGAATAACTCTATGATTTAAATGTCTACCACACTTCTGTTTCCGAGGCTGCGCAGAGGGATTGATCCTGTCTCGCTCTCTCTTAGCGTGCCTCTCGAGAACGGAAGGTCGATGCAGTTATCTCTGTCTGTGTACCGAAACCACGTGTTGTATCAAAATAAACTACGTTTTGCCCACCGAGTTAATCTTATTTGATTATTCCTTCGTAAGATCACATCAGAAAGTTGGAATATATTTCTTTTTCGATAAAGAAATTGAGGACCTTGAAGTGTTAATTGTGAGTATTGTGTGAAACTTCGAGAATATCCCAAATATGGAACACGAAAAGCGAAACAACGTTTCTGAAGAAATGGAGAACTGTGAAGGCAATGCTGCTCAACCAAAAACAATCCACGATGTCCATGTCGGGAATCATGGAAAACCAGATCCAGTTCCAGATGAAGATGATGGAGATTCTATCAAGTTTTTCCAGGAGTAGAAACGACGAAATGCAGGCAGCTCATTTAACTTTCGCCAAGTTCGACTCCGATACGACAGTCCATTCCGTCCTTGAAGGGGTTGAGGAAATCAATCGAATTGAAGACGAAATAGGTATGTTAGATACAGTAGTTGTTGTAAAAGCTGGGGAGGCATTGAAAGGTCGTGCCGCCAAGTTTTATCAAAACTGGAAACCACTCGTTAGAAACTGGTCAACATTTTCTAGAGATTTACAGATAGCTTTCCCTGAAAAAGGAACCCCCGCGACTAGACTTGAAAGTTGTATGTCGATAAAAAGCGATAGTTTTAGTTCATTTGTCGAATATGGACATGCTAAATTGAATTCTATAAAAAAATTCTATGATAAATTCGCTTGGGAAATAATTTTAAGTTTAGTATCTCACGATATAGTTAGTATAGAAGTGAAAAATAGAGTCATTTTAAAAGAATTCAAAGATGAAACAGAGCTGTTAAAGATTCTTTCGTCATACGACGCGGAAATTCCATTCGTACCTGAGACTTTACCCAGGAATTCTTCTATAAAAAGGCCAGTTCAGGTAAAAAAAGACGCGAAATACAAATTTCACGGTACGTGTAGAAAATGCGGTTTTTTCGGGCACAAAGCAGCAGACTGCAGGTCAGCAAAAAGACGGTTTGAAAATTCTATTAAAATTTGTAACTTTTGTAAAATGAAGGGACACAGTGAGCAATATTGTAATGCGAAAAAGAGGGAGAATAATACACATAATCAAACTTTGATAGTAAAAAGCTCCTCTAGAATTTTCCAATATCCTGAAGGTAAACTCAAACACAATGATAGATTCATACAGATTTCATATTTGATAGACACTGGATCAGACATTTGCCTCATTAAAGAAAGCGTTGCTAAAAAGTTGAATTGCGATATTGTTCCCAGACAAAAACTTATTTCAGGAATAGGAAATGTAGTATTTAAAACCAATGGAACAATAACCATTTTATTTAATAAAGATCAATTAGTTTTAGAAATTGAATTCAACGTTGTTAGTGATCATATAATTCCTCACAATAATATTGACGCTCTAATAGGATTAGATATTCTCAGAGAAAACGATATCCAACTGAAAGTGAATAAAAACAATGTCGATTCTGAGACTAGAGTCACAACTTGTAAATTTTTCCAAATTAATAGCAATCAGAATTCAGAAAAAATCGATTTGTCAGGATTGGACGAGCAACTTAAAGTAAATATTATGCAAATGATCACCGAGGCGGTCAAATCGAAGCCTGAAACAGTCACTACAGGTAAATTGAAAATACAACTGAAAGATAAGAACCCGGTCGCATGTAGGGCAAGAAATTTATCCTATCAAGAAAGATTGAAAGTAAGAGATATCATTAAAAGCCAGTTAGAATCAGGAATCATTCGACTTAGTGAATCAAATTACGCAAGCCCCATTCTTCTAGTTAGGAAACGGAATGGAGAAATTAGATTTTGTGTGAATTATAGAGAATTGAACAAGAGAGTCCTTCGAAATAATTATCCCCTACCAAGAATACAGAATCAGATAGACCTTTTGTCTAAGGCGAAATATTACATGAAACTTGATATGAAATCAGGCTTTCATCAGATAGAAATAGAAGAAAGTTCAAAACATTTAACTGCCTTCATAACCCCTGATGGCCTCTGTGAATATAATCGGATGCCATTTGGTTTTATAAATTCACCTTCGTGTTATCAGGCAGCAATTGATAAAGCCCTGGGAGATTATAAAAAAAAAATTGCGCTTGTTTACGTAGATGACATCCTTTGTCCTTGCGAGAATATCAATGAAGGCCTTGTCAACCTGAAGAAAATTATTCAAAGATTATCAGAATACGGTTTCAGCTTAAATTATGAAAAATGTCAGTTCTTTCGGAACTCCATAGAATTCTTAGGCGTAATAATAGAAAACGGAACCATTAAACCAAGCCCAAGAAAGATAGCAGCTCTTAAAAATACCCCACCTCCTAAAGATGTGAAAGGGATTAGACGATTTTTGTGACTTGCCAGTTATTTCAGACGATTTATCAAAAACTTCGCCACGCTAGCATCACCAATTTCCTCATTGCTAAAGAAAGATACTAAATTTGAATGGACCGAACAATGCGAGAAGGCACGTATAGAAATTATAGGTCAACTTATAAAGGAACCAGCTCTTAGAATATTTAATCCTGAATGGGAAATCGAATTACACACTGATGCAAGCTCTATAGGTCTTAGTGGTATATTAATTCAAAAAGATTTAGATAAATTAGCACATCCAGTAGCATATTTCAGTAGGAAAACCACTGCAGCTGAATCAAAATATCATTCGTATGATCTTGAAACGCTGGCAATCGTAGAGGCCACTAGATATTTCAGAAACTATTTATATATATATTGTCGGTTTCAAAACGTCTTCTGACGTTGTCCGATGCCTAATTTCCACGCCAGACGATCATTCCAATTCTTCCTTGGTCTCCCTCTCTTTCTTCTTCCTGTCGGTATCCACTCCATAGTTCTCTTAGGTATTCTTGTAGTTGGCATTCTCTGGAGGTGTCTGTACCAAATCAGTTGTTTTCTTTCGATGTCTGTTGTCAGAGATCCCTCTATACCCATTCGGAGCTTCACTTCTTCATTCCTAATTCTGTCTCTCCGAGATATTCCTAAGGATCTTCTGAAAACGTCCATTTCTACTGCTTCTAGTTTCTTCCTGTTTTTTTTTTGTTACCCTCCAAGTCTCGGCCCCATATAGAAGGCTGTTCTTGATGAGTGTTTCATAAATGTTATATTTTCGTTTCTTTCCTATCTGTTGGGACCAGAATATTCCATTGAGGCAACCAATCGTTCTTCTAGCCTGTGTTATCCTTTTTTTTATTTCCTTATCGTCCTTTCCTGTACTATCAATATAACTCCCAGATAGGTGTATTCGTTACATGCTGTGATTGTCTCATTATTTGCTAGTTGAATATCCGAGAGGGCAGTTCCTATGGGAAGATATTTCGTCTTCTGTATATTTATTTCTAGACCCCATTTCCGGTACTCCTCTTGCAATTTTCTGGCCATATATTGTATATCGTCTTTGTCATTGGCCATGATGACCTGGTCATCTGCAAATTGAAGTGTAAACAGACACATCTCACCAAGATCCACTCCCATTCCTCTGCACTTACGTTTCCATTGATTAAGTGCTTTTGCAATATAAATCTTAAACAGGGTTGGTGATATGCAGCAGCCTTGTCGGAGTCCTTTATTAACAGCAAATTTTTGTGAGAGTTTCTTGCCCATTTTTATCTGTGATGTTGTCCCGTCATACATGTTCTTCAAAGCTTTGATGAGTGTTTGGTTGAAGTTAGTTATTTATACGGAATTAAATTCAAAATATTCACCGATTGTGATTCTATTAGGGCTACAGCTTTGAAAAAAGAATTGCTTCCGAAAGTAGCTCAGTGGTGGATTCAATTACAAGACTTCGATTTCGAAATAGAATATCGACCTGGTGAAAAGATGAAACATGTTGATTATCTTAGTAGGAATTTGCCCTGTGAGAACCAAGTACTGGCGCTCTGTAATGTTTCAGGTACCCCGCAGTCAATCAAGGAATGGCAAAGAGCTGACCCCTTCTGCATAGAACTCCTGGAGGAACGTGTACATGAAGAGGGATTTTCAATCCAAGATGGCATCGTTTACTGGCAAGCGAGGCGAACCGATCCTAGCAGATGTTATGTTCCTTCAATGGCTAGATAAGAGACCATGAGACTATACCACGACGAGTCTTCTCATATTGGATTCGACAAGATGATCACCAAAATGAAAGAAGATGTTATTTAGCCTGGGATGAATAAGTCTGTCCGCAAATATGTGAATAATTGTAGATCCTGCACTATTGGTAAATCACATACAGGATAAAGATCTGGCTTTTGTCAACTCAATCATGTTCCGACTGAAAAGCTAGATACATGGCATATTGACCATGCAGGCCCGTTAGTGAAGTCTTTCGGCTTCACCCAAATACTCGTTATAGTAGACAGTTTTACGAGATACGTTAAACTATGTCCGCTGAAACAGAAAACGACGGAACACAACATACAAGCAGTCCTTCCAAATGATCGATATGCCCTGAGAAGAATAGGAGGCCAGAATAGAACAACTGTAGCCGGCCAAGAACAACTGAGACCTTGGCCCGAAGAATCGACTAGTGATGAGTGAGTGTTCGTTCCAACGGGTGCCACGATGAAGTTGAATATTTCCCATGTCTATCAGATTTTATGTTCTTTAATGTACTCTATGAGATTCTTGCTATATGTTATAATCAAAGCTGAAATTTTGAAAATACTTGGAATTCTATAGCCTTGAAACGTTAATTCAAAATCATTTCAATCATTCAAAATCGTAGAGGTCAGTGTAATGAATTTATGTTCAACTGGCAACGTTTTAAACCGGTGACAGATATGTCTTGTGTGGTTTGGGAACGTTGCAGTTGATTAGAATTTAGTTTGAACTTGAGCGTTGCTGTGATAACCCGTTACTATTGGGGTACTGTGTGGTTGGGTAACGTCAAGATGATTAGAATTTAGTTTCAACTTGAGCGTTGCTGTGATAACCCGTTACCATTGGGGTACTGTGAGGTTGGGTAACGTCAAGATGATTAGAATTTGGTTACAACTCGAACGTCGTTGTGATAGCCCGTGACTACAGAGTCCTGTTGGGTTGGATGACGTTACAGTTGACAAGAATTAGTTAATTAAAATTTGTTTGATAGTAGTTAATTAGAATTTGTTTGATACTAGTTGATTAGAATTTGTTCGATTGTAGTTGAATAGAATTTGTTCGATAATAGTTGATCAGAATTTGTTTGATAGTATTTGGATAGAATTTGATTTTGTCGAACATTTGAAGTCAGAGCTATTTCGTTCACAAGTAAAATCCGTGATACTGTCTGTCCTGGGTGTTTGCTGTCGATGAGTGACATGAGATAAATCTTGGCTATAAAGTTCTAATTTGAGCATGAGAGCGGTTGTGGTTTTTTTCTCGCCTGGCTCTTCTTTTTCCCACATATTCATATGCCGCATCGCGAGCCAGCGCATAAAATAGAGCCATGCTCATTAAATGATCAAATTCTTTTATGTAAAGTGTAAATCCAAATAATGTGGTTTTGACTGTAATAGTAGTGGATGTTAATGTGAAACGAGGACGTTTCAATGGTAAGTATGGCCGTGTTAGCAATTGTTAAATTTGACCCCCTTGTTTGTCTGATGCTTATGTGCGAATGTAAATGTAAGAAGAATAACTCTATGATTTGAATGTCTACCACACTTCTGTGTTCCCGAGGCTGCACAGAGGGATTGATCTCTGTCTCGCTCTCTCTTAACGTGCCTCTCGAGAACGGAAGGTCGATGCAGTTATCTCTGTCTGTGTACCGAAACCACGTGTTGTATCAAAATAAACTACGTTTTGCCCACCGAGTTAATCTTATTTGATTATTCCTTCGTAAGATCACATATATCATATACGCAACTGGTGGTAGTCAGCGCCACTATCGTGCCTTGGTTGAACTGAAATATACGGTTTTGTACAAGATGAGCGTATCTGACGTCATCGGCGAAATTTGGCATAACGACTCAGAAAGTTCCATGACGTCGAAAAACACTGAACATTTCTCAAGGCAATCCGACGTCCGTATATCAGACGTCAGATTGCAAGTGGACGTCGAAATGATGGTAAATTGTCAATGTATGGTATGGCTCTCCAAAGGCGGTTTACTGTATATATATATATATATATATATATATATATAATATATAATATATATATATATATATATGTCAAGCGGCAGTTTCGGGGACATTTTCTGGCAAGCATTGGCAGTTTCGAGGACTTTTGGTGCTTATGGGGACTGTTCTCACAAGCTTTTTTTGTCTATGGGCAGTTTTGGGGACTGTCCCTGTAAGCACCAAATGTCCCGAAACCTCCGATGGGTGCCAAAACATGCAGTTTAGTGGTTATGGGGACATTAGATCTAATGGTAGTTTCGGGGACACACTTTCGGAACTTCAGGAGAGAATTTCACATATTTTTCACTAGTTTTTTTTTAAAGAAATGAAAAATGGAATTGAATATTTCAATGTGAATTCATTTCTTGTTGAAAATGAAGAAAAATAAAGAATTTCACGGAAACCAAATATTAATACAAAAAACTACATTTACAACAGTAACAAACGACAGTATTCATTAATAAAACCAAATAGGCACTTCTCTAGCTTAAGCGCTCATGAACTAGTTAATCAAGTGGTAATGATTTTACTTTTTAGCAATAGTATTTTTTATTATAAAGCATGAATAACGCACGAAGAAGGACCAGGGTTGATGCAAATATTACCTAAGAAAGGCTCATTCACACAGAAATTATAAACTGATCAACAAGATGTAGCATCATTAATAAATTGGTCGAGGCTTTCGCGGCCATCGTTTAATGTTATCTGTTCTTTCGAGCATTTTTGCCGTCATCGTACCCTCAGGCAGTTCAGTCCAGTGAGAACATTTCCTGCAATATATCTCCTGAAGATGCTAGACACTCGAACAGGCGAAACGTCGGGAACTAATCCACGACGACGGCCGAAATGCTCGAAAGAACAGGTTACAAGATGTAGTATTACTGAAAATAAGTGAATGAGCATGACAGTGAAAAGTATAATTGAGTCGAAAGTCTCACGCAAAAGTCGAAGGTTGGCGATGACATCACCCTACAGATGCACAATCAGTCTCTTCGTGGCTATGTTCGGATTCTCTCTGTTATTAGTTTCATGATGCTACTATAAATCGTAGTGATTCCATGGAAGTCAAAATTGATGTTTGAGTTATTCTCTGTACTCATAGTGTCAAACGGTTTCTGAAAACTCTCTTTTATACATTGGTATTAGGAATGGATCTGATGACCCCTGCATTAGAGAAGTTCATATCCTTTGGTTTTAGAAAAGTCGAATCTACTAATTGAGCAAGGCATAGGTGTTCAGCCTCAAATAGTCCCTTATTGGAATTCATCATGTTCATTGAAAACATTGACAATGGAAGGAGTCAGATCGGGATGGTCATGCGGTGAAAAAAAGATTTCGTTTCAGGGCATGTAAGCAATTGCGTTTTTCTCGATATATCGAAACAAATAAAATATTCTTTTTTTGTAGAAAAAAGTCTAGCGGACTTGGTTTTGATCAAAATTTGCATACAGTGGAGCACAAAAAAGTTGGGACCATTCAAACAAAAGTAAAGGCTCGTATGTGGCGCCCTCTACAAAATGGGATAATATGGTTTTGCAAATTCGTTTCGTTCATCCCGTGAAAGCCACCAATTCGTTGAAATATGATGAACGTGGCGAAAAGTAGAGCAAAAAAACTTTGTAACTTCGTTAATAATCAATTTTCGAAAAAAAATTAATGAAAGAAATGCTATTTATTTTTGGTCCAAAAATCACCCCTGAATTTTTTGCAAATCATTTTCAGACACGCTATATATAAAGATTATAAACACATTTCGTGTGGAAAAACAGGAAATCTTCATGTACCTACAATCATGTTTGCAAGTTGCTATACTTTTCGACAGTTTTATAATTCCGATCTCTTCTGATAAGATGGAGCTCACGATATCTTAAGGAATATGTACAGGTGGGCAAAATTTGAGATACATGAACTACAACTTTTCAACCCGACGAGATAGAGGAAAATGAATTGCACATTACGGTCGTCTTTTTCAGAGAAACTAATAATCAACTGCATTCCTCTACCTTCGTATTATCTATCTATATATCGGTTTTATAACGTCTTTCGTCGCTTTCCGATGCCTAATTTCCATGACCTCCTGTCACTCCATTAGTTTTCTGCCAGATTTCTCACGCTCATAGCTTTGGAAACGCCCTCCATCTACGTTTTCCTCGGACTTCCTCGTTTTCTTCGATGTGATGGTACCCATTCCAGGATCTGCTTTGGTAATCTGGTGTCATCCATCATCTTCACGTGCCCGTACCAAATCAGTTGCCTTCTTTCAATTTCGGTCATGAGAGGCTCTTCTATTCCCATTCTTGCTCGAACATCCTCATTTCGTACTCGGTCTCTTCTGGATATTCCTAATGACCTTCTGAACACATCCGTGTCGGTAGCCTCCATATTTTTTCTGTTGTTTTCTGTGATTTTCCACGTTTCTGTGCCATACAATAAGAAACTTTTATTTTTGATTTCGAATTATGGGCCAAAATTGAAATTTGGGCCATTTCAACTTTGGTCATTATCTCCGTTTCTGTTAGTGAAAGAATGTTGAAAATAAAACCTTATACAGGCACTTTTTCCATAGCAGTCTAGTGGTATACTATGATTTTCAACAAGGGATTTCCTTGCTGAGCTATAATAAAAAGTTGTGTTCTTCCTGTGGAAACAATAGTGCATTATCACCCAGAATAAAAATCATTACTATTTACTACTGCTACAACAATATATACATTATAGAGGGTGGCCCACGTACAGGGTGATTCACTTATCTTGGTAACCCCAATTTTCTCGAGAGCGTCTGAATATTTTTTCATTCTGTGAATAGCGTTTTGAACAAGTCAATGTCCACTTGAGATGCACATAAAAATCTGGGAAATAAATGAAGACGCCAGACGTCTCGGCGCTTTCGAAAATTTTTTCTTCAGGGACATACCTTTTTTATCATGTCATTCTAAAGATGATTTCATTCTGAATTTTTTTTCGATTACAATTTTTATCCATTTCTAACCGTCAGCGATCTGCAGCATGTTTTATGTTAATTCTGTTCCATTTATTTTTTTCTGTATTGTGGTAGTATGCCTTTATTTGGAGACATTGATATGATTTTGTGCCTTGAATTAAAGAAGTCTTGTTTTCTAAACAATCTGCCTCCTCAAATGAGATTAAATATGTGGATACAGCAAGATGTGGCTCCATGTCACAACGCTGCCATTGTGAAGAGACCCTTATATTTTTACCAAAGTAACTTAAAATGATATAGGTAAATGATATAACTTATGTTTTGATCATAATGGCTAGATGACCTAGATATGATTTTGTTTCATAAAATGAAGGAGGTTTTGTAACAAACTATTTTTCTATTATTATATTCATTAAATATTATATGTTATAACAATAAACATTTTTTTAATTACAACTGAAACATTTCGAATCATATGTTCAAACGGCCATTATGAACCATACTCAAGTTATATCATTCCCCTATTTCATTATAAGTTACTTGGGTCAAATATAAAAGGTCTACTTGGGCACATGAGTTTCTTATCTTTATTTTCAAATGGTCCAAGTTATTAGAATCAGTTTGGTATACCATATTTTTCAGGGTAGGTACCGCTTAGAAAGTAATCCATGAGCTTTAGGTCTGGGGTCTGGCGATACCTGATGGGTCCATTGATTGCTATCCATTTATTTTCGAATTCTTGATCTAAATATCTCTTCACAATGACAGCGTTGTGACATGGAGCCCCATCTTACTGTAGCCACATATTTCATCTTATTTGAAGAAGCACATTGACTAGAAAACTAGCCTTCTTGAATTCAAGGCACAAAATCATATCTATGTTTCCAAATAAAGGGGTTACCAAGATAAGTGAATCACCTTGTACAAAAATACCTACTTAACGATATTTCGGGCATAAGTTTATAAAAACTGCTTAATCTTCCGACGTATTTTAACTTCAGTGATCTATGATCATAACCTTAATTGGGGTGGCAGCCCCTTCAAGATTCAAAAACTCTTCTGGTTTCGAGTGACACATCATTGCAAAAGTTTTGCGCAATTCTATTCATGAATATACTTAACAATTCCTATTTGGTGTCAAGAGATTAACCGGACAAAGCATTTTCTGGAGCATACTTGGAAAAATTGGGGTTTGAACTGTTCTACGTGGCCTAGCCTGTATAATGTGTTATAATTTTTCAAACGGAAAAGAGTGATGATTCTCTCTGAGTCATAATTAACTATTGTTAATTGCCTGTATAATGTTGTCATGTCAACATCCCTCAAACAGAAACGCAGATAATGACAAAAAAATGAAATCGCCCAAATTTCAATTTTGGCCTAAAACTCTAAAACAATAAGAGGAATGCAGTTGATAGCATTATTAGTTTCTCTGAAAAAGACGACCGTAATGTGCCATTCATTTTCTCTATCTCGTTGGGTTAAAAAGTTGTAGTTCATGTATCAACAAGATTGCCCACCTCTACACATTTGATAACAACCGATCCCAAAGTAAATACAGTTTATATTTTGCTAAATGCGACGGATTGATCATGGCCGGAATTTCTGGTATAATTATGAAATCTGATGACATGTGAATTTTTTGTTCCTAGAAGATTCACCACAACAATGAAATCTGTATTTCGAAAATCATTTCCATTGGATAAAATCAATTATGATATCAATGTATGAATGTTTCGTTCCAAAAATAAAATAACTTGAAAAGGAATTACTGGTCTCAAGGAACAATGAGAATTTCAAATTTTATTTAATCTGCATTGCGACGTTTCAGCAATTTGTGGGCTTTTCTCAAGCTGAAAAACGTAAATATTGTTTCGTCTGTCCTATATATGTACCGCCACAATCACCACATCAATAACGAGATATAATCGAAAATTGAGTTTTTTTGTGGATTTTCAACAAACGTTATCTCTTCAACAGAGCTGTATAAAAATTTCTGTTTTTTGCAATTATATCGTTAATTAATTCCATACCAGTCGGGAGCCTTTTTTAAATTGAATATTCGTAAATTCGAACCAATCGAATAAGTCGTTTTGATATTTCAACGAATCGCGGTGCCTCCAATTAATTTAACGGTACAAACAAAGTTTTGTGAAACCGACCCTAAATCTCATAGTTAACCCAGCGTCGGCCGTAAAAGCCTGAAAAAAACGGGTTAATTACCGACGTTTTCTTGAAAACTCGATATTTTTTCTCATTTCTTCGCGATATAGGAAAGAACCCTAAATGAAAAACCTCCCAAAATAAATTCTCTGAATTATAGTGAAAGTTTCATCATAATCGGTCATCTGTTTTCCAAGTCCATAGAGGACAAACAAACACACGGACATTCACATTTATAATATTAGAATAAATTTGATCTGATGGAATCTTTTTTTGTATCCATCAGATCAAATTCATGATAATAAGGACACTACGTTATTTATAATTAGAATAGATAAACCGAATGCTCACATTTTTTTGGGGTTAATGATGAATGTTTAAGTGCCCTTTTCAAGAAGGATATTATGGAAATAAAATCGTTCCTCAAGATTTTCATGAAATTATAGCTTACTAGACGAAATCGAGAGGTTATGCTTAAAATTAAATTTGGGCCGTAAGATATTTCTTAACTTGAAAAAAAAAATTTTTCACGTGAAAAAAAATGGGTGTTACTGATGAATGTGTAAGTGCCCTTTTCAAGAAGGCGACACGTGCAGTACTTCCCTGAGTTACATCTGGCATTGCTGAATAGATCGACATAAATGTGACAAAGTGTACCTACGTCCGTTGGACATTATTTATGACCTCTTCAATCGTAGGAACAAGAGACACACCCCGCATCTTCGAAGTTGGAAGCCCACTTGATTTAATTCCGAGTCTCTATCAAAGCCTGACAGAAAACGAAGATACGTCAGCTGCACATTTTATCAGATTCCCAAAAAGAATAATGTGGATCAAACTTGATCGAGCCAGAAAATTTCCTGAGAAGAGTATCATTAGGGTTGAATAAAATTTTTCATGAGGGTTAATAATCATTTGAAAAATTTTTAATAGATCTATACATGTTTTACAGTTTTTCAAGCCATCTGTATTTTCGAGGTCTCAGTTCGTTGTGGTTATTAAATCATAATCGATGTACCTACATTTATCATTGCTACAAATACCGGCACGCTTCTGTGTTTTCTCTCATCAATATAATATGACGAATAAGAGAAAACCTTGAAAAAAACTTTTTTTAGTTCTTGCAATTTCAATTTGATTCTGACCGGAAAGGAGGAAATAGATGAAGTTACTAGATACAGTAGAATCCGTTTATTATGACGCCGGCTATACTGACCAATCGCTTATAATGACGAAAATGCAGTGTTAAGTTTGGTTTTATTCAAAACTCCTTACAATAGAGTCCGGATTTAATGACTTCGCTTATAATGACATGTCCCTTACAATGACATGATTTCAGATACAACAACATGATTTTTTGAAAATTTTTCCGGTTATAGTGACCGCTCGATCGTTTTCTCAATCCACCCTACCCTTTTTAATGCGATGAGGTTTTAGTCCAGTAAACGAAGGTCTGAAATCACTTTTTTGCGGAAAGAGCTGCATTTTTGATATGATGATTGTCACTAGAGTAGGAACTCATGGTCAAAAATGCAGGTTCCCAAATTTTCAGGAACCTTGGAAAATTCGTGAAAATGTCGAAAAAGTTTCGTTTTCTCGGAACCTAGAAGGTTTATCGAAAAATTTTAGTTGATATTATGGCTTTTCGCATTCTCGTGGTGTTAATATCGACTAATTAGAGGTGCATTTATGTAATGGCGTCCTCAGTTGCTAACTTCATTACGTTCGGATAGCCGAAGGCCGAGCCGAAGACGCTCAAAGAGAGCTTGTGGTTTTACCGAGGGTTTTATTATTCCCTTTTATGATGTATATGTTTATGAACTGCAGGGCAAAATGTGCCAGCACCCTTACCAATGCTATGCGAGTTCATGAATGAAGACAGCTTTCTTTCAAATCTGCTAGAAAACTGGACTTATATTTGTTTCTCTTGTGATTATACACCTGATTTTTTTTTTTAATCTGATGTTACCGGGTAATTAGATTTTACCATTCCATGCAAGAATATAAAATTTCATCGAAATATCTGGCAATTTGGAATTTTGGAAAAAAAGAAAAATTGTTGATGCACACCCTCAAGAATTTTTCAGAAATATGCTGCACGATGTACATAATTCTTACAAGTTCTACAATCACGGAAGTTACATCTAATTTTTTTTGTTTAAATATAGATAACAGTGAGTCCAAGAAGCTCATTGTACAAGATGCTGTATTAAAGAGCCTTGATATTTTCGTTTACAAACATGAACGTAATAAAATGAGAATGGTAAAACTACCTGCTCCTTTGGTTCCCTACTTGCCGCGTCTTCGGCTATTCATACTATAATGAAGTTAGCAACTGAAAATGCCAATACAGAAATCCATCTCTAATTAGTCAATATGAACACCACGAGAATGCGAAAAGCTATATTTTATCCTAAAATTTTCCGCTCTACAACTTCTGTTTGAAACTTTTTTCGATAAACCTTCTAGTTTTCGAGAAAACGTAGGTTTTTCGATATTTTCACGAATTTTTCCAAGGTTCCTGAAAATTTGGAACCTGCAATTTTGACCATGAGTTCCTACTCTAGTGACAATCATTATATCCAAAATGCAGCTCTTTCCGCAAAAAAGTGATTTCATACCTTCGTTTACTGGACTATTTGATACGATACGAGACATACGCGTGCCGACATGCTTTTTAGTATAATCCAGATCCTTGAGAGATTATTGGTGTTTTGTGGACAAAATGACATCCATTGAAGCCATTTCTAAGTTTTACAATGGTGTAAGAAGCTTTTATTTCAAGTCGAATAAAAAACGAACGCAAACTAAAATTTCAGATTATTTTTCTAAAAAATGAGAAAGTTCTTCATATTTTAATTTTTCGTAAGAGAAGTAATTTTTTTTTTTCAATAAAGCGAAATCTAAATTCATCGTTCTTTTCTTAAACTAAATCCAAGAAAAATATAAATTTTGCTGAAATTCTGCTTTATGTGACTTCCGGTTATTATGACGTATTTTTCATTTCCCCTCGATGTCATTATAAGCGGATTCTACTGTAAATGGAATAATTATAACGTGAAAAAGATACGTCCTCAGAATTCAAAATTATCCAATCCCATTTTGAAGCAAGTCATATCCATACACTATCTGTCAATAACAATTGACATGAATTAATGATGAGATTGCTTCGTGAATAAGATATATGCCAAAATAGGTACAATCTATAGTGCCTTTTTAACAAACCGGACACTATATTCAGTAATATTTTCCAAATCGCAAAGTCTTTCTCTAGTTTCCGACTAACTTTTCCATATATTGTCGTTCATCGAGAGTGCTCTCTGAAAGTACCATCAGAACGGAAATATATGCATCGCAAAAAAACGAGAATATATACATAGAATTACACAACCTGAAAAATTTTTAAATATCTTACAACGGTTGCCGCAAAAGAGCACAGTTGAAAGTGTATTCTTTTCCAAACGGGACACAATATATTCAATAATATTTCCTAAACTATATGAAATATTTGCATATTTTAGTGTAATTTTGACAATTTTCGTTCGTCGCTTTTCGAAATATTTGGGATTCAAACCGAACACTCACATAATCAAAGGCTTTGTAATCGTTTTCTAGGTTCATCTAGAAATAAAATATCCAAAGATTTTTGATACAGTAGAATCCATATGATTTCATACTTTTCGAATTCAATCAATTCAAATCATCATTATGATAAATTATCGTCGTCCTTAATTTTCATACAATTTTCAGAGATCGTCACAGGCGTTAAAATAAGAAATTTGCTACTCTATTTGGTCGTCACCACGTCATCTATAAACAACATAGATAGGGAACTTTCGCCGAAAATGACTGCATTTGATTTGGGGAAAACATTTCAATATGGAATTCGAATGGACTTCCCCAGCCTTAAATTGCCTCAATATTAACTCAAAATCTAGTGGAATATTGTTAGTTTGAAGTATAAAATAACAAAATTCAGTTTTGAAAAAACCATTCATTGACAATAATCCAAAATAATAGGTGACAATAAAAATAACTTAAACTGAAAAGAACTTGGGAAAAAATGTTAATTTCCTCTAAGTTGTCCTTGAACTGTATGCACTTAGATTTTTAAGTCCTCAAATTGAGCTTGCTCTATTAATGGTCCAGGTTCTAGAAAATAATGCCGGCTATTAAACTTCGAAAAACAACTACCAAAAACTATTTGAATAGTTCAATGCTTTCACACCGGATAAGCTGACATTGAGAGAGTCTGCGGGGCTCATTGGCCGTGGTTTATTAGTGATGCTGGGTTCGATCTGGCTATACTATACAATTTCTCAAAAATGTTTTCATTGAGAATTTCTAACTACTGAAGGATTATGAACAACAACGAAAATGAAACAAATCAACACTAAAAAAAAAGAAAGTTTTGACACCTGCCTATTACCAGTAGCGACATATGACTAGGTAACGATGGTTAAAACGAAGAAGATCTCAAAGCAGCTCAGAGTCATTCAGAGAGCGATGTAACGAGCTATGCTCAATATCAGTCTCAGAGATAAAAAAATGAATGACAGAAAACACAGATGTCATAACACCAATGGCAAAATGGAAGTGGCACTTGGCAGGACATCTGGCCCGACTGGACAAATCAGGATGGGCACACCAGATAACACACTGACGACCGAGGACAATGAAACTTAATGGAGATGCCCCAATGATATCTAACAACATTCTGGAAATATATTGTTTCAGATTGCGCAAGACAGAAAAGCATTGAGAAAAGTGTAAGAGGCCTACGTCCAGGAGAGGACATAGAGGGGACAGAGAAGAGAACTCCCATCAGCTTCATGGAATTATTTCATTAATGGTTGGGATTGTAGACAATCAGCATCTTACCTACCTAGACCCGTAAAATTCAATCATTTCCAAATTTCCCCGGATGCCCCGGCGCTCTATAAGT
This sequence comes from Hippodamia convergens, assembly GCA_038502775.1. NCBI lineage: Eukaryota > Metazoa > Arthropoda > Insecta > Coleoptera > Coccinellidae > Hippodamia > Hippodamia convergens. The sequence continues at coordinate 433,832 of JAVSIQ010000842.1, read as the reverse complement.
ACAATGACAGAAACAAGTTTATGTCGAGTCCACATAATTATTTCGTCACCCTGCCTAAAAATCGCCCCAAGAAAACGAATAAATGCACCAAAAAGACATTTGAAATCCAGTGTTATTGGGCGTATTCGAATCAATCTGACCAGTTGATTCACATCGAGACATTTTCGAGGAAGCTAGGTCTGAACAATAGTCAAATGGTACACAATGGTACAATACGAAGTAATGGTATTTTTTAGCCCTATGATATCGAGGTTGTTCGGTTCAATATAATATTCCTTCTGAAAGTCAGAAGAGGAAGGGTGTATAAAATGACATTGTGGTGCAAAACAATACAGCCTTCCTATTTCCGACTGCTTGGGCTCTTCAAAGATTAAGGTATATCGTTGTAGAATGTGAACACAGTATTAATTCAGGTAAACATTCAATATAGATAAGTTGATTGTGAAAGATGCATATTTGCTGTAGGTATTTTCCTACTATTCGCAACATCAAGAAGTTTCTTAATCGCTGTGAGCTTTTATTGTTTGAAATGGATCAAAAAGTGCAATGGTTTATTGAGTTATATGGGACTAATTGAGCTGCTTTAGTGTGAGAGGGAAGCAGATTATACGTCCACATATTACCTAGGTCGGGGGGTGTGGCCGCGCTTGACCGGTCTCGTCCCGATCCCGAACGCGCGCCGGTGTCTGACCAGTTTACATCCGGTACCTGATCTTCATTCACTGAACGAAACCTGTTGATATTGTAGGGAAGTGATTTAGTATTTTTGAGTCACTGATATTCTGTTGAAGGGTTTGGTCGAATTCTATTGCATGATTCGTGTTGTTCAGTGTGTGTTCTGCGACGGCGGATTTCTCTGAATGACCCAGTCTGCAATTTGCCTTGTGTTCTTTGATCCTCATGTTGATTGATCGATTCGTTTTACCGATGTATACACTCCCACAGCTGCACGAAATTTGGTATACACCCGGAGTACTGAGTGGATCATTTCTGTCCTTGTGGGAATTGAGATGGTCCTTGATTTTCTTCGACGGTTTGAATATTGCCTTAATGTTGTGTTTCCCCAGAAGTCGTCTGATTCTATCTGTTACCCGGGGGATAAATGCCAAGAATGCTTTTGTTGTCGATTCTTGGCGACGTGATACATTGTCGTTGTTGTGTTCGGGCCTATGTTTGATGTATCTATTGATGAGGGCGTGCTTCAAGTGTTCTTACTCAGTTGCTGGTTGTTCTGGCTCACATATTCTTCTCGCTCTCTCGACTAGTATTTTGATTATTCCCTTACGTTGGCGTGTATGATGCATTGAGATGTTATGTGGATATCTATCATTGTGTAAAGCCTTTCGGTATACAGTGTGTCCTAGTGTAGTTTCTTTTCGTGTGAAAAGGAATCTCCTGAAATATAACTCCCGAAGATGATAGATACACGAAGTGGCGACACGTCGAGAACTAATCCACGACGACGGCAGAAATGATCGAAAGAACAGGTTACATAGATGAGTATTGTTTGCATTTGGTTTCGTTAGGGTTTCTGTAACGACGCTTTTGACTATCTGAGAGGAAGTTCATCACTTGATAATTCTACTTCTGATATGTTCTAATGACAGAAAATTATAAGCCCATTTTTTTTGTGATCGCATAACAATTATACAGTAAGGTGTTATGGTATTGCACTTGGTAAATGCGGGGGTCAATGTGTTCTTCCGCTTCAACAATTCAATGAAATTTTTTGAATAATAATTCAAAAAATATGGATGGAAAATAATATGGATAATAATCCATATTATAATTTTTGAGAAGACATTTGGTTAAAAAATGAAACTTCTAGTCGTTTCAAGTTTACTTGCTGACACTCCTTTTTAGCTCGAAACTTCTAAAAAAGAATGAGTTTTCATGTGAACCTGACCACTTTTTCAGAAATTCTTTGTCTTGACAGTACTCGGGTTCGCTACTTTGTTTAACGCTTCCATACGGTTGCACTGTCCCCAAAAATGCCATTACTAAAAAAAAATGTTTTTAGAAAGTGTATATATTTTAGATTTCTCTGCATACATTAAATATATATCATTGAAGAAAGTGATGTATGTTGATCAAATCCAGTTTACACAAGTGAAAATCAAGATAGCGGATGTCCTCAAAACTACCGTTATATAGAAAATTCCAAATTTTTCACTTAATATAATATATATAGTAAAATATCCAGTATACATCAGTCGTATATTTTGTTCCGAAGCTATGTATGCGAAAAAATATACCAAGTTTTTCGTGTCCCCGAAACTGCCATTAGACATAAATATATATATATATATATATATATATACAGGGTGAGTCGGGAGGAACGGACCAAACTTCAGGTGTGTGTTCTGCAGGTCGGAACAATTCTTAAAAACGCATATGTTGTTATCCGATTCTCATTTGTTTTAAAAACTATAGGGTAATTAAAATATTTAAATAAGGTCAACCAATATTCAGATCAAGAGTTTCTCGGACTTTGGATTGGTCGCTGTGGTCGTATTAGTTGGCCTCCAAGATTTCCAAACCTCACACCATTGAACCATTGTTTGTAGGGCTGTTTCAAGAACGAGGTGTACAAAGTTAAAGTTGACACTCGGGATGCTCTAATTCGACGCATTAGAAATACGGCTTTGCTTTTTAAAGAATAGCACGAATCAATCAGAAAAGCATCGAGAGCCCTTCGCAGACGAATGTGTTAAGAGGTTAATGGCGGGATTTTCGTGCATTTTTAAAATAATGCTATAAATGAAACCATTTTAATATAGAAAATGTTGTTTTTTATAATGACGCTATAGCTTGAGAACAAATGAAAATCGGATAACAACATATGAGTTTTTTTATATTATTTCGAGCTATAGAATACACACCTGAAGTTTGGTCCGTTCCTCCCGACTCACCCTGTATATATATATATATATATAAATACATATATATATATATATATATATATGGATAAGATTTATTGGACATAACCCTCTGAAACTGAAATGAACCGTAGACAGCTGTTTCGGGCTTTCGGCTCTCATCAGTACGGTGAGAAGTTGGTATTCGAAAACGCATAACGGAGTCAACACAAGGGAGCCAGCCGCACAGCTGTCTACGGTTCATTTCAGTTTCAGAGGGTTATGTCCAATAAATCTTATCCATGTATTTTACCGATCCCTCAATATTCATATCTTTCTTATATATATATATAATAATATATATATATATATATATATATATATATATATATATATATATATATATATATATATATATATATATATATATATATATATATATATATATATATATATATATATATATATATATATATATATATATATTCAAAATTTTATAACGGGATAGGTGGAAATTAAAGGGCTAGTTATTTGTGTCCTACATTTATTCTCTGTCAACGTTTCGGACCATTACTGATCCTTCTTCAGAACTCTGAAATTCATGATAAGATACAAATTCTACAGAATATTCTGATTTTTTCTATTTGTATCTTATCATGAATTTCAGAGTTCTGAAGAAGGATCAGTAATGGTCCGAAACGTTGACAGAGAATAAATGTAGGACACAAATAACTCTTTAATTTCCACCTATCCCGTTATAAAATTTTGAATATCAATTTTTAAGTGGAGTTATCTCTTTTGTGGATAAATATATATATATATATATATATATATATATATATATATATATATATATATATATATATATATATATATATCTAAAAGTAAATGTGTGCCCCAAATTTTGTTCCAATGTATGTAATCATGATTTTAATCTCAGTTTAGACCAAGGTAAAAAAAACTTGTTGTTATTTTACCTTTTTGTGATTGTTAGCTCATCCCCCTTTTTTCATTTCTTTGTAGCTCCTGAAGATGGAATAAAGCATTCCGAAAGCTCGAGTGAAATTACTAAAAAAGAGTTTTCTTGATTCACCACCTACTCAGTGTTGCTATCCCACGAAACATTTTATTATATATATATATATATATATATATATATATATATATATATATATTTATATATATACATATTAGATATTTTAATGATCGTACTTATGTATTATGTAAAACGTTTAAGGGTTGTCGATCAAAACACTGATTGGATAATAAAAACATTCTATTCTATACCAAGCTTTCGGAATAATTCATTTCATCATCAGGGCTACTACAAGAAAAATACCACGTCGAACCAAAACAACCAGCTAAACATTTCATGATTCTTACAGAATCTCACGGTTATCAGTACAATTTTGAGCATTAATTAAAAGGTCTATTAATTTAAGAAAAAAAAATTCTTTGCCTTTACGGAGGCCACATCGAGAAAATTTTTGAAACATAGATGAATTCAAAATAGTAATCATCGAAATGAATAATATTTTCAATTCCCAGGCACAGAGATCTTTTATCATGAGGTTGGAGAAATGATATTAGATTTTGTCACTGAGATGAGAGATATACCGGTTTCGAAGTTGTTGGGCCTCATCAGTATCCCGTTCATCTCAGGACAAAATCTTCATAAAAAACTTCGAAATTTAAAGCAATTTGTTGTGAAGTAACGAGTAAAATATTACAAAGTACTGAGGTGGTGACATCCAATTGCGTCAAAATGAAGTTTCATATCTCCAATCAAATGCAAAAAAGAAATCTGTACTTCCTCTTTCACTGAATGAGATTTTAGCAGTGGCTCTATTCAGGGCCCGCTTGCTAGTTTCTCAAAGTGATGGAAAACGCCTAATTCCTTTTTGCGATAGTGAAGTCAAGTGTTTTTAAGAAAAAGAAAATTCTTTGCCTCTACGGAGGCCACATCGAGAATATTTTTGAAACATAGATGAATTCAAAATAGTAATCATCGGAATGAATACCATTTTCAATTCCCAGGCTCAGAGATCCTTTATCATGAGGTTGGAGAAATGATATTATATTTTGTCACTGAGATGAGAGATATACCGGTATCGGCCTTGTTGGGCCTCATCTGTATCCCGTACATCTCAGGACAAAATCTTCATGAAAAACTTCGAAATTTAAAGCAATTGGTTGTGAAGTAATGAGTAAAATATTTCAAATTACTAAGGTGGTGACATCCAACTGCGTCAAAATGAAGTTTCATATCTCCAATCAAATGCAAAAAAAGAAATCTGTACTTCCTCTTTCACTGAATGAGATTTTAGCAGTGGCTCTATTCAGGGCCTGCTTGCTAGTTTCTCAAAGTGATGGAAAACGCCCAATTCTTTTTGCGACTGTGAAGTAAAGTGTTTTTAAGAAAAAGAAAATTCTTTGCCTCTACGGAGGCCTTATCGAGAATATTTTTGAAACATAGATGAATTCAAAATAGTAATCATCGAAATGAATACCATTTTCAATTCCCAGGCTCAGAGATTTTTTATCATAATGTTGGAGAAATGATATTAGATTTTTTTCACTGAGATGAGAGATATACCGGTTTCGGGCTTGTTGGGCCTCATCAGTATCCCGTACATCTCAGGACAAAATCTTCATAAAAAACTTCGAAATTTAAAGCAATTGGTTGTGAAGTAATGAGTAAAATATCACAAAGTACTAAGGTGGTGACATCCAATTGCGTCAAAATGAAGTTTCATATCTCCAATCAAATTCAAAAAAAGAAATCTGTACTTCCTCTTTCACTGAATGGGATTTTAGCAGTGGCTCTATTCAGGGCCCGCTTGCTAGTTTCTCAAAGTGATGGAAAACGCCCAATTCTTTTTGCGACTGTGAAGCCAAGTGTTTTTAAGAAAAAGAAAATTCTTTGCCTTCACGGAGGCCACATCGAGAATATTTTTGAAACATAGATGAATTCAAAATAGTAATCATCGAAATGAATACCATTTTCAATTCCCAGGCTCAGAGATCTTTCATCATGAGGTTGTAGAAATTATATTAGATTTTGTCACTGAGATGAGAGATATACCAGTTTCGGCCTTGTTGGGGCTCATCAGTATCCCGTACATCTCAGGACAAAATCTTCATGAAAAACTTCGAAATTTAAAGCAATTGGTTGTGAAGTAATGAGTAAAATATCACAAAGTACTAAGGTGGTGACATCCAATTGCGTCAAAATGAAGTTTCGTATCTCCAATCAAATGCAAAAAAAGAAATCTGTACTTCCTCTTTCACTGAATGAGATTTTAGCAGTGGCTCTATTCAGGGCCAGCTTGCTAGTTTCTCAAAGTGATGGAAAACGCCCAATTCTTTTTGCGACTGTGAAGCCAAGTGTTTTCAAGAAAAAACAAATTTTTTGCCTTTACGGAGGCCACATCGAGAATATTTTTGAAACATAGATGAATTCAGAATAGTAATCATCGAAATGAATACCATTTCCAATTCCCAGGCTCAGAGATCTTTTATGATGAGGTTATAGAAATGATATTAGATTTTGTCACTGAGATGAGAGATATACCGGTTTCGGCCTTGTTGGGCCTCATCAGTATCCCGTACATCGCAGGAAAAAATCTTCATGAAAAACTTCGAAATTTAAAAAAATTGGTTGTGAAGTAATGAGTGAAATATTACAAGGTACTAAGGTGGTGACATCCAATCGCGTCAAAATGAAGTTTCATATCTCCAATCAAATGCAAAAAAAGAAATCTGTATTCATTTCGATGATTACTATTTTGAATTCATTCATGTTTCAAAAATGTCTATTAATTTGTTGGGAAAATAAGACAGAAAGCATAATACTTCGTTTCGTCGTAACTATAAAATAATAACAATCCACAATAATCCAGTCTAATATTTAAATCAACATACGTTACATATTGACGAACAGAAACCAACACACATAGAATATGATACATACAACCACAAAACAATTCAAATGATTTTTGTTGTTTTTCAATTTTTGTAATTTTAAATTCATAGATTTAATTATTCACCTACCGGACCATCATAAAAATCCGCACTAGATCGTGACAACAGATAGCAGTAAATATTGCCCAAGTTTTGTATGTCTGTTTTGCTATTTGAGGGATTTTCTGGTCCATTGATATGAATCATTTTCAATATTTTTCTTTTGTTGTACATTATATCCCTATCTAATATTTCACATTTCTCATAATCAATCCTATGGTGTTTTTAGATTGAATGGGACGCAAGAGCACATCTTTGATTATTTCTTCTGATATCACTTTTATGTAGTGATATTCTGCTTTTGAGCCATTGTGAAGTTTGTCCCACGTATGTTTCTGGACAATCACCACACGGTATCTTATAGATTACATTGGAGTGGAAAGGTTGTGGAGTTGGATCCTTCAATCTACTATATAATTTTCCTACAGTTTTGATATTGTAAGTTGCAATTTATACATTTTCACCTCTGAAGCAATTTTTTATCTTATTAGTTAGGAGGTATATATTCGGTATGCTACAGAAAACAGTATTGCAACTTTGTCCATCTACAACAATTGGAGGATGCGCTGACGCTATATTTGAATTTGTCATCGGTGACTCGAACAACAACTTCGTAAGAATACATTTGGGGTAACCATTGTCCAATAATATATTGTACAGCAATTTTATGTTTTTTTTCTTAAACGTTGGGTGGCATATTTTGCAGATTCTATTTTTCATTTCTTTTATAAAATTGATTTTAATTTTCATAGAGTGATCTGATTGGTAGTGTATATATTTGTTGGAAGATGTTTTTTTTTTTATACCAATCTAATTTTATAGTTTTTCCATATCTGCATACTCTGGTATCTAGGAATGGTACAGAAAAGTTGCTGTCTTCTCTCTCCAGGGTGAACTGGATGTGTCTATCCAGGGAATTGAAAGTGTCTACCAATATCTGTTCTTGGGACACCGGCACGGACAATATGAGATCATCTACATACTTTTTAATGAAGCCCAACCTGAATGGTAGTTTATTGATACATTCATCCAATACAAAATCCATCACATACTGTGAAATAATGGGACTCAGTTTACTTCCCATTGCACAACCAAATACCTGCACGTAGTACTTTTCTTGAAAACTAAAAGAATTGTCAATAACAAAGGATATCAACCTCAGGAACCGATCTTTTGGTATATTTGTATGTTCTTTTATAATATTCCATTTTGATTTCAAAACCTCTATAACAAGTTCTTCATGAACATTCCCAAACAAGTTAATGACGTCTAAAGACACCAAAACATGTCCCTGGGGTAACACATAATCATTCATATATTCTGCAGAATATGTGTTACCTCAGGGTAACACATAACTAAAGCAAAAATAATACAATAAATGTTGAAACAAAAAGTCCCTAAGCTGAGGTAAAAAAAGAACGGGGTACCATAACATTCTTCGTATGATACTATGGTATCATACGATACTATCATCACTAGTATCATACGATACTATAGAGCCAGGGGAAAAAAACCTCAGCCGAAAAATTTTATTTCATTTTTTTACGGGGAGACAGGTTTTTTCGGCTGAGGTTTTTTTCCCCTGGCTCTATTGTATCGTATGATACTAGTGATGATAGTATCGTATGATACCATAGTATCATACGAAGAATGTTATGGTACCCCGTTCTTTTTCTACCTGAGCTTAGGGACTTTTTATTTCAACATTTATTGTATTATTATTTCAGCTCTCTATTTCAAAAGAATATATTTATTTATTAATCTTCATTGGATCACTCCAATTGGCCAACGACCGAAGTCTTCCAGCCTGTTCAAACAATGCTAATAATGATAACTAAATTCTATAATAAAAATGAACAAAAAATTTAGATGGTACAAGAGATTGTGATTTAAAATTATCGTAATCGACATTCATTCAGCAAGTAGTAAAGCGGTTTCTCAGGGATTTTTCTTTCGGTTGCATGGTTTTCTCTGAATTCAAGAAGTAGTGGCTGAATAATTTCTTTATTGTGGCTTTTTTCCATGAATTTCTTGTTGAGTCGTTGGATTCTTGCTTCTATTGGTTCAACCTTTGTTCTTTGGTAGAGCATCTCATTTGTAGGGTTGTGAAGAGGGTTGTTCGGGTGTCTAATCTTAGTTATTCTTCTCAGGCTTATTCTTTCTCCAGTCATTATTCCTTTCCAGGTGGTATTGCTGCAGGTCTTATATAGTTGGTGGCCATATTCTAGGATAGGTCTACATATCATTTTGTAGATATTGCTAGCTGTTTTGGTGCTTATTCCCTGGTCTTTGTAGGTAATGGAGCGAAAGTGATTTGCTCTGGCTATGGTGTTTTTTTTAGCTGCCGTTATGTGCTGTTTGAAGTTAAGTTTAGAGTCCATAGTCATTCCCAAGTATTGGGGATTTGGTTTGATTCTCCATTTTTTCATCCATCTTGATGTTTTGTCTGTCAACTCCTGAAGTGAATCTACTACTTCCAAAATAGAGTTCCCATGGCAGATGAGGGCTATATCGTCTGCAAATTGTAACGGGTAAGCACTTTTATCGAGGCTGGGTGAGTGGTACTGGTAGATATCGTGGCAGTATAAATTGTATAGCAGTGGTGAAAGTGGTGAACCCTGGGGTAAACCTTGCTCAGGTTTGAATTTTGATGACAAGGTATCTCTACTTGGATGCTGCGGTCATATAGAAATTCTTTGATTACTCTCAGTAGGTAATTTGGACAGCCAAGATGGTGTAATTTATACAATAGACCTGCATTCCATACACTGTCAAATGCTTTTTTTATGTCCATGAACAGTGCTGCCGATTTTTTGCCCTCTTTGTATTTAGTTTGTATGTTGTTTGTTAAAATTATGAGTGGGTGTACTGTTGCGCATTTTGGTCTGAATCCAAACTGGTATGCTTGGAAGAATTTGCCCAGAATTTGCTACATTCTTTTTTTTAAGATTTTTTCAAAATTCTTTCCACAAACCGGCAAAAGAGTTATGGGTCGGTAGTTTTCTATCCTGGTGTGGTCTGTTTTCGTTTTAGGAATGGCCACTATAATGCCTTTCTTCCACATGTTTGGAAAGTGACCTTGTTTTAGGCAGTAATTGTAGATGTCTATAATTTTTATGTGAATATTTGGGTCCCGCTTTCTAAGTATTTTTCTTGGAATTTTGTCGTATACCGGGGTAGAGTCTTTACCAGCATTTAAAACTTGAAAGTATTCCTCCTCATCAACCAAACTAGAACCAGCATCATACTGCAGCTGTGGGAAAACATTTGTATGCCAAGATTTCACAAACTTCATGTGATCCTCATCAAACATTCTGTTGTTGTCAAATTTATATACCTTTTCAAAGTGGGAGGCAAATGCGTTGGCAATTTCTATGTCTGTCGATAATTCATTTCCCTTATACTGAGATTTTGTGTGTTTCCATGTTTTTTATATTCTGAAAGTTTTTTAATGGTATTCCAGTAGTTGCGTCCTTGTTAGTTTTCTATAGATTGGCATGCTTCTAGGTATTTTGATGAACGATAGTTGGTGATAAGTTTGTGGATATTCTTATTAAGCTGGTTGTATTTCCTTTTTCTCTCTCCGTCTTCACAGTGTTTAATTTCTCTATACATTTGCTTCTTTATCTTTATGAGTCCCAATATGAAAGGTGGTAAGGTTTGTTTGTGATATTGTCTCTTGGTAATTGGAGTTTCAGTCTGGATGGTGCTTTCTAATTTGTTCATAAAGCAGGTTATGAATTCTGGGGTTATATCAACATTTCCCTGCACATCAATACATTGACACATCTGTTGGTTCACTTCGTCTATGTTGCATTTGTCATACAAAAAGATGTTCTCTTGCGGATATTCAGTAGGAGTTGCATCCAGGTCGAGTGTAAATTCCAGAGCCAAATGGTCAGAGCCAAGGTCAGGTGTTAGTTCTACAAATTTAATATTTGGCTGTATGTTTTTAGTGTATAGTATGGCGTCAGGAGTACTGTTGGGGTTATTTTCCATTTATTAAATTGATTGATTAATTTGTTTTCTTTTTGCAGTATTAAAATTCAGGTCACCTATAATGGTTGTATATTTATATTGTGCTGCTTTGATTAACAGGTTTTCTTCAATTTTGTTACTTGTGTGGTGTATATAGGTTAGAAAAAGGTGAAGTTTGTCATCTTTGAAGGGAATTGCTACATGGATGGTCTCTGTTAGGGATTCGCAATAATGGGAACATCGGATAGACCAATGTTCGGAAATTGTTTTATTCTTTTTTGTTTTTCTTTTGATTTTCACCAATTCAAGTATACGTGGCAACGTTGGCCGACCCGTCCACCTGTTGAAGAAAATGTGGAAGCAAGAACATTCGTCGTACGAAAATTAGATCGTGAAGTCGTAGATTTGGAAGATTTTGGAATTATTGATTTGTCAGCAGAGAGTGTATGTTCGATATACAAGAGAAAGGTGAGCCACTATTATATTGTTTTGGTGATATCTTTTTTGATCTCTATTTGACATTACAAGTAATTTCATATTAAAAAATTACAGTCCATTGAAATACCGAAGGGTCGCGTTTAAACATTGGTCCATTCGGCGCCAGATTTAAGATTTCGTTTCTGAAATAGTGTTTCAGTTTGAGTATTTTGATGAAATTCGGTTATTTAATTATTCATTGGGAATAAAGAATTGTCAATTTTCATTCAGATAACGTATTAGCATATGTTCTCTCGTTTAGCTCGTATAAAACCAGAGATAATTTCCATTGTCATATGGTTCATTTATTATCGCAGTTTTTGTTTTCAGCGTATTGAATATTCAAACATTCTCGATTTTCGTTCGAGCATTGTTGTCAGACTTAATTTTCTTCAGAAAGGTTTTGTGATTATTTGTTCAATCACATATTTCAATATGCCACCAGCAGACACCCAAGTTAATTTAGCGATTCAGATCGCTAATCGTACAGTAGCTATTAATCGTATTAATGAAATTTTTGAAGTGGCTCAGAGAGCTGAAATCGATAAATCTTTGATTTCAGAACTTCGTATCAGAGTAAATAGATTGGATTCTATTTACAAACAGTTTGAGGCTAGTACTTTCAAAATTATAAGCCTTAAGGCAGGCGAGAGTTCTGAAGACTTGGAGTCTCATGAAAATATTCGAAGTGTTGTTGATAAACACTATTTTGCTATTAAGGCAATTCATTTCAATTTAATAGAGAAAGTTGATCAGAGTATAGAAGATACTAAGTCTCCCATATCTCATGTCAGACTGCCTTAAATTACTTTTGATGGCGTTCTGAAAGAATGGCCAAATTATAGGGATTTATTTCTTTCATTGATCGATGGAAAAATGGCTCTTAGTAATATTGAAAAATTTCAATACCTTTTAGGTAGTACTAGTAAAGAACCATTAGAGATTGTCAAAAGTGTTGCATTGTCAAGTGAGAATTATCCAATTGCATTACAAAGTTTGTTGAAAAGATATAATAACAAGCGGATATTAGCTGTTTCATATTGAAACGAAGTTTTTTACTCTCCGAAGTTGGAAAAGGAGAATGTGAATAATGTGAATTTGACTGCTTTGGATAATTTAGATTTCAATGTTGATGGCTGGGATTTTCCGCTTTTCAATATTCTCTAGGATAAACTCGATTCAAAAACTAAACTAAATTTGAAATGGATCATAGTAAAGTTGACTTTCCGAAGTATGCGGATTTAATTGATTTTTTGTCACATCATTGCAAAGCTTTAGAAGCAGTAGGAGTGGTGAATGAGAGAGCTCATTCGTCAGAGAAAAGGAATTTTTCAAATCATGCGTCTAGATACGCATCTAAGAATCAATTTTCGAAGTCTTCGCTTCTTGTGAATTCTGATAGAGCGGAAGGAATGTAGTGTGCATTCTGTAATTCTTCTAATCATAACAATACAAAATGTAATACTTTTCAAAATCGTTCGCCTTATGACAGATTTTTGCTTGCAAAAAACCATCGTTTATGTTTGAAATGTTTACAAGCATTGCATCGTTGTAATGATTGCTAGAGTAGATCGTCATGCAGTATTTGTGGCAATAAAAGGCATCATTCTCTCTTACATTTTGACAGGAAACCTGATGTTCCTGAAGAAAATCGTTCTTCTATAGAAAAACCAGAAAATTCAAATTCACCGTCATATAAAAATGACATCACGTCTGAGTTTTCGGATAAAACTAATGTATCTGAAAATGCTATAGGTCGAACAGTTTCTTTGCAAACATCCAGTCGTGTTGATAAGATTTCTAAAAATATTTCCGAAAATTTGTTCGTTTTGCTATCAACTGCAAAAATTTTCGTGCTTGATGCTTGTGGAAATAAGCAAAAAATACGTGCTCTTCTCGATAATGCCAGTCAAGCTAGTTTTATTACATCAAAATGTATGAACAGATTGGGTTTCAAATACACTCCAATCGCTACTTCAATACATGGCATTGGAAATGTTTCTAGTGTTTCGCCAAGGGTCACTTTAACCTGTAAAATCGCTTCTTGTTACGCTACTGATAATTAATTTGAGGTTGACGTTTTCGTATTGTCAAAAATTTGTTCGGACATGCCCAATTTCAGTTTCCCCTCTCATAATTGGCCACATATTAAAGGTTTGAAATTAGCCGATCCTGAATTTTACTCTTCGCGTTCTATTGATATGCTCTTATCGGCTGAAGTTTTTGCACGCGTGTTAATTCCTGGTAGAGTGGAGAATAATAAAAATGAACCCATCGCGATCAACACATTGTTTGGTTGGATTCTAACTGGTCGCGTTGATTTGAAAACATCATTTTCACAAAAGGAATTGTCCTCATTTTTAGTTTCGTATTCGTCGGAGCACGAATCTTTGGAAAGTACTTTGAGAAAATTTTGGGAATTAGAGCATGTACCTGATCATAATTTCGTTTCAGAAGAAGATGATAATTGTGAATCAATATTTAAAGAGACTACTAAGAGAAATACTGATGGCAGATATGTTGTTGAATTACCCTTTATTTCTAAATTGAATTCTGTTTTTGACGATACCCGAGAAATCGCACTGAGAAGATTTTTCAGTATAGAAAATCGTTTATACAGAAATGAGGAACTTCGTCGTCAATATGTAGATTTTATGCAAGACTATTTGGATTCTGGGCATATGTCGATTGCGTCTAATTTATTCGATAGTATTAAAATCTTTTATTGACCACATCATTATGTGTTGAAGCCGGACTCTTCGACGACTAAGTTGAGAGTTGTGTTCGACGCTTCACAAAAATGTTCTTCGGGAATTTCACCCAATGATTCTCTGTATGTTGGTCAAAAATTACAAAATGACTTAGTTGTTTTATTAATTCGTTTTAGAATCAATTCCATTGCATTCACGGCAGATATCAAACAGATGTTTAGACAGATTTTAATTTCAAGTATACGTGGCAACGTTCGCCGACCCGTCCACCTGTTGAAGAAAATGTGGAAGCAAGAACATTCGTCGTACGAAAATTAGATCGTGAAGTCGTAGATTTGGAAGATTTTGGAATTATTGATTTGTCAGAAGAGAGTATATGTTCGATATACAAGAGAAAGGTGAGCCACTATTATATTGTTTTGGTGATATCTTTTTTGATCTCTATTTGACATTACAAGTAATTTCATATTAAAAAATTACAGTCCATTGAAATACCGAAGGGTCGCGTTTAAACAGTCTCATTCCATGGATTATTCATATGAGGTGGGTTTAGTTTGGTTAACTTCATCCAATGCTCTGCCTGTATAATGCTCCCATCCCTGACGTTTGCGTTAAGAACACTGCCAATTTTGCTGCTTGTTTTCCAATTTTTGTATTGGACATTATGAGATTCTTTTGTTTTTGTTTCTACAAACATGACACAGTTGGTATTTTTTGTTTCAATGTACTGTTGTATTAGTTCTTTTTTATTATTGTAGCCATTAATGTTTACATGAATAAACTTAGCTGTGAATTTCTCTGTGAGTTTGTAACCCCTCCGAAGGCTCTGTTTCAATTGTTTTGTTTTCGTCATCTATATCGAACATGATAACATGAATGCGATTTCTAATAAAGGTTGGTACAGTACTTATTGTGTACAGTTCAATGAATCGCTTTTGTAGTTTCGTGACAAGTGTTCCCAGCAAACACGTTACATCGCCTGACACTTTTGTGACTTTTTGTGAAATAAAATCTCCATTGTGATGTCGCATATGCTTCCCAAACCTAGAAATTTTGTGATATCGCTTTGTTAACGAAATGTGGAAGAATAATTCCCGACATTTTGACGATGAATAAAGATATCTCAAATGTGATTCCCATGCGATGCAAATATTCGTTCGTATTGTGACTCATAGCCAGAGAGTGTTGAGTTACTCAGTGTTGTTATTTCAGGGGAAGCAAAATATGCTAGTTTTGCGTTTAGAAATATGCTTTTTCATTTGAGAAAGTGCCGAAAAAATGCTGGTTATTCATTGATATTTTTTTCTATAGCTATTTCTGAAATATAAATTTTCTTCGACTCAACTTTTGATATATATATATATATATATATATATATATATATATATATATATATATATATTCTTTTGAATAAGAGAGCTAAAATAATACAATAAATGTTGAAACAAAAAGAAAATAAGCTGAGTTAAAAAAAGGAACGGGGTACCACAACATTCTTCGTATGATACTATAGTATCATACGATACTTTCATCACCAGTATCATACGATGCTATAGAGCCAGGGGAAAAAAATGTGAATGTGAATGAATATTGGGGTTCTTAGTTATCAGATTTCAAAATATTCCTAGGTCCTGAGTTAAATTTAAATTTTTTTATTGTAGGTACTATTTTTCTCGAACTTGAATGAATTGAAATACCTATGGTTGTTGTGGTATAGATATTAATAAAATATGTTATAACTTAATATTCCCAAATGGATATGTACATTACTGGAAACTTCTGAATGCGGAAGACTGTTCGTTTTAATTCTAACTTGAATTTGAATCTCGGTGATTTAAGCTTTGATACTTCATAAAAACCAATATTTTTTGATATTCTTCACTTCATGGTTTCTCAGCTCCCAAAAAATATACGATAAAAAAGTTACGATGGTTTTCCCAAAGCATTTGAAATTTGGATCTCGAAGACCAAGGGTGCTTGACCATATTATGATACAGGTTGGACATTGGATTTGAAAATATGTCGAATATTATCGACCCCTCGCGTTAATTCAGAGATAGGAATTCCCAAGAAAAAGAGCCAGATGTCGGTTGTTGCAAGTTCAAAAAAATTTATTGAGGCTATATAATTCTGCGCGCTTTCTTTGTTCGTTTCATTGAAAAGGGTAACAGTGAAAGAAGTACCAAAATCAATCGGTTCTTGTGCATCTGTTGATTTCGAAATATTAGAAAATGTCCGTCAATATTTTTTTTCTCTTTTCCCTTTCGAAGATATGCTCCATAATATGCTATATGCTTAACGCCAAAAATATATGCTATACACGAGGGGTAAATATCTGCCCAAAATGTTGTACACCATAATTCCTTTTTTGCAAATAAATCCCAATAATTTCGAATAATTCCCAAATAATTCCAATAATTCCCAAATAATTCCAATAATTCCCAAATAATTCCAATAATTCCCAAATAATTCCAATAATTCCCAAATAATTCCAATAATTCCCAAATAATTCCAAATAATTCCAAATAATTCCAAATAATTCCAAATAATTCCGAATAATTCCCAATAATTCCTATTTAAATCCCATAAATCCCAATAATCTCGAATAAATCCTCAAATAATTCGCAAAAATTCCTAATAAATTCCCTTGAATGAGAAAAAATTTCCGTAAATCCTATATAGATTCACTTATGGGTTTTTGTTTTTGATGAACACTTTGCAAATGATTTGACGGCACAGATGCGAGTGAAGGGGCAGTAATAAGATGCATTAAAAGGTTTTTAAACTTTTTTATTAGCATATAAAAAACTATTTTTCGTAAAAAGGGCAAGTAAATAATGAAACATCTCGTGAAACATTTACTATTGACTCATACCATGTCAATAGTTCTGTTTTTTATTTCTGTAGGCAATGTTGATCTGACCTAAGACATCTTCTGTAATATTGAAAATATTTGACCTATTTTCCTTCATAGATATAGGTCCGAAAAATATGTATCCAGTGTCAACTTTGGATAAATCATCTTTGGCAGGCCATTTGAATTCATTTTTTTTTTTCGTTTGTTTTGTCTCAAAAATTTAATCTCAACCATCGAATTATCGGCAGTACCTTCAACATGTTTCAAGAGTTTTCCAACAAACCATCCTTCATCATAAGACACTGCATAGTAGTTATTAATATCTAATGCAATGGTAAACGCTGATGATGAACTAGAATGTTCTAGAGTTTCTCCCTGATATTCGCTTTTATTAATATTGACTCGCATATCATTTTCCGAGTCAGAGAGAGTTTCGGTCTCTGGACTATCGTCATATTTTATGATGTCATCATCTTCTGAACTGTCTGAGCTCTCTCTCGAGATACCTCTCTTACCTCTTTTTGACCTCCCCTTTCTATTAGTCACTTTGGGGTCTGATGAATTTTTGTTGTCCACTTCTATTAGTGTCGAGTCTAGTGCCTTAGTATTCTGAGGTCTTCCCTCGGGTTTTCTTATACTTTTCACGAAGAAACGTTGTAGTCTATCTGTACTAACCCTATTTTTAGTTTCTTCTAGCAACCAACAAAGCGAAGACTTTCTAACAATTTTCGACTTATTTCCAACAGTGACTCGAACATATGGACCATCTTCAATTGTCTCATCCAACAATTCGTGATCATAACTTCGTAAAATCAAGTTATCCATTACTCCGACATTCGACATATTACATAAATCTTCAAACAGATGTCCATTTGGATTGTTCAAGTCATCGTCTTTTATTCCTTCATCTTCTATCGGTAGAGAAGTAAAATGTTGAAGCCTCTGTTGAACATCATTTGTTGAAACACTTGCTGAACCAAGGGATGAACTTTCACTACTGTCGATAATATTGTCGTCTATCCGCATATCCTCTTCATCTTCTAGACTTTTATCCTCTCTTACGAGGTCCTTCAATGGTGGAATTGCAGCATAATTCAAGCTGTTTTCTTCTACAGACATGCCAAGTTCTCGCGTATGCCCTAACGCATCAAATCGTGCACGCTCTACAGCATCGGCTATCATACTATCCGTATATTGTTTCAAATCTACCTGAGAATTCGTATCAACATTCATTTTTTCTTGCCTTTTTTGTTCTCTTGGAAATATAATGACATTGTTCAGATCGTTTAGAATATTATCAACCGTCTTAATTCTATCTAGACGCCTCAGAATATCTCTAACGTTAAAGTTGACAACAGTCGAATATGTGGAGGTCATGGATCTCATGGTTCTAAACGTCTGTTCACATTTCTGACTTCCAAAAAGAACAGGCAAGAACATGTCGCTCGACAAGGATACATTATCACGGATGTTCATTACAATATCAATTAAAGAATGCGCATTCAACTCGACGCAGGCATAGCAGTTCGATGAAATGAAATGCTCTCCGATTTTATGTTTGTTTGATATAAGCCACTGGCGCCAAATTCTCAGAAAGAAGACGCAGTACCAAATCGAATAAATTCTAAGAGTAACATCCATTTTCGAATCGAGAAATGAATCAATATTCAACCGAATCAATTTCAAAAAAGCAACAACGCCTTGATTTTGTGGGACCTTCTCTAACAAATTGATAACATTATTCGAACATAATTCCTCTGCGGCTTTGAAATTCATCTTGTCCACCAATTTCAAATCAGATTTTGTTGATAAATGTTTGTCTTTGGAGTGGTCTGCAATCATTTGTTCGAGTTGTTCGGCAGTTGCATGAAAATCACCAATCATCAACTTGATTTTATCATTAAGCAGTCTATTACGTAGCTTGGTAGCTATATGTACTGTATCTTAAATATACGCGCAGTCTTCTGAAGAGTAGTTTGCTCCAAAGCATTCCCATTCAGGTCGTGGCGAATCTGTAGAGGAAGATAATTGAGCACCTTGCCTCATTGCTTTCAGAAGACGTGTATCGCCATCAGATCAAAAACCCAATACAATAACAACTCGCTCCTTCAAATTCAATTTTATATATTGCCACCTTTTCGTTACATCGGCGGCTGTGAATCTGTTATCTGTGCCGAAGATGGCAAGACAATAACTTGGCGCTTCTGGTGATATAGGTTGGGCCATAATTACATAGGCATAATTCGATCTTACTCTTTTCTTGAAATGGTCCTGTATTGCTTTTGCAGATGTTGCTGAAAATGAGCAAAATACTTGGCAAAATATAACTTACCTGAGGTTTCACTTCCGAAGAAACTTTCGGTATCAGTTTCAAACTCACTGATAGTTCACTGTGAATCTCTAAAGCGAAAACGGAATAATCAGTACCGAAAACATGCGTAGTCAAATCATGCGTAGTCAAATCATGCGTAGTCAAATCATGCGTAGTCAAATCATGGATAGTCAAATCATGCGTAGTCGATGGCGTAGTCGAAACGAAAAGGTTGCCAACTTTCTTCTTCTTCCTTCTTTGAATAAATATGGCCCTCGATATGGCCTAATCACCCATGTGTTTAATACTTCTATATTGCTAGTTGGTGTCTAGAAAAGACCTCGCAAAAGGAAGACAACACCACGGTGCATACATAAATACTTCTTTCTGTCTCCCTCGTTTAGACCGAGGACTTATAATTTCATGCGCATAGTCGGAAGTAGAGCATTTCACAGGTGTTGAGTCATATACTATGGACAATTTATAAAAGGAAAGATGAAGGAGAAGAAATCATATTTTCTTTGTGACAATATTGTTTATTATTTCGGATTCTAAACTAGTAAAAGGATTGTTTTAACCACAGTTTTAACCATAGAATATACCATTACGTATATGTCTTTGTATATGTTTTGTTGTCTAAGTTCGGAAAGGTTATTCCGATTTCTTTTATATATTGACTTGAACATTCAATAAATGAAGAATCAATTAAACAAACATTTTCGTTTGGTCCATTTAAACCGGTCAGAGCGCTCGAAAATCGTGTTTATTTGCGAAGTGAACGAAGCTAATTGGTCGAGATCCCCGCACGTGGTATCTAGCTAGCACGTGGTAGCGGTCGTTTCTGCACAGAACATAATAGTTCAAATGCTTGGTAAATCCTCGATAAATCCTTGGTAATCCACAGTAATTCCCAATAATTCCTGATAATTACCTTATAATTCCCAATAATTCCTAATAATTCCTAATAATTCCTAATAATTCCTAATAATTCCTAATAATTCCTAATAATTCCTAATAATTTCTAATAATTCCTAATAATTCCCAATAAATCCTCCAGAGTGTACACCATAAATCCTCAGATATTTACCCCTCGGCTATACATGAATCGAATATGCCAAATTTAGCATTAAAAATGCTGAATTTGTACCCGAGTAAGGAATTCTTCGATCTTCAACTGTAGAGAAACTACCACATCTGGGTTTTATTTCCCCTAATTACATTGGGCCGGGATATTTTTCTCTCGAGATAAGAACCCGGTTTGGACCATGGAATTCGCACTGGTACGACGAAAGGGGGGTGGGTTTACGTCTGACAGATTCAACGTATAACAATTTTTAGACTTGAGTTTTTTCTTTTGGATCCATTACATCATTTTGTGACTAGTGTTCTATTCGAGAAGTTCGCTGTTCGTACGATCCGATATTAAAATTTTTTGGTTTTCTGCAATTTGAGTGCATTAATTGGTAAGTAAATTCTTCTAGTTATTGTTGTAAACTAAATATTTTGAAATTTCATTTTACATATCATTATCGTATAATGAAGTTTTTATATGTGTGTTGGCGCAGAACTTTTTGATTTAGAAAAAAAAATTTTCTTCTGAGAATTGTCTTGATATTTGCCGTTGAATTTATTATATTTCATTTGGTCCTGAAGATATTTAAAATTGTGTTTCAGTTAACTTGTCTGAAATAGTGCTGTACATGTACATTGCATCCCAAATTGCTCGATTTTGGCTCTTTGTGGTACTTCTGGACTTACAGGTCAAAATGATGAAAGGAGTCCGCGGTTCGATTTATTATCGATTTCAATCATCTGGAATTCAAATAAATGAGAAGTGTTTCAACATTGGAGAATAGAAGCAAGAAATTGAATGCGAAATTCACACAAACACAATTGAAGCATTCGAATGAAATTAAATTTTTGTTTTTGAGGAAGTTAGTATACTTGAAAGAAACTAGTCCTTTGAATTCTCCAATGATCTAATTTTTCTAAATATTATGTGATATCGGTATAGATTTCTTAGTAATTCATATTTTTTTTTATATCACCATAATTAGATAGCCTAGATTTGAACTAATCATTATATCTTTAGTTAAACTGCTTTGAAATCTGATCTTATTTGGATTTTTTATGTCTTATAATTTCTAAAACTAATGTTTATTTTATCCAAATTCAACATTTTTCAGTACAAAACTTATGAGGCCGTTTGGGCAGCAAAAATTTCGTGGTGAGATGCCTCAAAAGGACTTTCACCGACGAAACTGCCGAACTTTCTTCATGGACGGGCCAGAGGTCAAATTATAAAATTGCTGAAAGTCCCGATATGAAGATTTTATTCAGTGAGTATTTGATTTGAGTTTTTTTCATTGATTTGAGGTGTAGCCGCGATACTGTAAAACACAACCTTTGCAGTTATTCAAATAATTCTTGTAAATTTGTTGTCCAGAAATTTTTCAATTACTTACGGCGGATTTCACAAAGCTTTAATTGTACCATTCAACAACCTTGCGTAAATTCGAACCAATCGAATCACTCGTTTTGAAATTTTATCGAATCGCGGTGGCTCCAATTAATTCAACGCTGCAATCGAAGTTTTGTGAAACCGACCCTAAGACACCTATACGAATAAAAGTTGAAAACGTTGGCAATTATATTTTTATCTTCTCATCAATTAAAATATGTTGAACCAATAAATTGAATAGTTGAACGAAATTGTTCAAATTACTCAAGTTATAAATTATTGTTCCTTAATCACTTATCGATTGAAGAAAATAAGGGTACAATACTTCTATAATCTGATATAATTTCTCAAATACTTGACTTTGCTATTAAAAAAAAAATTTTTTTTTTAACTTATACTTTCATTATTTTCAGATGTGGTGAGGAAGAATACAAGAATTTCGGAAAAAGACTTCGAAATATATGTAAAGGATTGGCTGTAACATGCCAGGCAGAGAAAATAAAGACAGATGAAGAAACTTACTACATAATATATACTAAAACCTATTTTGCATCTTTTTTGTTTACTTTTTTCCATTTTTTGTTTTTTATTTTATTCTATCTTAATGTTATTGATCATTATAGTTTTTTGTTCGAATAGATTTTTTCATTATCCTCATGCGGTAAATGATTTAATTTAAAATATATGTATATTTATTATTGGTAAATTTGCTCTTTGCCAGTCAAAAAAATAATTTAATTGGGAGAAAATCTTCGTATTGGACGAAATGAATATTGGAATTGAAAATTTCGGATAACATCACATATATAAAAAAATATAATCCGAATTGAATAACAATATTTCATCTGCATTAAAAATGGTTTAATATTTATCACAAAAAACCTCTCATTAGTCAGAGCAATGAGTATAACAAAATATGTCTCAAATGCTATAAGAAGTGGCTTCCTATTTGAAGATATCTTTTAGTATCACATCAAAATTCCTATGCGACGTCGAAAAGAAATAAGAAAAGTGGTCTCAAAATTAACTCACATGAGCTTCTCAAATGTGACAAGAAATGGAGTATCATTTGTGACCAGTTTTGCGATCGCATATTCAACTACTCATTGTTCCGAAATGCGTACTTGATGTGGAGGACATTTAGATGCATATGCGAGCGCGTGGAGAGGTCAACAGTTCATCGCATAAGAGTTACATTTGCATCGCCGTGTTTGCTGGGTTTGGCGATCAACATTTGAAGGTTTGTTAATTTTATGGACATACGTGTTGATAATATGGTCGCGAACTGTGATGTTGCTGTGTATCCTACTAGTTTTGGTTTTATTTTGGGTTATTTCTTTGGATTTTTTATTAATGGATCGTATCTTGACATTTGGTAATCCTTCTATTGGTTTTAGAGGTCTATTAGGGCATTTAGTAGACCATGCAACATGATCAGTTGCATTGCATCCTGTGCATTTGGCTGGTAAATTACTACTGCATTGAAAGTCTTTGTGTGGGCCATTACCTACATTTTTTGCACTTGATTGGTGTTTCGCACTTGTCCGTAGTATGTGTAAATTGTGAGCACTTTCCACATGGGACAGGTATTGGTTCTGGAGGGTAACTTGGTTTAGCTTCAAAGTGTTTACATTTGTAGTAAAGGCCTTCATTGATTAATTTCTCATAAGATTTTACTTCTCCAGTTATTATTCCAACAAAAAGAGAAGGTTTGTTAGATGAAACTATGCGTTTGCAAAATCTGTGGGTAATTTGGTGTGAGGTTAATGCTTGACTTATTTCCTCCTCCTTGATTTCAATGTCAACATAGGATATAACTGCGGAGTAGGATTCCTTGTGTAATCGTGGTTGGTAGGTATTATTGGCGTGATTACTTCGTGTTTCATTGTAAGAAGTTATTTTATTTTCTTCTTCCAAGTGATTGAGAGCAGACTTAAGATTTTCTTCTGCATTATTTGATTTTATTATGAATCCCTGTTTCGTCCGGAAAATAATATCTTTCGTTTCTGGAAATACTTTTGTCCATTCATCCACAAGATGTAATCTAGACATTATTAATGGAGCTTGAATAAAGTATTTGTGTTTAAAATGTTTATGCGGTGTGAATTTGTGGTTAACTGGGTTGTTGCTGTTGTTATCGCTGTTATTATTGTTGCTGTTGTTGTTATTTGGTAGGTTATCTATTTCCATGTTGTTATCTGTCTTGATGATCCAGGAGTGGTTAGAGTTGTTTTCTGTGATCTGGCGGGTAACTGTGGTTCTATGAACTTGATGTCCGGTGATTTATTGTCGTTGACTTTTTTTGGGCCGTTTGTTATCGTTACTGCTTTTTTCTTTCGTTTCTTCCTGGAAGTTGGCTTATTTTGTGTTGGATTTTCTATTTCTTCCGAACAATTCGACGAATCGTAGCTTTGAGACATTTTATTTGCATAAAACGTCTCAAAATCAATAGCACTGTATGAGCTGGATTCCGAAATCTCTCTGAAATTCGAGAACAATCGAGAGCACCAACGAGATGTACACACCTGTTGGCTGCGCGACGACGAGTGCAAAAAATCGACATTTTTTGTTTTCACGAAACCCCCCCCTAATTATCTTCAGGGTATCGAAAAGAGACCTCTATGGAAATATCAGCTTCAAATAATAATATTTAGAGGTCGCTCATCAATTATTTTTATTTTCCCTACTAATAGAAGGGAAAAAATTTCCTTTTTCAATAAAAAATTTCTAGAGCAGAAACCAATAGACGGATTTCATTGGGTGATACATTTTCGTGTAGACAATCATATACTCTACAAAAATGACCCTTACGATATTTCGATAAAATGGCCCCTTCAGAAGTTATTCGATTCGATGCTAATATTGAGGTATTTTTTAAGAAAAAAATTATTTAAAAAAATCGATTCTGTTTGTTTTCACCAAACTCTTCTTCTAATTATTTTCAGGGTATCGAAAAAAGGCGTCTGTGAAGATATTAGCTTTGAATATTAATATTTAGAGGTAGCTCAGCGATGATTTCTATATCCGCTATTAATAGCAGGAAAAAAATTTTTTTTTTCAATAAAAAATTTTTTATTCACGAACCAATTGACGAATGCCACTATGTGATAAATTTTCGTTCAGGGAACTAGATGCTCTACGAAAATGTTTCATACGATATTCCGATAAAACCGCCAGTTCAAAAGTTATTCGAACTTTTTCTTCAAAAATACCTCTATATTAATACCTTGAGGTATTTCGGAAAAAAAGTTTAAATAACTTTTGAACGAGTGGTTTTATCGAGATATCGTATGGAACATTTTCGTATAGTTTCCAGTTCCCTACACAAAAATGTATCATACAGTGGAATCCGTCTATTGGTTCGTGAACAAAAAATTTTGTATCGAAAAAGAATTTTTTTTCCTGCCATCAGCAGCGAAAATAGAAACCTTCGATGAGCGACCTCTAAATATTAATATTCAAAGCTAATATTTTCACAGACGCCTTTTGTCGATGCCCTGAAGATGATTATAGGACGGGTTGCGTGAAAACAAGTAAAGTCGATTTTTTTGAATGGTAATTTTTTTCTTCAAAAATACCTCAATATTAGCATCAAATCGAATAACTTTTGAAGCGGCCGTTTTATCGAAATATCGTAAGGGACATATTTGTAGAGTATCTGATTGCCTACACGAAAATGTATCACACAAAGAAATCCGTCGATTGGTTTGTGTTCTAGGAATTTTTTATTGAAAAAAGAAAATTTTTCCCCTGCTATTAGTAGGCAAAATAGAAATAATTGATGAGCTACCTCTAAATTTTATTGTTTGGAGCTGATATTTTCACAGAGGTCTTTTTTCGATACCCTGAAGATAGTTAGGAGGGGGTTTCGTGAAAACAAAACAAGTCAATTTTTTTGAATCAGTCTAATATATATATATATATCTATGTGATTGATTGATAAAAATAAATATTTAACCTTGTTTATCTACTTTCTTTGTCTTTTCTAACAAAATAATGTCGTGTCCACTGTCGGATCCAAAAGAGAGATGTTGAACTATTTTTACTTTCATCACGTATAGAGCCTTAAATGGCCTTTTCGGAGTAGATTTGCCGCCTCTCTTTTCTCTGAATAACGACCCGCGTCTTCGTGGACATAAATTCAAGCTGTGCAAGGAAAACTTCAAAACTACGACCAGGCAACACACTCTTTCCAACCGCATTTTCCATGAGTGGAACCCTCTTCCTGCGCGTAGTGGACTCACCATCTGTTAATTGTTTCAAGAACCGTTCCGACGAACTGTTTCAGTGACACCATTTTCACTTCTTCTCCTCAGTGTTACATTTTTTTTTCTTCTGGTTTTTTTTTATAAATTGTTATATGAGTTTATAGGTATCTTAACTCTTACTATGAATTAATAATAATAATAATAATAATAATAATAATAATAATAATAATAATAATAATAATAATAATAATAATAATAATAATAATAATAATAATAATAAATCCTCAGGGACTCTGGAAATATCCCGGAGTACGGGTTTAGCGATCCCGAGGTACCCGAGCTGTACCGGTGATGGGGCTAGCAACCCCATCACTGTGACTTCATAATCGCTCCTGTTATCACTAGGAAGCAAGCCTCGGATGCTACTGGCGGTGCGACTGCGCCAGCTAGCGGGACCGAACAGTCACTAGCGGTAACGTGTGGAGCGAGTGGCACGCGCCCGCGAATTGGATCCACAAGGCCAAGAATTAGGGACACCGAAATTGGTATTGGAGTTCCAGGCTTGGATAATCCCATACAGGATATTCCCGCCAGATCTCCGATGGTCCGAATTAGGCGTATGCGCTGGAGTAGACAAGATAATATTGATCTTATGCGCGCATACTATCTTGTGACCAACGCTGAACAGGACAGAACGAATTACAGGAACAGACTACACGAATACTGGCAAACACATAGGCCCGACTTTAATCGAGATCCACAGCAGCTTTCTGACCAAATAAGATCAGTTATCAGGCGGAAAGTCCTATCAGAGGCTGAGCTTCAAGAACTGAAAACAGAGGCCATTTTATTAGTGAGCGGAGATACAGGCGAAGAACATCAAGAACCAACTCGTAGCCACAGAAGATCTACAGTCTATGAAATTCGCCCTGAGGAAATACCTGCGGAACTGAGTAGTGCCCTAGAGTCCAACCTTATGAGCTATGCCGGTATTCCATTGGAAAACAGACCGAGGCTGCAAAAAATAAAATATTCAAAAACTGCTAAAGAGACAGTCATTGCAGTGAATAAGGCTATGGAAAAAGTACTTGCCACATGTACAACTATTGAAGACACCTGCCATTTAGTTTACTGTGCTGCGTATTCTGTGCTAGAAATGCTGGGAACTCCACCTAAAAGAACAAAAAAGAGAATAATATGTGATAATCAAGAACCACCTTGGGTAAGGCGACTAAAATTCAAAATAAGCACGTTGAGGAAAGAAGTCGGAAGAATTCATGCATTCTTCAATACTACGAACCCCTCCTCTAAGATAAAGAGAGTTATAGTTAACATCTGTAAAAAGCTAAAAACTAAGCATTACTTACCTGAGGCAACAAAGGCGCTGGAATCACATTTGGAGAACCTGAAACAGAGAATAAGAGCTTTAGCTAATCGTCTGCGGAGATACACTGAGCGAGTAGCTCGTTACACCCAGAATCTATCATTTCAACGGAACCAGAGGCTATACTACCGGTCGTTAGAAGAAAGGCAACAGAATTCTGAAAAAAAGATTGTAGGCAAAGATCAAATGTATGAGTACTGGGAGCGGCTATGGGGAAATTCGAAAGTCCACGATAGAGCAGCGTATTGGATAGAAGAGGAAAGAGAAAGGATGGAATTGATACGAGAAATGCCACACATTCAAATATCCGTAGAAGATACCACGGTAGCAATAAACAAATTGGCCAATTGGAGATCACCAGGATGTGACAACATTCAGGCATACTGGTGGAAACACTTCAACTGCGTTCACAGCATCCTCAGTAAACAATTCAATGAGGCTCTCGAAAATCCTTCGAAAATACCACCATTTTTCACCGAAGGAATAACTTACCTTCTTCCAAAAAACAAAGACGTTGACAACCCCCAGAATTTCAGACCTATTACGTGCCTACCGGTTGGCTATAAGATCTTTACATCCATTATTGCAGGGAAAATAAATGACCATTTAACCAACAATAATATAATGGCATGGCAACAAAATGGCTGCAAGGCCAAAGCGAAGGGCAGCAAGGAATGGTTGATTCTGGATTCTGTGGTGGCAAATCACGCAAGAGTAAAGAAGAGAAACCTCTCGGTTGCCTGGATAGATTACAGGAAGGCATTTGATTCCGTACCCCATTCGTGGTTGATTCAGGTGCTTGAAGTCTACAAGATTGATGAAGGAGTGGTTGGAGTGCTCAAACACCTGATGAGCAGCTGGAAAACCAGTTTAACTTTAGATATAGGTCAAGTGCATTACAAAACTAGTGAAGTGCAAATAAAGAGAGGTATATTCCAGGGAGACAGCCTTAGCCCACTGTGGTTCTGCATGGCTGTAAACCCCTTGAGTACCATGCTGGAATCTAGTACATATGGCTATATCATATCACGAAGACCCGCGTTAAAAATGAGCCACCTCTTATTTATGGACGACCTGAAGGTTTACGCAGCCAACCCAGAACAGCTAAAGGGACAACTCGAACTCGTCTCTAAATTCAGCCGGTCAATCTCGATGGAGTTTGGATTGGAAAAGTGTGCATTTGTGCACATAAAGGGAGGAAAAATACAGAACTCGAGTAATATAACTCTTCTGGACTCGAGTAGCTTTACGCCTTTGCCCTTGTTGGACAAATATAAATATTTGGGGATACAACAGACACTCAACATAGACCACAAGGAGACGAAAAAATTGTTTGAGGACCACTTGAAGCGAAGACTCAACCTCATTTTGAAATCTTACCTTTACTCTTCAGCAACAACAACAGCAATCAATACATGGGTAATGCCAATTGTTAAGTATAGCTTCGGTATTGTGAAATGGAGTCCAACAGATCTAGATAATCTGGATAGGCTTATTCGAACAACACTCACAAAAAACCGGCAACACCATCCGAATTCATCAGTGAGTAGACTATATGTTCCAAGAGACAGGGGGGGCAGAGGAATGAAAAATCTAAAACAGGCACACAACAAAGAATGCGAAAAATTGTTCACTTACCTCAAATCCATCGAACACCCAATTTACATAGCACTTGCAAGATTGGATGAGAACCTCACTCCTCTGAATCTTGCAAGGGAAAATCCACCTGTAACAGAAAAGAAAAATTACACTGCAGAGCTGGAAGAAACGTGGAAGGGGAAGGAACTACATGGCCGCTTCTATGCAATGCTACACGCGAATAACACCGACGCGAAAATGTCAACTCTATACTTAAGCCGCGGTGTTCTAATGATGGAGACGGAGGGCTTCTTGTCGGCTATTCAGGATCAAGTGATTGCAACACGCAACTATAGGCGCTACATTCTACATCAGGAAATACCAACTGACCTATGTAGAATGTGTCATGAAAGACCGGAATCGATCCAACACCTTACATCTGGATGCTCCTATCTCGCCCCAAAGGATCATAAGAATAGGCACGACGATGTCGCAAAGGTCTTTCATCAAGAAATTATGATCAAATATGGAAAACTTACAGAAAAAATGCCATATTATAAATACCAACCGAAAGATCAATTCGAAAACGATGAAGTCAGAGTATACTGGGACAAAACGATCATCACAGACAAGCAGGTTTTGCATAACAGACCAGATATACTATTAATTCAAAAGCTGAAGAAGGAGGCGCAGATTATAGACATCACTATTCCAAATGATCATAACATAGGAGAGGCAAGAACAACGAAACTCACCAAGTATATAGACCTCGCACATGAAATAAAGGCCATTTATCAGCTGAAACAAGTTTCCGTTCATCCTCTGATAATCTCGGCAAATGGACTCGTTGAACTGAATCTGAAAAAAGAACTGACAAAAATAGGATTGAATGAAGTAGAGAAGACCATACTTACGGCACAGAAGGCTGCAATCCTGGGAACGTGTAGAACTGTCCGGCGTGTGTTAACGAACGATTGAGCTGTTGATTCATGCGAATCCCAGCTTAGTTGGAAACCACCCCACGAAAGTGTGATTAAAAAAAAAAAAAAAAAAAAAAAAAAAAAAAAAAAAAAAAAAATAATAATAATAATAATAATAATAACCCGGAACCCACACGGGTTCCCACGGTATATCCTGCCAGTCGTAAGAGGCGACATAAAGGATCTCCGATGGGGTTAACCTCCCCGGAGGATGGTTTAATGGGTTCCTGTAACTAGAAGTCAGGCCTCGGATGCCGGTAGGGCAGGCGTTACCCTTGCCGGCGGGACTGATCAGCGCCTAGCTGGAAGCAGTGGAGTGAGTGGCGCTGCCCAGCGAACTGGAACCACAAGGCCCGCATCTTCTTCGAACAATGTTCCAACAGATGATCAAGTGGAATCAAGCTTGGATACCTTAGGCAATGAGGTTCCCGCTGAAACAACAAGAGGAATTATGCGCATGCGCTGGACAAGAAATCTTAATATAGATTTGATGCGCGCATACTATACGGCTGCAGAGATGGAAACCAATAAAACACGCTATAGAGACAGATTGGAAGAGATGTGGAAACAAAAATACCCCAGTAGCACCCTTACTGCGCAGAGACTTTCAGATCAAGTCCGTTCAAACGACATCAAACGTGGTCTCAGAAGGCGATCACTGGGGACACGTGGGAGCATTATTGTCGAGGAGTCTTGGGGCCGCAACGGAGAGGATGATGAGGACACAAACCGAGAACCAGAGGTGAACGAGACGCAAACTGAACCTGATGAAGGAATATCCAACGTGTTTCTCGAGCAGGATTTTAAATATAGGGGCATACCACACGAACTAAGACCAAGACTGCCGAAGCTGAAAATAACTAGCGAAATGAAGCATGCCATAGGACAAATGAACAAATATGTCCAGAAAACCATTCATGAGAGTAGAGACTTGTCGGACACCTGTCACAGAGTGTACTGTGCTGCTGCGGCGATAAGTTCAGTTTACGTGAAAAACTGGCTAAATACTGAACCCAATGTGGGGCCTGGATCGGATAAACCACCTTGGGAGAAAAGACTGGAGAAAAAGATAAACAACTCACGCGCTATCATAGGAGTCTTATACAACTATTTGAAATCAGCAAATCCCAGTCAAAGAATTACAAACAAAGTCAATGAATACGTTTGGAGACTGAAACTACGACCTCAAGACCCTGCATTTCATCAAAAACTGACTGTACACCTCGACACACTAAAACAAAAAATATCTGCATTAGGAAACAGACTGAGACGATATCGTATTAGATCCAGAAGATACAGAGAAAACAGTTTATTCGCACGAGACCAAAAGAAATTCTATCGAAGTATTGAACCAAACAAAAATGAAAATCATGAAATCACTATATCACAAGACGAATTAACGCAGTACTGGTCTAAAATTTGGGAGAGAGCTGAAAATCACGAGGAGGATGCTTGAGTGTATTATAAAAATCGAGAACGGGAATGCCAGGATTCCAAACATGATGAACAATAGAATATCCGCAGAAGATCTAAGAAAGGCAACCAGCGTTTTGAAGAATTGGGCTGCTTCGGGAGTTGATGGGATATACAATTTCTGGTGGAAATCTCTGACGGGAACCCGTGAGGTATTGGCTGCCCAGTTCCGGAAAGCACTGGGAAACCCCACAAGCATTCCCCCGTTTATGACATTGGGAATTACTTATATGCTACCAAAGAGTGAAAATCTGGGGGACCCGAAGAATTACCGCCCTAATACTTGCCTACCTTCAATCTATAAGATCTTTACATCTGTTATTCGCACAAAAATCGATGAATTCCTGAAAATTAATAAAGTTTTAGCATGGGAACAGGGTGGATGTAAATCGCGATCGAAAGGGTGTAAAGAACTACTAATAGTCGACTCCATAATATCTAGACAAGTGAAAACCAAACGCAGGAAGCTTTCGGTAGTCTGGATTGACTACCAGAAGGCGTTCGACTCTGTGCCACATACCTGGCTCATGAAGGTACTGCGCATATATAAAATAGACCCAACAATAACTAAAGTATTGGAACACCTTATGAAAAATTGGCGAACAACTTTGTGCCTTGGTCAAAGCAAGACCAGGGAGATATTTATCAGAAGGGGAATATTTCAGGGTGATGGATTGAGTTTATTGTGGTTTTGCTTGGCATTGAACCCGCTCAGTGATCTCCTGCTCGATAATGGCTGTTACTATAACATTGGTGGAGAAGCAAAACTTAACCACCTATTCTATGTAGACGATTTGAAGCTCTTCGCAAAAAATAAACAACACCTCATAGGCTTGTTAGAAACTGTAAAGCGATATTCGGCGTCCATAAAGATGACAATGGGTTTGGACAAGTGTGCAGTGTTACATGCAGAAGGGGGGAAAGTAATTGAGACTGAGAATCTTACACTCATGGATGGGATCACTTCGTTCAGAGCCCTGCATCCACAGGAAGCATACAGGTATCTAGGTTTCCAGGAAGGTTTGACGGTGAACGACACAAACAATAAAGAAACGGCGAAGAAGGAATTCATGAATCGTTTGAAAGCAATATTATGTTCTTACCTGAATGCTAAAAATAAGATCACAGCCATCAAAACCTGGGCTGTTCCGGTCGTTTCGTACACGTTCGGGATGCTCCATTGGTCGAAGACGGAGATCTTGGAATTGGACCGCCGTGTTCGTACTGTCTTCACTAAATATCGGATGCATCATCTTAAGTCGGCAGTCGAGAGATTGTATTTACCACGTGCTGAAGGCAGCAGGGGACTTCTGAGCTTTGAAGATCTTGAAGAGCGTGAGAGATATAATCTGAAGAAATATTTTCATCTAGTCACTTACCTTTTTACGTGTCCCTTGTGGAGCACGACGCTGGGTTATCGCTGCTGGATCTCTCGGTTGTTGAACCTGTGAAGGAGAAATACAAGGAGAGGTTGCTCGCACGGTGGCGGTCTGAACAAATACATGGGCGCTTTTATAGTAGTCTTAACCAGGAGGTGGTCTCCCAGACGGCTAGTAATACATACCTTACATCCGGTTACTTATTTCCTGAAACCGAGGGTGCACTTCACGCCATTCAAGATCAAGTTGTTCCCACAAAATACTACCGGAGGCACATTCTAAAACAACAAGTTGATAACACCAAGTGCAGATTGTGTAACATGGCTGGGGAAACAATACAACATTTGATTTCGGGATGTGCAACGCTTGCACATCCTATGGCCTATGTGGACCGCCATGACAATATGGGTAAAGTGCTACACCAAGCAATAGCACAGAGTAGGGGGCTTGTGGGGAGCAACATGCCATATTATAAGTATTCACCACAGCCGATCCTTGAGGATACAGAAACAAAAATTTACTGGAACACGGCTATAATTACGGACAAAACAGTAAAAAACAACAAACCCGATCTAGTTTTTGTCGAAAAGAAATTGAAAGTCTGCTACATCCTCGACTTTTCGGTTCCCCTGGATGACAACATTGATAGGGCCTACAATGAAAAAAAAAGTGAATATGAACACCTAGGCGACTGTATAAAAGATCAATGGCATATAGAGAAGATCATTAAAATGCCTATAATAATTTCAGCAAACGGTTTAGTACACCGAAAAACTGTCAAACATCTAGAAGAGTTTAATTTAGACAAAGGTGTGCTGAACTGGATGCAGAAGACGGTGATATTGGGGACTACAGCTATTGTGCGTCGAATAATTTCTAGCTCGTAGCAAGCATACTAGCCTTGGGACCTAGTCCCCGGCAAAGTACTGTTGTCACAATCCTGCACGCGCAGTGGAAAAAAAAATAATAATAATAATAATAACAATCACATCTGTTTTACGTTGACGACCTTAAGCTATATGCCCCTGACAAAAACAAAATATCTTCGCTCTTAGAAACTACTGCTATCTTTTCCAATGATATAAAAATGCAATTTGGCCTACATAAATGTTCGTCACTCATTGTGAAAAGAGGAAAAATCATGGAAACAAAAAATATAGACTTAACTGTTAACAATATAACATTTCCTGCACTGGCCGAAAACGAATCTTATACATACTTGGGAGTAAAGGAGACACTTACACATAATACGGACGAAATGAAGGAGAATATAAGGAATAAATATAAGGAAAGGCTAATAAAAATCATGCGAACGCAATTAAATGCTAAAAATAAGATAAAAGCTCTCAACACCTAGGCAGTACCCATTTTGACATACTCCTTTGGAGTCATACAGTGGACCACAACAGACATACAGGCACTTGACAGGTTAACCAGAAGAACACTCACAAACAACAGAGCATTACATCCTAACTCCGCCATCGAGGGATTGTACTTACCTAGGAAACAAGGAGGACGAGGCCTTATCAACATAGAAGCAACACACAACATTCAAATACAGAATCTGCAAACATACTTCAACCAGAAGGAAACTTATTCACAATTACATGCAGCCATCAAACGGGCAGACAAAGGATACACCCCACTCAGCACCCACGTACAGATAGAACAAGTAGACAAGAGCACACTGATAACAAATCTCATACAAGCATGGGAAGGCAAACAATTACACGGCAGATTCAAGTGCGACCTCAACAGACAACACGAACTCTCTACGAAATGGATTGAGTTAGGACAATTATATATAGAAACAGAAGGTTTCATGTGTGCGATACAGGACCAAGTCATACCAACACGGAACTATCAGAAATATACAATGAAGACCCGCATGGACAACGACAAATGCAGAATGTGCAAAGCAACATCAGAAACAATCCAACACATTACATCAGGATGCCCAAGCTTAGCACCAACAGAGTATTTAAATAGACACAATTTCTCTGCTGAAATTCTTCATAAATACTTAGTCCAGAAATTTGAAATAAAGACGATAGACGAACCATATTACAAATACACACCTGAACCAGTCAACGAGAATCAGGAATACAAAGTATATTGGGACAGAGCAATGATAACAGACAAAACAACCATGAATAATAGACCGGACAGAGTGATAATAAATAAGATTGATAAGACCACAACTTTAATTGATATTGCACACCCCCTGGATCCTAACCTACAAAAAACAATAACAGAAAAAATCAGGAAATACACAGACATTGCCGAAGAAATAAAGTCAATGTGGAAGATGGAAAAGGTTTATATACTACCCATTGTCATTTCGGTCACAGGACTCATACCATCGGAGCTGCCGAAAGAATTGAAAAAACACGACTTGCCTGCACATTGGATAACAGAAATGCAGAAATCAACGGTAATATATAATAATATATAATATATATATATATATATATATATATATATATATATATATATATATATAAATATTTATATTCTTCTGAATAAGAGAGCTAAAATAATACAATAAATGTTGAAACAAAAAGTACCCCTAAGCTGAGGTAAAAAAAAAGGAACGGGGTACCATATCATTCTTCGTATGATACTATAGTATCATACGATACTATCATCACTAGTATCATACGATACTATAGAGCCAGGGGAAAAAACCTCAGCCGAAAAAACCTGTCTCCCCGTTAAAAAAATGAAATAAAATTGTTGTATCTGAATATTCTATATAGAAGGACATCACGATTATCGGAACGGCTCTCCAACGGATTTCCAAACACAAACTCCCACCTGAAAATAAAAAAAGATAGAACAGCAAGAGAATTCAATTTATACTTCATCAAATTGATCTGAAATTTTCAACCCATTGCAAAAATGAGTTTGATATATTGTGTATGGCTCTAATGCCATCTTGGAATTTATAAATCGAACAATTATTAATTAGGTGTTCAACTGTTTCCTCTGATTCACCACATTCACAACTAGGACTATCAACCGAATTCCACTTGAAAAGCATGCTATTGGTACGACCATGACCTGTTCTTATTCGATTAAGAAGGGACCATGTAAGATTGTGTAATGTCTCCTCGTAAAAAAATAACATAAAATATTAAATATCAGGAAAATCTTGAAAGACATCAGTGTAATCATCTTCATGTTATCCATCGATGGGCTCAGATAAACAGATTCTCTCCAAAACGGCTCGCAATTCTTAATCTGAAATGAAAAATGACAAAAACAGAAAAGAAACCGATTATTCAGAATAAATCAAATTATTTTGAAATTAACCACTTATTTTAGAAATACATTTGTTACTTTAATAATAATAATAATAATAATAAGAAGAAGAAGAAGCTTGTTAGAAACTGTAGAGCGATATTCGGAGTCCATAAAGATGACAATGGGTTTGGACAAGTGTGCAGTGTTACATGTAGAAGGGGGGAAAGCTATTGAGACTGAGAATCTTACACTCATGGATGGCATCACTTCGTTTGGAGCCCTGCTTCCACAGGAAGCATACAGGTATCTAGGTTTCCAGGAAGGTTTGACGGTGAACGACACAAACATTAAAGAAACGGCGAAGAAGGAATTCATGAATCGTTTGAAGCAATATTATGTTCTTACCTGAATGCTAAAAATACCTGGGCTGTTCCGCTCGTTTCTAACACGTTCGGGGTGCTCCATTGGTCGAAGACGGAGATCTTGGAATTGGACCGCCGTGTTCGTACTGTCTTCATTAAATATCAGATGCATCATCCTAAGTCGGCATTTGTATTTACCACGTGCGGAAGAGCGTGAGAGATATAATCTGAAGAAATATTTTCAATCTAGTCACTTACCTTTTTACGTGTCCCTTGTGGAGCACGACGCTGGGTTGTCGCTGCTGGATCTCTCGGTTGTTGAACCTGTGAAGGAGAAATACAGGGAGAGGTTGCTCGCACGGTGGCGGTCTAAACAAATACATGGGCGCTTTTATAGTAGTCTTAACCAGGAGGTTGTCTCCCAGACGGCTAGTAATACTTAATTTACATCCGGTTACTTATTTCCTGAAACCGAGGGTGCACTAAAACAACAAGTTGATAACACCAAGTGCAGATTGTGTAACATGGCTGAGGAAACAATACAATGTGGATCGGTTTAGTACACCGAAAAACTGTCAAACACATAGAAGAGTTTAATTTAGACAAAAGTGTGCTGAACTGGATGCAGAAGACGGTGATATTGGGGACTACAGCTATTGTGCGTCGAATAATTTCTAGCTCGTAGCAAGCATACTAGCCTTGGACCTAGTCCCCGGTAAAGTACTGTTGTCGCGATCCTGCACGCGCAGTGAAAATTATAATAATAATAATAATAATAATATCTTTACTACAACTCTTTACACTCTTCAGATTCCTAACCACTGGCAGAAGAAAAAAATTATTATTAGGGAGGGACTGCGCCGTGCAACAGGAAGATCTCTCATCCCCAAAATGCTCGGTAATGCCGAACGAGGCGATGTTTGAAAAGTACCTCCCGAAAGTTTCAGCCATCTCCTCAGGGTCAGAAAGAACCCGGTCATCAACATTCAGAACAATTCTGTCCGAGGATATGCCTCCACCTATTTCTCCCCTGATCAAATTCCAAATTGTTTTATTTTTATGCAAAACAATTATATTTACTAGTCTTTAAGAGTGTGGAGTATTCCTTTTTAGCCGTTTAGTATCGAATTCTTGATTCCCCGGTTTTCAGATTTTGAAATACCTAATGGAGTTTCTTTAATTCTTCGCCTGCCTGACTTATCGCATTCGTCATCCAATCAGGATGCTGACTTATGGTAGGGCAGATACGCTAAACAGGGCATGTTGAATCAAGTAATGCGGTTAAAATACTAAAAAAATCTACGTCAATATCGGCAATGCTGTAGATGATATCGAAGTCTACGCCATCCGTCAATAAGGACAAATCTCCAAAATATAATTGATTTTGGTAGTACAAGTATAGCCGTGTTTGTTAGTAAATACTTCAAGTTGATTGATTTTATTAGACAATCCTTGGGCATTAACCTGTACCATCTTCAAATTTTCATGTCTGTCAACTGACTGCGTAGGAACAACCGAGGGAACAACGAGCTCACCGTTCAAATCTTGTTGATTGTCAGGCCTCGTTTCATAAAAAACCGATTTACAGCGACTCCTTTCAGCCAAAAGAAGGGATTCATCGCTTCACCTAGAAATTCTTCATGAATGCTGACTCAGAATGAGGAGTAGACATTTGGTTTTCTTGATGTTAGCTTCTCACAAGAGAGAACAGGAATCCGCTGACCAAAAAAGTCCTGAAGTTTCAGGACTAAAAGCACATACCTATACACGCACCGGCGAACTGCAGTCCGGTAGATCGTAGAGTTTTGTTATCACTAAACATGCACAGATAATCGATAACTCCAGACCGCCATATTCGTCAAATCGTTTGGAAAACTACCTTGTGTAAAGCGATTCCTTCAGATCCCATCGACAGTTCATTTTCGATATTTTACAGCCAAAATGGGCGATCCGGCTACTGGGATCCATTTTATAAGTGAATTTCTCTATTTCAGTATCGTGATGAGTTCATAACAGTATTGAAAGTAGTGCTGTAATGAAACTCATTGCAGCATTGTTTTCAGTTATATTTTTTGTTTTGTGGTTGTCAGTACTGACCTCCGATCTACTCAATTTTCGAATCAAAGCAATTCTAATTCCGTGATCTGTCAAATTTCTTAAGTCACACCAACTGCCTAGCTGCAATACAAAAGTCACTAATCGGAATTTTCATTTGATATTCGAGAGTATTTCACAAATAGAGAACATATCGTCTAATACTCGTTGCAGAAGGCAATTCCAACACTCATGCTTTCGTGTTGGAATAGGACGTTTTTTTAACGATTCAATTTCTTTAGTGGAATATAAGGTAATTTCACCAACAATTTCCCCTTTCAAAGCTAGGAGATCGTCCCTAGCAACTGGAATTTCTCAACAGATCGAATTGTTTCAGTGATGCATCTGTCACTTATTTCGGCTAGGCAACATTTATCACATTTCCAGTTTAATATACCTTCATCCTCTCTAATTTGGTTGAATTCTTCAATAGACATCTCAACACAATTAATATAAAAATTACTCTCTCAAGTAGAACAAATAATTTAATCGTCGTATCTATTAATCTTGTTTGAACATCGCGAGCAACAAATACCTCGACCGCTCGACATGAGAGCTATATTTTTTTACTTTATAATTAATTGTCGAATTTATCCAGTTTTTGCACCGAAGTGTAACACATATATTGTAATTGGTTACAAGAAGTCCTCAACTGTTATGTCAAAAGTTCAAGAATTATAGCCCTTTTTTAACAAAAGGATAGCTGTACGAATGTACCCCATGTATGGGGTACGTTTGTAAGTTGGTGGGGTACTTTCGTACACCATGGGGTAGATTCATACAGGGTAATTAAAAAACAAATTAAAGTCGTTTAATTCTTGATAACTTTTATCCAATAACCAACGTAACAATATGTACTTGACACATAGTCTATAAATCTTTTTTCATGAAAATAACAAAAAGTAAAATCATTCACTTGCCGTCTTTATCGCATTTCAACGTGTGGTTTATACTGTGTATGTCTCTTTTATTTTTTTTTTTTTGTTGGTATATTGTACTTACTATTGTGGACGTGCCGTCAAATCAAGTTGAAGAGAAGATATTTCTTTTGAGATTCAATATATGAAATTAATGTATATGTGTATTCTTTATTGATAGATCATGTAAATATTTGATGGTAGATATTTTTACATGTATTTTAAAATGCTAATCGTGTCTACGATTTTCATTCATCTTTGAAGGTGTCACGGTTTAAAAATAAATCGGCTGTTTAATTCCACCTTTCGCCACCCTGTGCAGACGCCGCTGTAGTTTGGAATCGAGTAACCCGATTATTTGCGATGTTTTTAAATTCACATTCATATGTCGAATATAATGTGTCGAGAATAATTCGAGATCAGATGGTTTAGCTTCGCTGTGAGATAAGCATATTCGTTTTTACCAGAGTATTTTCACAAGGAATTAAAGCAGAGAAATCAGATTGTTTTTCGAATAACGTTACCTTTTTCTTAGCTGAAAGACAATTTGTAATTGACTTTGTCGGATTTATCTGTTACAAACTACAACAAGAAGCCGCACAACATCCAGAGGCTGTTTCTTACGGGCGATTTGCACCTTTTTTATGAGATCCTGTTGTATGGCACAACTGCACTGTGATTTGTGATTTTCGAAATTATCGGGGAAATGGAAACCAAATTCTACGTTTTCTGAGCTCTTCAGAGACCATAAGATTCAGGGAAAACTGTGGTCGATAGAACCCAGAGTTCATGAGGTCAGATCGTATTTGGAACCTATAACACCGTATAAATTCCGAATTCCTCAGTTATTTCTATAAATATTATCTTGTAAAATCTTAATGAAAACTGAGTGTTAGGTTACACAAAGGTACTTTGATTTTTATCTACTCTCCATTACTTATTTTATATTTTTTTTCTCTTTCACTTTTCAACTTCTCAAATATCCTTTGCATGAATTGGTTGAGGCTTTCGCGGCCATCGTTCAATGTGACATGTTCTTTCGAGCATTTAGGCCGCCGTCGTAGATAAGTTCTCGACGTTTCGCCAGTTCGAGTAGCTGTTTAAAATATGCCTTACATCATCCTATTTCACCTTCAACCAGGAAATATACGAACAAACCGATGGAATATCAATGGGTAATCCACTGGCCCCAGTGATAGCGAACTACTTCATGGAGAAATTAGAAGAGAAAACTCTGAATACCGCACCTCTCAAACCGAAAGTATGGTTTCGATATGTAGATGACACATTCGTCATATGGAGTCATGGAAGAGAAAAGCTCAATGAATTTCTGACACACATAAATAACATGCACTCAAGTATACAGTTCACAATGGAATAAGAAGACCAAAACAGAAATTTGGCTTTCCTTGATGTACTTGTCACACGGAAGGAAACTACTCTAGGACACACTGTATACCGAAAACCTACACACACGGACAGATATCTACAGAACACCTCAAATCATCATCCATGCCAACGTAAAGGGATAATCAAAACGCTAGTCGACAGAGCGAGAAGAATTTGTGAGCCAGAACAACTAGCAACCGAGTTAGAACACTTGAAGCGCGCTCTCATGGCTAACGGCTACACGAAAAACGACATCGATAGATACATCAAACAAAGGCCTGAACACAACAACGACAATGTATCACGTCGCCAAGAATCGGAAACAAAAGCATTCTTGCCGTTTATTCCACGGGTGACAGATAGAATCGGACGAATTCTGGGGAAACATAACATTAAGACAATATTCAAACCGTCGAAGAAGATCAAGGACCATCCCAACTCCCCCAAGGACAGAAGGGATACACTCAGTACACCAGGTGTATACCGAATTCCGTGCAGCTGTGGAAGTGTATATATCGGTACAACGAAGCGATCCATCAATACCAGGATCAAGGAACACAAGGCCAATTGTAGACTGGGTCATTCAGAGAAATCCGCCGTCGCAGAGCACACACTGAACAACACGAATCATGCAATAGAATTCGACAAAACCCAAGTGTTGTGCACCACTACCGCATACTACCCCAGGCTCTACAGGGAAGCAATCGAAATTCATAAACACCCAACGAATTTCAATAAATCGGAGGAATCTTTGAAAATCAATAGAACATGGGTGCCAGTACTCAAAAACACAAAACCACTTCCCTATAATAATAACCGGGTTCATAAAGTGAATGAAGATCGGGAACCGGTTGTGAACCGGTCGGACACCGGCGCGCGTTCGTTATCGGGACGGGACCGGTCAAGCGCAGCCACGCCCCCCGACCGAGGTTATATAAGGAAGTACAATCTGCGTCCCCGTCACACTCAGGCAGTTCAGTCCAGTGAGAACATCTCCTGAAATATAACTCCTGAAGATGCCAGACACTCGAACTGGCGAAACGTCGAGAACTAATCTACGACGACGGCCTAAATGCTCGAAAGAACATGTCATATCCTTTGCATATTTCGTAATTTCGAGCAAAGTGGAAACAAACTGTTAAATTTTTTTGTTTGACCCACCCCTACTCTCCGACTGAGGGGCACCTTTTTTAGTTATTATTAGGGGTTGAGATTAGCCTTGATAAATTTCCTTAACCACCGTGATAAAGGCTATGTCCATTCATCTTCTTTATTATTCATCTCTATCCTCTATCATTTTTATATTTTTTGTTTTTACATAGTCATTCAGAATAACTTTCAAAAGAAATTTTTTCAGGTATGGTTACTAACAAAGGCGAAGCAAATTCCAGACTACAAACAAATTTTTTGTGAGAACATCAATTCACCTGTTATGGATCTCAATCCTTCAACTCTCTGTCAAAGTACATCGGATTGGACGGATTATATTTACTATATCATATCTATTCAAACTCTTCTGTTAGTTGGACTGATTGCCAAAGTTTTTTATGATTACTGGATTTTCAAAACTGCAGGATACTTGCCATGGCCTGCAAGTAAAATGCCGAAAATGCCTTGTGATTGGCTTTGTGAGTGAAGAAGTTGAACTTATTCAATTCGATGTTATGAGATTGAATAAGTTTAGTTTCACCTATTTCGGATGAGTTATAATGTATATTGTTCGTTGTATTCAAGTGCCATTAAAAAGGAATGAATCT
Organism: Hippodamia convergens; assembly: GCA_038502775.1. NCBI lineage: Eukaryota > Metazoa > Arthropoda > Insecta > Coleoptera > Coccinellidae > Hippodamia > Hippodamia convergens. The sequence goes on along the minus strand of JAVSIQ010000842.1, from coordinate 391,389 downwards.
TATTGTTTCAAAATGGAGAATATTTTTACTCAAATATATTTTATATGTGGTCTTGAAATTTTATCTTGTCCCATTCCTTATCGACTTTCAATTTGTGACTTGTGGAGGATTAGTGTATGAAATTCAAGAAAACGACTTAGAACAGCTTAACAATTTATTTAAAAAAAAATTTCGACGGCTATGCAAATTTTCATCATCGTTAAGCGAGTCTGGGTGTCGTAAGGGACGAAGAGGAAAAATTGGGGGAATGCCCGCTTATTGGCAGTTGTTTGGCATGGATTGATCCAGGAGATCAAGTTTTGGATGCTTGTATCAAGAAGTGAATACGTCGTAGTCAAGAGCTTGTCTGGTTTGGATGATCCAACGCGCTGCCGAGCGTTTTGATCAGAATTTCGTGAAGATGATTTAATAGGGGTAAGTTCGCATCACGAAGGAGTTGGGCGTTGCGAACGATCCAGGGAGCATTGAAGGCGGTCCTTAGAAATTTTCGTTGAAAGATTTCCAATCTATTCAATTGCTGTTGAGAGTGTGTACCCAGCAAGCAACTGCGTAAGAAATAGTCGGTCTGATGAATGACCTGTGAAGAATCAACTTATTGTGAACAGACATATGGCTGCAGCGGCAAAACATCGGTGAAAGTTGAGCGGATACAATTTTGCCCTTTTGAATTGCTTGATCGGTGAGCTGATTGAATGTCGGCTCTCGATCTCTAATAACTCCCAGGTATTTAACTTGAGATTGCCAGGGAATGTCTTTTCCGAACAAATGGACGTTACCGTAGGGTTGGACTCTTCTCCATGTTAGGAGAACTGCGTTAATCTTTTCGGGATTGACCTTGATCAGCCATTTGGAGCACCATTCATTCAGAATATCCACAAAATCTTGAAGATATTTTGTAGCTAGACGGGGACATTTAGATCTGGCTAAGATAGCTGTGTCGTCTGCATACACAGCTAATGAAGTTTCTGTAAGCCGGCTCTACCGGAGCCATAATCGACACTTCGGAATTTTGTTGGTTGAACTTTTCTAGGACACGCCCATTTAGGTTTTTGCTTCTGCTATTCCATTGCGGGCTGTTAGCGATGAAATCTCCAGCTACTATGGTCAGTATATTGTCGTTGTAGATGATACGAAGATTTTCTTCTAGTAGTTGACGTCCGGGGCTCGGGCTGTTGTAGCACTGAACGTTACGTAACGAACCGTTATTCGTGGATACAATTATTCCATTCGCTTGCAAATGTTGCGAATTTGGGATATGTGAAATATAGTGTCTGATTGCATTAGTTACGTAGATTGCGGTAGTTCCGCCATTTTCAATGGGACTTTCAGATCGATGCAAGGAAAATCCTGGTATGTTCGGATCAAGGTTGGTAGTTCGGAAACGAATTTCACTCAATAGGATGGCATCTATACCATCGCTGTTGATGAATTCTTCTAACTCGTTTCTACCTGCTTGGAGTCCGCATTTCAGAAGGCGATCTGTAAGCGAAAAGAATCAGGTTGGTTGTTCGACATAACTCAGTCGATTTTAGGATTTGTTTCAAATTGATTCAAATTCAAATTGAGGTGTACTACAAAAGTGGAAAAATGCGAGCAGTAGGAATTGTGATCAAATGGCAGAAGATTCGAAGAATCCACAATCAGCTACGTCATCTTCATCATCGAATCAAACAATCAACAGTCAAAAATGAATGCCAATATGGAAATTCCGTCAGAAATGAATTTCAAAGAAATCTAGCTCACAATTATCGATTCTTCAAACAAAAATTCCAAATTTATTTGGATGCGTCAAGATAAACGAAATTGCACTCGAAATATAATATGATTGGTGATAACGCACTAGAAACTCGAACGGAAACTATGAAGAAAATGACGAAGATCACATCGATAAATTCGACAAATTTTTTTGCCACATATTAATGTTACCTATGACATATTTTTTCTTAGAGATAAAAAACTGGAAGAAACAACCGATGAATACGTGAACGCACTAAGAAGACTGAGTGCCACGAATTAAACTATCGATTGAATGATCAAATTTGACAATTCAACCGATAGTCTAATTCGAGATCTTGTTGTCATGAGAATCACAGACAGTAATTTGAAAGACCTAAGAATACCAAATTTAGATCTTCAGACGGCAATAAATACGTGCAAAGCTGCAGAACAATCACAAATTCACTTGGAAAAAATATGTTCATCCCAAGAATTGAATGAAGAGTCTAGAAGAAATTTCAAGATGAATGGAATTCAACAAACTGAAAATCACAAAAGACTTATGACATCAAGAGCACAAGAGCATCCAAATCGATCATCCCAACACAATCAAGCAGGTCGGAAGAAATCATCCTACAGCAGAAACCAACTTCAATTTTATCGTCAATGTCAACGATGTGGTCAATAAACTAAGCTAAGTGTAACATTGATCATAAACTGAATCAATATTCTAAAATGTACAAATCTGAAAATATAAGTCTTTTGGAGAACAACCCTCCTAAAGATGAATTTTTTTCAGGTTGTTTCAAATTTCAAATGAAACAGAGGGGTATGAAAAATCAATATTCAAAAGAATATATATTCAATTATTCCTTAAATGTTTAATTTAAGTTATACAGGGTGGCCATTTGAAAACGAAACAGACAAGATTACAGACGAAATAAATTTTTTCGATAGAAATGCTCGGACAGGTCGATTTCTGTTTCGAGGGGGACAACTTAAGATGTAGGTTACGGACGCATAGCGCTTCAACCCTTGCTACTACAACCCTCACCCCCAATTTTTGAATAGGGAAGATGGGGTGAGTGATATCTCATTTGAAAGGTATTTTTATACTGATTTCAGCACAGTAATTGTTTTTTCATTTTATGCATTAATTTTCGAAATATTCATGCGTTAGTTAATTTTATCACTTAAATTAATTTTTTGCGAATAATTGACATTTCGTGCTTCCGAAACACCAAAATTTCCGTACTTGTATTTGAAATTGCAAAACATCTACCACTGGGCAAATGAAGTCATACCGTGCGTGTTAATGCTATACTAGGGTCAGATGTTCGACTAGCTGTTTTATTCACTGAAATAATTCTCCAACTGTACGGTATCAGAACGATTTGAAGTATTGATCTAAGAAATAAGACTTTTCAAAGTAAAGTAAATAATTTATCAAAAACTCACATCAATGAATTAAATATTCAAATTGTTCACCATTAGCTTCCATACAATGAAATAAGTTTTGTTCGAAACGATGGCGCACATTTTGCAGCATTTCTGGAGTGATTTGACTACATTCGTTCACTATACGTCTTCTTAAATCTTCTATGGAATCGGGCCGTGTAGAGTAAATTTTACTCTTCAAGTGGCCCCAAAGAAAGAAATATAGTGGTGACATATCTGGCGATCTGGCTGGCCATTCAGTGGGAACCCTTCTTCCAATCCACAGATTTGGAAATCTTTGATCCAGATATTCTCGAACTGGTAAGGCGTAGTGTGGAGGAGCTCCATCCTGCTGAAACACAATCTGATCTTCCACATAATTTCCAGCATTGTTTTCAATAATTTCCGTCAAAATTGGATCAATGTGATTTTCCAATAAGTCCAAATACATATCTCCAGTAAGATTACCAGGTAAAAAGAACGGGCCGACAATGTTGTCACCAAATAAGCCAGCCCAAACATTGAGTTTTTGTGGTTGTTGAGTATAAACTTCGTGGAACAATCTCGGATTAGCATCGGCCCAATAACGACAATTGTGTCGATTTACTGTGCCGTTTAGAAAGAACGAACACTCATCGGAGAAACAAACATTGTACAGATAATTGGGATTAGCAGTTACTCGTTCACTCATTGTATCACAAAATTCAACACGACGGTCAAAATCATCTTCGTTTAGTGCGTGTGAAAGATGGATTTTGTAAGGATGTAATTTATGATGCTTCAAAATATTTGCAATTCGAGTTCGTGTAAAACCAGATTCATGTGCTAGCTGCCTCGTACTCGTCATTGGATTCAGAGCAATCTGTCCAAGAACAGCTACTTCAGCTGCTTCATTTCTTTCCATGTTTCGTTTTTTATTAGCCACGGACCCGGTTTCTTGAAACTTTGACACTAATTCCAAAACATACTTCCTATTAACATGTTTATCTAAATGTCGTTGATTGAAGAATTCTGCGGTTCTATTCGCACATTGATTGTTTGGAAAAAAAAGTGAAATTATTTCCACCCGCTCTGCAATTGAATAAACCATGTCGAACAATGAATTAGAAGACATACAAGTCTCGATTCAGAACTAAGAATAATTCACATGTCAAAGAACCAGTAAGCCAACTTAATGTTGGCTGTTCGTAATAAATAAAAAATTATCGATTCTCATTTTTTTGAAAAAGATATGAATTCAATAATCAACAAAATGAAAACATTATTGAAGCCAACTGAGAAAACACTTCATAATTAAGTCGGAAATCGTTTCACGAATTGGGACTGGAATATTTCTGTGGCATCATTAATCTTACCTGGTAATCTGATTAGAGATATGTACGTATTTGGACTTTTTGGAGATTTCTATCGATCAAGTGTTACCGCATCCCAGCAAACGCGTTACATCGCCTGACACTTTTGTGGAGTTACATTTTCAACATAAAATAAAATCTTCAGTGTGATGTCGCATATGCGTCCAAAACCTAGTAATTTTGTGACATCGCTTTGTTAACGAAATGTGGAAGAAAAATTCTCGACATTCTGACGATGAATAAAGATATCTCAAATGTGATTCCCATGCGATGCAAATATTCGTTCGTATTGTGACTCATAGCCAAAGAGTGTTGAGTTACTCAGTGTTGTTATCTCAGAGAAAGCAAAATATGCTAGTTTAGCGTTTCGAAAATGCCAAAAATATGCTTTTTCATTTGGGAAAGTGCCGAAAAAATGCTGGTTATTCATTGATATTTTTTCTATAGCTATTTCTGAAATATAAATTTTCTTCGACTCAACTTTTGAATGTGAATGAATATTGGGGTTCTGAGTTATCAGATTTCAAAATATTCCTAGATCCTGGGTTAAATTTTCATTTTTTTATTGTATGTTACGGTAGCTCAGTGAATTTTGAATTACAGAAAAAAAAAGTGGAGAATCAAATATACGCTGGAAGCACTCGAACTAACCATTTGTTGGGATGAACGCCAGAATAGGTAGTTGGTACAATCCTGGTATCAATTCGTCTTCACACACTTTCACAACTGAATGAGAAATATGAAAAATTATAGAAAACCCTCGAAATGAAAATACTCGGAATTTCGCTACGAACCAGATCTTTTGTCACTCGAGAATGCATGAATGAGAATAATTATCTCTCGTCCATATGTCTCCATATGTAGTCCGAGATTTTCCAATGTATTTACCGACAATTGAAATTAATGAATGAAATGAAAAAAAATGATAACTTTCGATCCGTTGATCCAACCATCGTTTCGAAATAAAATAAATACCAACAGGTAGAATTAAATGTTGAAAAAAGAAAAAATGAGTGTTGCATCAACATAACCGCCCACCTAGAATAAATATATTTTAAAGAAAACAGGAAGAAAAAAAAATTAAATTCAGCAATAATTATTGCTGTGGCAGGGGACACAACTTCACAATGGGACGTTGCATCACACATTGATTAGTACGAACGGTATTCCATCTGAACCTAGATGTAGCTTCTCAACTCGTGCCAACCGCCAGCGCAAGGGAGAAATGGGTTCATCATTGATGAGAACAAGCATTCCTGGTTTTAGGGTAGAGATTGAATGCTTATCCCATTTTTTACGTTGCTGCAACGTATGCAGATACTCTGTGTGCCAACGTTTCCAAAAATCCGAATGGAGCCGCGATAGCAATTGCCACCTAGACAATATACTCATTTGTAGATGAGACAAATCGTCGTCTGGTAACGCTGTCAAGGGCGCAAGAGTCAAAAAATGACCTGGCGTCAAGGCAGATAAGTCATTTGGATCACTGCTCAACGGGCAAAGTGGTCGCGAATTCAGAACCGCTTCGATTTGCGTCAGAACCGTATAAAGTTCTTCGTAGGTCAGTTTCTGTTCACCTATCAATCTCATTAAGTGTGTTTTGACCGACTTTATTCCGGCTTCCCAGAGACCGCCAAAATGAGGTGCAGATGGAGGATTGAAGCTCCAATCAATATTCTCCGACTCGGTAGCATTGCGGAACAACGTACGTAAAATAGAGTAGGCACCACGAAAATTTATACCACCGTCACTAAAGACCCTATTACACCGTCCTCTACGTGCGATAAAGCGTCGTAAAGCTGCCAAGAAAGCTTCTGAGGAAAGGTCAGAAACTAATTCCAGATGTACTGCCTTTACTGCGAAACAAATGAAGAGGCAGACGTATGCTTTCGTATATTTAGTACCTCGTAATCTGGACATCTTGACAAGAAAGGGACCACCGAAATCAACACCAACACATTGAAATGGCTTTAGCTGGTTCGAACGGCTGGATGGCAAGTGTCCCATAAACGGTTGAACTGGTTTGGGATTCGAACGGAAACACGTATTGCATTTTGAGAGAACGCGATGTATAGCTCGTCTCGAAGAAAGTATCCAAAATTGTTGACAGATCAGATATTGCAGAGCTTGATGACCTGGGTGTAAGTGTTTTATGTGAAAATGGCGTATTATAAGATCCGTCAAAGGATGTTGGCAAGGAAGTAGGGCAGGGTGTTTGTTCTCAAAGGAAAGTCCTGATAGAGAAATTCGACCTCCCACCCTGAGGATATCATCTGAGTCAAGGAAAGGATTCAGTTTCCTGAAAGGCTTCGACAAAAGTTTACCTTTTCGAAGATTAGTTATCTCCACACTAAAAATGACTGCTTGAACTTGTTTTACAAGAACAAATAAGGCTTTTGTTAATTCAGAAATAGTTAATTTGCCTTGGCGAGGCGATGAAGAATTTCGAGCATTGAAGCAGAACCTTTGAACGTAGGCTAAAATCCTTTGAATTTTCGAAAGAGATGAAAAATGCGATAGTAGTTCATCAGTTAAGAATTTCTGAACTGATGTTGTCAGAACAATTTTCCGTTCTTCTTCCAAACAGAGAGAAGAATCGTCATTAGGTAAAAATGACGTGCTCAGAACTCGATTCGACCTTAACCAAGTTGGACCCGACCACCACTTAGTGCAATTTACCAATTGGAACGGGGTTAAACCTCGAGAGCCAAAGTCAGCAGGATTCTCCTCTGACTTAACATGAAACCAATTTTCAGGGGGATTCAAGATTTTGAATTTTAGTTGTTCTGTTGCTCACAAAAGATTTCCACTTATGAGGAGACGATTTGATCCAAGACAGAGCAACTGTTGAATCCGACCAGGCGAATAGGTCAGAAAATACAATAGATGGATAGGTGGTGACCACAAATGAAATTAACTTGGCCAACAATAGAGCAGCACATAACTCCAGACGAGGAAAAGATATGCGCTTAATGGGAGCAACCTTTGATTTGGCACAAATGAGAAAAGTTTCAATTTGTCCTGACGAATAAATGAAACGAAAATAGACGATAGCGGCATAACCCTTTTCACTGCTATCTCCGAATCCATGTAATTCACATTTGATATATGACTGCCGGAAAATGCAACGAGGAATACGCAAATTTTGCAGATGAGAGAGTTCAAACTTGCATTGATTCCAACAGTTCACGACGTCAGGTGTAGGGGTCTGGTTCCACCGTAAACCCTGAATCCAAAGAACCTGAATGAGATGCTTCATGAAAAAAGTAAAAGGTGTTAAAAAAACCAATGGATCGTAAATTCGGGCAAGTTGCGATAATATGCTACGTTTAGTGCAAATTGAGTCTATCTCAGATGTTGCAAAGGAAAATGTATCACTACTGGGATTCCAGCAAAGTCCCAGAATTTTCATGAATTCCCCATCAGTGAACGAAAATGACTGCATAAGCTGGTATTCCATTGGAATTCCTTCGAGAAGCTTCGGTTCATTACTCGCCCACTTTCGGAGCTCGAAACCTCCTTTAGTCAAAAGAGAAATTAGCTCATTTCAGAGAATTTTAGCCTTTCGAAGATCATCGGAACCCGAAACAATATCGTCGATGTATATATCCTCATTAAGGATCTTAGAAGCCAAAGGACAGCTATCTTTCTCATCTAAAGCCAATTCACGCAAGGTTCGGAGCGCGAGAAAAGGAGCCGAAGACAACCCATAAGTAACAGTGTTTAACTCGTAACACCTTATTGACTCTGAGGGCGAAAATCTCCAGAGAATGCGCTGATATTTACGATGACGTGAATGAATCAGAATTTGGCGATACATTTGTCGTATATCGGCCGTGAAAACATATTTATGTGTACGAAATCGAAGAAGAATAGTGGCGATATCCTTTTGCAGCTTTTGACCTGTAAGAAGGCAATCATTCAAGGACGAGTGACCAGCAACCTTTGCTGAAGCATCGAAAACAACCCTCAGTTTGGTGGATGTGCTATCAGGTTTGAGAACGCAATGATGAGGAATAAAATAGGAAGATTCATCTGAAGTAATTGACTCGACCAACGTCATATGATTGGATTCTAAATAATCTTTCATGAAACCGTTATATTGTTCTCGGAGAGAAGAATCTTTATTGAGTCGTTTCTCGAGCAACAAGAAACGTCGCAATGCTAATGAGTAAGTGTCGCAAAATGAATCGGGAATAGATTTTTTGAAGGGAAGGGAGACACTGTATCGACCCGTTATGCTATCCCGAGAGATATCTTTTTTGAAAATCTTTTCGCAGAGAATTTCATCGGAAGAATGTGATTCTGATGCCAAAACTGGGAGTTCTTCGAGTTCCCAAAACGCCTTCAGAGTTGCGTCCAGAGATGAATCTAGGGTCACAGCCAAAGAATTAACCACGGCACAGGAAGAATGAGCCCTACCCATCAAGACCCAACCGAAAACTGTTTCGAGCGCTGAAGGTTCTCCTACCCCACCTTCTTGACGACCATCAAGAAGCAAAGAAGGAAATATTTCTGCTCCTAGTAGTATAGCAATACTACCAGGTTTATTGAAATTCGGATCCGCCAACCTTAGTGATTCGAAAGATGAAAATCTGGTTGTGAAATTTGGCAAATCTGAACAGATTTTTGGGATCACAACAGCATCAAAAGTGAAGATTGGGTGCGCCACTCCACGAGGACGGATTGTGCAAGTGACAGTAGAAGATGAAGGAGATGATCTTTCTCCTATTCCTTTGATGCATAGGAATGACTTGGATAATGGAAGGCCCAATGAAGCAACACACTTTCTAGTGATGATATTTGCTTGAGAACCACTATCTAAAAGAACTCTTACAGTTCTATAGTTCCCCCAGGCATCGAGAATTTCTACTTGGGCTGTAGAGAGAAGAACACTGGAAGTGCTCGAAGATGCAGTGGCAGTGAAACTTTGAGCCGAATTACGCAAGGTAATATCAGAAGATGGTAAGGTTTGGTTTTCCTCTTCTTCGGAAACGATGTGGAGCAAAGAATGGTGTCTCCTAGAGCAAGAGCGACAACTGGATTTAGAGGCGCATTTCGAAATGTCATGTGCTGAATGCAAACAATTAATACACCAATTGTTAGTTTGGGCGATTTTCAATCTTTCAGTTGGAGTTTTTGACAGAAATGAGTAGCATTTATAAATACTATGCGGTGAATTGCAATAATTACATTTAAATTTTGAAGGCGTATTGTTAGATTGAGCAAGAAAAGAAGAGTGGTTTTGTTGTTTAATTCGAGTTTGAGTGAGTGGACTGCATTTGGGTTTAATTGAGGTAGAAAGAGCTGCTGCTTCTAAAGCGGTGCACTGATTTAGCAGGAAATTATGTAAATTCGTAAAAGATGGAATATCTGATGAGCACTCTTGCAATTCGAAACGTTTAATTGTGGCATTATCTAATTTTTGAATTGTTATATGAAAAAGTATAAAGTCCCACTGATCAACAGGCAAACCTAGATTTTTTAGAGATGACAAATTTTCAGAAAATGTATCCAGTAGGTTTCTCAAACCTTCAACCGACTCATGTGTCAATTTTGAAATATTTGTGATTTCTTGCCAATATGAATTTGCCAAAAGACGTTTATTTTGATACCGGTTAGTCAAAGCCTCGAAGGCAATATGGTAATTTTGTGCTGTTAATGGAAAACCTTTCAACGATGACAAAGCCTGAGATTTTAAAGAACTCAGAAGATATTGGAACTTTTCAATTTCTGACAAATCAGGATTATTGTGAATCAAACTAGTGAAAATATCATGAAAGGATGATTTTGATTTTATTTTGCATTATCTCGGTTTCGAGGTCCTGCTAGAGGTTGAACCAAATAATGATTGATTTTGATTTTATTTTGCATGATCTTGGTTTCTTGGTCCTGTTAGAGGTAGAACCGAATAATGATTGATTTTGATTTTATTTTGCATGATCTCGGTTTCTAGGTCCTGCTAGAGGGTTGAACCGAATAATGATTGATTTTGATTTTATTTTGCATTATCTCGGTTTCTAGGTCCTGCTAGAGGTTGAACCAAATAATGATTGATTTTGATTTTATTTTGCATGATCTCGGTTTCTTGGTCCTGTTAGAGGTAGAACCGAATAATGATTGATTTTGATTTTATTTTGCATGATCTCGGTTTCTTGGTCCTGTTAGAGGTAGAACCGAATAATGATTGATTTTGATTTTATTTTGCATTGTCTCGGTTTCTAGGTCCTGTAAGAGGTAGAACCGAATGATGATTGATTTTGATTTTATTTTGCATTGCCTCGGTTTCTTGGTCCTGTTAGAGGTAGAACCGAATAATGATTGATTTCGATTTTATTTTGCATTGTCTCGGTTTCTAGGTCCTGTTAAAGGTAGAACCGAATAATGATTGATTTTGATTTTATTTTGCATTGTCTCGGTTTCTAGGTCCTGTTAGAGGTAGAACCGAATAATGATTGATTTTGATTTTATTTTGCATTGTCTCGGTTTCTAGGTCCTGTTAGAGGTAGAACCGAATAATGATTGATTTTGATTTTATTTTGCATGATCTCGGTTTCTTGGTCCTGTTAGAGGTAGAACCGAATAATGATTGATTTTGATTTTATTTTGCATGATCTCGGTTTCTTGGTCCTGTTAGAGGTAGAACCGAATAATGATTGATTTTGATTTTATTTTGCATTGTCTCGGTTTCTAGGTCCTGTTAGAGGTAGAACCGAATAATGATTGATTCTGGTTTTATTTTGCATTACCTCGGTTTCTAGGTCCTGTTAGAGATAGAACCGAATAATGATTGATTTTGATTTTATTTTGCATTAACTGGGATTCTAGGTCCTGCTAGAGGTTGAACCGAATAATGATTGGTTTTGATTTTATTTTGCATTATCTCGGTTTCTAGGTCCCTATAGAGGTAGAACCGAATAATGATGGATTTTGATTTTATTTTGCATGATCTCGGTTTCTAGGTCCTGCTAGAGGGTTGAACCGAATAATGATTGATTTTGATTTTATTTTGCATTATCTCGGTTTCTAGGTCCTGCTAGAGGTTGAACCAAATAATGATTGATTTTGATTTTATTTTGCATGATCTCGGTTTCTTGGTCCTGTTAGAGGTAGAACCGAATAATGATTGATTTTGATTTTATTTTGCATGATCTCGGTTTCTTGGTCCTGTTAGAGGTAGAACCGAATAATGATTGATTTTGATTTTATTTTGCATTATCTCGGTTTCTAGGTCCTGCTAGGGGTTGAACCAAATAATGATTGATTTTGATTTTATTTTGCATGATCTTGGTTTCTTGGTCCTGTTAGAGGTAGAACCGAATAATGATTGATTTTGATTTTATTTTGCATGATCTTGGTTTCTTGGTCCTGTTAGAGGTAGAACCGAATAATGATTGATTTTGATTTTATTTTGCATGATCTCGGTTTCTAGGTCCTGCTAGAGGGTTGAACCGAATAATGATTGATTTTGATTTTATTTTGCATTATCTCGGTTTCTAGGTCCTGCTAGAGGTTGAACCAAATAATGTTTGATTTTGATTTTATTTTGCATGATCTCGGTTTCTTGGTCCTGTTAGAGGTAGAACCGAATAATGATTGATTTTGATTTTATTTTGCATGATCTCGGTTTCTTGGTCCTGTTAGAGGTAGAATCGAATAATGATTGATTTTGATTTTATTTTGCATTGTCTCGGTTTCTAGGTCCTGTTAGAGGTAGAACCGAATGATGATTGATTTTGATTTTATTTTGCATTGCCTCGGTTTCTTGGTCCTGTTAGAGGTAGAACCAAATAATGATTGATTTCGATTTTATTTTGCATTGTCTCCGTTTCTAGGTCCTGTTAGAGGTAGAACCGAATAATGATTGATTTTGATTTTATTTTGCATTGTCTCGGTTTCTAGGTCCTGTTAGAGGTAGAACCGAATAATGATTGATTTTGATTTTATTTTGCATTGTCTCGGTTTCTAGGTCCTGTTAGAGGTAGAACCGAATAATGATTGATTTTGATTTTATTTTGCATGATCTCGGTTTCTTGGTCCTGTTAGAGGTAGAACCGAATAATGATTGATTTTGATTTTATTTTGCATGATCTCGGTTTCTTGGTCCTGTTAGAGGTAGAACCGAATAATGATTGATTTTGATTTTATTTTGCATTGTCTCGGTTTCTAGGTCCTGTTAGAGGTAGAACCGAATAATGATTGATTTTGATTTTATTTTGCATTGTCTCGGTTTCTAGGTCCTGTTAGAGGTAGAACCGAATAATGATTGATTTTGATTTTATTTTGCATTATCTGGGTTTCTAGGTCCTGCTAGAAGTTGAACCGAATAATGATTGATTTTGATTTTATTTTGCATCATCTCGGTTCTTAGGTCCTGTTAGAGGTAGAACCGAATAATGATTGATTTTGATTTTATTTTGCATTATCTGGGTTTCTTGGTCCTGCTAGAGGTTGAACCGAATAATGATTGGTCTTGATTTTATTTTGCATTATCTCGGTTTCTAGGTCCCTATAGAGGTAGAACCGAATAATGATTGATTTTGATTTTCTTTTGCATGATCTCGGTTTCTAGGTCCTGTTAGAGGTTGAACCGAATAATGATTGATTTTGATTTTATTTTGCAATATCTCGGTTCCTAGAACCTGTTAGAGGTAGGACCGAATAATGATTGATTTTGATTTTATTTTGCATTATCTGGGTTTCTAGGTCCTGCTAGAAGTTGAACCGAATAATGATTGGTTTTGATTTTATTTTGCATTATCTCGGTTTCTAGGTCCTGCTAGAGGTTGAACCAAATAATGATTGATTTTGATTTTATTTTGCATTGTCTCGGTTTCTAGGTCCTGTTAGAGGTAGAACCGAATAATGATTGATTCTGGTTTTATTTTGCATTACCTCGGTTTCTAGGTCCTGTTAGAGATAGAACCGAATAATGATTGATTTTGATTTTATTTTGCATTAACTGGGATTCTAGGTCCTGCTAGAGGTTGAACCGAATAATGATTGGTTTTGATTTTATTTTGCATTATCTCGGTTTCTAGGTCCCTATAGAGGTAGAACCGAATAATGATGGATTTTGATTTTATTTTGCATGATCTCGGTTTCTAGGTCCTGCTAGAGGGTTGAACCGAATAATGATTGATTTTGATTTTATTTTGCATTATCTCGGTTTCTAGGTCCTGCTAGAGGTTGAACCAAATAATGATTGATTTTGATTTTATTTTGCATGATCTCGGTTTCTTGGTCCTGTTAGAGGTAGAACCGAATAATGATTGATTTTGATTTTATTTTGCATGATCTCGGTTTCTTGGTCCTGTTAGAGGTAGAACCGAATAATGATTGATTTTGATTTTATTTTGCATTATCTCGGTTTCTAGGTCCTGCTAGGGGTTGAACCAAATAATGATTGATTTTGATTTTATTTTGCATGATCTTGGTTTCTTGGTCCTGTTAGAGGTAGAACCGAATAATGATTGATTTTGATTTTATTTTGCATGATCTTGGTTTCTTGGTCCTGTTAGAGGTAGAACCGAATAATGATTGATTTTGATTTTATTTTGCATGATCTCGGTTTCTAGGTCCTGCTAGAGGGTTGAACCGAATAATGATTGATTTTGATTTTATTTTGCATTATCTCGGTTTCTAGGTCCTGCTAGAGGTTGAACCAAATAATGTTTGATTTTGATTTTATTTTGCATGATCTCGGTTTCTTGGTCCTGTTAGAGGTAGAACCGAATAATGATTGATTTTGATTTTATTTTGCATGATCTCGGTTTCTTGGTCCTGTTAGAGGTAGAATCGAATAATGATTGATTTTGATTTTATTTTGCATTGTCTCGGTTTCTAGGTCCTGTTAGAGGTAGAACCGAATGATGATTGATTTTGATTTTATTTTGCATTGCCTCGGTTTCTTGGTCCTGTTAGAGGTAGAACCAAATAATGATTGATTTCGATTTTATTTTGCATTGTCTCCGTTTCTAGGTCCTGTTAGAGGTAGAACCGAATAATGATTGATTTTGATTTTATTTTGCATTGTCTCGGTTTCTAGGTCCTGTTAGAGGTAGAACCGAATAATGATTGATTTTGATTTTATTTTGCATTGTCTCGGTTTCTAGGTCCTGTTAGAGGTAGAACCGAATAATGATTGATTTTGATTTTATTTTGCATGATCTCGGTTTCTTGGTCCTGTTAGAGGTAGAACCGAATAATGATTTATTTTGATTTTATTTTGCATGATCTCGGTTTCTTGGTCCTGTTAGAGGTAGAACCGAATAATGATTGATTTTGATTTTATTTTGCATTGTCTCGGTTTCTAGGTCCTGTTAGAGGTAGAACCGAATAATGATTGATTTTGATTTTATTTTGCATTGTCTCGGTTTCTAGGTCCTGTTAGAGGTAGAACCGAATAATGATTGATTTTGATTTTATTTTGCATTATCTGGGTTTCTAGGTCCTGCTAGAAGTTGAACCGAATAATGATTGATTTTGATTTTATTTTGCATCATCTCGGTTCTTAGGTCCTGTTAGAGGTAGAACCGAATAATGATTGATTTTGATTTTATTTTGCATTATCTGGGTTTCTTGGTCCTGCTAGAGGTTGAACCGAATAATGATTGGTCTTGATTTTATTTTGCATTATCTCGGTTTCTAGGTCCCTATAGAGGTAGAACCGAATAATGATTGATTTTGATTTTCTTTTGCATGATCTCGGTTTCTAGGTCCTGTTAGAGGTTGAACCGAATAATGATTGATTTTGATTTTATTTTGCAATATCTCGGTTCCTAGAACCTGTTAGAGGTAGGACCGAATAATGATTGATTTTGATTTTTTTTGCATTATCTGGGTTTCTAGGTCCTGCTAGAAGTTGAACCGAATAATGATTGGTTTTGATTTTATTTTGCATTATCTCGGTTTCTAGGTCCTGCTAGAGGTTGAACCGAATAATGATTGATTTTGATTTTATTTTGCATCATCTTGGTTCTTAGGTCCTGTTAGAGGTAGAACCGAATAACGATTAATTTTGATTTTCTTTTGCATGATCTCGGTTTCTAGGTCCTGTTAGAGGTTGTACCGAACAATGATTGATTTTGATTTTATTTTGCATGATCTCGGTTTCTAGGTCCTGCTAGAGGGTTGAACCGATTAATGATTGATTTTGATTTTATTTTGCATCATCTCGGTTTCTAGATCCTCTTAGAGGTAGAACCGAATAATGATTGATTTTGATTTTATTTTGCACGATCTCGGTTTCTTGGTCCTGTTAGAGGTAGAACCGAATAATGATTGATTTTGATTTTATTTTGCATGATCTCGGCTTCTTGGTCCTGTTAGAGGTAGAACCGAATAATGATTGATTTCGATTTTATTTTGCATTGTCTCGGTTTCTAGGTCCTGTTAGAGGTAGAACCGAAAAATGATTGATTTTGATTTTATTTTGCATTATCTCGTTTTCTAGGTCCTGCTAGAGGTTGAACCAAATAATGATTGATTTTGATTTTTTTTTGCATGACCTCGGTTTCTTGGTCCTGTTAGAGGTAGAACCGAATAATGATTGATTTTGATTTTATTTTGCATGATCTCGGTTTCTTGGTCCTGTTAGAGTTAGAACCGAATAATGATTGATTTTGATTTTATTTTGCATTGCCTCGTTTTCTTGGTCCTGTTAGAGCTAGAACCGAATAATGATTGATTTCGATTTTATTTTGCATTGTCTCGGTTTCTAGGTCCTGTTAGAGGTAGAACCGAATAATGATTGATTTTGATTTTATTTTGCATTGTCTCGGTTTCTAGGTCCTGTTAGAGGTAGAACCGAATAATGATTGATTTTGATTTTATTTTGCATTGCCTCGGTTTCTTGGTCCTGTTAGAGGTAGAACCGAATAATGATTGATTTTGTTTTTATTTTGCATTGTCTCGGTTTCTAGGTCCTGTTAGAGGTAGAACCGAATAATGATTGATTTTGATTTTATTTTGCATTATCTGGGTTTCTAGGTCCTGCTAGAAGTCGAACCGAATAATGCTTGATTTTGATTTTATTTTGCATCATCTCGGTTCTTAGGTCCTGTTAGAGGTAGAACCGAATAATGATTGATTTTGATTTTCTTTTGCATGATCTCGGTTTCTAGGTCCTGTTAGAGGTTGAACCGAATAATGATTGATTTTGATTTTATTTTGCATTATCTCGGTTCCTAGAACCTGTTAGAGGTAGGACCGAATAATGATTGATTTTGATTTTATTTTGCATTATCTGGGTTTCTAGGTCCTGCTAGAAGTTGAACCGAATAATGATTGATTTTGATTTTATTTTGCATTATCTCGGTTTCTAGGTCCTGCTAGAAGTTGAACCGAATAATGATTGATTTTGATTTTATTTTGCATCATCTCGGTTCTTAGGTCCTGTTAGAGGTAGAACCGAATAACGATTAATTTTGATTTTCTTTTGCATGATCTCGGTTTCTAGGTCCTGTTAGAGGTTGTACCGAATAATGATTGATTTTGATTTTATTTTGCATTGTCTCGGTTTCTAGGTCCTGTTAGAGGTAGAACCGAATAATGATTGATTTTGATTTTATTTTGCATTATCTCGGTTCCTAGGTCCTGTTAGAGATAGAACCGAATAATGATTGATTTTGATTTTATTTTGCATTATCTCGGTTTCTAGGTCCTGTTAGATGTAGAACCGAATAATGATTGATTTTGGTTTTATTTTGCATTATCTCGGTTTCTAAGTCCTGTTAGAGGTAGGACCGAATAATGATTGATTTTGATTTTATTTTGAATTATCTGGGTTTCTAGGTCCTGCTAGAAGTTGAACCGAATAATGATTGATATTGATTTTATTTTGCATCAGCTCGGTTCTTAGGTCCTGTTAGAGGTAGAACCGAATAATGATTGATTTTGATTTTATCTTGCATGATATCGGTTTCTAGGTCCTGTTAGAGGTAGAACCGAATAATGATTGATTTTGATTTTATTTTGCATCATCTCGGTTCTTAGGTCCTGTAAGAGGTAGAACCGAATAACGATTAATTTTGATTTTCTTTTGCATGATCTCGGTTTTTAGGTCCTGTTAGAGGTTGTACCGAATAATGATTGATTTTGATTTTATTTTGCATTGTCTCGGTTTCTAGGTCCTGCTAGAGGTTGAGCCGAATAATGATTGATTTTGATTTTATTTTGCATTATCTCGGTTTCTCGGTCCTGTTAGAGGTAGAACCGAATAATGATTGATTATGGTTTTATTTTGCATTATCTCGGTTTCTAGGTCCTGTTAGAGATAGAACCGAATAATGATTGATTTTGATTTTATTTTGCATTGTCTCGGTTTCTAGGTCCTGTTAGAGGTAGAACCAAATAATGATTGATTTTGATTTTATTTTGCATTATCTCGGTTTCTAGGTCCTGTTAGAGGTAGAACCGAATAATGATTGATTTTGATTTTATTTTGCATTATCTCGGTTTCTAGGTCCTGTTAGAGATAGAACCGAATAATGATTGATTTTGATTTTATTTTGCATTGTCTCGGTTTCTAGGTCCTGTTAGAGGTAGAACCGAATAATGATTGATTTTGATTTTATTTTGCATTATCTCGGTTTCTAGGTCCTATAGAGGTAGAACCGAATAATGATTGGATTTTGATTTTATTTTGCATGATCTCGGTTTCTAGGTCCTGCTAGAGGGTTGAACCGAATAATGATTGATTTTGATTTTATTTTGCATTATCTCGGTTTCTAGGTCCTGCTAGAGGTTGAACCGAATAATGATTGATTTTGATTTTATTTTGCATGATCTCGGTTTCTTGGTCCTGTTAGAGGTAGAACCGAATAATGATTGATTTTGATTTTATTTTGCATGATCTCGGTTTCTTGGTCCTGTTAGAGGTAGAACCGAATAATGATTGATTTTGATTTTATTTTGCATTATCTCGGTTTCTAGGTCCTGCTAGAGGTTGAACCGAATAATGATTGATTTTGATTTTATTTTGCATGATCTCGGTTTCTTGGTCCTGTTAGAGGTAGAACCGAATAATGATTGATTTTGATTTTATTTTGCATGATCTTGGTTTCTTGGTCCTGTTAGAGGTAGAACCGAATAATGATTGATTTTGATTTTATTTTGCATTATCTCGGTTTCTAGGTCCTGCTAGAGGGTTGAACCGAATAATGATTGATTTTGATTTTATTTTGCATTATCTCGGTTTCTAGGTCCTGCTAGAGGTTGAACCGAATAATGATTGATTTTGATTTTATTTTGCATGATCTCGGTTTCTTGGTCCTGTTAGAGGTAGAACCGAATAATGATTGATTTTGATTTTATTTTGCATTGATCTCGGTTTCTTGGTCCTGTTAGAGGTAGAACCGAATAATGATTGATTTTGATTTTATTTTGCATTATCTCGGTTTCTAGGTCCTGTTAGAGGTAGAACCGAATAATGATTGATTTTGATTTTATTTTGCATTGCCTCGGTTTCTTGGTCCTGTTAGAGGTAGAACCAAATAATGATTGATTTTGATTTTATTTTGCATTATCTCGGTTTCTAGGTCCTGTTAGAGGTAGAACCGAATAATGATTGATTTTGATTTTATTTTGCATTGTCTCGGTTTCTAGGTCCTGTTAGAGGTAGAACCGAATAATGATTGATTTTGATTTTATTTTGCATTGTCTCGGTTTCTAGGTCCTGTTAGAGGTAGAACCGAATAATGATTGATTTTGATTTTATTTTGCATGATCTCGGTTTCTTGGTCCTGTTAGAGGTAGAACCGAATAATGATTTATTTTGATTTTATTTTGCATGATCTCGGTTTCTTGGTCCTGTTAGAGGTAGAACCGAATAATGATTGATTTTGATTTTATTTTGCATTGTCTCGGTTTCTAGGTCCTGTTAGAGGTAGAACCGAATAATGATTGATTTTGATTTTATTTTGCATTGTCTCGGTTTCTAGGTCCTGTTAGAGGTAGAACCGAATAATGATTGATTTTGATTTTATTTTGCATTATCTCGGTTTCTAGGTCCTGTTAGAAGTTGAACCGAATAATGATTGATTTTGATTTTATTTTGCATCATCTCGGTTCTTAGGTCCTGTTAGAGGTAGAACCGAATAATGATTGATTTTGATTTTATTTTGCATTATCTGGGTTTCTTGGTCCTGCTAGAGGTTGAACCGAATAATGATTGATTTTGATTTTATTTTGCATTATCTCGGTTTCTAGGTCCCTATAGAGGTAGAACCGAATAATGATTGATTTTGATTTTATTTTGCATGATCTCGGTTTCTAGGTCCTGTTAGAGGTTGAACCGAATAATGATTGATTTTGATTTTATTTTGCATATCTCGGTTCCTAGGTCCTGTTAGAGGTAGAACCGAATAATGATTGATTTTGATTTTATTTTGCATTATCTGGGTTTCTAGGTCCTGCTAGAAGTTGAACCGAATAATGATTGATTTTGATTTTATTTTGCATTATCTCGGTTTCTAGGTCCTGCTAGAGGTTGAACCGAATAATGATTGATTTTGATTTTATTTTGCATCATCTTGGTTCTTAGGTCCTGTTAGAGGTAGAACCGAATAATGATTGATTTTGATTTTATTTTGCATGATCTCGGTTTCTAGGTCCTGTTAGAGGTTGAACCGAATAATGATTGATTTTGATTTTATTTTGCATGATCTCGGTTTCTAGGTCCTGCTAGAGGTTGAACCGAATAATGATTGATTTTGATTTTATTTTGCATCATCTCGGTTTCTAGGTCCTCTTAGAGGTAGAACCGAATAATGATTGATTTTGATTTTATTTTGCACGATCTCGGTTTCTTGGTCCTGTTAGAGGTAGAACCGAATAATGATTGATTTTGATTTTATTTTGCATGATCTCGGCTTCTTGGTCCTGTTAGAGGTAGAACCGAATAATGATTGATTTCGATTTTATTTTGCATTGTCTCGGTTTCTAGGTCCTGTTAGAGGTAGAACCGAAAAATGATTGATTTTGATTTTATTTTGCATTATCTCGTTTTCTAGGTCCTGCTAGAGGTTGAACCAAATAATGATTGATTTTGATTTTATTTTGCATGATCTCGGTTTCTTGGTCCTGTTAGAGGTAGAACCGAATAATGATTGATTTTGATTTTATTTTGCATGATCTCGGTTTCTTGGTCCTGTTAGAGTTAGAACCGAATAATGATTGATTTTGATTTTATTTTGCATTGCCTCGTTTTCTTGGTCCTGTTAGAGCTAGAACCGAATAATGATTGATTTCGATTTTATTTTGCATTGTCTCGGTTTCTAGGTCCTGTTAGAGGTAGAACCGAATAATGATTGATTTTGATTTTATTTTGCATTGTCTCGGTTTCTAGGTCCTGTTAGAGGTAGAACCGAATAATGATTGATTTTGATTTTATTTTGCATTGCCTCGGTTTCTTGGTCCTGTTAGAGGTAGAACCGAATAATGATTGATTTTGATTTTATTTTGCATTGTCTCGGTTTCTAGGTCCTGTTAGAGGTAGAACCGAATAATGATTGATTTTGATTTTATTTTGCATTATCTGGGTTTCTAGGTCCTGCTAGAGTCGAACCGAATAATGATTGATTTTGATTTTATTTTGCATTATCTCGGTTCTTAGGTCCTGTTAGAGGTAGAACCGAATAATGATTGATTTTGATTTTATTTTGCATGATCTCGGTTTCTAGGTCCTGTTAGAGGTTGAACCGAATAATGATTGATTTTGATTTTATTTTGCATTATCTCGGTTCCTAGAACCTGTTAGAGGTAGGACCGAATAATGATTGATTTTGATTTTATTTTGCATTATCTGGGTTTCTAGGTCCTGCTAGAAGTTGAACCGAATAATGATTGATTTTGATTTTATTTTGCATTATCTCGGTTTCTAGGTCCTGCTAGAAGTTGAACCGAATAATGATTGATTTTGATTTTATTTTGCATCATCTCGGTTCTTAGGTCCTGTTAGAGGTAGAACCGAATAACGATTGATTTTGATTTTATTTTGCATGATCTCGGTTTCTAGGTCCTGTTAGAGGTTGTACCGAATAATGATTGATTTTGATTTTATTTTGCATTGTCTCGGTTTCTAGGTCCTGTTAGAGGTAGAACCGAATAATGATTGATTTTGATTTTATTTTGCATTATCTCGGTTCCTAGGTCCTGTTAGAGATAGAACCGAATAATGATTGATTTTGATTTTATTTTGCATTATCTCGGTTTCTAGGTCCTGTTAGATGTAGAACCGAATAATGATTGATTTTGGTTTTATTTTGCATTATCTCGGTTTCTAAGTCCTGTTAGAGGTAGGACCGAATAATGATTGATTTTGATTTTATTTTGCATTATCTGGGTTTCTAGGTCCTGCTAGAGGTTGAACCGAATAATGATTGATTTTGATTTTATTTTGCATCATCTCGGTTCTTAGGTCCTGTTAGAGGTAGAACCGAATAATGATTGATTTTGATTTTATCTTGCATGATCTCGGTTTCTAGGTCCTGTTAGAGGTAGAACCGAATAATGATTGATTTTGATTTTATTTTGCATCATCTCGGTTCTTAGGTCCTGTAAGAGGTAGAACCGAATAATGATTGATTTTGATTTTCTTTTGCATGATCTCGGTTTTTAGGTCCTGTTAGAGGTTGAACCGAATAATGATTGATTTTGATTTTATTTTGCATTGTCTCGGTTTCTAGGTCCTGCTAGAGGTTGAGCCGAATAATGATTGATTTTGATTTTATTTTGCATTATCTCGGTTTCTCGGTCCTGTTAGAGGTAGAACCGAATAATGATTGATTATGGTTTTATTTTGCATTATCTCGGTTTCTAGGTCCTGTTAGAGATAGAACCGAATAATGATTGATTTTAATTTTATTTTGCATTGTCTCGGTTTCTAGGTCCTGTTGGAGGTAGAACCAAATAATGATTGATTTTGATTTTATTTTGCATTATCTCGGTTTCTAGGTCCTGTTAGAGGTAGAACCGGATAATGATTGATTTTGATTTTATTTTGCATTATCTCGGTTTCTAGGTCCTGCTAGAGATTGAACCGAATAATGATTGATTTTGATTTTATTTTGCATTGTCTCGGTTTCTAGGTCCTGTTGGAGGTAGAACCAAATAATGATTGATTTTGATTTTATTTTGCATTATCTCGGTTTCTCGGTCCTGTTAGAGGTAGAACCGAATAATGATTGATTATGGTTTTATTTTGCATTATCTCGGTTTCTAGGTCCTGTTAGAGATAGAACCGAATAATGATTGATTTTAATTTTATTTTGCATTATCTGGGTTTCTAGGTCCTGCTAGAGGTTGAACCGAATAATGATTGGTTTTGATTTTATTTTGCATTATCTCGGTTTCTAGGTCCCCATAGAGGTAGAACCGAATAATGATTGATTTTGATTTTATTTTGCATGATCTCGGTTTCTAGGTCCTGCTAGAGGGTTGAACCGAATAATGATTGATTTTGATTTTATTTTGCATTATCTCGATTTCTAGGTCCTGTTAGAGGTAGAACCGAATAATGATTGATTTTGATTTTATTTTGCATGATCTCGGTTTCTTGGTCCTGTTAGAGGTTGAACCGAATAATGATTGATTTTGATTTTATTTTGCATTATCTTGGTTTCTAGGTCCTGCTAGAAGTTGAACCGAATAATGATTGATTTTGATTTTATTTTGCATCATCTCGGTTCTTAGGTCCTGTTAGAGGTAGAACCGAATAATGATTGATTTTGATTTTATTTTGCATTATCTGGGTTTCTAGGTCCTGCTAGAGGTTGAACCGAATAATGATTGGTTTTGAATTTATTTTGCATTATCTCGGTTTCTAGGTCCCTATAGAGGTAGAACCGAATAATGATTGATTTTGATTTCCTTTTGCATAATCTCGGTTTCTAGGTCCTGTTAGAGGTTGAACCGAATAATGATTGATTTTGATTTTATTTTGCATTATCTCGGTTCCTAGAACCTGTTAGAGGTAGGACCGAATAATGATTGATTTTGATTTTATTTTGCATTATCTCGGTTTCTAGGTCCCTATAGAGGTAGAACCGAATAATGATTGATTTTGATTTTATTTTGCATTATCTCGGTTTCTAGGTCCTGTTTAGATAGAACCGAAAAATGATTGATTTTAATTTTATTTTGCATTATCTGGATTTCTAGGTCCTGCTAGAGGTTGAACCGAATAATGATTGGTTTTGATTTTATTTTGCATTATCTCGGTTTCTAGGTCCCTATAGAGGTAGAACCGAATAATGATTGATTTTGATTTTATTTTGCATGATCTCGGTTTCTAGGTCCTGCTAGAGGGTTGAACCGAATAATGATTGATTTTGATTTTATTTTGCATTATCCCGGTTTCTAGGTCCTGTTAGAGGTAGAACCGAATAATGATTGATTTTGATTTTATTTTGCATGATCTCGGTTTCTTGGTCCTGTTAGAGGTAGAACCGAATAATGATTCTAGGTCCTGCTAGAGGGTTGAACCGAATAATGATTGATTTTGATTTTATTTTGCATTATCTCGGTTTCTAGGTCCTGTTAGAGGTAGAACCGAATAATGATTGATTTTGATTTTATTTTGCATGATCTCGGTTTCTTGGTCCTGTTAGAGGTAGAACCGAATAATGATTGATTTTGATTTTATTTTGCATGATCTCGGTTTCTTGGTCCTGTTAGAGGTAGAACCGAATAATGATTGATTTTGATTTTATTTTGCATGATCTCGGTTTCTTGGTCCTGTTAGAGGTAGAACCGAATAATGATTGATTTTGATTTTATTTTGCATGATCTCGGTTTCTAGGTCCTGCTAGAGGTTGAACCAAATAATGATTAATTTTGATTTTATTTTGCATGATCTCGGTTTCTTGGTCCTGTTAGAGGTAGAACCGAATAATGATTGATTTTGATTTTATTTTGCATGATCTCGGTTTCTTGGTCCTGTTAGAGGTAGAACCGAATAATGATTGATTTTGATTTTATTTTGCATTATCTCGGTTTCTAGGTCCTGCTAGAGGTTGAACCAAATAATGATTGATTTTGATTTTATTTTGTATGATCTCGGTTTCTTGGTCCTGTTAGAGGTAGAACCGAATAATGATTGATTTTGATTTTATTATGCATGATCTCGGTTTTTTGGTCCTGTTAGAGGTAGAACCGAATAATGATTGATTTTGATTTTATTTTGCATGATCTCGGTTTCTTGGTCCTGTTAGAGGTAGAACCGAATAATGATTGATTTTGATTTTATTTTGCATGATCTCGGTTTCTTGGTCCTGTTAGAGGTAGAACCGAATGATGATTGATTTTGATTTTATTTTGCATTGTCTCGGTTCCTAGGTCCTGCTAGAGGTAGAACCGAATAATTATTGATTTTGATTTTATTTGCATTATCTCGGTTCCTAGGTCCTGTTAGAGGTAGGACCGAATAACGATTGATTTTGATTTTATTTTGCATGATCTCGGTTTCTAGGTCCTGTTAGAGGTTGTACCGAATAATGATTGATTTTGATTTTATTTTGCATTGTCTCGGTTTTTAGGTCCTGTTAGAGGTAGAACCGAATAATGATTGATTTTGATTTTATTTTGCATTATCTCGGTTCCTAGGTCCTGTTAGAGATAGAACCGAATGATGATTGATTTTGATTTTATTTTGCATTATCTCGGTTTCTAGGTCCTGTTAGATGTAGAACCGAATAATGATTAATTTTGGTTTTATTTTGCATTATCTCGGTTTCTAAGTCCTGTAAGAGGTAGGACCGAATAATGATTGATTTTGATTTTATTTTGCATTATCTCGGTTTCTAGGTCCTGTTAGAGATAGAACCAAAAAATGATTGATTTTGATTTTATTTCGCATTGTCTCGGTTTCTAGGTCCTGTTGGAGGTAGAACCAAATAATGATTGATTTTGATTTTATTTTGCATTATCTCGGTTTCTCGGTCCTGTTAGAGGTAGAACCGAATAATGATTGATTATGGTTTTATTTTGCATTATCTCGGTTTCTAGGTCCTGTTAGAGATAGAACCGAAAAATGATTGATTTTGATTTCATTTTGCATTGTCTCGGTTTCTAGGTCCTGTTGGAGGTAGAACCAAATAATGATTGATTTTGATTTTATTTTGCATTATCTCGGTTTCTCGGTCCTGTTAGAGGTAGAACCGAATAATGATTGATTATGGTTTTATTTTGCATTATCTCGGTTTCTAGGTCCTGTTAGAGATAGAACCGAATAATGATTGATTTTAATTTTATTTTGCATTATCTGGGTTTCTAGGTCCTGCTAGAGGTTGAACCGAATAATGATTGGTTTTGATTTTATTTTGCATGATCTCGGTTTCTAGGTCCTGCTAGAGGGTTGAGCCGAATAATGATTGATTTTGATTTTATTTTGCATTATCTCGGTTTCTCGGTCCTGTTAGAGGTAGAACCGAATAATGATCGATTATGGTTTTATTTTGCATTATCTCGGTTTCTAGGTCCTGTTAGAGATAGAACCGAATAATGATTGATTTTAATTTTATTTTCCATTGTCTCGGTTTCTAGGTCCTGTTGGAGGTAGAACCAAATAATGATTGATTTTGATTTTATTTTGCATTATCTCGGTTTCTAGGTCCTGTTAGAGGTAGAACCGAATAATGATTGATTTTGATTTTATTTTGCATTATCTCGGTTTCTAGGTCCTGCTAGAGGTTGAACCGAATAATGATTGATTTTGATTTTATTTTGCATTGTCTCGGTTTCTAGGTCCTGTTGGAGGTAGAACCAAATAATGATTGATTTTGATTTTATTTTGCATTATCTCGGTTTCTCGGTCCTGTTAGAGGTAGAACCGAATAATGATTGATTATGGTTTTATTTTGCATTATCTCGGTTTCTAGGTCCTGTTAGAGATAGAACCGAATAATGATTGATTTTAATTTTATTTTGCATTATCTGGGTTTCTAGGTCCTGCTAGAGGTTGAACCGAATAATGATTGGTTTTGATTTTATTTTGCATTATCTCGGTTTCTAGGTCCCCATAGAGGTAGAACCGAATAATGATTGATTTTGATTTTATTTTGCATGATCTCGGTTTCTAGGTCCTGCTAGAGGGTTGAACCGAATAATGATTGATTTTGATTTTATTTTGCATTATCTCGATTTCTAGGTCCTGTTAGAGGTAGAACCCAATTATGATTGATTTTGATTTTATTTTTCATGATCTCGGTTTCTTGGTCCTGTCAGAGGTAGAACCGAATAATGATTGATTTTGATTTTATTTTGCATTATCTGGGTTTCTAGGTCCCGCTAGAAGTTGAACCGAATAATGATTGATTTTGATTTTATTTTGCATCATCTCGGTTCTTAGGTCCTGTTAGAGGTAGAACCGAATAATGATTGATTTTGATTTTATTTTGCATTATCTGGGTTTCTAGGTCCTGCTAGAGGTTGAACCGAATAATGATTGATTTTGAATTTATTTTGCATTATCTCGGTTTCTAGGTCCTGTTAGAGATAGAACCGAAAAATGATTGATTTTGATTTTATTTTGCATTGTCTCGGTTTCTAGGTCCTCTTGGAGGTAGACCCAAATAATGATTGATTTTGATTTTATTTTGCATTATCTCGGTTTCTCGGTCCTGTTAGAGGTAGAACCGAATAATGATTGATTATGGTTTTATTTTGCATTATCTCGGTTTCTAGGTCCTGTTAGATATAGAACCGAATAATGATTGATTTTAATTTTATTTTGCATTATCTGGGTTTCTAGGTCCTGCTAGAGGTTGAACCGAATAATGATTGGTTTTGATTTTATTTTGCATGATCTCGGTTTCTAGGTCCTGCTAGAGGGTTGAGCCGAATAATGATTGATTTTGATTTTATTTTGCATTATCTCGGTTTCTCGGTCCTGTTAGAGGTAGAACCGAATAATGATCGATTATGGTTTTATTTTGCATTATCTCGGTTTCTAGGTCCTGTTAGAGATAGAACCGAATAATGATTGATTTTAATTTTATTTTCCATTGTCTCGGTTTCTAGGTCCTGTTGGAGGTAGAACCAAATAATGATTGATTTTGATTTTATTTTGCATTATCTCGGTTTCTAGGTCCTGTTAGAGGTAGAACCGAATAATGATTGATTTTGATTTTATTTTGCATTATCTCGGTTTCTAGGTCCTGCTAGAGGTTGAACCGAATAATGATTGATTTTGATTTTATTTTGCATTGTCTCGGTTTCTAGGTCCTGTTGGAGGTAGAACCAAATAATGATTGATTTTGATTTTATTTTGCATTATCTCGGTTTCTCGGTCCTGTTAGAGGTAGAACCGAATAATGATTGATTATGGTTTTATTTTGCATTATCTCGGTTTCTAGGTCCTGTTAGAGATAGAACCGAATAATGATTGATTTTAATTTTATTTTGCATTATCTGGGTTTCTAGGTCCTGCTAGAGGTTGAACCGAATAATGATTGGTTTTGATTTCATTTTGCATTATCTCGGTTGCTAGGTCCCCATAGAGGTAGAACCGAATAATGATTGATTTTGATTTTATTTTGCATGATCTCGGTTTCTAGGTCCTGCTAGAGGGTTGAACCGAATAATGATTGATTTTGATTTTATTTTGCATTATCTCGATTTCTAGGTCCTGTTAGAGGTAGAACCCAATAATGATTGATTTTGATTTTATTTTTCATGATCTCGGTTTCTTGGTCCTGTCAGAGGTAGAACCGAATAATGATTGATTTTGATTTTATTTTGCATTATCTGGGTTTCTAGGTCCTGCTAGAAGTTGAACCGAATAATGATTGATTTTGATTTTATTTTGCATCATCTCGGTTCTTAGGTCCTGTTAGAGGTAGAACCGAATAATGATTGATTTTGATTTTATTTTGCATTATCTGGGTTTCTAGGTCCTGCTAGAGGTTGAACCGAATTATGATTGATTTTGAATTTATTTTGCATTATCTCGGTTTCTAGGTCCCTATAGAGGTAGAACCGAATAATGATTGATTTTGATTTTCTTTTGCATGATCTCGGTTTCTAGGTCCTGTTAGAGGTTGAACCGAATAATGATTGATTTTGATTTTATTTTGCATTATCTCGGTTCCTAGAACCTGTTAGAGGTAGGACTGAATAATGATTGATTTTGATTTTATTTTGCATTATCTCGGTTTCTAGGTCCCTATAGAGGTAGAACCGAATAATGATTGATTTTGATTTTATTTTGCATTATCTCGGTTTCTAGGTCTGCTAGAGGTTGAACCGAATAATGATTGATTTTGATTTTATTTTGCATTATCTCGGTTTCTAGGTCCTGTTTGAGATAGAACCGAAAAATGATTGATTTTAATTTTATTTTGCATTATCTGGGTTTCTAGGTCCTGCTAGAGGTTGAACCGAATAATGATTGGTTTTGATTTTATTTTGCATTATCTCGGTTTCTAGGACCCTATAGAGGTAGAACCGAATAATGATTGATTTTGATTTTATTTTGCATGATCTCGGTTTCTAGGTCCTGCTAGAGGGTCGAACCGAATAATGATTGATTTTGATTTTATTTTGCATTATCTCGGTTTCTAGGTCCTGTTAGAGGTAGAACCGAATAATGATTGATTTTGATTTTATTTTGCATGATCTCGGTTTCTTGGTCCTGTTAGAGGTAGAACCGAATAATGATTCTAGGTCCTGCTAGAGGGTTGAACCGAATAATGATTGATTCTGATTTTATTTTGCATTATCTCGGTTTCTAGGTCCTGTTAGAGGTAGAACCGAATAATGATTGATTTTGATTTTATTTTGCATGATCTCGGTTTCTTGGTCCTGTTAGAGGTAGAACCGAATAATGATTGATTTCGATTTTATTTTGCATTGTCTCGGTTTCTAGGTCCTGTTAGAGGTAGAACCGAATAATGATTGATTTTGATTTTATTTTGCATTATCTCGGTTTCTAGGTCCTGCTAGAGGTTGAACCAAATAATGATTAATTTTGATTTTATTTTGCATGATCTCGGTTTCTTGGTCCTGTTAGAGGTAGAACCGAATAATGATTGATTTTGATTTTATTTTGCATGATCTCGGTTTCTTGGTCCTGTTAGAGGTAGAACCGAATAATGATTGATTTTGATTTTATTTTGCATTATCTCGGTTTCTAGGTCCTGCTAGAGGTTGAACCAAATAATGATTGATTTTGATTTTATTTTGTATGATCTCGGTTTCTTGGTCCTGTTAGAGGTAGAACCGAATAATGATTGATTTTGATATTATTTTGCATGATCTCGGTTTTTTGGTCCTGTTAGAGGTAGAACCGAATACTGATTGATTTTGATTTTATTTTGCATGATCTCGGTTTCTTGGTCCTGTTAGAGGTAGAACCGAATAATGATTGATTTTGATTTTATTTTGCATGATCTCGGTTTCTTGGTCCTGTTAGAGGTAGAACCGAATGATGATTGATTTTGATTTTATTTTGCATTGTCTCGGTTCCTAGGTCCTGCTAGAGGTAGAACCGAATAATTATTGATTTTGATTTTATTTGCATTATCTCGGTTCCTAGGTCCTGTTAGAGGTAGGACCGAATAACGATTGATTTTGATTTTATTTTGCATGATCTCGGTTTCTTGGTCCTGTTAGAGGTAGAACCGAATAATGATTGATTTTGATTTCATTTTGCATTATCTCGGTTTCAAGGTCCTGTTAGACGTTGAACAGCATAATGATTGATTTTGATTTTATTTTGCATTATCTCGGTTCCTAGGTCCTGTCAGAGATAGAACCGAATTATGATTGATTTTGATTTTATTTTGCATTATCTCGGTTTCTAGGTCCTATTAGATGTAGAACCGAATAATGATTGATTATAGTTTTATTTTGCATCATCTCGGTTTCTAAGTCCTGTTAGAGGTAGGACCGAATAAGGATTGATTTTGATTTTATTTTGCATTATCTGGGTTTCTAGGTCCTGCTAGAAGTTGAACCGAATAATGATTGGTTTTGATTTTATTTTGCATTATCTCGGTTTCTAGGTCCTTCTAGAGGTTGAATCGAATAATGATTGATTTTGATTTTATTTTGCATCATCTCGGTTCTTAGGTCCTGTTAGAGGTAGAACCGAATAATGATTGATTTTGATTTTATTTTGCATGATCTCGGTTTCTAGGTCCTGTTAGAGGTAGAACCGAATAATGATTGATTTTGATTTTATTTTGCATTATCTCGGTTTCTAGGTCCTGTTACAGGTAGGACCGAATAATGATTGATTTTGATTTTATTTTGCATTATCTGGGTTTCTAGGTCCTGCTAGAAGTTGAACCGAATAATGATTGGTTTTGATTTTATTTTGCATTATCTCGGTTTCTAGGTCCTGCTAGAGGTTGAACCGAATAATGATTGATTTTGATTTTATTTTGCATTATCTGGGTTTCTAGGTCCTGCTAGAAGTTGAACCGAATAATGATTGGTTTTGATTTTATTTTGCATTATCTCGGTTTCTAGGTCCTGCTAGAGGTTGAACCGAATAATGATTGATTTTGATTTTATTTTGCATCATCTCGGTTCTTAGGTCCTGTTAGAGGTAGAACCGAATAATGATTGATTTTGATTTTATTTTGCATTGTCTCAGTTTCTAGGTCCTGTTAGAGGTAGAACCGAATAATGATTGATTTTGGTTTTATTTTGCATTATCTCGGTTTATAGGTCCTGTTAGAGAAAGAACCGAATAATGATTGATTTTGATTTTATTTTGCATTATCTGGGTTTCTAGGTCCTGCTAGAGGTAGAACCGAATAATGATTGTTTTCTTTTTTTTTGCATTATCTCGGTTTCTAGGTCCCTGTTAGAGGTAGAACCGAAAAATGATTGATGTTGATCTCATTTTGCATAATTTTGATTTTACAGAAGTAACTTCAAGTTCAGTAGAGGGAGTTTGTCAAGTCTTTTATTACTGCCCAAAGGGGTAGATGTTGTTTTTTTTTCTATTTTTTCAGATGAGGCAATAGTTGAAGAGGGTGCCAAGAACGTCACCTCTGTCAGGTTGGCCGTGTTAGAAACTTGAGAATTTGCAGAGAGCCGCTGCCGGTAGTGAAACAGTTTTTTCACCTTGCTGAATAGTCACCGATGCTTGGTATCCAGGGCAACGGATGACGGACAGTCAGAAAAGGAATGTTTGAGGAATGTGCTCTGGTGGAAGCTGTGTTCACTCTCGGAGATCATGCTGCTCAGATTATTCGTTTTGGACAGTGGCGGCTTTAGGGGGTGGCGAACGGGGCAATCGCACGGGGCCTCGCTCTTGGTGGGGCTTCGCGCGCAACGGCCGGAGCCATTTTCGATATTAATAATAATAATTATAATAATAAGGCCTTTATTTTTTCAGCAGAAATCTCAAGGGGCAGTTCACCCATGGGTGTTCTACCACTTAACCCTTGTTGTGACATAAGAAAAGAATTATAATAATGAACACACTGTGTGCAATCTAACTTAAACAATAACAAAGTACAGATATTGATTTAGATCCCTAATTATTTATAAAGGTTCAAACATAAGGGTGAGTTCTAAAAAAGTTCGTCAACCAATACATTCATTCAAAACAAAATTGAAAAAACATGATCTGGTTTTTTAATATTGCGCCTTGTTGGAACGTCCAAATATGTATTTGAGGCACCAGATGTCTGACCCACCAGATCATAAACAGTACGAAGAATAGAATGTAGAATCACACAACACAATTAGGGTATAAATTATATAAGTATTTAGGTACTATGTTTACTTATCCCAGATGTTGGAACCTCATAAAATATTTATAGCCCTGTTGACCGTTCTTTGGCGGTCCTTTGAAATATTCGTTCAATTATCGTCTTATGCACGAATTCATTCCATTGTAGAGAATTACGGAAGGATCTGTTTTTTTTTCGAATCTAGTGATTAGGGATGAGAATACTGTAGCATTAGGTAAGGGTGCTGGCATTTCGCCCTGCAGTTTATATACCTCATAAAAGGGAACAATATCACCCTCGGTAAAACCGCAAGCTCTCTTGGAGCGTCTTCGGCTCGGTCTTCGGCTATCCGAACGTAATGAAGTTAGCAACTGAAAACGCCATTACATAAGTGCACCTCTAAATAGTCAATATGAACACCACGAGAATGCGAAAAGCCGTCCTTTGTATTAGAATTTTCCGCTCTACAACTTTTTTTTAAAACTTTTTTCGATAAATCTTTCAGAGAAAACGTAACTTTCTCGACATTTTCACGAATTTTCCAAGGTTCCTAAAAATTTGGGGACCTGCATTTTTGACCATGAGCTCCTTCTTACGTTACGTTATATTCTATTTTTTCTGATGAAAAATTTTCATTGTTTTTGATTCTTCATTCACATTTAGAGGTCATATTCACATTTTTCGAATAAATTCAAAATTTTTCTTGATATTGAATTAAGAAATTAATTCAATTCATTGGTTTCTGGAAGCTATTTTTTCAGTGTGGCTTTTGTAAGTTTAAATTTGGATACCAACTATCCAATGAATTTATTTAATACATAATTCTTCAGTATCGGATACTCAAAAGTATCCAAGTTGCACAACACTACCCCGAACTGTTCCGAGCTTCAGGGATTGATACAACTGGAACTTGACGCCCTCAATCAAATTGAACATTAGTGCTGGATCTTGCAGAGAAATTTTCGATACAAATTTCAATAAAAATATGCAAACAAGGTTCCCATGGAACTTTCTATTCGGTTCATCGGGATCATAAAGAAAAATAGTTTAATTTTTATGATCTTCTCTTCGAAACCGAAAATTTAATACAAATACAGCTGAGATTGAAGAATATTTAATTGTTTTTTCAGCCGTCGAAAAAACCACAGCTGAGAGTTTGACATAATTAAAAAATTGGAGCAGTTTGTTATATTATTGCAGAAATGAGATGGTCAAGGATATGATAACGGAGCCAATATGCGTGGTGAAAAAAAGTGGTTTCCAAAACCGTTATTCTTGAAATTAATCCACTTGCTTACTGTTTATCTTGTGGGAGTCATAGCTAGAATTTCATCTTAGGAAATGCAGCACCGTCTTGTGTCCAAGCGAAATCTTTTTTTTGGTTTGCTACAAAGGTTGTTTATCTATTTGCCGGCTCAACTTAGAGGTGGGCGATTTTGAAGGATCATGTAAAAGCCTTATCAGTAACACCGCTTTGTGAAACTGGATTCACGAAGGAAAAAGGGCCTAGCGAAAACTTTCCACCCAGGGCCTCGCAATGGGTAAGGCCGCCCCTGGTTTTGGATTTTTTTAATAAGCGAAGTTCATTAGAAATTACAATTCTGCAAAAGTTTTTGTATAATTTCTGATATTATAGTCAATATTTTTTTGAAAAAGATATTGGCACTACTTATAAATATCACATACCTATATCATGAAAGTTTAATAATCAATATGAAAGAAAGTTGGTAGAGTGATATGTACCTACTTACCCAATTATTCTTCTCTCGAAGATTCACTTATAGTCAGTTGTAAACTAATGCTGGATTCACAATCGACGTAACTTAACAAGTAAAAATTGAAGTTGAAACTACCAAAATTCATACTAAAATATTCACAATAGGTTCAATTTTGCGTTTGAATGATATAAGTTGAATGTAAAGTGTAATAAACTGTGTTGTTTGATTAATTTTGACTTTTTGCTCTCATTGGGCATAGATGGAGAACCATCTCAGGAAAATAAAATTAGCCGTGTTACTTGTACTACGTCTATTTCTCGATTCATTGTTCCACAAGTAAAATCATTCACCTATGCTTTCGACCTACTTATTGACAATTTGTTGTATCATCAGTATGTGGATACACGGAAGACAATGGTGTGAAAAGGGGATTGGACTCTAAGGAATTTCAATATTTTTGTTTGAACAATAACTAAGATTATGAGTCCATCACACCTCCCCCAGTTAACTAAAAAAAAAATTTTTTACTCTAGTACAAGTTTTTTTTTTTTTTGATAGTAATGATAATGAAAATTCAAAAAAACAATATTGACACAATTGGTTAACCTCAACACACTTAACTCACTAAATAAAACCCTATTATTATATCTATATTATTTTTCATTACATATTTTATTGAATAAACAACTTAACCCTATTTTTATGAATTTCACTAGTCTTATTACCTATCTTAATAACTATATTAGGGCCCTTATCTTCTAACACAGCGAACGGTCCTTTAAAAAGTTCATCATTCTTGTTTCCCGCTGCATCATTTCTTACCAATACACTATCGCCAATTTTGAAATTCATGTCCTTTCTAGATTGATCTAGTTTTTCTTTTCTTTTAATTTTTGAGGTTAACAAATTATTTGACGCATCATTCCATGCCCTTTGCAATCTATATTTCAATTCGAGTGGGTAATTTTCAAATGTATATATTGGATCCACTCTGTTCAAAAGATTGGAGGGTAGTTTGCAACTTTTCCCAAATACTAGTTCGAAAGGGGTGTATTTTGTATGAGTGTGAACAGTATTATTATAAGCGAAGCACCAATATTGAATCCAAGAGCTCCAAGAATCTGGATGGTTTTGACAATGCACTCGCAAGTACGCACCTAAGTGTTTATGAGTATTTTCGATAGAGCCAAGTGATTCATGATGATATGCTGTCGAATTGATATGCTTGACTTTGAGTAGTTCACATGTGTTTTTGAAAATACCGGAAATGAACTCAGTTCCCTGGTCAGTGGCAATGACCTCTGGGATACCATACTGTAGTATAAAATTTTCAACAAATGCCTTAGCAACACATTTAGTTTCTTTACTTGGTAAAGCATAACACCCTACAAATTTTGTTAATTCACACTGAGTAGTAAAAATATATTTATTTTCAGATATATCGGTTGTAAGTGGACCCACGAGATCTAGCAATACCTTTTGAAAAGCTGAACTTGCAGTTGTTGTGATTTGAAGCGGTTGTTTCGTTATAATTGAATGCTTATATTTTTGACAAGAATGACATCGTTTGACATAGTCGACTATGTCTTTTTTTATGCCTGGCCAAAAATAATATCGTCTAATATTGTTGAACATTCTATTGATCCCAGCATGGCCTCCAGTGGGAAGAATATGAAAGTCATTCAGTATTAATTGTTTACTGTCATTATCTTCAATTTTCTGGACGTCCTTAATAATACAAATTTTCAAATTGTTTTCTTCAATTTCCTTCCTTGCGTTAGCTAACACTTTTATTAAATTTTCGGTACCTTCGTTTTTCGTAATGAATATCTCTGTTATTCCATATTTATTCAAGATGAATTTCAAGTCTGTCAACGAAGTCCCTAAGGCAATCAGCGTTGATCCAGAATCTTGTTTCATGAACAATTTTCTGTTCTCAATGTCGTATACAAAGTCATTAAGTTTGAAATATTTATTATTGTCGCGACTTTTATTTAACTTATTGATGAAGGATTTGTCTACAATCGGTATCAATTCCAGGGATTCTAGTGGTTTTTTCAATAATTCCACAATTCCAGGGTGATCAGGCCTGTAATCGTGCGCTAGTTTACTAGAATTGTCTTCAACGTTATTCTTTGAACTGTCAGTAGCTTTTACGAGCACTTTATCATTGTTTGCTAAGTCTTTTAAATTCTGTGAGTCTAATGTTATTCTTGATAATGAATCTGCCAAGATATTATTTTTTCCTTTGATATATTCGACCGTAAAGTCGTATTCCTCTAATATTAACCGGAATTTTGTTAATCGACTAGATGGGTTTTTCATGCCAAATAAGTAAATGAGAGGGCGGTGATCTGTGAAAATTTTGAATTTTCTGCCGTAAAGGTAAGGCCTAAATTTTTTGACTGCCCAAACAATAGCTAATAACTCTTTTTCTATTGTGCTATAATTTTTCTCAGCTGGATTTAATGATCTGCTTGCATAAGAAACCGGTCTGTCATTGTCATTACACAAAATTGCCCCTAAAGCCACTCCTGAAGCATCGCATTTTAAAATGAATTGTTTGTTTTCTGAAAAATCTGGAAATTGTAAAATTGGAGGTGATATAAGGCATTGTTTCAATGTTCCGAAGGAATTTTGACATGCGGCTGTCCATTGAAAAACTACCCCTTTTCGCGTTAAGAAATTTAATGGAGAAGCAGTTGTAGCAAAATTTGGTATGAATTTCCGATAGTAATTAGCAGATGCAACAAATCTTTTAACTTCTTTACCATCTTTCGGGAGGGGATAATTTTGCATAGCCCGTATTTTTTCAGGATCTGGAGAAATTCCTTTTGAAATGATAACGTGGCCTAAATATAAAATTTCTTTTTTCAAAAATTCACACTTGATGGGATTTAATTTCAAGTTTACTTCTCGAAGTCTTTGGAATACTTTTATCAAATTTTGATTATGATCTTCCAAACTATTGCCAAATACTATCAAATCATCTAGGTAAATGAAACAGATATCATAATTGAGTCCTGACATGGCTATAGTCATAGCTCTTGAAAAGGAACTTGGGCTAGTTTTTAGACCCATCGGTGCTCTGGTCATCTGAAATTGACCCCGATCCGAGGTAAAAGAAGTATAAGGTCTAGAAGCATGATCTAATTCTAGTTGATAATAGCCTTGGTACAGATCCAAATGTGTGAAATAAGTCGCTCCTGATAGTGAATCCAAAATTTCTTCTATACATGGCAAGGGGAACTTATCATCTTCGATCCGTTTATTCAATTGCCGGTAGTCGATAACAATTCTCCATTTTTTATTTCCGTCAGGCCCAGTTTTCTTTGGCACAATTAGTAATGGAGCTGACCATTGTGAATTTGAGGGTTCAATGATATTGTGTGAATTGATGTTTTCTCTTCTTTATTCAGATTCGATACATTAATTGAATGGAGTAATTCCTCAATACGATCTACTGTCATATGTTTTTCATCGAATTCACAAATCGAATAAAAATTCAGAGGTTCGACGTATGGCTTGAAATTTCTTATTTTTATTTCTTTTTCGTTCGTATTTAAAAACCTGATTGGAATATAATTATCTACTGGTCTGCTAATGCAACCGGCTACGAAAACTCCTTCGCAGATTTGGTCTGGTATAACAACACAATCTTCGGTACTATCGCATTTTAAATATTTTATTATTTCACATCTAGCTGGAATTGCAGTAGTTACATCATAATCTGATTCAAGTTGTAAACAGATTCTTTCACCACGAACTTTTAAACTCATTTTGAAATCTTCATAATCAATTGCAGCTGAAAATTTTGTGAAAAAATCTGATCCCAACACTCCATCTACATTTTCTATGAAATGCTTCATTACAATAAATTCATGAAATAGATTTACGCCATTTATTTCAAGACTGACACCAACGTTACCCAAGGAAAATACGTATCCTGCGACACCTTGTACTTTAATTTTCTCTCTTCCATCTACTCTAAAATTGCCATCCAAGCTTGACTCAAAAATCACACTAGCAGTCGCACCTGTGTCTAATAAGAATTTCAAAACATTCGCTCCATTTCTCATACATACGTAATTTAAACCATTCATACTCAAAATAGTTACATGTTTCTTATTAATTTTGTCTGTTTTCACGAAAAAACAAATCGTTATTTTCTTGGGTTGCGGTTGATGCGTTCGGAGTTTCTGAATGTCCTTGAGTTTCTAGGAAAAAGGATCTTTGATTATAATTATTTCTGAAATATCTAGATCCTCTATTAGAACCACGACCCCTATTGACTCTACCGCGAGAGTTTTGGTGATAAGAATTGGTTGGGTTGTTTCTGTTATTGGATGAATTATTATTAATTGCTCGAGGGGGATAATTTCCACGTTGATTGAATTGCTTGGAACCGCGAAAGTTTCTAGTACTGCGTTTGTTTCTAGTTGAATATAGAAATACTTGTTCAGAAGCACCGGCTCTATTAGAAATCTCCTCGTCTTTAGCTCCGCTAATAGCATCTTTTAACGAGGAATAGTTACGTGCTTTAATAATGGTTCTTAGATTCGGATCTCGTAATCCGTTTGCGAAAGCCGTTATTGCTAATTTCTCATTAATTTGGGGAAGACATTTCAGAGCATTTTTATCACCGTCAGCTTGTGATATTGTAAGATTCAACATCATTTCTTCAATTTCTTGACCGAATTCATTTATGGATTTATGTTTCTGTCGTGCCGAGTGTAATGATGCAGAAAGTGCTGATGCAGATTTTTTTGATAATAAATGTTTAGAAATGTCGTTCAGAAGTCCTTGAACACTCTGATAATCAGGATTTAATCGAATTTTGGCTGCTTCGGTTAGTTTAGTTTTTAAAACAAACCTTATGAGGAGTTGCTTACCTGCATCGTTTAATAGAGATTCGTACAATTCGATTGCGTCTATCAATCGGCGAGTGCCATTTTCCGAACCATCCATGCTTGGAATTAAACTAGTTGCAGTTTTTAAATCAAAATTCTCACTCATTGTTGATATTTCTGTTGGAATACCTGTAATTTGACTTGAATTATTGCTACTAGAGCCGTTGGAATGATGTACCAAATTAGACAATTTCAACCTATTTTCTAAAGTCACAAATATATCAGTTTGAAGTCGTTCTATTTTAACAATCAAAAGCTGAAATTTTTCTTTAGCCTCTGGTTCTAAATATTTTGACCTCTTTACGAATTTCCTCAACACTTGTTTTTAAATCCTCTAACTTACTTAAATATCTTTCTGTTGTTCTAGAATCTTTTCTCCTATCGTTATTATCTTTTCCTAAATTGGTATGAAATTTGGAAAATTCGTCATATAAAATTTTTAGACTTTCGAATTTGCTCATTCAAAGAACCTTAATTATACGAGTTTAGGATGTAGTAGGTACATAAATGGATTTAAATTAGAATTAGGTAAAATATAGCTAGCTTACATAACAATTGAACACTTTGTACTCACGCACTTTTTCTTTGTTTTTTACCACACCTTTTTTTTTTTTTTAGATCAGTTCCTGGCTGCGTCTAATTTCTGTTCTAATCTTCTTCTGAATGCGCTTCATTATCCATTGAACCCTCAGGTAAATGAATACTCCCAGTGAAAGAACTATTGCGATGATGGAACAAACTTCACCCATTGAAAAATTTCCGCTGCCTACCTTCGTAGATTCTCCTCCAGAGTTCCCTGCTTGAGCTATTATTACTTCTTCTTTCGATTGTGATTTTCCCATTTTGGACTTTTATTTCTCTTCTTAATTTCCCTTGATTCGAAATGGCAGGATCGCCATGTAATAAACTGTGTTGTTTGATTAATTTTGACTTTTTGCTCTTATTGGGCATAGATGGAGAACCATCTCAAGAAAATAAAATTAGCCGTGTTACTTGTACTACGTCTATTTCTCGATTCATTGTTCCACAAGTAAAATCATTCACCTATGCTTTCGACCTACTTATTGACAACTTGTTGTATCATCAGTATGTGGATACACGGAAGACAATGGTGTGAAAAGGGGATTGGACTCTAAGGAATTTCAATATTTTTGTTTGAACAATAACTAAGATTACGAGTCCATCACAAAAGGTAGAAATTATGCAACATATTTTTAACACTTCTATTCTTATTGGGTATGTTTTCTATCGTAAGTTACGTCTTCTGTGAATCAAGCATAACACGAAACAAAACAACTGAAAGCTCACACTGACTACTCAACTTGCAGAATGCTCGATTCGACACGATTAAAAGATCTCCAACACTATTCCAACTCCTCTCTGCTTATTACGTATAGGGCACCGTTGTCAAGCGAAATTTATCATTATCTTTTCGGATAACATGGGTTTCTATACAGGGTCTTTCACGAGGAACCTCACCCATATTTATACGGGAAACTACTGAACGTATTTTCATGAAATTCAGCATTTATAAGTATTTCACGATGCTGATGAAATCTAAAATATTTTCAAGGCATGAGCACCTCCGGTTTTTCCGGAAATGACGTCAACTTCCGTTTTTCAAATTAGAACACCATTTTTTCATTGCAGAAATAGATTCCTTAGAAAATTCCAAGTTATTTTGATGTAACATTTTTCAGTTTTGGTTGGAGAATTCTCTCTGAGCGGGAAAATTCGAAAAAAAAATCGAAAATAGAGCTCCGCTGAAACAAGAATAACTTCGAGGTTTTTGGATGGAAAATGTTCATTTTTGGGATTTTTCAAGATGTAAGATTGATGTATCCACTTTAAAAATCGAAATCGCGATTCATGATACAGGGGGTGAAAAAATCGCTTTCAAAGTTAGGGATGACAAAATCGTGAAAAATCAATTTTTTCAAATAAGAACCCCATTTTTTTATGGCAGATATTGAATCTACGTTAAAAAATAATGTGAGTGTATGCATCACACCCTTGCCCTAAAGTGGATATTTTCTGAGTTATTCACAAAAAACTGTTTTTCGTCTTGAATTTTCAGCTATTTCTTTTCCCTTCACGCCAAAAAGATTAAATTTTCAGGAACTGTTACTTATACCATGTTTTAGATTTTACTACCCTAATATGCAAGAGAAAAAAGTTACAGGTTGTTCCTGAATAGATGGCGAATTTTGATTCGAATTTGTATCGGAAACCTCTTTATTTCAACTAATCGGCCATCGGTTTTCTCTCCAGTGATAAATAAATAATTCCTTATGAACCATATGCAAAAACTTACCATGTTTTACATTCTTTTTTTTTTAATGATAGATATCATTAATTACATCTGCCAAATTCCTCTTTATTCAGTAGCATTTTGTGTTTACTATTAATTTGGTGATAATTCGTATTAAGTTATAAAATCGATCACTATGCCTAATTTTACCAATGAAGATTATTTAAATCTCAT
This sequence comes from Hippodamia convergens, assembly GCA_038502775.1. Taxonomy (NCBI): domain Eukaryota; kingdom Metazoa; phylum Arthropoda; class Insecta; order Coleoptera; family Coccinellidae; genus Hippodamia; species Hippodamia convergens. The sequence goes on along the minus strand of JAVSIQ010000842.1, from coordinate 350,082 downwards.
TCTACTTCATGGAGAATGTAATAAAGTTGTAGATAGAACGATTCGACTGTTCATTGAGAGGTTTCCTGACCGACCCAGACCAACGAGAGATACCATTAACAGAACCATGACAAACTTGAGAAATGTCGGATCTTTCGTTAAGAAAACTATACACAGAGAAAAAAGTGTAGTAGAAGATGAGAACAACGAAATTACAGTTCTTGCATATTTTCGTGTGAATCCTCAAAATTCTCTCAAAGATGCCGAGATTGATCTGGGATTATCTCAATCGAGTGTTTGGAGAATATTAAAAAAACATAAAATGCACCCATATAAATTCAATAGGGTACAGCATTTGAAGGAAACTGATTTCGTCAGGAGAACAGAGTTTTGCGAAGCTATGATGATTCGATTTCAAGAGAATGAAAACTTTTTGGACTGTATAATTTGGACAGATGAATCTAAATTCACAAAGAATGGTTCTTTCAATAGGCATAACAGTCATTATTGGGATGAAGAGAACAACCACCACTTCAGACAATGGAACTTTCAAGAGACCTGGAGTTTCAATGTTTTTTGCGCCATCAAAAATAATGCAAATCTCGATGTTCACATTTATGATGGGACTTTAACTGGTAAGATAGAACACTACACATGTTTGCATTATTTAAAGAATGTTCTCCCTTAGGAGATAGATATTCTGACATATTGACTTAAATAATTGAGCCGCTAGTACAGAACCATAATGACTTATGGTATTAACAAGATGGCGCGCCTCCACACAATTCACTCAATGTGTCAAATATCCTCTACAGGCTATTTGAAGATCGATGGTTGGCGAACAATGGTCCACATCTTTGGCCACCACGTTCTCCCGATTTAACTCCTTTAGACTATTATGTTTGGGGTAGGATAAAAAATATTGTCTACTCAACTCCCCTGACTGATAAAGAGGACTACTGCATAGAACGAGTCAGAAATGCGTTCAGGTTTGTTTAGATTTTTAGATTCATAGTTTTGAAACTCAATTTGGTTTTTAAACACTTTTGCAGATCTCTTCCTCCCGATGAAATAAGAAGAGCAACGCACGAAGCATTCCTGAGACGTATAAATAAATGTCTAGAAATTAACGGTCAAAACTTTGAGCATCTTCTCTAGTTATAACTGCGAGAGTTTGCCATGGTTCTCCTAATAGTAACTTGAAGTCGGTTTCAAGAAGGGGTGAAAAATCTACAGCATGGTTCAAATAACAGTTCCTGAAAATTTCATCTTTTTGGCGTGAAGGGAAAAGAAATAGCTGAAAATTCAAGACGAAAAACAGTTTTTTGTGAATAACTCAGAAAATATCCACTTTAGGGTAAGGGTGTGATGCATACACTCACATTATTTTTTAACGTAGATTCAATATCTGCCATAAAAAAATGGGGTTCTAATTTGAAAAAATTGATTTTTCACGATTTTGTCATCCCTAACTTTGAAAACGATTTTTTCACCTCCTGTATCATGAATCGCGATTTCGATTTTTAAAGTGAATACATCAATCTTACATCTTGAAAAATCCCAAAAATGAAAATTTTCCATCCAAAAACCTCGAAGTTATTCTTGTTTCAGCGGAGCTCTATTTTCGATTTTTTTTTCGAATTTTCCCGCTCAGAGAGAATTCTCCAACCAAAACTGAAAAATGTTACATCAAAATAACTTGGAATTTTCTAAGGAATCTATTTCTGCAATAAAAAAATGGTGTTCTAATTTGAAAAACGGAAGTTGACGTCATTTCCGGAAAAACCGGAGGTGCTCATGCCTTGAAAATATTCTAGATTTCATCAGCATCGTGAAATACTCATAAATGCTGAATTTCATGAAAATACGTTCAGTAGTTTCCCGTATAAATATGGGTGAGGTTCCTCGTGAAAGACCCTGTATAAATAATGTAGCAGAGACGAAGTAAGGTACAAAAATATACTTTATTTAATAATCATGGAGTTCGTATTATAAACGAATCAGAAATTCGAAATAAGGGATGTAGAAAACGAATTCCGTAGATATAATATTGTTGATGATCAGAATTGGGGGAACGAAACACAATTCGGCAATCAGGTTTCATAAACGCACTATCACTACAAGTAATTCAACGTTGAATATGTACTGCTAGAATACGTTGAAAATCTTCTGCGAATATACTTTAAAATATAGGAAAATACCTAATAAGGAGTTCTCACTTGCTTTCGTATCCCGTTCGAAGCATAATATAGTTGTCTTATTGAAACGGCAAAATTCCAATAAACTTATCAACTTCTTATTGATATTGAACGTTCCTCATCGGATATGTGAACGTTGGAATTAAGAAACATGAAATGTTAATAATAATGAATTTTTTCGAAAAGAACGAGAAGAATGCATTTTTATGAAAGAAAACTTGTGAGTGTGTAAAAAAGTGGATTTATCATGGTAAACTGATATGTAGTTCCAAGAAAAACTATTACTCTCAGGTAGAATAAAGGCTGCCTGAATTCAAGGTTGATTAATAGTGACCCATTGAACGTTTATTTAATGTTGCTCAGCTCTCTTTGAACAGACGTTTCGAAAATACAATAAGGAAACGTTTCATAATGATTGCAGTAGCAACTGGTTGAACCGGGAACGTAAATTATATGTAGAGTCGACGTTTGATTGAATTCAGGTTTCTAAGATAACGTTGAGAAATTCAACGTGTAACGTTGAATCAACTTCAGATACCACGAACAAACGTTTAGTCTACGTGTGTGTGTTTATTGGGTAGGAGCTGTGCTTTCACACATTGACACGAATGGTAGGGAGCGAGTAGTGTATAATCTTACAAGATTATTATTTCATGAACACTACCAGTGTGTATTTCTAATATTTTATTCAGACGCTCACAACCATCATTTTTGAAGAACCTGAACTACTCAATTGTCTATGTTTCCATGACAACATTATAAAATTAATACATAGATAACTAGTATAATTATAAGGGGCAACCAATGTATCATTGGTTGCCGAATCATTATAACACATCTCCCCTTATAAGTCAAGCCGAAGGGGTGGCTTGATACAACGACCAGACCTAGAGGTTTTGTACCTTTCTAAGTTTCTGGAATGTTCTTGATGCTCAACAAAATTATTTTTCTCAACCTCAGATGATTGAGTTCTTAACAATCTCTCAGACTGGTCATTGCTCACAGATACTGACTCTTTCTCTAAAGTTTCTCTATTGTCAGATAAAGTGGGATCATCTGTTGGTATGAAATTATTGACTGATGGTCTTAAATCTACTCTATTTCGTTTCACACAGTTTCCATATTGATTTGTAACAAAATAGGATCGTGGAGATATATCAGCTTTCAAAACACAACCTGGTTCCCAATTCTTCTGGACATGGTTATACATAGTCACAACATTTTGTTTTTTTAATGGTTTAAAATCTCTAGCAGTCTTATTGTATTGCTTTTGGTACATTTCATGTTTATCTTTCAACTTTTGTTGAAAATTTTCACATAATTTGGTTTTAATAGCTCCGCACTTATGGGAATTTTTGTTTTACAAATTCTACCCATTAATAATTGAGATGGAAAATATCCCACAAATTTCAAGGGTGAATTTCTATATTGTAACAACGCAATTTCAACATCACTCCCAGACTCTAATGATTTTTTAACAATATTCTTTCCTATTCCTACCCCTTTTTCAGCAAGACCATTGGATCTTGGATAATGGGGGCTTCTCGTTGAAATTGTGAAGTTCCAGTCTTTGGCGAACTCTTTGAATTCAAAACTGTCAAAAGGTACATTACCACAACTAATAATATCAGGAGAGCCAAAAACAGAGAATATATTTTTCAATGAACTTATCACAGATTTAATTGATTTATCTTTGATAGAGCGTATTTCTAGCCAATTTGAATATGAATCAAATGCAACTAAATAACTTTTGCCGCCATAAGTAAAGATGTCGAGACCTAGCCTCTCCCAAGGACGTTCAGGAATTGGATATAGTTTCAATGATTCTTTTTGTTGTTTCCGAGCATTTGTTTCACAAACTTTACATTTCCTGACAAAATTTTCAATATCAATGTTTATGCCTGGCCAATAAAAGATTTGACGAGCTCTAGATTTAGCTTTATCCATACCTACATGACCCTCATGTAACAATTTTAACATGTCACATCTTAAAGCATGAGGGACCACAATCTTTTCAGAATAGAGAAGCAGCCCATCAACAAAACATAGGCTTTCTCTAATTTTGAAAAATTGCCGTACACAATCAGGGATATCATGCTTGTTCTCAGGCCAACCACTTGAACAAAAGCTAGCCACTAGTTTCAGTTGTGCATCATTATCTAAAGCCTCTCTAAATTTAATTTTTTTTGTTTCTGACATGGGAATATTTTTCACGACAGCATGTACAGCAAAATTAAATTCTTCATCTGATTTTAGCCCTTTTTCAGACAAAAATGCCCTAGATAAAGTATCAGCAATATACAAATATTTTCCAGGTTTATAAGTTACCTCTAAATCATAATTCAAAATCCTTAATCTCGTTCTTTGCAATCTGGGCGAAATGCAACTCAAGTCTTTTCTAAATATACTCTCGAGTGGTTTATGATCTGTGTTTACTTTAACTTCCAAACCATGAATATAAAAATGAAACTTTTGAATCGCGAATACAATTGCCAGCATTTCTTTTTCAATTTGAGCATATTTCTATTCTGTTGATGTTAAACTTCTTGATGCAAAGTCTACAGGATGTCCATCTTGCAATAGACACTCTCCTAAGCCATCTTTCGATGCATCAGTTTCAATTTCTATTGGCTTCTCTGAATCAAAAAAAAATAATATGGGCGCCGACGCAAGTAAATGTTTCAATTGAGTGAGAGATTGGTCATGGGATTTATTCCAATCCCATGATACTTCCTGTCTTGTTAAGTCTCTCAGAGGAGCTGACACTTTGGACATGTTAGGAACAAATCTGCCTAAATATTTTGCCATTCCGAGAATCCTCAACAACTCACTCTTGTTCTTCGGAGATGGCAAATCTAAAATTGCTTTAACGTAATTTTTATTTGGTTCAACTCCTTTTTTTGAATAAATTTGACCCATGAATTGATTTTGATTTAAACTGAATTTTCGAACTATTGAACTTCACATTATATTTTAATGCTCGCTCGAGTACTGTTTTTGAATTAGCGTCATGCTCTTCTTCATCTTTACCTGTAATTATCAGATCATCAAAATATAAACCTACACCATCCAAATCTCCAAATATCTCATAATTTCTTTTCTGAAAAACTTCTGGAGCTGACTTAATTCCAAATGGCAACCTTAGAAATTTATACCGTCCAAATGGCGTACCGAATGCAGTATAATTTGAACTCTCTTCATCTAATTTTATCTGGAAATAACCATCTTTCATATCTAAAACTGTAAAATATTCTTTGTTACACAATTTCAGAGCGATTTCTTCAGCAGTTGGAATTAAAAAATGCTCACGCTGTATAGCGTTGTTTAAATATTTTGGATCTAAACACAAGCGTAAGTCACCATTAGCTTTTTCAACTATAACCAACGGATTAAACCATTCAGAAAGTCCATCAAGCTGTTGGATTATTCCCTGTGATTCTAACTGATGTAATTTCGACTTAAGTCTGTCATGCAAAGCTCTCGGAACTCTTCTAGGTGACTGAACATAGGGTACAGCATCACTCTTCAAAGAAATTTTATGTTCTTTTGGAAGTGAGCCTAGTCCATCAAAAGCAAGCCTAAACTTATTAATTACATCACTTAAAATTTTGAATACTACACTACAACTTGCTACTCGTTTAATCAGTCTTAAATTCAAGCAAGCAGGTAACCCTAACAACGGTGATTGTCCTTTAACATCTACTACAACAAAATTCAAACAAACTTCTCTATTACCTATCTTACAATTTAAATTCACTTCTCCAAGTGCTTTCAACTGGAAATTATCACTACCATATGAAACTAACGAAATATTTGTTGGTTTAATCCTCTCGTTCAATTTGTGCTTCCTAAGTATCTGCATAGGTAAAACACTCACCTCAGCACCTGTTTCTAATTTGAAGTTTACCTCTACCTTGTCCTCTATCACTACCTTCTATGTCCAAATTGTTTTTTCGGTCACACCTTCAGCATGTTTGACTGAATCAACGTAAAACTCCTGGCTGTCACTTCCTGATTCTGCATCATCGTTCTTGGACTCCACCTCGTGCACTTTCTTCTTTTCCTTCTGCTTGCACTTACTCCTGCACACTGCTGCAAAATGGTTTTTTCCTTGGCAATTTGCACAGGTCTTGCCAAAAGCTGGACACTTAATATTCTTCATGTGCTCGTATCCACAGTATTTGCACAAAACTTTTTTGTTGTCGTTGTCTCTTGTCCCTTGTCCATTGCCCCTTTTTCTCAATGAATTAATGTGAGATTCATTCTGGAGAACTTTAGCTTGTGATTTACTCACTTCTGTAGCTCGACATAAGTCTATAGCTTTGTTCAGTGTCAACTTCCCTTCTCTAAGTAGTCTTTCTTGAGTGGAATGCTCCCAAATTCCCATAACAATCCTATCCCGTATCATGTCATCTTGATCCTTGTACCCTGTTGTCTTCACAGCCTTTCTGAGCACTGTAAGAAAACTGTCAAATGGCTGATTTTCTTGTTGTACAATGCTATTGTATCTCTCGAAGATAACGTTTGCCGTCGGGGAACAATACTCTTCGAATTTCTTTTTTAGGCTTTCTAACGTTTTGTCTTAATGTTTTTCATAAGTAAAGCTGTTGTGCAATTCAAGGCCGTCATCTCCAATGAGATTGAGGAATGCAGCTATTTTGGTTTCCTCTGGTTTCGTCGATAGATTTGACGCCCTCAAGAATAGATCAAATTTCTGAGAGAACTTCCTCCAATTCTCTGCAATACACCCATCTAACACCAGCGGCTCTGGTGGGCGGAATATGTGCTCCATCGTCACGTCAAGCACACTTTTTTTTATAATTCTGAAGTCGCAGGCTCGAACTAACCTGACACCATGTATAATCTTACAAGATTATTATTTCATGAACACTACCAGTGTGTATGTCTAATATTTTATTCAGACGCTGACAACCATCATTTTTGAAGAACCTGAACTACTCAATTGTCTATGTTTCCATGACAACATTATAAAATTAATACATAGATAACTAGAATAATTATAAGGGGCAACCAATGTATCATTGGTTGCCGAATCATTATAACACAAGTAGTACAATATGCTTCACAAACTTTGTCAGAAACAAAAGTAAATTCTCCCAGATCAATAAGGAAGCATACGCGATAATTTTTGGAGTAAAGAAATTTTCCCAATACCTCTATGGTAATAAGTTCACACTTTACACGGATCATAGGGTATTGGTACAAATTCTATCGCCTACAAAGAGTTTACCGATTTACAGTGCGTTTTTTACGCACTATATATATATATATATATATATATATATATATATATATCATAGTTGTAACCTTGTAAAACCAACGCGTAAAAAACGCACTGTAAATCGGTAAACTCTTTGTAGGCGATAGAATTTGTACCAATACTCTATGATCCGTGTAAAGTGTGAACTTACTTATATATATATATATATATATATATATATATATATATATATATATATATATATTCTTATGAAAAAGAGAGCTTAATTAATACAATAAATGTTGAAACAAAAAGTACCTAAGCTGAGGTAAAAAAAGAACGGGGTATCATAACATTCTTTGTATGATACTATAGAATCATACGATACTATCAACACTTGTATCATACGATACTACACAGCCAGGGGAAAAAACCTCAGCCGAAAAAACCTGCCTCCCCGTAAACAAAATAACATAAAATATCAGGAAAATGTGTGATCATCTTCATGATATCCGTCGATGGTCTCGGATACACAGATTCTTCCCAAAACGACTCGTAATTCTTAATCTGAAATGAAAAAAGACAAAAGCAGAAAAGAAACTGATTATTCAGAATAAATCGAAGGCATTTTGGAAACGCATTTGCTACTTAAAAAAACATCAGCATTAAGATTTCTTGGCCAAATAATGTTCGGAGATTTATAAATATTTATGACAGAAATGTCACAAAATTTGAAAGAAATGAAAAAAAGAACTCCATCAATTTCCCCTTTCCGAATCTGTTGAAAGTTACGTAACTGATAATTTTTCAACATAACAAGCTAAACTTGTAAAAAATCAATTAATACATAACCTTTCAACTGTCCTCCTTCACGACGATTCTGTTGCCGTGTGGGTTTCTTGCAGAATGAACTCTTTGATACCATGTTCATCAGCTAATTTGGAGACGTAATCACACTTGTCTTTCGAAATTCCGTCGATATTCAAATTCAAAATCCACAAATTGTTGCTCTCTGGTCGTGAGGGTTTTTTCAAACCAGATACGACCTTCTAGGTGATAATTTTCCGGCACTTCAGATGTTTGAAGACCGCTACGGGACCCCAATGAAAGGCAATCATCTCCCATAGATAAACCAAACATGTTATAACACAAGAAAACAGAATATTTTTCAGGAACAAAAACTATGATATAGAGTACAGGAATACAATGGATCATGGCAATGCCGACGGGTTATCTAGATTGCCTATTCGAAAAGGAAACGCAGAGTATGATGTTGTAGAGATCTTTCAAATTGAAAATTTAGAAACAACCGGTTACCGCAAGAGAAATAGCTTCAGTTACCTTAAAAGACCCTGAATTACATAAATAGTAGATGCATTACAAGAGGGTTAAGAAATATCAGGTGAAGATAGATTCAATATAAGCCAATTTGAATTTACATTACATAAAGGAGTCTTTTACGCGGTCATAGAGCAGTGATACCACGCTGCGAAAGAGGATATTACAGGAATTTCATAATGGCCATTTCGGAATCGTTAAAATGAAGGGATTAGCGCGAGGGTTTTGTTGGTGGCCCGGAACAGATTCAGAGATAGAAAGCTAAGTCAAACGCTGTAGTGCTTGCAGTTTACACAAAAATGAACCGACAAAAAATACCAAACATATTTGGTAACGGGGTGGAAAACCTTTAGAAAGAGTACACGCTGACTTTGCTTTACCTTTTAGGGGGAAATATCATTTAATAATAGTAGATGCTTTCACAAAATATCCCTCTGTTCAAATACCTACTTAATGATATAACGACGAAGACCACTATTAAGGTGTGTAGAAAGATTTTTGCATCATTTGGGTTGCCAAAAGTCTTAGTAACAGACAATGGCCCAACCTTTACTCCTACTGAGTTCAGAAGATTCCTTATTCAAAACGGCATAAGTCACAAATTTACAGCTCCATATTATCCGGCTACAAATGGACAGGCAGAACGTTTTGTACAAACTTTAAAGAAATCGCTGTCGAAAATGTTATGCGGTGATGAAGATTTACATTTAAATTTACAGAAATTATTACAATATACAATAGGATTATGCCTAATAATCAAAAAGTTCAAGTACGAAATTATTTTGGAAAAATTAAATGGTGTTTTGGCAAAATATTGAGCAAAACCGGAAAATTACATTATACAATAGAATAAGATAATGGCAGAGTGTGGAGAAGACATGTTGATCAGATTCTTGATTGTTCAGTACCAAAAGTTGTTAATGATAGAGGTAATTGTTTCGACTATTTTGTTCCTGCCAGAACTCCTGTAGATGCTTCTTCACCACATCTAGAGTTGCAGGAGGAAACCCAAATACAGGAAAATTCAGAATCCCTGGAACAGAGTAGCGGAAGTATTCCACAACAGAGCTCGAAGAAATATTGAATTGCCAGTAGGTTTTCAAGATTACGAAGTTAATGTAGACTAATTGAAATCTTTGAGGTCTGTTGATACTACGGGAAGTTGTTTGTTTTTCTTTTGTTATTATTTAGTTACTTAGTACATAAGAGTTGGCTGCCTGCCGTTAGTTTTTCATTAGGGAGGGGGGTGTTACGCCCGAGGGGGTAACCACTTCCGAAATCGATGTACTTTTGAAGCCCGAAATCCCGAAATCATCACCGAAATCACGAAATCATCACCGCAATCCCGAAATCATTACCGAAATCCCGAAATCATTCTCCGAAATCCCGCTATCATCACCGAAATCACATTTCTCGCAATCATTTGAGTGTGCGCACTCGGCTCGGCACCGGCACTGACCTATTCAGTCTGCGCGTGCTATCGATGCTCTGTCAACGTGTTTCCGTTGCATATTTAGAGATACGAATAATCGAAATTTTCATTTTTACGATTCTACGAAAATGTGTTGTTCTTAATATATAGGTATTTAGTCTTATGTAGATATTAACGCAAGTTATATACAGGGTGTTCAATAGCATCAACAAGGTTGCAACCTAGAATGTTGTTTAGGCTTTACGTTCACTCGGATTTAAATAATTTTGTTTTCCGAGTTTTTTTTTCGTCCAACGTATTTTTCTGACCTACGCTCGAGTACGCTGCTATTGTAGGTGTAGATATTTTGAAATACAAAATGAACCAAAGCATTTAAGAAACCTGATTTTTAATCACATATCGGAACAACGTATTCGTGGACATGAAAACTCATTATTTTTTCTTGAAATCATAATTTGAATTTCGAAACGGAATACCTTTATCCATATTCGATATCGAATATTTCATTAATTTTCGATGTACGATGAATATCGAATACTTTAATTCAAGTAGAAAAAAACAACAAAACTTTTTGATGTACGATGAATATCGAATACTTTAATTCAAGTAGAAAAAAACAACAAAACTTTTGACCTTCGAAGAAATTCATGAATTTTTTCCAAGAAATAATTTAAAAATAACATCATTGAACATTTTTTCAGAAAATAAAAGATGTCGACAAAATTGGAAGATACAAAATGGGACAAAATTTTATAATTTCATTTGTCATAATGCATTTTGAATCCGAGCTCGAATCTATTGAATAATGAACAATATTCCTGCGTTGGCGTCATTAAGCGAAGACGATTTCCAAGAAATGGAACTACAATGAAACCTCGATATAACAAATCGGAATGGAACAAGCGAGGAAACAAGTGAAAATTCGTTATATTAAGTAATTTGTTAAACTGAAGTTCGTTATATTGAGGTGAGATTGGTCCAAAATTTGTTATATCGAGTTTGCACTGCAGTTTCATTCACCCCATCATTAGGTACTCATCTTGTTCTAGCGAACAACTTCTATTTATAAAGGAGAACACACTTTTATGAAATCATTTCTCATCTCTTCATCAACATTTTCAAGAATTCATATTTTCTCTTTAAATATCACATACAGGATATTCACCTATACCTCAGTCATGTACCTAATCATTTATTCTCAAAATAAACTACATATATTATTATTATTATATCTTAGGACTATTGTCAACATATTTAATGATGTTCCGCTTTTCTACGATTGAGTATCTTGTTGTATTCCTCTCGGAAACACACTAGTTTTTTTTAAAAACTAAAGCAGTATCGCTGTCACCAGGGCAACTTTATAGGTAAAGTTCCGATAAACCTTTAATTGACTAAGTTACGTAGGATATAGGAAAACTCGATATATTTCACTAGATTTATTGTTTCTTTGGAATCTTAAAAATGTAGAAAATAGCTTTAAAATATGGATTCTGAAGCAGTATGGCACCTTACATATGAAGTACTTGAATTCAAGAAATAATATATCATGCTTTAATATATTTAGAATTATCAATTTTAAGATAAAAAAGTGAATATATTGGATATAACAAAAAATATTTGAATAAAATCAAAAGATATCATGGTTACATATATGACACAAAATGAGGAATTCACCATAAGTAGAATCATTCATATATATATAGATAAATTGCAAAAGCTAGATTTGAGTAAGTTTGGAAAATAATGAAGGTAAAGTATCAAAATTTAATGAGGATTGATTTTCAAAGACTTGTTTGTTCTTTTCTGAGTTTTGGACCCACTACTGGATGTGTCTTCTGGTCTTGATATTCGGACTTCTGGATCGGATGGACCTGGATAGTTGAGACGTTGGAGCTCTGCGTCATAGTGCACCTGGATCGGCTGTTGGATTGGTCATCTGTGACATTGGTTGAAGATTTGGAAGCATGGACCCGCTTCAATAGATCTTGGTTCTTTGGTACAACAGAGGAATCCTCGGAGTATTTGGAAACATCCACACCATTTCATCAGATTGTAGAGAAAGATGAGGGAGACAGCACCACATGTAATTGACAAGGCTGTTGTTACCCAAGAAGAGTGTTGAATGATGAATGGCTTATTTAGTTGCTGTTGAAGTTGTTCATCGAAGTCAGTTAGCTTCTGTTGAGCATATTGGAGTTCATGTAAATTGACATGTGTGAACTTAATTGGTTTCATGTGGATGGCTTGTATCGTGAGATTTCTTTTCAATTTTTGGCAACATTCATCCTCGATTAAGTTTGTGGATGGGATTTCATAACTTGAGTTGAGAGACATCATTACTGAACTGGCTTCCAGACTTGTTTGATCAGTGAATGCTTTGCAGTGTTGTTTGAGCTTTAGAATACCTATTCTTTCGAGTATTTCTTGCTTCAAGGATTCTTCGTCACAGATGATAGAGATTCGAGTTGGGTTGGAAAGGGAGTACAACCATTCATTTTCGTCCATCTTGTGCCATATTTCAACATCAGCGATAAAGTTTCTTTTTATGCAGGAGCTGGGGATTTCGTTGGTGATTTTCATCAACAATTGAACTTCACAGGAGGAGTCAGCTTTCTTCAGGGTTGGCATCTCTTTACAAATCCATTCCCTTGGATGATATTCCATGCAATTTTCTAACTTATCGGCCAACAGATAAATTGTTCTCAAAGGTGAAATCAATAAGTAGGATTTGGATGGTTCAATATAGGAGAATAAACTGTTGTCTTCATTGTGAGGATGTGGTAAGGAAAACATGTGATAAAGATCAAGGCTTTGGGATGAAGCAATAGATATTTCTAATGCGATCGTCAAGAGATTATCTTTTATGAAAAATTTCAAATTCATGATTCTATAATAGTAATAAATGTTTTCAATGTTTAAAGGAATAGGAAGTGAGATATTAATTGAAATTTTTGAGAGTTCTTGATAGAGAGCCTCTGGAGGTAAAAGTCTATAATTTATTATTCCATGTTGTATTAATGAAACATCGTTCACGTAATTTTGCAAATTAAATAAAATTTCATCAGTCATTTCAATGAGCAATATGAGATGATTTGATATCTGAGATTCAATTTCATATGCATGTTGAATATTATTCAGATCCCTTGCAAAGTGGTTGAATTCCTTCAAATTCTTATTTAAGACTCCTATGTTTTCATTCATTTTGAAAAAAGAATTATTGAAATTGGAAATAGTAGATGAGAGGATTGACACTTGCTGCTGCATTAAGACTTTTGTTTGTTTCTCATTATTCATTATTGAATTTATTGCATCTGAATAAAATTGAGCGTCTTCAGCGTCGGGGTTACCAGCTAACCATTTAATGGCTGTTCCAATACCATTGATAAGACCACGTTTCTTTCTACTTATATTTATCTGATGAGCTATAATTTTATAAGTTTCCCTTATGATTTTAACTTTTGTTTTTACATAACTTAATTGATTTTTGCAATCATTGGAAAGATGCTCTGCCATTGCGATATCACATAGATTCATAGAGTTTGAGTAATAGCCTGATATTTGTTCGACTTGATATTTGAAGTGACTCAAATTGTGATAAGTAAGAATAATGTATTTCTCATTGGATATTTGTACCTTACCAAGATTATGAAACAATAAATCGGAGGATGATTCAATAGGATTAATATCGTATTGATGTACCTGGAGAAGGACTTGGAATGTGAATAACTGGAGGAGAACAATTATTTTCGTCATCATCTGCAACAACATAAGGTTTTAATTTATTGAAATGATAGGTTTTTAGTTTCGAAGGACTTATTCTTAAGGTTGCAGTGTGATTATTGTGTATTTGTTCTATCTTATAAGGACCTTTGTAGTTTGGTGCGAGTTTTTTATTTTTCGCTTTTGATTGACAGTCATATAGGAGTACAAGATCACCTTCATTAAACCTATATGTTCTGTTGTGAGTTTTATCAAAATATTCTTTAGATCTGGTTTTGGATTTCATAATATTTTCACGAGCAGTTTCTCTTAAAATCTTCAATTTATTTACGATATCGTCAGCTAGTTCTGAATAATTAGCAAGCGGTTTAGGATTATTTATTTGAGATGGAATTCGAGCTCTTTGACCAAAGACTAACTCATATGGAGTTTTTTGAGTGGATTTCTGAATTGATGTATTATAACTAAACGTTGCAAAGTTTAAAAATTCATCCCAGTTATTGAGATCTTTATTGATATAGCATTTGAAATAATCTTTGAGTGTGAGATGTGTTCTTTCTAGGGATCCTTGTGTTTGAGGATGATATGGTGATGATTGTTTGTGTTTAATCGACATTAATTTGTTTATCTCCTTGAATACCTTTGATGTGAATTCTACACCTTGGTCTGTAAGAATGCTATTTGGAAATCCGAATTGTGTACAGAATTTAAGAAAATGAATTGCTACAGTATGTGCGTCGTGTACGTTCAGAGCGTATGCTTGAATGAATTTCGTAAGGTCGTCTTGAATGGTCAAAATAAAACGATTATTACTTTTTGTTATAGGTAGAGGACCAACAATATCTAAAGCAATTTGTTCACAAAATTTGAAAGAGGTAGTTGTGATGATCATGGGACTTTTATTGTGTTTGAAATCAGTTTTAGATTTTTGGCAAATTTTACATTTCCTTATATATTTTCGAATATGATCTTTCATATTATTCCAGGAATATAATTGTTTTATTTTTTCATAGGTTCTTTCAAATCCTTGGTGTCCCGCTAGTGGTGAATCATGATTTTCATATAATATTTTCTTTATTAAATTTTCATCACTTACAGTGATACGCTCATTACTTAGGATTTCATAATCAAAATCTCGAAATAGAAAATAAAGAAGACTGAAGAATGTATCTTCTCGAATTATTGCGTTATTTTTAGCTAAAGCTATATTTGGGATTGAGAATTTTTCAATATTATTGAATTTGAGTATCGTTCTCAAATTAGAAAGAGTTGCGAATAAATCTTCATAGGTCACTGATTGATCATAACATTCTTTAAGGAAGAGAATAAAAACTGATTGTTGGTTTGTTTTTTTTCGCCACAATATCAGACACTACAGGGTTTTCTGGTAGGTCTGGGAAATAGGTTTTCATGTAATCGAGAAATTCGTTCGCAATAGAGTAGTCGCAGGACATTGGAATTATTAATGTTTTTACACTTGGAATTGGAGTGTTAACAATTTTAGGTTTAGGAATTCTTACTTTTCTCTGATGGAAGCCTTTGAAATATTCAAAAGTCAATTCTTCTTCATTAATTGAATAAACCATTCTTTGCTTCTGTTTATCAGGCAATCTGAATATAGTTATATTAATCTCGGAATCATGGAAAACATATTTAATCATGTCAAGAATTTTTGGCCAATGAAGCTGGTCTAGGCCACATGCTATACGAGGAAAAGCTAAATGTGATTCATTGTTTTGTTCGCATAGGATTTTGAGATTCATTAAAGTTCCAAAAACCGTCTCATACTTAGGTTTTTCGAAAAACAAAGCTTTAGTAGTGAGGTAATAAATTCTTCGATTTTGATGAGTGATATAAGCTACTTGTCCTACAGATTTATTTTGAGATTTCAATTTATCTATTTGTCCAAATTTATCTCTGAATTTTAAAGCAATTCCGCTACTCATTTGGAAATCCTTTGAAACGCAGTGTACAAGAGAGTGATTACTTGGTGCTTCAAATAAATCTCCTGGTTTTTCCAGAATATTTGAGGAATTTTTTATGTTCTTAGATTCAAATTTATTTAAGAAATTGTCGAAGGATTTTTCTTCAGTATTTTCCTGAATTAAGCGACTTAAAGCATCTGCATTCTGATTTTGTTTTCCTTTCTTATAGAGAATTTCGTAATCATAATCCATTAGTTTTAATCTCCATCTTAATAAACGACTCGAAGGCTCTTTACAATTTTTTAACCAAACTAAAGGTTTATGGTCTGTACAAATAATGAATTTTTGTCCATAAAGATAAGGTCTATAGTGTTTGCAAGATTCAACGATAGCTAACAATTCCTTTTCAGTTGTGGAATAGTTTTTCTCACATTTGGTTAGAGTTTTAGAATAATAACTAATAGGTAGATCTTTTCCTACAGGTCCTTGTGAAAGAACTGCGCCTATAGCATCGTTTGAAGCATCCGTTGTTAATATAAAGGTTTCGGAAAAATTAGGGAATTTGAGAATTGGTTCACTTGTTAAAATTTCTTGGAAGTTTTTTGAAAGATCGTTGGCATTCTGCCGTCCCTTCGAATTTCTGATTTTTCTTTAGTAGATTATGTAATGGTTTTGCGATGGCTGAGAAATTTTCAATAAATTTGCGATAATAACCAATAAGGCCTAGAAATGACTTCAATTGTTTTGAGTTCTTTGGAACTTGAATATTTTTAATGACTTCGATTTTGTTTGGATCAGGTTTAACACCTGCCTCTGATACATGATGTCCTAGATATGTTATTTCTCGACAAAGGAATTCGCATTTATCCGGCTGTAGTTGAAGATTGTGAATCTGTAATTGATGAAACACCTCTTCTAATTTTGAATTGTGATCTTCTAAGGAGGATCCATAAACAACTATATCATCAATATAACAAAAACATTTAGTACCTTGAAGGCCGGAAAGCACAATGTTCATAAGTCTTGCTAAACGACTAGGACTATTTTTGAGTCCCATAGGCATTCTGTTAAATTCATAAAGTCCTGATGGCGTGGCTATAGCCGTTTTGAATTTATCTTTTTCTTCTAATTCAACTTGATAAAAACCTGATGCGAGGTCTAGGGTAGAAAAATAAAATGCATTGCCTAATTGATCTAATATATTTTCAATGTTAGGAAGTGGATAACTATCACCTATAGAGTAATTTCATTAAGTTTTCTGAAATCGCAAACTAATCTCCATTTTTGTTGGCCTGATGCGTCCTTTTTCTTAGGAACTATCCAAATTGGTGAATTCCATGGGGATTTTGATGGTCTTATAATATTTTGATCGAGCATTTTCTGAATTTGAGAGTTGGCTTCTTTTTCATGAATTTTTGGTAATCGATAAATTTTTGAAGAAATTGGATTATTCGTTGATGTTGGAATTTCATGTTTCATCGTAGGTGTTGAATTTAAAGAATCACCTGGCAAATAGAATAGATTTGACTATTTTCTACAAATTTTGAGAATTGACGTTTTTTCTTCTTCATTCAAATGATTTAGGCGAAGATTTTCTTCTAGAATTTTGTTTCTTTGATTTTTGCCTTTTTCAAATTGATTTCGATTAGTGTTCATTGGAAGATTTAAATAAATAGACTGTTCTGGTAGGAATCCGATAATTTGCAATGATGGTCTGTTTATAATGACCTCTTTGGAATTTAAATTGAGAATTGGAACACGAGCTTTTGAATTATTATTTGTAACAAGAGTGTTAGGAATGAGAACGTTATCACATATATTTAATTTCTCAACGAGTCCCTCTCGTAAGTTACCAAGAATATTGACTTCAGCAATAACTTCACAGCGAGGAGGTATGATTATTTTATCGTCTTTGATTTCGTTGTTGAAATGTATAGAGTGTCCGTTTATAATGACTACTTGATCTGCATAATTAAGAATAGCTTTTTGTTCTTGGAAGAAATCGTTACCAAGCAATCCGTCGAAGTCAGTCTGAATTTTTGCAGCGTTTATAACATTGAATTTATGAACAAGTTTCAAGGAGAATGCTGACAGGGATATTTCCGTTGTTCCAAGGGTACTGATAGGCATATTTGGATTTATTCCATTTAATAAAATAATATCGTTTTTGTCAAGATGAGTTTGGCTAGGAATAAGTGCATCATGTTTTAAAATAGAACAGGCCGCTCCGGTATCAACCAGAAGGGTTACATATTTTTTAGGAGAATTGGGGATTTTGAATCTTAGAAATTTCAATTTGTCGTAAAAGGTATTAGATTTATTCTGATTGCTAAGTCCTTTCGAATTTAATTGAATGCCTTCTGAATAAGTTCGTCGAAATCCTGGGCATTTCTCAGGTCCGACGTTTTCCCGTTTAAATGATTTATTTTAGAATTATTAAATTCTCGCTTCCTGCATTCTGATATAATGTGTCCTGACTTTTTGCAATACTTGCAAAACTTGAAGGTTTGAGAATTGGGATTTAAAGAATAATTAAAAGGACTGTTTTGTCTGGAAGTTGAAGGTTGATTTATAGCAATTGGATTATTTCTTGTGAAATTATATCTGTCATTCGAAGGATTAGGAGGTCGAGTATTATAATTACGATTATGGTTCTGAAAATTATTACTTGTGCCATTCCTTTGATTATTTTGAAAGGAGGTTCTTTGATTGTTAGGATAAGAATTTCTTTGATTATTTTCGAAGGAGATTCTTTGATTGTTAGAATAAGAATTTCTTTGATTATTTTCGAAGGAGGTTCTTTGATTGTTAGAATAAGAATTTCTTTGATTTGACATACGATTCATAGAATAAGATTTAGATTTAGTATAGTTGATAATTTTTTCCTCTTGAAGAGCAATTGAATAAGCTTCATTCAAATCACCTATATTTCTCGCTCTAAGCATTTGACTAATTTCTGGTTTGGAATGAATTATGAATCTTCTAAGAGCTGTTTGTTGAATTGATTTTTTAAGTCCAGGAAGTTCGTCAGGATGAGAACAATTTATAATTTCAGATTGAATACATTCGTTTTTAATTTTTTCTAAACGTTTGAAAAAATCAGTAACGCTTTCGTGAGGAGCTTGTCTAATTGTTTCAAGTTCTTCATGGGTCTGAACTAAATGTTTCGTCTGGCCATAAAATTGTTTCAGAAGAATTTTTAGTTGAGTCCAAGAAGTAACTTCCGATAATTCTAACTCATGAATTACATTGGCTGATAATTGTGATACAACATAGAGTAGCAAACTATCGCTTTGATCAGATGAGGCTAGTGAGAAGGCAGAATTTGTATTTTGAATGAAGGTATTGAGTTCTGAGCGATTGCCATTGAAAGGTTTTATGAACTTGAAGAGAACCGTGATTGGTAAATGATTCGTAGAGCTTTCATCGTCGGAAAGATCGTCATTAGAATGATTGCTTTTACTTTCATGTTCAGGATTAGACATATCGAAGGATTTATATAGGAGGATATTGATTTTATTTGAGAACAATTATGTATAAATGCTGGCGATAAGAAAAAAAAATTCACTTACGTTTATTTCTTCTCGACGGAATTAGGAATTTGAACCCGTGCGTAGACTCCAATAGTCCGGTGAATCTTGAGATCCAGTTACACAGGTGTTTTCTTCTGCGTAAACTCCGCTAGTCCGGTGAATCTTGGGATCCAGTTACAGAAGAAGAAAGCAGCTTTGGCTTATAGCTTGGGGTCTTTTCCTATTAAGAGCTATGCTCATGGAGAGGCGGTCAAGGTGTGATCTTCGTGGCTCTGAAGAAACACTGTGACTGCAATCCTGTAGATATCCTTCAGGTCCTCGTAGGCTTTCTTTCAGGTATTCTGTTGGCTCTCCCTTAGGAATCCTGTTGGCTCTCCTTTAGGAATCCTGTTGGCTCTCCTTTAGGAATCCCACCGCTCTGTCACCAATTTTTGTGTTGTATTCCTCTCGGAACACACTAGTTTTTTTAAAAACTAAAGCAGTATCGCTGTCACCAGTTCACCTTTATAGGTAAAGTTCCGATAAACCTTTAATTGACTAAGTTACGTAGGATATAGGAAAACTCGATATATTTCACTAGATTTATTGTTTCTTTGGAAAGGCACAACGACGGAAAATAACGATACGAAATAGAACTTAAGGCAAATCGATCAGAACTGAATGTCACGGCGAATCTCTCAGAACTTAATGTCACGGCAAATCTTTCAGAACTGAGGTGTGGGCGTCGTACTGCTCCTTATAAAGACTATGAAAATGCTGACTTAAGCACAAATACTTAACAATAGGGTTTGTGTCTACAGACTGACAACAATCTACTGTTTACCTAACTTGCCATCAAAAAACATTCACTGTTTTACGAAAAACACGTGTCGAAGCTTGTCGCGACTGAATGACATACTATGGGATTGAGGGTTATATTATTGGGAACCTTATATAGAGGTTTTGAGTTGACAAAATTCGTTAATTAGAGCTATTCACCCTTTTTTGATACTTTAATATTCGTTATGAAGAGGTTGTTCGTAGAAATGTTTCGTAATGAAAAGGTATATTTTACATTGACTCTCAAAGACAATTCGAGGGGATTAGATAAAAGTTCGTTATATCGACGAAATCGTTATATTGAGGTTCGTTATAGTAAGGTTGCACTGTATTTTCAAAAGATGCATTATCAAAAATATTGAAAAAGGATGAAAAAGAGAAATTTTGGGAATATTTGCAGAAAATATTGAATTTTTCAAAATTCAGCCGGTACAACTTTCGAATATTTTATCATCACAGCATTGCAAAAAATTAAAAAAAAAGACAGCCGCAAAAAAAGCAATGCTTGGAGCCGGATGTAATAATAAAATGAAGTTATATTCGGTAATTATGGCTCACCTTTGAGCTGAAGACGCAAAGGTTGAAAACCGAATATAAAACATTCTTACCACCGATTTTGAGAAAAGAAATATATATATATATATATATATATATATATATATATATATATATATATATATAACATATTACTGAAATAATGAAATCAAACTGAATGAAATATTTGAATACATATAAAAAACTAAAAGAAGAAGGTCGAAGGATTTAATTTCTGTTAGGAATGAAAGTTTCAAATATATAGAGCTGTTAGAAAGGGTCAGTCTATTCGTTCCCTTTCAGTAATGACACGTGATGATATCTTTTCTGATCCCTCAAATAATTTCAAGTAACAAGAAATCGTATGAACACATGCAAAATCTCTAGTAGTCATAAAAAATCATCCGAAATCTCCCGAAATCCTGAGAAAAATACATACGAAATAAAAAAACTGCATAAGTAAGTTTCCGAGTAAGTTTCAAATAAATAGAGCTCTCAGTGAGTGTCAGTCGATATTTTCCCTTTCAATGGTTATATGAGATTGTATCTTTTCTCTCTAAAATAATTTTTAGTAACAAGAAAGTCCGAAGATCCGAAATCACTTGCATTCATCCGAAGTCTCCGAAATCATCCGAAATCTCCGAAATCATCCGAAATCACTCGCAATCATCCGAAATCTCCGAAATCATCCGAAATCAATGTACATTTTGCAACGAGTGGTTACTCCATCGGTTACACCCATGTTCAATGAAGAAGAAGAACTGACGGCGCACAGCCCAGATCGGGATGTTAGCCTAATTATGCAAACCCTACATACATACATATATGACACAGGGCAACAATATTCAGCAGCAGAAAAAAACCAAAGCAAGCGCTGCCGTACGAAGTATTGTTGCATCAGCGTCCCATGAGGAACCAGCTAGTTTGTGAAGAATATTTTCACAATAAAATACAAACAAGTCATGAAAAGAGACATTTCATGATCTCCAAAGATTCACACAAGAATCATCTGAAGTCATAAGCCAAAAAATAAAAAAAAATCAATCGCCATCATTGGTGTTCACAAAATTGGTAAAATTCATTAATAGTGTATGCTGCACATTGCACTAATGAATTATGTATTTGCTTTGTGAAAAGGCTTTCCGTATTTGTTCTTTGTATGCTTACAGGCAATGAATTAGACACTTTCATGCACATATTCATGACAATGTTTGTTGATAGTGATAAAGATTGCAGCGAATACAAATATGTATTCAATCGTCTTGTGTTATTCAGATTTCTTTTTGCTCATAGTATTTTTTATGCTTAAAGATGAATAAAAGACACTTGAAAATGTAATGACCACTGACAGTTAACATATGGTTTGCTCTAAACACACCCCTACAAGTCTTTCTATATTTCATATGGAACATTTCCCTGAGAGCTAATTTCTGAGTAATGAAAATTCGGTCACTCTGCGAACTGTTACCCCGAAAAATAATTCCATAGGAGAGTAGGAATTTGCATGAAAGACCGTTTTCAACAACATCACTGAAACATGATTTCTTAGTACCCAAAGTGTATAAACTGTCGAGGTTAACCGTTTATTTAATAATATGTAATATGTACATCCCATTTCAAGTCAAAACTTAAATGCAAACTCAAAAACTTTATAGTTTCTTCAATAGGTATATTACCATTTTGAAGTACTAAATATGTAGGTGGGGTCACATTGCTCTAACGGGTATGACAAATAACACCCTCCGTTTTATCAAGATTCAAAAGTAAATTGTTATCATCATTTATAAGCTCAAAAGACGCACTACTACATAATGAGTCAAGGCTTGCGTTAGAAATTATAACATTGGTGTCATCTGCATATACAGTAGGTATGTTCTTGCATAGCTTTAACTTAATAATTTCAGGAAGGTCATTGATGTATACCGTGAAAAAGAGAGGGCCCAAAATACTTTCCTGGGGAAGTCCCATTTCTATTCAGTGGCGTAGCTACGTGGGTGCAAGAGTGTGCAGTGCACCAGGGCCCCCGAACTTAGGGGGCCCCCAAGCGCTGGCCACCAAATCCCGTTTGAACTAGGGAACCAACTTCAGTGATCTGTTATTATTTTAACCAGTTGTTAGGGGGCCCCTATCTTATCAACATGTCTTCAGAATGATTCACACGAAACACAACCAGACCTACAGAAAATTCAGCTGTAAGTAAAAAAATAACAAATCGAAAGATCCGAATACTCTCTCCAATTATCCCTATCCGCCTGCAATAAAGTTCCACAACAGAGGCACTTATCACCATGTGGAGCAATAAGGTTTTCGGCATCCCTTTAAAATATAGGGTGAGTCTAGGTACGTGGTACGTGCCACGGTCGGTGTTGTTTTTCTTTCCTATTCTATTAATTTTTACGTCTGTACGCAATTTTGTTGTTTATTGGAAATAATGTTCAAAATAGTAAAAAGAATGTTATCGCTCATAGGGCCGGTCTTCAGTATTGCCGATATTACGGAATGCTGATTTAGTTTAGTTTCTTCAGTTCTCGTATCTTGTCGACAAGTGTAGAATAAAAACAAGGTGCTTTGAAGCGTTGAAGCTGTAGGTTTTTTTTCTTGAAAAGGTTTGTAATAATTTTGTATATTATTCTGTTCATTAATTCGAATTGATAAAAACGCTTTGAAATTACAGAATTTTTTTTTCGCATTTCGCAATGGAATGCACGTTTCGATGGTATGAACGCAATCAATGAAATATTAAATTTTCTTTCACCATCATTCCTACTAAATGCAGATGAAACTACGATACTTCAAAATTGTGACCAATTTCAGGATAAATATTGTGATATAATAGACTCCAACTTTTCGATTCAATTTCTCAATATTTGCAACCTATTTCTACCTGAATTGAATAAGGAATGGACAATTCACGAATTCTGTATGAAAGTGATGAGGAAATACGGAATGATGGAAAGCGATCTTTCAGAAGTATTTACAGCAATATTACTCTTTCATACAATCCCTGTCACCTCTGCAGAAGATGAAAGATCATTCAGCAAATTAAAAATAATAAAGAATTATTTGAGGAATACCATGGGTCAAGATCGACAGCGACATTTTTCCCTCATATCAATCGAACATGAATCTGCATCTAGTTTAGACTTGAGTGAAGTCATTGATACTTCCGCGAAAAATAAATCTGGAAGAAGATTGTGAATATGAACAAAACTGATAATTTTTTGTAAATATTTTTATAGGCATGAAGTATCTACCTATATGAAATATTTTCAATGTATCATTTTCATACATATAAATATATTTATACATATACATTATATTATATACTTCTATATACATGAATAAACTTTCCCATTTTTTTCTTGGCATCGAATACTTCGTTCATTAGCTTTTCTGAACGATTTATTTAGGGGCAGGGGCCCTTCCTTGATTTTTGCACCAGGGCCCCCTGACCACCTGGCTACGCCACTGTTTCTATTGTCTTTGCTGATGATGTAAAAGTATCATTATGGACAGTTAACATAAACACCTGTTTTTTATTGGTCAAATAACTTCTCAATAAATTTTGCTGGTTTTCTCTAATACTGTAATAAATGGAGAAATTGGTAATTTCCTCATTAACAATGCAATACTACAACCTCTTAATACGGCACTGTATCCGAGGAATGCATATCGGTTCCATAGCTACGTTATCATCATTCAATCAGCACGCATTAAAATAAATCCGGTCAGCGCAGTCTAACTACGAGACGCAAAAAAATCAAACTGTGACAAATATTCACTATTCACCCCATCACCATAAATATTCGAAAACGGTCGTTTTCGAATAGTTTATTATGAATAAAAATTGTGGATTTATTAGAGTTCATGATCTTCAAACTCATGAAAACTAATACTTCCACATTTAAGAAAAAAATAAGACGGTATTATTTATGATTATGGGTCAAAAAGGGTATCTAAAACCGTGGGACTTGAAAAGGGCCAACTGGCATCTTTTTTTGGAAACTCCCACAAAGAGGAGGTTCTTCCTCTTATCTTATTGGTAAGGCCAACTTTTGAAGGGGGAAAGAAATACCCACAAGTGGAGGAATAGTTAATTTTTATCGTCAAGGGATAATCAGTACCGTCTGGGATGAGAACCGAAAGGGTTCATCGACGTGCTCGCGAAGTTCGGCTCGCGGTTTATTTTTGGGAGTGAAATAGAAAATTTCATAGTCAGTTTTTAAGTCTCAAGCGGAGACTTGTAGATTTTGTATTGTAAAGTCACGTACTCGTCGGTAAATCACGAAACCGAAACGGAAGTGCGAGTAGAGAAGACGGTGCACGGAAGTTGAGCAAAGAGAAAGGATCGCTTCGTGGATACCAGTGGAGAAAAGCCGAATTATTAGAAAGAGATCAAAAGGTCAGAATTTCCCAATTTTATTTGATGAGGATAGTCGAGTCCAAATGTCTTGTCATCTCTCATCTCCTATCAGCTCACAACTTACATTTCTTAGTATTAGGTTATTTTGGATTTTGCGTAATTAAGTTACCCAGGGAACAGGAAAACTTATATTTTCTGAGGTACAGACGTAGGGATTACTTTGTTACCTCAGTATATTTTGTAGGTATTTTGGAAAATAGATTTTTTTTTGTTAAGTTACTTCAGGGGTTTCAATTATCCCTAAAACTCAGAACTCTCTGAAAGAAAAATAACACTAAGACCTTCTCATTTCTGCAGAAGGCCGTACCCACTCAAATTTTGTTTGTTGGGTTGACATGAAGCCGCTCTCATTCGTCAACCCCCTTAACATCTAGACAATCCCTTATGAACAAAGTCACTTTTTATACGAAAAGGACAATGCTCATATAAAAAGGTCTATTATAATACCATAGGCGTCGAGCTTCTTTATCAGTCTATCATGTTCAACGCAATCAAAGGCCTTCGAGAGGTCTAGATCGGCAACTCTTCATTTTCCAAGACTAGCAATATTGACTGAAATACTTCGAAAATAGCAGTTTCAGTTTCCCAACAGTAAAATCATGTTGGTGATTACTCAAGATCTTGAATTTATTGAAAAAAATCGACAGGCGGTTAACTAATACTTTCTCGAATATCTTTGAGAAAGACGACATCGGGGAGATCGGACGATAACTGCCATAATCTGTATAAGATCCCTTTTTATACAGTGGCCTAACAATAGCCAGTTTTAAGTTTTCTAGTCAAAGAGGCTGTAATTTTAGGTGCAATATTCACGAAAGATTCATTAAATTTTTCAACACTATTCATTGCCCCTAGAGGAAGAACAGGATCTTGGGTTGTATTCTTATTTCGTGTTAGATTCTTTATAACGTTCCAAGTAGCCTTTGTTTCATAATTTGAATTTTTTATCTTATCTGCAAAAAAAGGTACTTTTACAACTACGCAAAATTGTATCATATTCCTTTTTTACAATTTTATAAGAATTCAAAAGAGCAGGATTATTCCAAGACAATATATATATATATATATTTATATATATAGCAGATCTAATTTGTTCCTAACAGTTTTTAGGTTTCCATCATTACTGATACGATTCCTATAATTAACCTTCTTTGATATTTTAATAAGCGGAAAACATCTTTGGAAGGCCGATTCAAAATGATCAAAGAAGTAGTTCCACATGGTATTTACATCCTTATTACTAAATTTATATACTTCATCCCAATTAATATCTGCCAAAATGTTACCAAAAGTATTCAAAGCCTCGATGCTATATACTCGAGTATAAGAAAATTGTGAGTGGTTGTCACCCTCTTCGCTCACCAACTCAAAATGAAAGCCTTGAGCACAGTGATCTGACAAATGTGATTGTGTGATGTGGACACTACCCCCCTGAATATTGGTAAAGATATTATCTAAACAGGTTGATGAGTTAGCTATTGTCCTCATATGGATACTAATATCCACTGAAAAAATGATCGACTTCCCCTGGGATCACGGGGTTGTTTTTTCAACCCTCGACTTTGAAAATTTAATATCTCGGAAACTATTATTCGCAACACATACAGATTTCGCATGTGGGTTAATCATATCGATACTAATTAGCACTGAAAAAATGAGCGACTTCCCGTGGGATCACGGGGTATGTGTTCCGAAGAATAGTTTCCGAGATATAAAATTTTCAAAGTTAAGGGTTGAAAATCAACCCCGTGATCCCACGGGAAGTCGATCATTTTTTCAGTGGAGATTAGTATCAATATAAGGACAACAGCTCATCAACCTGGAAGAGTTCCGAAGAATAGTTTTCGAGATACAAATTTGAAAAAACAACCTCTTGATCCCACGGGAAGTCCATCATTTTTTCAGTGGATATTAGTATCCATATAATGAACCCATATGCGAAATCTGTATGTGTTGCGAAGAATAATTTCCGAGATATAAAATTTTCAAAGTTCACAACCATGTGATCCCACAGGAAGTCGATCATTTTTTCAGTGGATATTAGTATCCATATATAGTGGATTCCTTGGTTTTGAGTCACTTCAATTTTGCAGATGTTGTTTATGGGCCCTGCATTGATCCTGTGGATAGAAACAGAGTACAGCGCGTTCAAAAATCTTGTTTACGACTGATTTACGGCATACGTCGGCGGGAACCCATCTCGCACAAGTTAAGAGATGCTAAATGGTTGTCCATGGATGATCGTAGGAAATTACATTCGGCTGTTTTATTTCATAGGGTTCTGTCTACGAATTGTCCCCCGTATTTAACGAACAAAATTCGATATCGAACTGATGTACAGGGTGGGCATATTTCGATGTTTTAGCACTACAAATTTTGAACCAGAGGAGATAGACAAAATCTGATACCCCATTCTCGATCTCTTTTTCGGAGAAACTAGCAAGAGTAGTATTCATTTTTGGCTACTTTCTTTTGTTTTCGAGTTATAAGCAAAAATTGGAAAAATGGTTTTATCGGAAAAAATTTATATCTCCTCTAATACTGATGATAGAGCTCTGAAATTAAAACAATATACAGGCACTTTTTTACGTAAAATCCAGCGACATGCTCGACTTTTTTGCACCATTTTTAATTACGAAGCTATGACCCAAAGTTTTGTTTTTTGAATAGGAACACTAGATTTCTGTGCCATTTCCTGAAAGCTTAATGTTTTCTGATTTCAAAAATATATAACATCGAATGGTTTGTATCAATATGAGTATAGAAATTGGTCAAAAACCTATTTTCATTCAAGTGTCAATACTTTCTGAAGCTTTCTATAACAAGAGCAGTCTCCTTTCGTCAATCTCATCATTTTTATGCTTTCAACTAAATTCTACAAAATTTTAATATGGAAATATTTCATGAACTCTTTAATCTCAAAATGGATTACGAAATAACGAAAACATCCACATGATCCACCGTTTCAATCGATACACTTAGTTTTAATGAGATTAATGCAGGGGAATATTTTTATTGGTCTCCAGAATAAATACGCACAAGTACCAGTCTAAATATAGAGATATAAATTTTTTCCGATATCGCCATTTTTCCAATTTTCCCTTATAACTCGAAAACAAAAGAAGGTAGCCAAAAATGAATACAACTCTTGTTAGTTTCTCCGAAAAAGAGATCGAGAATGGGGTATCAGATTTTGTCTATCTCCTCTGGTTCAAAAGTTGTAGTGCTAAAACATCGAAATATGCCCACCCTGTACATTCACTGAATCTGAGGTTTCGCAGATACATCTCACCACCATCTCATAGTTCCGCTTTTTATGAGAGGGGTTTCTCATACAATATTTATAAACTATATTATTCAATACCGAATCAGTTTAAAACCTTGTCAGTGTGTGCATTTAAATATCATTATAAACGGCGGCTTTCATTACAGTAAGGGGAGTGTGGGTGACATTTTATTTTGTTTCGTTTTCATTTTGTTTTCACATTGTTTTTGTGGTACTTTTATGCGCATTGTAAGATAAATATTGGTTTATTGTAACATCGGTTGGCATCTGTATGTATAAGGGGGGTTAAACTTGAATCTTTTTTAATTGTCTTGTCTTGTCAGTTTGAAATGAACTTGTATACGATTGTATAATTATGACAAATAAAGAATTATTATTATTATCATATAATGTATGTGTTCCGAAGAATAATTTCCGAGATATAAAATTTTCAAAGTTCACAACCCCGTGATCCCACGGAAAGTCGATCATTTTTTCATTGGTGATCAGTATCGATATGATTAACCCACATGAGAAATCTGTATGTTTTCCGAAGAATAGTGTTCGAAATATAAAATATTAAAAGTTAAGGGTTGAAAAAACAACCCCGTGATCCCACGGGAAGTCCATCATTTTTTCATTGGTAATAAGTATCGATATGATTAAACCACATGCTAAGTGCTTTCTTTGCAATAGAAAGTTCCGTGTGCGAGTGGGCGCAGCTTATTCCTCAACTGAGCAGAAGGTCACCTCAGGTGTCCCCCAAGGATCGGTGTTGGGACCGATACTGTTCATCTTGTTCATCTGCGACCTTCCTCCGCTTATCCGGTCCACCATCTCCTCGTTTGCTGACGACACGAAACTGTTCGGTCTGCCCCTTCAACAGGGAGATATTCTCCAACAAGACCTCGATGTCCTTTCCAGGTGGTGTAAAGACTGGATGCTACCACTGAGCATCAACAAATGCTGCGTCCTTCATATTGGCAAGAGTAACCCGAAGCTACGCTACTGGATCGACGGCTATATGCTGGAGCCTGTCACGCGACACGTCGATTTGGGTGTCACTGTGGACTCAGACCTGAGCTGGTCATACCATGTGGCAGCGGTTACCGGAAGAGCAAGGCAGATGATTTATTTGCTGAGGAGGGCTTTCGGAGGGAGCACTGTTTCAACGTGGGGATTCCTTTACAAAACCTACGTACGTCCAATTATGGAGTATGCTGGGCAGGTGTGGTGGCCGTCGACCAGATCTGATGAGAATCTCTTGGAGTCCATCCAGCGCTGGTCTACGCGCCAACCATACTCTTTCCCTCGCCCGTCGTATGAAGATCGCCTGCGGATTTTTGGTCTCCCTAGTTTTGCCGATCGTCGAAGCCGGGGTGATCTAATTTTCACATTCCGCGCTGTGAATGGACACTTCGGGGAGGGGCTGAGAGACATGTTCAGGCTGAACACGAATAGCTTGCGGGGCCATAAGTTCAAACTTCAGAAGGAGCCATTCAAATCTTCTACAAGGCAGATGGTCCTCTCCAATCGTATATTTACCATGTGGAATCAACTTCCAGCATCTGTTGTGGAAGCTACATCAGTGAACGCCTTCAAAAACAGGCTGGACGATTGGCGCTCTTCACAATGATAACTGCTCTCTTTTACTATTACTTTTTTCCGTTTGTTTGTTAATTTTTTTATAATAATTATCATATTTTCTGGGTTTATAGGTTAGAACAACCTCAACCCTTGTCACTAATTAAATAAATAAATAAATAAATAAATCTGTATGTGTTCGGAAGAATAGTTTTCGAGATATAAAATTTTAAAAGTTAAGGGTTGAAAAAAAAACCCCGTGATCCCACGGGAAGTTCATCATTTTTTCAGTGGTGATTAGTATCGATATGATTAACCCACATGCGAAATCTGTATGTGTTCCGAACAATAGTTTTCGAGATATAAAATTTTCAAAGTTAAGGGTTGAAAAAAACTCCGTGAACCCACGGAAAGTTGATAATTTTTTCAGTAGATATTGATATTGATATAATCTACCCTCATGCAAAATCTGTATGTGTTCCGAATAATAGTTTCCGAGATATAAATTTTTCAAAGTTAGGCGTTGAAAAAAAAAAACCCCGTGATCCCACGGGAAGTCGATAATTTTTCAGTGGATATTAGTTTAGATATAATAAACCCACATGCGAGATCTGTATGTGTTCCGAAGAATAGTTTCCGAGATATAAATTTTTCAAAGTTAAGGGTTGAAAAAACGACTCCGGGAAGTCGATAATTGTTTCAGTAGATATTGATATTGATATAATAAACCCTCATGCGATGTCTGTATGTGTTCCGAAGAATATTTTCCGAGAATTTTCCGAGATATAAAATTTTTAAAAGTTGAGGATTGAAAAACAAGCCCGTGATCCCACGGGAAGTCGATCATCTTCTGATAATATCGATATTGGAAATTTAATACAGATCGCGAAATACCAATATGCTCCGACAGATATTCTCCGAGATATCGAATTTTCACAAATTTCAGTTAATAATTTTCGATCTGCCTGCACGCCACTGATCTCGCCGTTCGGGTGTTTTCGTGAAACTGGCCGCTGGAAACAGTCTGCCAAGTTCACACCAGTATAAATTTGAAGTTTAAGCTATCGAGACCTGCTTTTTGGACAGACAGCTTTGTCCATTTTGCGATCTCGTTTCTGCCAACTGGAATGTTCTTGAATCATATACCATTATTTTGCCATTCTGGATTCGGTGTATGAAACAGAATATTCGTCTTCATGTTAGATCCTCGTTTTTTGTATAGTCTTGAAGAAAAAGAGCTTTGTTAAAAAAAATTTAATAAAAAAACGGTTAATTTGACCTACCTAACGGGGCAAATGTCTTCATTAGTAGTGTTCCTGATTAACCATTTACTGTCTGTTAATCTGGAGCCTACTCCTTGGCAGATTTTTGAAAACACTGGATCATATTCAATTCTATTTGTGCTTGTTCCATCATTAAACTCTTGTTCTTTTAAGAAATCCGTCAAACAGTTGGCTGACACACCTTCTCGAGACGCTAGCTCATAAGATATGAGATGAAAAAAATTTTTCTGCAGACCCTCCGCCTTGTTTTCGTCGTAAAGCTTCAAAATTTTGCAGCAACTCTTTGTAAGTAAAAGCCGATGAGCTTTCTTTTCTCTTCTCCGGGTTCATTTGTACATAATCAAATGGGTCTATTGCAATGCCGAAATCTTCGTAATATTTTTCCTGAACAAGTTTTGCTGTCACGTTCCACATTCCACATTGTTTTCACCACACATTCTTTATAAGGGGATCCATACTTCTTGCTCATGTTGCTTGTCCAGTCCTTTAGAATGAAGGCAATTTTTTCCACCGATGTTCCTCGTTTAAATGAGTTTTTTTTTTCGGCACAAAATCTTGGAATTGTCCATACTGACGTTTTTGTATTCGTTAGCATAAGGGCGGCCATACACGGACTGCTTCAAGCAGTTGAGACCGACTGCTTAAAGCCGCGACCGCGCGGTGAACTGAAGTCATTAATTCGCTGCCGTACACACGCCTGCTCGAGCAGTCGCGACCGCTTCAAGCCGTCAATTGCATGACGAAATTCCATCGTGTACCTCTCTCAGCCGCTAACTGCTCGAGCAGTCCGTGTACGGCCGCCCTATATCTCCAGTATTTACTAAATTTGTCGATACAGATTTCTGCATTCTACGGAGAACGCGAAATTTGAATAAATTCATACATTATATTTCGACTTTGTCAGGCCCAGATTATAACATCCTGAGCGACAAAACAAAAGCCAATGCTCTTTCTTGTTCTGCTCAGGATTTTATTAATAAAACACGCCGTTACATTTTTTATATTTTTATTTTAGATAAATACATTTCAAGAATATCGTACAGCAGTATCAGAACAATTTAAAATAAACTTCCAATTCAAGAATAGTTATTTATGATACAAGTGCAGGAAGCATTGATATTCTTACACGAGTTCAAAATTCGAAAACGAGCCACGAAGTGGCGAATTTCTGAATGAACGGATTTGACACATAATTAGAAAAAAACATATTAGTTACAGAATAATCAGAACAACAATTATAGAGGTGTTCAGGATGTTATCCGATCTCATTCAACGACATACCTGCATCGCATACAGGATCAGGTATGGAAGCTTGGAGTAGGAATAATTTCCTTTCAGTATTCAGTATTTCTTTAAGAAACAATATTTAAATTGAATAATGAATGGACAAAGAAGACATCAAAAACTAATAATGCGATGCATTATGCGATGCATAATGTGCCATAGGAGGCACATCTCTCGCAATTTGTCATCATATCTTCGATTTCTCTTCTTCATGTACCCAGCTCTCAATTCATTTGAGAAAAGAGAGCACGTGCCTCCTCAGACAGATAACTTTTTGATTCTCTAATCAATTTACTTATTGCTTATTATTACTGGATATGAGAGGCTGACCTTTAAAGGGATGACGGATCACTTTCATTATTAATTTTGCACCGCAAAGAGTTGATTGTAGCCTTCATCCTCTTGATTTTCTTTGTCATAGGGGACTCTTGTATAGATGATTTTTCCCTTTTTTTCAGTTTCATTCTAAGAAAAAGCTGAAAAAGAGGAATATTAGGTCATTCAATAATTTGAATGAAAATTATCTCGAATTTACATTTACAAGCTAGAATGTATTCATGAAAATGGTTAAGTTTCAACACTTATTGTGAATGAAATCAGTAAGACCTTTAAAGATAAAACTATGAGGTTAATGGAGAGACTTACAATTATTATTTGAGCATTCACTAGAATTTGTCATATTACAACTCTCAATTGGTGGTGCAGCATCTGTTTTGGAAGCTCCCGATGTTGGAATTTCTGTAAAAGGAGAAGCTTTAATGAACGAATTCAATGTCAGACATATGTGTTTTTTATTCATTATATTAATATTTGGTTAAACTCACCGACAGTATTTATTGCAGCACTTTCAGAAATTGATTCATTTTCGTTCGAATAAAGCCCCTTCAGGAATGGAATGCTTCCGGGATGCAGCAATTTTCGAGGGTAATTGTACCTGATTTGTTCTGGGGAAAAATGCTCACTGCATACCGTGTAAAATTTATTGAGATCGATATCGTCTCGTCCTGAAAATTCTATCCATTTCTGAGCACTGAAAATGAAAGGAATGAATAACACAGTTACAGGAGTCGTGTTTCATTACTCACATTTCCATTTTCTTTGGTAATGAAACAGTTCTTCAACATACAACACGATCCAGAACTCATCTCAAAATCGAAGAATAATAAATAATAATATAAGTAAAAACCGAAAAAACACACGACAGCAAAAACCAAGCAAACTTCGAAACTAGTCAAGCAACAAGCGAGGAATGGCTGATTGGCGGAATGGCGCCTTGCCAGCCACGACGCTGGCACGTGATCGATCACGTGCTAAATTTTAGTTAACACAAGACTCTTCAGATGGCGCTGAAAACTGTAGTCGCTTCTTTTCCCATCTTTATACTCTATAATCTTTGGTCGGTACCACGATACACAAACACCGGTATGCTAATATTCATTTCTAATTTCGTTCGTTACGCGCAGCTACGTCAGTCACGAGAATCCGTACTCTGTTTATCTATCAATCCCACGTGTACTGTGCTATTAAAATTCGAATTTTGTATTGTTTATCAAACAAATATTATAATTCGTGCTTGTGACGTTAGTATCTAGAACTTCTTTCCGTTTTTTGTTATTTTATGCGAGTGTGTGATTAATAATCAGTCAAAATGTCGAATTGCTCTGTAGCTACGTGCACAAACTGTAATAAAAATTCTTAAAGTATTAATGTGAAGTATGATTCCTTTCCAAAGAATGAAGAATTGGCGGAACAATAGATAGTGACATGCCGGAGAGCACACAAGCGACCGCGTCTGAAATTTACGAGTTAAGACACGAATCAATTTTGATGTGATCTCTTGATTTTACAGATTCAAATTCAAATTATTTCTGTTCCTTCTCTGAATAATGCTATTCGTTCAATAAACAAATTACAAGAAAAATGAACCTATCATTTCTATTGTGATACGAGTTTTGATATCTTTTGTTAGAAAATTCAAACCAATCAAATTTTTTCTTTTACTTTTATGGATATTATATTTCATTCAATAACCAACTATTAAGAATAATTCTGTTTTTCTATAATCCGGACAAATCGAAAATCCGGACAACTGCCTTGCCATCAATTGTCCAGATTAAAGAGGTTGCACTGTACTATTTTTATGTCAGTCATCAAAATATTTATGAAAGTTCTTTCTTTGTTTTTCTTAAGAAAACTGAATTATTAAAATAGGTATCTTTTGATATATCAGATTGAACATTGGTTCAATCAAGGAAATGATTATCGGGTTTTAGTTCATTTAAGGATCATAACAATAAACTCTTAAATTGATTTCTTCCTAACTTTCGACTCGATTCTAAAACTTGACAGTCGTTTCCTTAATTTATTCAAACAAACACAGTTTGATATTCATCTGATATCAACATTGTTTTTTAATCTTTATTCATCACAAAATGCAATTTTTCTGAAGAAATCAATTTTTTTTTCAGATATTGCCACTTTGTGCAATCGAGCAATTCGGGTTTAATCAGATACTAAACTAATCTCTTTCAATATCTTTATTGCAAAATACTGAAATTTCCAGAAATATCATTAATTTTTTAGGACATTCCACTGTCCTAGAATTTATTTGAACTATATGGGTATTCAATAGACTTAATAACAAAGCTCCATAACGAATATTGAGCATATGAATATGTTCAAAATAGACTTCCGCGGAAAAAATTATATTTTCCCTACAGTTCTGGGTACGTCTTCCAAATTCACATGTTAAGTTAAGTATCCCTACATCATAAAAAAATGATTCATTAGCAAATTAAATTTATTTTGTAGCCACAATCCTTCAATTTAGACCAAAATTCCATTCAATTTCATTGTACCATTATTTGAATACAACCTCGCATATGCGCATCGGCATACCGTTGTAAGTGTATCGTGGTTCGTGGTCGATACCAAGCGCTCGAAAAGCTCGAACAGTTGATTTTACACCGCTGTAGAGTCATGGATTCTGACGAGGAAGCACTGCTTTTGCTCAAGCGTAGACGACGGCGGCGAAGTCGAAAGAGGAAATTTTAGTTTCATCCAATTTTGGAATTAAGAGAGCAACATGGGCCATTTCATCAATTGTTTATGGAACTTATGATGAAATTTTTTTTACTATTTTAGGATGTCAATGTCTTCGTTCGATGAATTGAATGATATATTGTATTGTATTGTATATGGTATATTCTGGGCTTAACAATATGCAATCTACAATACATATCATCAAGAAACAGCTGGATGCCGCATACCCAGTTCTCTTCATCAAGCCTTTCAATCCTTTGTATTTCTCCGAACTGCCCTGATACTTCATTTTCAATCTCCAATCCAACTCTTACGTTAACAAACAACTCCAGCAAAAATGATCTCCTGGTGCTCAATAGTCCCTGTACATTTCAAGTAATCATTCTGATATTTAGTTCATTCACTCGTTCGTCGTTGAATACTACCAGTCCTATTCCGAGGCTTGTTGAATGAGAAATTCAGCAACATTGTGAAGTTATTTGGTGTTGGGTTGCTGGCCGAACGACCAAACCTCCCAGGATGGAGATCCTTGGAGGAGCTAGAAATTTTGTCGTTTGATTTCGAAAATCTGAATGATATATTAAAGTCTAAAATAAAACGTGAAGACACAATTATGAGAAGTATTCAACCAGAAGAAAGTCTAACGGTAACATTGAGATTTGTGAAAAACATAAAAATTATTCAAATTTTTATTCATTCTAGTAGAAGTTCATGGGATATTTTGAGAAAACTAGGTGAGGCTCCACCTCAAGTGATAACATCCACTAAAATTGATCCAAAGTTAATAGCACGTCGTCTCGTTGATGTTTCTAATTCAGTTGAAACCTCAAAATTAAAAGTCAAGGATATAAAGAAAAAATTACACAGATTTAGGAAATCAGCTCAAGCTGTAGAAAGTATATCGGAACCGTTCAATCTTGATGAACTGAAAGCAGCTATTAAACGCACGAAATCACGTAAATGTGCGGGTTTCGACGGAATTTATCCTGAGTTTATTAAACATTTAGGAAAAAGGGCATTGCAGTGGTTGTTATCCTTTTACAATAACATTTTGTGTACTGGCAATTTTCCGGTTGAGTTTCGCAAAGCGAAAGTAATAGGCATTTTGAAACGTGGAAAGAATTCTTCCGAAGCGAGTAGTTATAGGCCAATTAGTTTATTGAGTGTTCCTATGAAAATTTTAGAAAGGTTGATTTTCATCAGGATTGAACCTACTATAGAGGATGTTCTTCAAAATTGTTTCAGGAAAAATAGAAATTGCAATGATCAGGTTCTCAGTTTGACCACATTTATCGAATCAGGTTTCGATAATAAATTAAAAATAGGTTCAGCTTTCATAGATTTATCGTCTGCCTACGACACGGTATGGAAAGATGGTTTGATCTATAAACTTTATACACATGTGGAAAGATGATTCGTTTATTAGAGAATATGTTGTCGGATAAATGATTTCGTGTTTTTGTTGATGATAATAGTAGTAAATTCGAAATATTGAACAATGGTCTTCCACAAGGATCTGTTTTAGCACCCCTTCTATTCAATTTATATTTATGCGATATTCCTTGTACTTCATCTGAAAAATTCATTTACGCCGACGATATTGCACTCGCTTTCCGTCATTCTGATTATAGAAGTATTGAGGAAAATTTAACTTCTGATCTGAAAATTTTGAAAACTTATCTTTTTGAATGGCGTTTGTGTCCAAATCCGAATAAAACCGAGGTTTCGTTATTTAATTTGAATAACCATCAAAAATTTAGAAAATTAAATGTCCTTTTCGGGAACTTTCCTTTGAAACATAATTTTACTCCCAAATACT
Organism: Hippodamia convergens; assembly: GCA_038502775.1. NCBI lineage: Eukaryota > Metazoa > Arthropoda > Insecta > Coleoptera > Coccinellidae > Hippodamia > Hippodamia convergens. The sequence continues at coordinate 312,680 of JAVSIQ010000842.1, read as the reverse complement.
CAGGTATAAATTAGATTCCTCTCTGAATTACAAAGCACATTTGGATGACTTACGAATAAAGCTGAAAATGAGAAATAACATTCTACAGAAACTTGCTGGTACGTCATGGGGTGCTGACCCGACTACTCTTCGCACAGCAGCCCTTGCCCTGGTTTTTTCCACCGCTGAATATTGTTGCCCTGTTTGGCTAATAGTGTTCATGTTCAGAAAATCGATGGACAGCTCAATTTTTCAATGAGAATAATTACTGGAACCATCCGATCTACACCTATCTAATGGCTACCAGTGCTATCAAATATAGTTCCTCCCCATATTCGAAAACAGTCTGCAACTTGGAATTCTTGGAATAAATTCAATTCATTTCCGGATTCTTTTCTGATACTTTCCTACGTTCCAGAAAAAAGAATTCCAAGACTGAAATCTCGTAAACCTATTTGGTCGAATAACTTTCTGAATTCGAACTTCAGCTACAACGAAATCTGGAAATCCGAATGGGATGTATGTTCTTTATCTAATAAAGATCTAATATCTTATCCATCGAATAAAGTTCCTGGTTTCAACCTTCCCAGGAGAATATGGTCCCTTCTTAATCGAATAGGAACAGGTCATGGTCGTACCAATAGCATGCTTTTCAAGTGGAATTCGGTTGATAGTCCTAATTGTGAATGTGGTGAATCAGAGGAAACAGTTGAACACCTAATTAATAATTGTTCGATTTATAAATTCCAAGATGGCATTAGAGCCATACACAATATATCAAACTCATTTTTGCAATGGGTTGAAAATTTCAGATCAATTTGATAAAGTATAAATTGAATTCTCTTGCTGTTCTGTCTTTTTTTATTTTCAGGTTGGAGTTTGTGATTGGAAATAGTTCCTCCGAAGAGCCGTTCCGATAATCGTGATGTCCTTCTATATAGAATATTCAGATACAACAATTTTATTTTATTTTTTTAACGGGGAGACAGGTTTTTTCGGCTGAGGTTTTTTCTCCTGACTCTATAGTATCGTATGATACTAGTGATGATAGTATCGTATGATACTATAGTATCATACGAAGAATGATATGGTACCCCGTTCCTTTTTTTTACCTCAGCTTAGGGGTACTTTTTGTTTCAACATTTATTGTATTATTTTAGCTCTCTTATTCAGAAGAATATAAATATATATATATATAAAATATATTTATATATATATATATATAGTTATATATATACATATATATATATATATATATATATAGAGAATACCGAAAGATTATGTCTTGAGCCTGCTGTTATCTCTGCGTCCCAGAAGCAGGTCATCCTTTCTACAACGAGGATTGTCCGAAAATTCCTGCAAGGATTCTGAGCGCTGATTTTGGTCTTGATAGTTGTCCGACTAGAACCAGATATTACCCTGATTGATGGTGAAAAAAAATATATATATATATATATATATATATATATATATATATTATCTTTGAAATCAGAGTCTAGTTATTATATGAATCTGTTTAAGGGTATATCGACTCATAAAGGTATAAAGAAAAACTCTTTTTTCTGTAACCTTTTTTTAAGCTTTCGCAATTTTTTTATTGCTTCATCAGGGTTGCTAAAATAACATGAAACTGATAATCTACAATACTATTACAACAAATAAATCTTACCGAATTTGAATTTTTTAACCTTACATCTATCAAGAAACATTTGCATTCAATTTAAATCTCTTAATATTTCAATCTTACGTCTCAACACTTTATCTTCCATATCACATCTGCCCTGTCATCTTTCACTTCTCTTCAAACTGTCTCTGTCAGTTCTTCTTCTTTTACGATGGTGGCCCTGTCTGTGAATTTATGTGAGGTGCGCCCTCTGCCTGGCTCGCCAATAGGTAGCAGTATACATTACTCAGTTTGTTTGTATCGGACTTCTTATTTATGGGATCCTTGTGTCTATTTATTTGAATCATCTCTTGTATCAATCGTCTTTGGTAATTCCTTTCCACTTTCAGCACTTTCACGCTCTCAAAATCAATTCTGTGGTCTAAATTTTGTGCATGCATTGCCAATGCACATCTATTTCTACTTTTTGTGATGTCTGATTTATGGAGGGCCATTCTGCTCTTAACCCACTGTGAGGTCTGTCCTAGATATTTTCTATCACAATCTCGGCAATTTAATTCATATACTACCCCACTTTTTAATCCTGTTGGTATGGGATCTTTTAGTGTACTATATAGTTCTTTCACCGTTTTTAAGTTGTATGTTGCCATTTGAATGTTCTCATTTTTGAGCGTTTCTTTAATTTTCGATGTCAACCCTGGGATATTTGGAAAAGATACATAATATTTCGCTTCATTGTTTTCATCATTATTTTCAGCATTTGTTGTCACTGCTTCACTCGTTGCATATAGTAACTTTTTCAACATGTTCTTTGGGTACGAGTTTTGAGCAAGGATATCAAAAAGGTTATTTAGTCCCTCTTTCAAGTAAGTTTCACTACATATCTTTGTTATTCTATTTTTCATTTCTTTAATGAAATTGATTTTTATATTTATTCCATGATTTGAGTAATAATTTATGAATTTATTTGAGCTTGTGCTCTTCTTGTACCAATTTAACTTGATCTCATTATTTTCCCTATGTACCATTGTATCGAGGAATGGGACACCTTGATCAGAGTTTTCCATTTCCAAAGTGAACTGCAGATCTTTACAGTATGAGTTCAAACATTTCCATACATTGTCAATTTCAGTTTCAGGTAATGCCACTATTATGTCATCTACGAATTTCTTTATCAATATAATTTTGAATTTCAATTTTTTGGAACAATCATCCAGCAAATCATCCATGACATACTGTGCTACAATAGGACTGACCTTGGACCCCATAGCACATCCAAATACCTGTTTGTAAAACTTTCCTTGAAAAGTACAATAGTTGTTGCTCAATACATATTCCACTATAAACAAAAAACATAAGACCTATCATATCAAGCATAAATAGTCCATTAAATAAATTGTCTAAATATGTGGCAGACATACTCAAGGCATCATATGACACAAACAATGAATATTATACAAGAGACACATTCCATTTCGCAGAAATGGTTAAAAATTTAAAGATACCAGAAGACCACAGATTGGTATCTTTTGACGTCGTGAACTTGTTTGGCAATTTGGATAAAAATAAAATAATTGATATATTGAAAAGTAAATGGCACAAGATTAAACAACACACTGTGGTGGATGAAAAACTGTTTTTTGATATAGTGGAATATGTATTGAGCAACAACTATTGTACTTTTCAAGGAAAGTTTTACAAACAGGTATTTGGATGTGCTATGGGGTCCAAGGTCAGTCCTATTGTAGCACAGTATGTCATGGATGATTTGCTGGATGATTGTTCCAAAAAATTGAAATTCAAAATTATATTGATAAAGAAATTCGTAGATGACATAATAGTGGCATTACCTGAAACTGAAATTGACAATGTATGGAAATGTTTGAACTCATACTGTAAAGATCTGCAGTTCACTTTGGAAATGGAAAACTCTGATCAAGGTGTCCCATTCCTCGATACAATGGTACATAGGGAAAATAATGAGATCAAGTTAAATTGGTACAAGAAGAGCACAAGCTCAAATAAATTCATAAATTATTACTCAAATCATGGAATAAATATAAAAATCAATTTCATTAAAGAAATGAAAAATAGAATAACAAAGATATGTAGTGAAACTTACTTGAAAGAGGGACTAAATAACCTTTTTGATATCCTTGCTCAAAACTCGTACCCAAAGAACATGTTGAAAAAGTTACTATATGCAACGAGTGAAGCAGTGACAACAAATGCTGAAAATAATGATGAAAACAATGAAGCGAAATATTATGTATCTTTTCCAAATATCCCAGGGTTGACATCGAAAATTAAAGAAACGCTCAAAAATGAGAACATTCAAATGGCAACATACAACTTAAAAACGGTGAAAGAACTATATAGTACACTAAAAGATCCCATACCAACAGGATTAAAAAGTGGGGTAGTATATGAATTAAATTGCCGAGATTGTGATAGAAAATATGTAGGACAGACCTCACAGTGGGTTAAGAGCAGAATGGCCCTCCATAAATCAGACATCACAAAAAGTAGAAATAGATGTGCATTGGCAATGCATGCACAAAATTTAGACCACAGAATTGATTTTGAGAGCGTGAAAGTGCTGAAAGTGGAAAGGAATTACCAAAGACGATTGATACAAGAGATGATTCAAATAAATAGACACAAGGATCCCATAAATAAGAAGTCCGATACAAACAAACTGAGTAATGTATACTGCTACCTATTGGCGAGCCAGGCAGAGGGCGCACCTCACATAAATTCACAGACAGGGCCACCATCGTAAAAGAAGAAGAACTGACAGAGACAGTTTGAAGAGAAGTGAAAGATGACAGGGCAGATGTGATATGGAAGATAAAGTGTTGAGACGTAAGATTGAAATATTAAGAGATTTAAATTGAATGCAAATGTTTCTTGATAGATGTAAGGTTAAAAAATTCAAATTCGGTAAGATTTATTTGTTGTAATAGTATTGTAGATTATCAGTTTCATGTTATTTTAGCAACCCTGATGAAGCAATAAAAAAATTGCGAAAGCTTAAAAAAAGGTTACAGAAAAAAGAGTTTTTCTTTATACCTTTATGAGTCGATATACCCTTAAACAGATTCATATATATATATATATATATATATATATATATATTACCGTTGATTTCTGCATTTCTGTTATCCAATGTGCAGGCAAGTCGTGTTTTTTCAATTCTTTCGGCAGCTCCGATGGTATGAGTCCTGTGACCGAAATGACAATGGGTAGTATTTAAACCTTTTCCATCTTCCACATTGACTTTATTTCTTCGGCAAGGTCTGTGTATTTCCTGATTTTTTCTGTTATTGTTTTTTGTAGGTTAGGATCCAGGGGGTGTGCAATATCAATTAAAGTTGTGGTCTTATCAATCTTATTTATCATCACTATGTCCGGTCTATTATTCATGGTTGTTTTGTCTGTTATAATTGCTCTGTCCCAATATATATATATATATATATATATATATATATATATATATATATATATATATATATATATATTGGAAATTACACCATCGGACATTACTGAAGATGATGAAACGTCTTCAAATTGGGAATTTTCATCAGCCGCTGATGTAGAGAGGCCGATTACAGATTTTAAAGTGGCAAGTAGCTGATGTAGAGGTACAGGGGCCATTATTATAACCCCATTGTCCACGGTAATCATTAAACGAAGAATTTTGACTTTCTGGGAACTCACTCAGTGTCGGCTTCCTTCAGATGATCGAAATAACACATCTTTGACGAGTATGTGGCTGACATGCTGGGGTCCCAGCATGTTAAAACTAAATTATAATTAGTTTACATTTTTAGCGGTACTGAAGATGGCTGTTTAGCTGAAAACGTTATACCAAATAAAAATAAAAATACTTGAGATACAGACCTCATCCTTTTCATTCCTTTAAAGTGTTTCATGACATTGAGTATTTCTGTTTTTGTTGAGTCTTGTCAATATTCTTCGAATTCATGAAGCTGAAGCGACGGCTAAATGCCATAGGCTTACGCGTAAACTAAGTCAACACTGGTGACTTCGCAACTCCAAATGGGAAACATACGCAGTTCTTCCCAGATTGATTGAATTTTTCATCGAGATTCCGCTTTGTACTTCTGGGTAGAAAAGTTAACGCGCTTATACCTCTTAACAAAATTGTGCTATTTGTTTTGGATAATTCCACGCTTATTGATAATAAAAACCTCATACTTTTATTGTATAATTCCGCATCGCATTTTGATTGTGTTTCCAACACCGCATATTAAGAACCAAAAGTTGGGGCAGATTTCCCGCAGCCAAGGGTCCCTGAGAAGAGCTGGGAGTTGAAGCAGAGCCCTCCAAGTCATCACCCTTAGAGCATAGGTGAGTCATCATTGTTGACCGCTATTCATTTTTTACATCATCAAGTGTACATTTCGCTTTCGCTCCAGCTTCACCGCAAATTAAAAATACAGTCCTTTTCTCTATTACCACAATTTTTTTACTGAGCTATCGGACGCTAACATTGGTCCTAACGAACCGGATATTGAATTCGCTTCCCTTATTTTGAGGGATTTCAATATTCAATTCCAATTATTTATATTTCTTTATTATACTTTTTGCGCCACCCGCACATCTGGTAACCCAGATCGCTAGATATTCCGCTTATCGGGAACGTCATATTCTCCGCTTCGTAAGTTGAAACCGCATTGAGTGACATCGTTCACGCACAGATTTTTGGAGTCGCAAATTTATTTTCGGAACTGGTAAACATGGCAGATTTTAAGTTGAAGCGAGCTAGATTTGTCAGGAATTCTTGCATTATTGAGTTGAATTCACTTATGGAACTTGCGAATAAGGCTGTTTCAGATTCCTTACTCCGAACTTCCTTCAAAATTCGCTTCACAGAAGTAGATGAAGTCCGCGAAGAATTTAATAAGCAACACCAAACGGTAACAGCGATTCATCTGCAAGGTGAAGATATAGATCTGACTCCAGATGATTTTTTCGCAATAAAAACGATTTATACCCGCTTGTTCGATCCAAATGGTGAATCTCTTAATGTTTCTGCGCAAGCAGTATTGTCTCGAAAACAAAGTCTTGCTTCTACTGAAGTCTTGCCTACTTGAAGGAAAAGGGGAAGAGGGATCTTGCAGTGGGTTTATTCCTAGACTTATCAAAAGCCTATGACTGTGTTAATCATCTTAACTTATTGAGGAAATTGAAACTGTATGGAGTAACTGGTGTGGCATATAACTGGATGATGTCTTTTTTGTCAGGAAGAAAACAACAAACTGTGATTACAAAAAATGGTGGAAATTTTAAATCGGAAAGGAAGTTGGTTACATTGGGCATTCCACAAGGTAGCATACTTGGTCCTGTATTGTTCCTCATCTATATAAATGATTCACATAAAGCTGTTGCTCAACTGAATTGTTATTTGAACTGTCTTCTCGTTAATTATGCTGATGATAAGAATTTCCTCATTACAGCAGAGAATTCGCAAGCTTTACTAGATTATTTAAAGAGAACTTTCAATGCAATATCTGATTGGATTACTAATGAGGGCTTCGTATTAAATGAGAGCAAAACAAATTGTGTTATGTTTCATACCAATAGAATTAACCCAATAAATATAAACAAGGTAAAATTAAATGACTTATAAATTAGTTTAAGTTCAGAAACAAAGCTCTTGGGATTGATTGTTGATGATGTATTATCATGGGAAAGTCATATATTTAAGTTGAATAAGAAACTGAGTTCTGTATGTTATACCTTGAGAGTTATATCTAATTATTTGAATGAAAATGGCCTTTAAACTGTTTACTTTTCTAATTTTGAATAATTGGTGAGATATGGTCTAGTTTTTTATGGGAGTGCAAAGTCAGCAGCAACAATTTTTCAAAGTCAGAAGAGAGCAATTAGAATAATCAAAAGATTAGGTTTCAAAACATCTTGCAGAGGTCACTTCAAACAAATGAATGTGTTAACTACATCAGCACTCTTCATCGAAGAATATTTAATGTTCCTTGCGAAAAATAAGGAATATTTCAAAATGAACTTAGCATCTCACTCTTACAATGTCCGAGACTGTCACTATATGTATCCTGTGCATAGGCTATCCCTCACAGAAAAAGGAGCTAAGTATTCATGTATGGAACTTTTCAATAAGCTGCCATCAAGAATAAGAAGAATCAACAACCAACGACTTTTCAAGAAAGAAATACATGGGCCTCTGATGGAACTTGAGCCATATACAGTTCAAGAATTTTTGGATTCAACTGTGTAATATTATTTGAGCAATCACTTTTTGTTATCTTGACGAATATTTCATTCTGATTGCATATAGGTATATCATACATGTATGCAGGATTTCTGAAATAAATGATATTATTATTATTATTATTATTATTATCTAGTTCTTTCAATGCCTGTAATGTTCGTCTTCCTCAAATTGAAATTAAGAAATTTAGAGGAGATTACACTAATTTCGTAACTTACATTGATGTATTTGATGCACTGGTTCATAATAACACAGCACTTACAGAAATTGAAAAGTTCAACTATTTGATTTCTACCTTAGAACGACCGCCTCTATCTTTAGTTCGGACACTACCAATGACCGCTGATAACTATCAAATAGCGTATGAATCGCTTGTCAGTCGATTTTCTAATGAAAGATTGAGAGCTCAAGCTCATTGGAACGCCATAGAGAACACATCTAAAATAAATTGCAATAATCGCTCCGCCCTTCGAAGTTTGCTAAATACGTTCACTGAAAATTTAGCCGCACTTAAAAATATGAATTTTCATTATGTTCATGCTTCTAATAAAACGCTTAGATAACGCAACAGTGGCTCGTTCTGAAATAAAAAACGGCTCTTCCTCCCTTCAGGAATTCAAAACCCTTCTTGAATTTCTGAATAAATATTGCATCGCAATGGACACGTTGGGCACGCCTCAGAGTTCTAATAATACCAAACCATCTAATCAGAAAATATTTGGAAATGATGAAAAACGTCGCGTCGAAACTTACTTCTCCAATAACGATAGTAGAAATTCACGTCCAAAAAATATTCCTGTGTGTACGATTTGTAAACAAGATCATTTGATACATTCCTGTTCAAAATTCTCAGAAAAGACTCCGCAAGAACGTCACTCTTTCGTAAAGCAAAAACATTTGTGTTTTAACTGTTTGAGTAACATTCATGATTTGCGATCGTGTAAATCTACAAACACTTGTAGAAAATGTCATGAACGCCATCACACTTTATCACACCTTGAGTCCACTTTTGTTAAAACTCCTGCTGGTTTAGAGGAGCCTTCGACCTCCACTGATTGGGCCGTTTTGTCTGCGTCCACTGGGATCGCTAGAGGTTCGTCTGCAGTTCTCTTATCAACTGCCGTGATCGAGGTTAGAGATAACTTTGGAGAATTCCAACGATTTCGTTGTTTGATCGATAGTGGATCTATGTCCTCCTTCATAGGCCGCAAAGCTGCGAATCAGTTAGGTTTGCCCCGCCATAATGTTGATGTAGAGGTTAGAGGTCTTAATTTAATGAAGACAAACAACACTCATGGATGTTTAACTTTGATGTTTCGCCCATTCCAGGCAAAGAAACCGATCATATTAACAGACGCAATAGTGTTAGATAGAATATGTGATGAGCTTCCTGCACATCGTATTCCTGAATCTTCTTGGTCTCATTTGAAGCATTTGAAGCTCGCCGATAAGAGTTTTTGTACGCCGGGTTCGATTGATATTTTATTGGGCGCAGATATTTTTTCGAAGATTTTGTTGCCCGAGCAAATCATTGGAAAACCTGGTCAACTTGATGCTATAAACACTGTTGTAGGATATATTTTGATGGGAAAATTCAACTCTAAAATCGAATACGCCAATAACTTCCCTTTTCATATCATGTTCAGAATTTTACATTGACAGACAATTGCAGAAATTTTGGGAACTTTATAGTGTGCCCTCTGTAGAACCACTGTCTGCAGATGACAAACTATGCGATCAAATATATTCCGATCAGTATTACCGCGATAGGGAGGGTCGATCCGTGGTATCTCTTTCAATCCGAAATATTTTACCGCAATATACTGGAATGCGAGAGCTGGCACTGAATCGTTTCACTTCTCTCGAACGTAGGCTCGTTAAGAATCCAGATCTATATAAACTTTATATTGAGTTCATGCGAGATTATCTGGAATCAAATCATATGGAATTGGTCCCTTGTGATCGTATTTCTCAAAATTCCTTTTATCTTTCTCATCATTTATGGTTAAAACTCAAAATGATCAATCCAAGATTCGAGTTGTATTTAATGCTTCCGCAAAATCGCCATATCAAGAGGAGGGTTCATTGAGTGAACAAATGTATCGCATGATTCGCGTTAATCCAGAACATACCGATTACCAGCGCATCATTTGGAGATTTTCCGTCGATGAAGATCCCCAAGATTATAGGTTGCTCACAGTAACGTATGGAGTTAATAGTGCTCCATACCTTGCGTTGCGTACCCTCATTCAGCTGGCTAAAGATGTAGGGATAGATTTTCCCTTGGCATCAAGGGCCTTGCTGGAGGATACCTATGTCGACAATATCGTCAGTGGAAGTTCCACGTTGACAGGAGCAGAACGGTTGCTCAGAGAACTGATAGATGTTCTGGCGAAAGGTCATTTTGAGCTTAGAAAGTTTTCCTCTAATTGTCGTTCCATTTTATCAGGTTTACCGCCTTCTCATCTTTCAATTGATCCCCTATCTTTTGATCGACATGGAGAACCCGCTTTTTTCAAGATTTTGGGTTTGCAGTGGGATCCACCACAAGATTGCTTTTGTTTCAGCGTAAAAACGTCTGAAAACTTTTCTACAAAACACCACTTACTTTCGCAAATAGTACGCATTTACGATCCGACTGGGTTTTTGGCACCAGTTACATTTATACTTAAACACCTCATACAAAGGGTGTGGTCCTCAGGTATTGGTTGGGATGAAGAACTTCCAAGGGAAGTCTCTGATATTTGGATGTCTTTTAAGAAAGAAATTTCTTTTTTGTCGTCCATAAGTATTCCTCGCAAATTGCTCACGCCTATGGCAAAATCCTATATATACGCATAAGTGACGATCGAGATTTAGGTCACAACAAATTTTTATGCGCCAAGAGTAAAGTTTCCCCACTCAAACGTATCACTATTCCAAGACTTGAGCTCTGTGGTGCAATTTTACTCTCCGATCTTCTTTCATTTTGTCTGGACACTTTCACGGATAAACTCACTTTCACTAAGATTCTTGCCTTTACAGATTCTCAGATCACCTTAGATTGGATCAAAGGATCCCCACATCGCTAGCCAACATTCGTGGCAAACAGAGTGGCTCATATTCAAAATAAAATACCTAGTGCGTCATGGTATCACATTGAGTCACAGAATAATCCAGCAGATTGTGGATCTCGTGATTTGCTACCCTCAGAGTTTGTCTCTCGGTCGATTTGTTTCGATGGTCCTGAAAAATTGCCTCCACTAAGCGACACGCCTTCTTCAGTTGTAGATAATGATTCAACCGCTCAATTAAACGCTGATAATTTTTGCGCAACCCTTTCTGAAGAACCTCATCCATCTCTCATTCATTCTTTACTCGATAAGTTCTCCTCGCTTACCAAAATTCAAAGAATTCTGTCATTTGTTTTACACTTTGTAAACAACGTGAAAAGAGGAAATGAAAAACGCTCCGGAAACCTCACTCTAGCTGATACAAATGAAGCTTTACTTCGCTTAGTTAAGGCCACTCAACAAAACTCCTTTTTCGCCGAACTCAAAGGGAAAACCTTTCCAAAACATTTACAAAAATTACGCGTCTTCAAGGATGAACAGGACATATTGAGAGTGGGTGGCAGAATTGATTCTTCTGCATTGCCTTTTGATTCGAAGCATCCCATGCTTCTTCCCAAAAAAAGCCGTTCGACATCGCTCGTGATTAACATGTATCACAAAAAATAATTGCACGCCAGACTACGCACTATCCGATTCCTAATAGCTCGAAGATTTTGGATTCTAAGTAGTAAAAGAGCCATATCTTCAGAACTAAGTAGACGTTTAACTTGCTTCAAACTTCGACCGAAACCATACCAACCCCCCATGGGCGCACTTCCTGCTTCCCGGGTTTCTCAGGTAAAACCTTTCAGTAGTAGTGGAGTAGATTTCTCAGGCCCTTACTCTGTTACATTGGGTCGTCGTCGAGGTATCAAAACAAGTAAAGCTTATATTTGTTTATTTGTGTTTCGCTACGAAAGCTGTTCACTTGAAATTAGCATCGGATCTCTCAACAGAAACCTTTTATCCGCGCTACAACGCTTCATCGCACGTCGTGGTAGAGTCAGCCACATATATTCTGATTGTGGGACTAATTTCATAGGTGCCGATCGAGAATTGAATAAACTCATGAAGAATGCTGCCGAAAGCGAACAAATTCATTGGCATTTCAATCCGCCCTCAGCTCCGCATATGGAAGGTTTGTGGGAAGCAGGCATCAAATCTTTAAAAACCCATCTTAATAGAGTGAAAGGTTCTCAGATTCTTACTTATGAGGAGTTTCAAACAGTTCTATATGTCTCATAGAAGGTGTCCTCAACTCCAGACCTCTGGAAGCATTAACTTCGGACCCAGAGGACGTGTCTGCGCTATTGCCAGGTCATTTTCTTACGCTTGAGCCACTCACTGCCCTACCATACCCCCAACTCGATCAAATTTCTATGAATCGCCTCAGACGTTGGCTATGCTTACAACGCATTCAACAAGAATTTTGGAAGCGTTGGTATCACGAGTACCTGCACACATTGCAGGAGAAATAAAAATGGTTTTCGCCCGACAACAAGCATCCAATAGTTAGAGAATTAGTTCTCATCAAAGATGAGAGGCTTCCGCCTTGCCAGTGCGCTCTCGCAAGAATAGTGTCTCTATCTGACGCAGCAGATGGACATTCCCCAGATGTTGCTTCCATCAAAACTAAAACAGGTTTCTTGAAGAGACCTGTTGTCAAACTTTGTCCCTTACCTGTTTGCAATTGAACGCACGCCTGTCGAACCTCAAATTAGGTCCATTTAATTTAATTTTTTTGCTTAGTAAATTTAGAATAAGTCACTCAATGTACTTCGCATAACCTATTTTTGAGACCATTGTTATATTCCGCATTACGCTATTATTTGCCATTTTTTCGCGCCCGGAGAATGTTGAGTCTTGTCAATATTCTTCGAATTCATGAAGCTGAAGCGACGGCTAAATGCCATAGGCTTACGCGTAAACTAAGTCAACACTGGTGACTTCGCAACTCCAAATGGGAAACATACGCAGTTCTTCCCAGATTGATTGAATTTTTCATCGAGATTCCGCTTTGTACTTCTGGGTAGAAAAGTTAACGCGCTTATACCTCTTAACAAAATTGTGCTATTTGTTTTGGATAATTCCACGCTTATTGATAATAAAAACCTCATACTTTTATTGTATAATTCCGCATCGCATTTTGATTGTGTTTCCAACACCGCATATTAAGAACCTAAAGTTGGGGCAGATTTCCCGCAGCCAAGGGTCCCTGAGAAGAGCTGGGAGTTGAAGCAGATCCCTCCAAGTCATCACCCTTAGAGCATAAGTAAGTCATCATTGTTGACCGCTATTCATTTTTTACATCATCAAGTGTACATTTCGCTTTCGCTCCAGCTTCACCGCAAATTAAAAATACAGTCCTTTTCTCTATCACAATTTTTTTACTGAGCTATCGGACGCTAACAGTTTTACAATCCAATTTATTCTGCTCTTTATTTTTTTGAACTCGCCAACTAATGATAATAAAAAAAGTTCATCTTCGTCTTCCTTGTCAATGCGCGATTTTTCATCGAGTCGTTTCCATAGTTTCACAATCCAGACGTTCTCCTCTGCAATTGAAGAAGTTAATTTTCTTTTGTTTCTTCCTTTCAACTTTGTAGAATCGTGACAATTTTTTTGATTTTTAGATTGACAATCCAAAAATCAAAAAAATTGTCACGATTCTACAAAGTTGAATGAAAATTAGTTATTGTCTGACGAAGGAGTCTGATTTAGACTCCGAAACGTTACGCTTAAGATTTCATTTTCTTTTTGTTTATTGTTAGGCAACAATTTCTTCTCGTAAAGTTTTGGCCCCTGACAAATTAGTGCTCGAATTTTTACGCAAGGGCCTTTCTTAAATTATTAAAAAATTTTGTTTTCTAATTGTTTCATGTTTCAGAGGCTGGGAGAGAAAACCCATATTAAGTTTTCAGGAAAATGCAAAGACCTCCCAGAAAATATTTCAATAGATAATCGTTCGTGTGCGTTAACCTCCTACAAAATAATCGTTCACCGACAATCTTTCGTGTGCGTTAGACCTTAATCGCACCACGGCCTACTAAATCTAACACGCCGGAAGGTTAGACCTTGCCGTTGTTACGAGCAGGGTGTCTAGTGGCACGCGCAGATATAGACAGTATACGGTTTTCTTGTGCAATTCGCACTGTTTTCGATATAATTTCGAATTTATTTCAATTCACAATAAAATAAAGAACTGTTGGGAGGAAAACAAAACAGCATTTCGTTTACCTGCGACTAATTTCTTAATGTTTTATAGCGAATAATCCAGAACTCACCACGAGGAGGTAGCTGTTGTATTAAGTTCCACAATCAGAATGAAAATTATTTTACTTTCTGAAGCGAATACAATAGGAGAATGAACATCAAAAGAGAAAAAAAAGGATTATTTCGCTGTCGAAAACGATTACATTCTGACTGCTGATCTTTAAACTTGATATAAATCCCATAAAACAGAAATTCAACCAGAATAAATTCTGAATGAATAAAAACTTTAAATTCGAACCTAAAATAGGTTATATAAAACTAAAAATAAACTCTGAATAAATAAAAACAATTCTGATAATTAACGGCTAAAAGTTAGTAATTTCCCATTGGAATGAGCAGTTCTTGGGATTCAACTTGGAAATATTCGATTTGAGTACTATTCCTCGTACTTGTGAAGTGCCCGGTTGAAAAGCGAATATGAATCTACAAATGAGAAAGTGTCAGTATTTAGATTTCCGAAAAATCCTGTGAGGAGAAGAAAATGGATTAATGCAATTCATAGAGAAAGTAGTTTTAAAGTCAACGATGACAGTGTAGTTTGTATCAAACATTTTGTAGATTCCCATATTTTGAGAAATAGCTTTTATTCCTCCGCCGAAGATTCAGTTATTAATATACCCCAAAAAATTCCTAAATTAACTAATGATGCATTTCCTTCAATTTTTCCAAATCAACCGAGGTAGGGTAGAGGGGGCAGGTTCGGACATTTTTTGCTAATCGGCTGTACAATCCAAAGTAGTGGAGTTTTAGGAATAACAAATATGCCAATACAAAGAGTGACATCTTGTTAACTGCCTGTTAAGCTATGTTGGTTGATCATTGCTGAGTTGCCATTGAAAAATACAAACAAAAGTAAATTATCATTTGTCCGAATGTACCCCACATGGGGGCAGTTGCGGACATGCCTGGGGTTGTTTCGGACATTCAAATATGGGGATGAAAATACTGAAATAATACTGAGATATCAATACTTGAGTATAATCCCAATAGCATAGTGAAATTAACGGTAAGAATTATTCACCCAAACACATCAAAACGAAGTGTTTATCTGTAAGGACTATTGTACTTTTTTATGGGGGAACTAAATAGAAAGGAATTAAGAAATATGACTGACATTTCATCC
Source organism: Hippodamia convergens (assembly GCA_038502775.1). Classification (NCBI taxonomy): domain Eukaryota; kingdom Metazoa; phylum Arthropoda; class Insecta; order Coleoptera; family Coccinellidae; genus Hippodamia; species Hippodamia convergens. The sequence goes on along the minus strand of JAVSIQ010000842.1, from coordinate 297,315 downwards.
CAAATTTTATTTGGATGTAGAAAATTAACAATTGACTGTCATTCAACATGGATTATATAATATTATTTCAAATTCAAACCATAGAAGTTAATATTGAACTTCAAAAAACTCGCCAATCGGGGTTTTGCCGCAGTAGCGGTTTGGGTAATTTTGACTCAATGTCAGGTCGGGAAATGGCTGAAATGTCGTCGGTAGGAGGAAACTTGAAATAGCCCTTGGAATGCCTTAAGAATTTAACAACATATTTTCCATACTCTTCCGACAATTCTATCACTTGGCCGACGCAGTGAAACACATTTTTCTTTGTTGGAAATCGAACTTAAACAAAATCACCCGGCAATAACAAAATATTACATATAATTTGGAATTAATATACAATTCGCGCAATTACCTATGAGCTTGTCAAAGTCGTCGTGGTCAGATGTCACAACAATGTCTGTATCAGAAGAGCTTATGGTCAATTTGTTTTTTCTGGTCATAGTTTTCATTTCAACTCCATCTGAATCTGAAGATGAGCTGTCAGTCAAAGGTTTATGTTTACTACGTGTCTTCGATTTTTTCTTATTTTTTATTGCATCCTTTGAAAAGTTTTTGGATACAGGAGTCTGCAGATCCAGTGGCAGTTTCCTCTTGATCCCTTTTGTGTTTGCTCTAATTCGCCTAGCCTGTTCTAATTCTTCGACTCTCTTCTTTTCAGATTATGTTGTGTAAATCGTCGAGACTTCCTACTGGTTTTCCTCTCACCTGCTTTCGATGCTGTTGATGAAAGTTTGGATATTTGGATAATCCTGAATTATTAGGTGTCATTTCGGTCCCGGAATCGGAGTTATCCTCCATATTTCGAGCTTTCGATACTCTATCGTGAAGCGTGGATTTTTTAATGCCAAATCTAGCAGCAGCCTGCCATAACGACATATTTCTAAACAAAACCTCTTTAACAGTAGTTCTCACTATTTTTTCTGGCACGTCTGGTACCTACTTCTTCTTTATATAAGTTCGAACCATTCTGATTATAATTGGGGCAGTTCCGGACAGTCCGAATGTGCCCCGACCAAATTGTCCGAATCTTCCCCCTCAGTCAAGATCAGTTTGGCAACTACGTAACCGTTAGTTCGGAAAGTTTCTGCCTGTTGAAATAAAGGTTATGTAGTGCACAAATATTTATTTTATCACGTGCATCTCTTAGAAAGTGAAATATGATGACCCTAAATTGCTGAACTCCTTACGAATAATGTGTGAAATACTTACTTTTGATAGCACTTGAAAACAAAAACAAAATTATCGATGAAATCAGCCGTTTGATACCGCGTCGTTTAGTACACTGCGTTCAAATCATTTATTATTGTCAACTTGTACAATAATAAATATCTAGAGCAACTGAGAAGCGGAAAAAATGAAATGTCCGGATGTGCCCCGTGTCCGAACCTGCCCCCCTCTACCCTACATGACGTCTTCTGTTAGGTACTCCGAAAAGAACTGACCCTGAGGAACGGAGACAAAAATTCGTTATTCATTATAACAATGTTTACACCGATTGGGACAAACAAGATCAGATCAATTTCAATAAATATTAACCCTCGGACAGGCGCACCTAATCTGTCAGATTAAGTGCATGGTTTTTTCTAGTTTCTCACGGCGGTGTTTGTCGCTCAGGGGTGGGACTTTCTGTAGCTTCTTGATTTTATATCTTGATCATGTATGTGCAATATCAACCTCCTCAGAGGCTTGATGTTAGTCGAAAAGAGTGCAATAATCTCCTGGATCGATTGCGCTCGATAACGTAAGTACCATCGAATTTGATTTTTTCAGTATTTTTGGATGAAAAAGTCGTATACTCGCGCTCCCAACACCTGAAAAAAAAACAAGTAAAGATATATTTCATATTTATTGCAATTCTTGATATAATCTGGGAGTTGTAAATGAGCCCGCTTGAGTCTTCATGTATTTTTTTCAGGGTATAATGGCTTCAAACTCAAGAAAATGCAAGTAAATTCAAATCATCGTATGTTTCAAATGCATATTTTCGGAAAGTATTCTAGAAATTATAGTAAAATATACGAATATAAAGATAAAGGGAAACAAATCTTCACTAGAGAAAGAAATGCTAAACCGACTGATATCGTACAATATAAAAGTTCCATTGTTCTAGTCTACCTGGCATCAGTTGTTAGGAGTAATAGACACTTGTTTTTGTTTCATATATAATCACAATTACATTTTGTTTTTTTACAAATATCCTTGTTATATTGAAATCCACAGAATTTATCTTTCTCTAATTTCTACCGTCATTTTTATTTATGTTTTGGAATTTTCATTATATATTATGTGTATTTGAATGATAAAACTATTTTTCAACGACCTCCCCATTTTGTAGCACATTTTTCTCATTAAAACATTAATTTCCTGACTTAATCTCACAGATGAGTTGCGCCCGAAACCGTTAGGATTAGGGTTGTGCCTGGACGAAGGTTAAAATGAAAAACCTTCCTGCTGATAATCCTTCCAGATGTGAACACTAAAAGTCGAAAAATTCAATCACAAACCCGATACATATTGTTCTTGCAACTGCAACACTTATTTCCACTTCATTTATTGATTGAAAAACCGATAACACGAAGAAAAAACACAAACCCCTTTTTACACGTTTTTCGGTCGAATTTCTGATACGAACTATATCACACATCACACGTTACTCTTTAAAACAAGTCGTAACACTCTGAGTCTGGTACAACCCCCTATGAGGGTGCCGGCAACGTCGCATTTTGAAGCAACATTCTGGCCTGTTAAATATCGTAGGCCGCGATTGCACTAATAAGAGCCTGTCCAGATCGGCGTAAATCGCGCGATTCACTACGCGCGAGTCGAGATACTAGGGTACAGAAGATCCCGTCCACATGCCCTCGCACGTGTAATAAGAACGCAGATTCGACGCAAGCAATCGCCGGGATCTCGACTCGCGCGTTTCTGCCTGCGTGTCGAGATACTAGGGTGCCTAGGGTAGCGTCCAGTAAACGCGCGTTGGTACCTGCGTTAGGAGTGTTAGGACGGATTGAGGGAAATTTCGAGATGGAGCGCAAAAACCTCGATATAGAACCTTTCATAGATGAAGTAGAAAAGAGAATTTCATTGTGGGATATGGAATCTACCGAATATTCGAACCGTATTTAAAAAAAAAATGTTGGGAAGAAATTGTACATATATATTCTGAAGAAGGTGATTCAGAAGAGAAAAAAAAAATCTTTGGGTAAGTAAACCATTTTTCTTATTGTGCTAAGTGGGATACAAAGGTTCTGCATTACATAAAATAATACAAAATTATCAAATCATTCGATTTTGCCAAGGCAGTTGACCTTCGTTCACAAAATAATCAGCAAATCGGTCTCTCGTATTTTGGGAACTTACCCTTGGTCTCGTGTGATTACCTTCCACAACATTCAATGATGAATTATATAAAATATGATCGAATCTATAACCATCCCTTAATCTAACATAGTTATGCAGAACACAGCAGGCTCTAATGATGTCTTCCGCAATTTCTATGTTCACGTTTAGTGGTCTGTGAAATATCCTCCACTTGTTTACCTTGTGCTCTCTGACATTCGGATATAACGTTATAAACATACTGTGGGTCATTCTGTCCAGGCCTGGATTTACGATTTTTTTGACCGGGGCAAAAATTCATGATGGCGCCCCCACCCTCTAAAGTTTGGTATGATAATTGAAAGCTTAAAAAATTTATATTTACAATACTGGAAGGAACTGAAGGATCAAAATGAAACCGACATTTTTCGAGCAATTTTCAACAGGCCATAACTTCGAGAGGAATGGTCGTACAAGAAAGAACAAAAAAAAATATTGTAGCCCCGGGTATCTCGTTTCACTCGATTGAGTTTTTGAAATAATTAAAGGATCACGTTTGTTGGTCTATAAAGCTTATTATCTTTTAAACATGGAAAAGAAAGTTTTGCCGAGCTTCTCCACAATTTTGTTGCAGATGTTGCGCAAATATTCAAAAAAGAAATATTTCAAAAATTTCAAAATCGTTTTTTTCATTTTCAATTTTTAGTCAAAAAAACTTTGGAAAATTTGACAAAAAAACCACTGCCAATCATTCTTCATACATTAAATTTTTGAATTGATCTTTCGTTAATTAAATTTCAAACAAAAGTTAATACCCCTAACTGAATTTCGTCCTTTTTCACTCGCTTTTAGGTGATTGTTTTTGTATACTTTTCGTGAATACATAGGAAATCGCTTAATTAAACAGAATTTTTTTCAAAATATTCATGCTTTCAACAAAAAAAAACACACACACAAACAAAGAAGGTAAAATCTGACCGCCCAACCACGTAGTAGGTTCGCTTTGGATAATGCTAAAGCCGGCGGATATTATTTTCTTGAACTCTATAGCGTCTTTCTTCTCTTTGATTACGTCGTTTCCACCTGCGGTACGCGAGCCATAGCACAACAGCTGCGCTACACTTCATTTTGTCAAATGAACAGAAACACTAGCAACCGTTGAAACCGAAGATAAAAGGAATAAGGAATACTGCTCTGGAATCTCGCGTATCGACGCGTACACAAACGCGTCATCTGGACGCAACCAAAACTTGTACGCGCATAGTGAATCGCTCGAGTCGATACGCACGAGTCGAGATACTAGGGTACAGAAGATCCCGTCCACATGCCCTCGCGCGTGTAATAAAAACTAGGGATGGGCGAAGAGCAGAAATATATCGATATATATTGTATCGATATTTTTCGACAGTATCGAATATCGATTCGATATATCGAGTGAAAAATATCGATATATCGATATATTTGCCAAATCTCAACAAAAAGTTACTCGTTACTCCTGTGCTTTACCAGAGACCTGTTTTTTCTGCAGCTGTAATAAAAATTTACTCTTTCATAAACGAAAGGACTCAATTCCAATATTTTCTTAGACATAGGTTGGATTGTACCGTTGAATTAATTGGAGTCACCGCGATTCGTTGAAATTCCAAAACAATTGATTCGATGGGTTCGAATTTACGTAAAGTTTTTTAATCGTACAATTAAAGGTTTTTGAAACCCGCCCATATTTGAAACCAAAAATTTTTTTTGGGGGTTACTCCCAAGTGACAAATAGAATTTTTTCCTCCTTCAACTTGCCCATCGACCATTTGATCAAAACACTTGGCACCATCTATCTACATACCCCTAATTCCCAATTTGATGTATGTGTGATATAAAAAAATATCGAATTTGATATTGTGAAATAAATATCGATAATCGATAATATCGAGAATGAAAATATCGACGATATTTATCGATATATATCGGAAAAAATATCGATATTTTTATATATCGATATTTTTTGCCCATCCCTAATAAAAACGCAGATTCGACGCAAGCAATCGCCGGGATGTCGACTCGCGCGTTTCTGCCTGCGTGTCGAGATACTAGGGTGCCTAGGGTAGCGTCCAGTAAACGCGCGTAAGTACCTGCGTTAGGAGTGTTGGGACGGATTGAGGGAAATTTCGAGATTGGGCGCAATTATCTAGATATAAAACGTTTCATAGATGAAGTAGAAAACATGGTGGAAGAATACAAGGTGTGTTCTTGCGCATCTTGTTGCATACTATGACGTCAGTGTGGTCACGGATTTAAATTCTCCAAAACGTTATCAATGAATTTTTCTATTGTATCATCAATTTAAAACTATGGTGGTTTTGATTGATTTAAATTTCTCATGTGAAAAACTTATGGGAACCAGAAAAATCAGTATTTTTGGTACTTTTGCGTGAAAAATCACGAACTTATGAATCTTTTGAGTTGTTTGAAAGATCTTGAACTAATTTTTGATGAATTTCTCAAATACAAAAAATTTGAACTAAAAAATTTTTCTTCATTACAAAAATTTCTCTACTCTGGAGGAAAATTGATTGAACTCAGTAAAATATTATGGTGTAGGCTGAAGGACCTCAGGTCGACGGCCAATTGCACTTGCAATAAAACACTGTTATATATATTATGGTGTGCTTTGGCTTCGTACAAAATCGGGGATGTTCTGATTTTGGAAAATAAAGTTTAGGACTGTATCCAGATAATTGAGTTAGAGATGGTATTGTAAAAACATTTATTGACATCATTCACAATCATAAAATGAATAAGTCACCCGCATGAAGTTAATACAGTAAAAAATACAATATTAAAGTCATCTTCAAAACTCAGAGTGATTATTCAACTAAAAACAGAGGTAATCCAGAGAAGTTCAAAATGAGAGGTCAGCTGAAGTCAGACTTAGACTGTGAGAGAGTTCCATTAATTCAAAATTAAACACAGAGTTTACAGTGATGATGCAACTGGAATTTATTGCGAGAGCCTCTTTATCTCATCAGAAAAACAAAAGGTTCAATAGTGAATTGTTAGAGTAGTCTGAGTTGTAATAAAGTGAGATCAGGCCTTAGAGGAGTACATGTATTGAAAACTTAATAGTCTAGGTCTGGTCTTCATTGAGAGCATTACAATATGAGAATATCAAGATTGAGAAATCAATAATTATTATCTATAACGTAGTTCTGTAACGAGAAGGCTAATTAATCAATTGAGACAAAATTTACAGTGACAAACTACTTTTAGCAAGCAGTGGTCATCAGAAAAATAAGAGTTACAATTGATAATTATGAGAATGACAATATGAGAGTACATTGTATGAGTGTAAATCACCAACCCTTTGATTTGTTTGAAGCTGAAAGCTTGAGTTGCCACTTGCTAAATGTTTCCGATGAATGAACTTGAGAATTTCTTAGTTATACTGAGGAGATCATACCAATCTAACCATGTGGGCAGTATTTGAGGAGACTGCTCAAGGTGAAGCAGGGATTGAGACTGTCAATCAGGTTCAATGTGTGAATTACTTGATCGTTCAAATATTTCAGAGAAGTTGAGTTGAGTTTATTGAGAGAGAAGACTGATTCCATGATTCACCCTTATGCTTGAGATCGTTCATTCATCTGAAACTCGAGAAAAATAATTAGCAAGTTTAATGAGAAGTGCATGATTGAGAAATGAGATGACTACACTGAGATAATGAGGTGCACATGAGAATATAATGAATCAAAACTCATTACCACAAATAATGTTCATTTTTGGAGAAATCAACTAGTATTTCCACTGTGAAAAGTCTAGAGAAATCTGAAAAATCATGAGAACAGCAAAATATATCAAAATATGTATCTTAGAGGAGTCAATTCCATTAGTTAAATGCAATAGAGATTTTCTGAGAGTAAAGTGAGGGAGGATTACCAGTATTTTTATAGATTTTATGATCTAAAACGTGGACACATTTTCAAACTTTATTAAAAGCAGGAAAATAACATTAAATATGCATTAATGGGAGATGACTTTGAGAAATGCTCACTTACCTAAATGATTGCTTCCAAAAATGAACGAGATGTACAATTAATTTGCGAGGTGACTTTTTGAGAATTCTAATTTCACAAGAGAAGTACAAGAGCGATCTGATCTTCAGAGAGAGTCGATACAGAAAGGGAAGATTGATTGATTGTTACAATTAATAACGAGCATGAGTTGATCTGTCAACTGAGTAGTACATAGAATTGAATTAGGTTAACTTGAGTTCACAGAGATGAGAAGTCGTCTTGACGTTTCGGTGCGTTCGGACCATAGGCGTAGTTGAGGATGACGTCTGAGGGGCTCAATTTTTAACATTCCGCCAGCCAATAAGCAATGAAATTGATTATTGAATTTTAGAATTAGAGATCTTACGGAGTAGCTTCATATGTAGAGAGGACTGGTAGGCTGGCTAGCTTTGAGATTGGGTTCTTAACTTGTAGAGATGAGTGGTAGTATGGCTAGCTTTGAGATTGGTTTCTTTCGCTTGTAGAGATTACTGGTAGTATGGCTAGCTTTGAGATAGGTCATGTCAACGTGGACGTGGAGGTCTTGAGGGTAACGACTCGAACAAGGCCGTCTAACCCTGGGTGCACTGCCATTACTCGCCCTAATGGCCACTTGCAAGGAGGTAGTCGCTCATCGGTGAGGAGAACTAGAGATCCAACCTTTATGTCGTGGGATGGATGATGCCACTTGGATATGGAGAGGTGTTGTTGTAGGTACTGAGTAGACCATTTTGACCAAAACTGTTGGGTTCGCTGCTGGATGAACTGCCATCTTGACAGCCGAGATGTTGGGATTTCTTCGAGAGAGGGCTCAGGTGGAGAAGTCAGAGCAGTACCTGTTAAAAAATGACCAGGAGTTAGTACAGAGCAGTCTTCAGGATCATCACTGAGTGGTTCTAGAGGCCTTGAATTGAGAGAGGTGGTACTTGAAGGACTTCACTGCAGCTTCCCATTTTCCTCCCATATGAGGAGCAGCTGGAGGATTGAAACACCAGTTGGTACCTTCATTCATGAGGAGTCTGGCGATGACCTGGTTTTCTGAGGAGGCTTTCGAGAACATGTTCTTGAGGGTTGCATCTGCCCCAATGAAGTTGGTTCCGCAGTCTGAGTATAGAGAGTGACAGATGCCTCGTCGAGCTGTAAATCTTCGAAAAGCAGCAATAAAAGAATCAGAGGAATAGTCACTTACAGCTTCGAGGTGTACTGCTGAGGTGGCGAAGCAGACAAAAACACAAACCCAACCTTTGTGTGTCTTTGCTCCTCTTCCTTTCCAAGTTTTGATCGTGAGTGGGCCTGCGTAGTCTACACCAGTATGAGAGAAGGGACGAGATGGCCTTACTCGTGGTTCTGGTAATTGTCCCATGAGTTGTTGAGCTCGAATACCTCTTTGCCGTGCACAAACCACGCACTTCAGGATGTGGGATTTCACTGGGGCTCTTCCACCAATAATCCAGTACTGTTGTCGGATGGTCGACAGTGTGAGTTGCGTGCCTCCATGCATCGTTCGTCTGTGAGCTGAATCAATTATTAGAGAAGTCAATTGAGAAAATCGTGGAATTATTGCAGGATGTTTGCTTTCTGGGTCTGAGAGAGCATGGTGGATTCGTCCGCCTACACGAATAACACCTTCTTGGTCGAGGAATGCTGTGAGTCTACTGAACACATGAGAAGAGGATAGAGTTGTACCAGTTTGAAGAGCCTTGAGTTCTTGAGGAAAATATAATTCTTGAGTTGCCTTGATCCAATAGATCCTTGATTTTTCCAAGTCAGCTGAGGTGAGCGGAGATGACATATTCGGACTTGAGGAGCATCTGAGTCGGGCGAGGACTCTTGAACAAAGAGAGGTAATTCTTAAGAGTTTATATAAAGAAGAATACCTGTATATAAGATCCCACGAGTAGTCTTGTTTTGCAGCTGCGAGGATGGTCTTTGTGGGTCTTGCTTCAGATTCGGGGTCAATAGTCGGTGCCGGCTGACGATTTGGCCAGGAATCTGGTGACTTGGAAATCCATGGTGGTCCCGTCCACCATAGAGAGCTGTTCAGTAGTTGAGATGAGGAGAGGCCACGAGAAGCACAATCAGCTGGATTTTCTTTGCCGGGAACGTATCTCCATTGCGCAGTTGGAGTCAGGTCTTGGATCAGCTCTACTCGGTTTCGAACAAAGTCCTTCCAGCGTGATGGATGAGATTTGATCCACGATAGAGACACAGTTGAGTCCGTCCACAAAGTCGTTGAGTGTACCTTGGTATCTAGAATACGAAGAGCGTACTTAGTTAATTTGGCCAAAATTAGAGATGCAGAGAGTTCAAGTCTCGGGATTGAGAGGCGTTTCAAAGGCGTTACTTTAGTTTTGGAGGAGAACAGGGTGACTTTGGATCCTGTGGACGGAGAGCGGACTACGAGGTAGAGAACGGCAGCCATGGCAAGTTGAGAAGCATCAGAGAAGCCGTGAGGTTCTATGGAGGTGTCTTGTTGGGTGCCTACCCAACGAGGGACTCGTACATTAGCTAATGATTTGAGATATTCTCTGATGTTGCACCATCTATTGATAATTGGAGGCGATAATGGTTCATCCCATGAAATTTTCTGGAGCCAGAGTTCCTGCAACAACATTTTGGCCCTGATCGTGACAGGGGATACTAAACCAAGTGGATCAAAGAGTTGAGCAATATGAGATAATATAATACGTTTAGTAACCACAGACCCAGATGAGGAAGACTGTATCTTGAATGAGAAGTAATCATCTTGAGGATACCAGAGGAGGCCAAGTAATTTCGTCGAAGTAGGACAGTCGTCAAATGAGATCGGAGAGGGAACCATTTCTTCCTTGGTTACCATCTTGAGAATACTTGGAGCGTTCGATTGCCACTTTGCTAGAGGGAGGCCGCCAGCCATGCAGAGATTTTTCAATTCTTGAGCGATGTCTGAGAGTTCTTCTTTCGTGTCGGCTCCACCATAAATGTCATCAACATAACGACCTTTGGTGAGAGGAGGAATGGCGAGTGGAAACTTGTGACCTTCATCTTCGATGAGTTGGAGGAGGACTCTAATGGCCAAAAACGAAGCTACCTTGGTTCCATAGGTGACAGTGGTGAGGTGGTACGTCGCTATCTCATCATTTGAGTCGAACCAGAGAATTCTTTGGAGATCCCAATCGTCTGAGTGCACCAGGATCTGTCTGTACATCTTCGTGATGTCTGTGGAAAAGACAAATTCAAAACGACGTACCCAACATAATACATCAATGACGTCTAATTGTAGTTTCGCTCCTGTATGCATTATGTCATTCAGAGAAAGACCGGTTGAGGTAGGACTGGAACCATTGAACACAACCCGGAGTTTGGTGGATGCGCTGTCTGGTTTGAGGACACCATGATGTGGCAAAAAGTACCTGGGAGGCGAGATGACAGTTGGAGCTTTCTTGATATGCCTGAGCTGTTCATATTCGGAGAGGAATTCTTTGTAGAGGCGGCAATATTCTTGGTTTCCTTCGAACTTGCGGAGGAGTCCTTGGAGGCATCGATAGGCACGTTGTCTGGAAGATCCCAAAATATTAGGAGATGACTTTAATGGGAGTCTTACCATTTGCCAGAAGAAAGCCGAGAATGAGTTGCCTTGAAGTGGTCTTCACATTCCTGTTCATCAGGAGTGAGGTGAACGATGGAGGAGGACTTGACTTCTTCTTGTTCCCAGAACTTTGCAAGTAGACGGTGAAGGTCGGAGTCTTGACTGGCATGATATAGATGTGGCTTACTTGAGGAGGCTTCTTGAGGAGAGCATATTGGTCCTAGGACCAACCATCCAAATATAGATAACTGGGCTATTGGAGTTGACTCATTCGGCCCTGTTCGGAGTTGAGGAAGAATTATGGCACCATAGACATCAGCACCCAGTAGAATGTCGATTGGCCTTGCAGTGAGGAAGTCTGGATCAGCTAGCTTCAAATTGTAGAGATGAGGCAGAGAAGGTCTTGTAGAGCAGTTAACAAATGTAAGATTAGTACAAAGAGATGACAAAATATGAGTAGTTATATTCACGGTCTTTTGAGAGTTAAGAGGTTTCAACGTAATTGAAACTGATCCTCTTGATCTTGAGGTGACTCCACCAATTCCAACGATGGTGAGATTGGACTGGCTTCGAGGAAGGCTGAGTTGACGAACGAGGTCTTCAGAGATGAACGAGAGTTCTGATCCGGAGACGACGAGAAGTCTTACTGTGCGAGGTCACTGGAGTGATGATGGTGGCTAGAGCGTTGGCGAGGAGAGTGAGCTGTCTTTCGGAGGCGATGACTCTTGGAGGGGCCTTGACGACTGCCTGAAGGCTTCAGGCCTTCTTGGAGGTGGCTGCTTGGCTTCACTGACTTTTTGAGGAGTCCTCAAAGAGGTGGCTGAACTTGTTGAGGTGGCCCTAGTCAGGTTGTCATGTGGAGGTGGTCATGGAGAGGATTGGATGAAGAAACTTCAGTTGATCTTAACGCCGTTTAGGTCGGAGAACGCAGAGGACGACATTTGAGGAGTCATTAGAAATCAGAGGAGGCTACATTAACAGAGGAGGAGCAAGAGCACCTGATCATAGCTGAACTTTTCAGAGGAGAGCTGATTTGAGCTGTTCTTCTCTGAGGAGTTCTTTCTTTGAGATGGACAATTTTGATATGAGATGCTATTACTTGAGAACTATGAGTAATTTGAGGAATTCAAAAGGTATGAGTAATTTGAGGAGTATAACAAATTTGAAAGAGACGAGAAACTTGAGAGGAATGAGAACTTTCAGAGGTATGAGACACTTGAGAGATACAAGAAATTCGAGAGGTACGAGAAATTCGAGAGGTATGAGGAACATAAGAGCTATGAGAAGTTCCAGAGGTAACAGAAACTTGAGAGGTATGAGGAGTCTGAGAGGCACGAGAAATCTGAAGAGTATAAAAAATATGAGAGGTATGAGAAATTCCAGTGGTATGGGAAACCTGAGAGGTATGAGGAGTTTGAGAGGTACGAGAAATCTGAGGAGAATAAGAAATTTGAGATGTATGAGAAATTCGAGAGGTATGAGAAACTCGAGAGGTACGAGAGGTCTGAGGAATATGAGAGGTATGAGAAATTCCAGAGGTAATAGAAACTTGAGAGGTATGAGGAGTTTGAGAGGTTCGAGAAATCTGAAGAGTATGAGAAATTCGAGAGGAATGAGGAACTTGAGGAGTACAAGGAATGCAAGAAGTATGATAAATTCGAGGAAAATAAGAAATTTGAGAGATATGAGGAGTATCGGAAATTTGAAAGATATGAGAAACCTGAGAGAAACAGAGATTTGAGAGGTACAAGAAATTTGAGGAGAACGATAAATTTGAGGAGTAGGATAAAGTTGAGGAGTCTGAGAAATTTGAGAGGAATGAAAAAGTAAAAAGGTATGAGAAATATTAAATATTCGAGAAGTATGACAACTATGATCAGGTACTGAGAAATATGATTGTGAATGGTACTGAAATTCTAACTCAATCATCCGGTCCGAAGGACCAAATGTACAAAATCGGGGATGTTCTGATTTTGGAAAATAAAGTTTAGGACTGTGTCCAGATAATTGAGTTGAGGATGGTATTGTAAAAACATTTATTGACATCATTCACAATCATAAAATGAATAAGTCACCCGCATGAAGTTAATACAGTAAAAAATACAATATTAAAGTCATCTTTAAAACTCAGAGTGATTATTCAACTAAAAACAGAGGTAATCTAGAGAAGTTCAAAATGAGAGGTCAGCTGAAGTCAGACTTAGACTGTGAGAAAGTTCCTTTAATTCAAAATTAAACACAGAGTTTACAGTGATGATGCAACTGAAATTTATTGCGAGAGCCTCTTTATCTCATCAGAAAAACAAAAGGTTCAATAGTGAATTGTTAGAGTAGTCTGAGTTGTAATAAAGTGAGATTAGGCCTTAGAGGAGTACATGTATTGAAAACTTAAAAGTCTAAGTCTGGTCTTCATTGAGAGCATTACAATATGAGAATATCAAGATTGAGAAATCAATAATTATGATCTATAACGTAGTTCTGTAACGAGAAGGCTAATTAATCAATTGAGACAAAATTTACAGTGACTAACTACTTTTAGCAAGCAGTGTTCATCAGAAAAATAAGAGTTACAATTGATAATTATGAGAATGACAATATGAGAGTACATTGTATGAGTGTAAATCACCAACCCTTTGATTTGTTTGAAGCTGAAAGCTTGAATTGCCACTTGCTAAATGTTTCCGATGAATGAACTTGAGAATTTCTTAGTTATACTGAGGAGATCATACCAATCTAACCATGTGGGCAGTATTTGAGGAGACTGCTCAAGGTGAAGCAGGGATTGAGACTGTCAATCAGGTTCAATGTGTGAATTACTTGATCGTTCAAATATTTCAGAGAAGTTGAGTTGAGTTTATTGAGAGAGAAGACTGATTCCATGATTCACCCTTATGCTTGAGATCGTTCATTCATCTGAATATCGAGAAAAATAATTAGCAAGTTTAATGAGAAGTGCATGATTGAGAAATGAGATGACTACACTGAGATAATGAGGTGCACATGAGAATATAATGAATCAAAACTCATTACCACAAATAATGTTCATTTTTGGAGCAATCAACTAGTATTTCCACTGTGAAAAGTCTAGAGATATCTGAAAAATCATGAGAACAGCAAAATATATCAAAATATGTATCTTAGAGGAGTCAATTCCATTAGTTAAATGCAATAGAGATTTTCTGAGAGTAAAGTGAGGGAGGATTACCAGTATTTTTATAGATTTTATGATCTAAAACGTGGACACATTTTCAAACTTTTTAAAAAGCAGGAAAATAACATTAAATATGCATTAATGAGAGATGACTTTGAGAAATGCTCACTTACCTAAATGATTGCTTCCAATAATGAACGAGATGTACAATTAATTTGCGAGGTGACTTTTTGAGAATTCTAATTTCACAAGAGAAGTACAAGAGCGATCTGATCTTCAGAGAGAGTCGATACAGAAAGGAAAGATTGATTGATTGTTACAATTAATAACGAGCATGAGTTGATCTGTCAACTGAGTAGTACATAGAATTGAATTAGGTTAACTTTAGTTCACAGAGATGAGAAGTCGTCTTGACGTTTCGGTGCGTTCGGACCATAGGCGTAGTTGAGGATGACGTCTGAGGGGCTCAATTTTTAACAGGCTTCAACAATCTCAAAGGAGGAGCTTTTATTTGAGAGCTTGTACAAATATTTCGTTCATCTTTTTCAAACACGATAATAGAAAAATCTATACTTGGATTTGGTTAGATTTCATGGAAAGGAAAGAATATTTCAAAAGAAGATATGCCAATTTCGAAATTAATCATTTTTACCTCAAATTGTATATTGAACTAGTTCATCAAAGCCACAGATGAATTTGAAAGAGTACATTCGAATACTTTTAAAATTATATATGTAAAAAAAAGAAATGTCTGCTGAAATAAATCGAAAAATTCATTTTTCAAGTGATGAGTTCATAATCTGATTTTCTTTCACAAATTTCAAATATGTTTTTTTTTATATAGATATATAAATATGTTTCTACGATATATTCGTCTAAGTATGTGCCGCTGTTAGAAATATTTAATCCAAAAAGCAGAACTTCAAATGAATGAACAGAGGATTATGCTTAACCGCATCAGCTAGTTTTCTGAATTCTCAATAAACAACCGTTTCAATATCCAACAAACAGATACACTTGATCCTAATTTTCACCTTAAGAGGAAGAAAATTCTAAAAAATGTCGGTAAAGGGGTATGAAAGATCATTTTTTACAAACAGTGGTAGACCATTTCAAATAATTTGTCCAGAGTGACGTCATGCGCCAGCATGAACGAAAATAAGATTCGTTAAGAACACACCTTGTATTCTGTAATTTTGACTTGGACTTGAATCTTCTTTTATGATTTCGAGCAAATCGTCAAAAGATTGTATTGACATCCGGAAGTAGTTGAAGAACTTTTCATTATGCTCTCTGAGATTCGGATATAACGTAGGAGTAGGATTGGGTGAACTCTATATCGTTTATTTTTCTCTTTGATTACGTCGTTTCCACCTGCGGTACGTGAGTCATAACACAACAGCTTCGCTACACTTAATTTTGTCAAATGAACAGAAACACTAGCAACCGTTGAAACCGAAGATAAAAGGAATACTGATCTGGAATCTCGCGTATCGACGCGTACACAAACGCGGCATCTGGACGCAACCAAAACTTGTACGCGCGTAGTCAATCGCGCGATGTACGCCACATCTGGACAGGCTCTAAGCGCATACTTTCGCAAACGCCCTCCATATTCAAAGATCACACCTTGTATTCTTCCACCATGGTAGAAAAGAGAATTTCATTGTGCGATCACCAGCTTTTCTTCTGCGTAAACAACTTCTTGTGTAAGATAATTTTGACTTGGACTTAAATCTTCTTTTATGATTTCGAGCATCCCATCAAAAGATTGTATTGACATCCGGAAGTAGTTGAAGAACTTTTCATTATGCTTTCTGAGATTCGGATATAACGTAGGAGTAGGATTGGGTGAACTCTATATCGTCTATTTTCCCTTTGTTTACGTCGTTTCCACCTGCGGTACGCGAGCCATAACACTTCATTTCGTCAAATGATCAGTGTTCGAAATTCGAACATTTTTTCAAATTATTTATATTTATATTCCTCTAATAATTCTCGATGGAAAATTTCAATAAATTCAACGCTAAATTCTCGTGCAATCGAGCGGAAAACGCTGACTCCAAGGTAGTAAGTGGGTTACCTGTGACGAATGTTGGAATATTGTTCAATTTAGAATTGTATATAAGCTTAGCTTGTAATGAATAAAATTATCATTCACCAAACGTTTGATCATTATACCTTACGGCAAACTGTGGAGTTAAGACTTCCCTTGAACTTCTGAGTCTGGTTGTTCAGTTTGCCCTTCAATCTTCAAGTGTTGTTTCGAGCACAAAGAAGCAACATTTTTTTTTCCTTCGAGCCGGATCGAGAAAAAGGATTTACAACCCTTATCTCGACCACACCGTGTTACGCCCCTGTACTGATTTTCAGAATTATCCGAAGGCGCATCGTTCCGATGATTTCCACCAATAAAAACTCAATTGATTCGATCGACGCACGCATCTTTCATACACATTGTTTCCAAGATAATTGTAATAAATTCATTCTTTTCATCTTCGACTCTCTTGCGAGCAAGATAAACGGCCAGAGATTTTGTAGTTGAATTATTGGTAGATAATCGAATTATTTCGGATTGTACTTTCTCTGCATAATAAGATATTCTTGATTTGGAAGAATATCTAATCGCAATTTTGCGGATTGGTGTATATCGAGTTCGTCGAGAGGTGAGAAATTTTATTCTAGTGTGATATGCGTCGATCTTGTCAATTTTGTTTATCCATATTTTTTTTTCTTGATTTTTTATTTAGAGGCCCAGAAGGATTGTTGGACGATCGCCGTTTTTTTTTACCGACGTTTTTACCGTCGTTTGTACTGGCGTTTATACCGGCGTATTGTCCTGGCAGTTTGTCCGGCAAGTTTTCGGAGTCCAGTCCCTGGAACATCCCTTGGATTGAAATATTAAGCCCTTTGGTACCATCCAATTCCACGGTGTTCGTGCCTGACCATATGGTGTTAAGCAGCAAAATATTCATTGTATTTGTGATATAATTAAAACTGTATTCGATTTCTTAAATAGGTGAGAATATATTATTTAAAAGTACATTGTCGTTCATTACCTATAGGATCAGCAATCAAAAAAAAGAAACTCAAACTCGAACCTCCATTTTATAACGTAACAAATTGGTTCCGATACGGTCATTGCTGATTTTTTGGGTTTATGGACGATAATACAGGCAAATTTGCTTGATACTGTTTTCGCAAATTTTCACATTCTTCTCTATATACTTTTGGGGCAGTTTTGTTGCCAAAACTTTCTGTGTACTATATCTCTAATTTCGATTTCTTAAATAGATTAGGTGAAATTTGGAGTACTAGGAAGATTGTTAACCATTGGAGGCACCAACATTGGCAAAAAAAGGAAAAATCCCATTACGACGATCCTGCAACATTCTTTCTGGACACCACTTTTTTGTAGTTGTTGACCGTAAGTGTTGCATTTTTTCAATTCTTGCCACATATTGTTTTCATTTCTTCAGTCAGTTTTTTTGCAATCTTTACCTTCTTATATTATTTTAATACTCTTCATAATTCAAAATGTCGAATTTTGATTTTGAATTATTGGATAGATCCTGGTTGGTTTATGAATTGAATATTAGAGGTTTCACAGTTGCGAAAGAAAATAAATCGGAGTTAGCAAAACATCTAAACGCCCACATAAATTTAAAAGGTTTAGATATAAATAAGATTCCTGAAGGACTCAATTTAGATATTAATACTGAAATTCAGACTTGTATGGATATATTGACGACACTATCAAAAAAAGTTAAATGTATTTTCACCGAAAAATTAGTTTCATATCTTGATGTTTCTTTTTGGCACCTACAAGAAAGACTTAAACGTTTAAATCCAACTGCTGAGGACGAGAAGGAGAAAATTGAGAAAATAATTAATATGACAGATTCATCTTTAAATGAATTCAATGAATTGAAATCTTTTTTGCTGAATGAATCTTTATCTTGTGAAAATGATGTCGGTGAGAGCGACACCATTTCTTCTAAAAATTTGATTATCAACAATCTTGATTATGTGCCAATTACAAAATGGGGTATCAAGTTTAAAGGTACATATAGAAATAGTTTGGACGTTCTCATGTTCATTAGAAAAGTTGATCTATATAGTAGATCTTACAAAATCCCAGAGTCAAAACTTTTAGAAAATTTTGAATATTTACTTGAAGATAACGCAGCTATATGGTTTAGACACGCGCAAAATAAAATTACATCTTGGCAAGATTTATGTGACCGGTTAAAAAAGGAATTTCTACCACTTCATTATGAAAAACATATAAAAGACTTAATAAAAAATTGTAAACAACAGGAAACAGAAGGTATAGGCACTTACATAGCAAGAATTAGTGAATTAATAAATTTTTTGCCACAACCATACTCACATGAAAAACGTATGTCAAAAATTCGTGAAAATTTATTGAGGAAATATCACGATGAGTTAGTTTTGAAAACAATAAATTCTGAGGAAAAATTAATAGAACTTGTCACCAAAATAGATTCTCATTCTAATTATTTCAGTGAACATGTCACATTCCAAGATTTGAAGCCTGATACAACCGAAATAAAACCGGGTTTAGATATTAATATTTGAGAATATTAACGTAATATTTGTGTTTTAGATGTTTTAATGATTTTTTTAAATTCATTTCACTAATTTATTTATATCATTTCAGTCAAATAATTTTATTTTATTCATATCTCACCTATTTTTTTTTTGTTTTTTCAGTTTGTTGTATTTCACCTAAATCTGTGGCAGGATTGAGCGAGTGGAACATGCAAGTTCTCGGAGTGGTGCACTTTTATTTAATGTTTTTTGAAAATACTTGGTATTTTCACCTTTTGGAGGGATGGTGTTACGCCCCTGTACTGATTTTCAGAATTATCCGAAGGCGCATCGTTCCGATGATTTCCACCAATAAAAACTCAATTGATTCGATCGACGCACGCATCTTTCATACACATTGTTTCCAAGATAATTGTAATAAATTCATTCTTTTCATCTTCGACTCTCTTGCGAGCAAGATAAACGGCCAGAGATTTTGTAGTTGAATTATTGGTAGATAATCGAATTATTTCGGATTGTACTTTCTCTGCATAATAAGATATTCTTGATTTGGAAGAATATCTAATCGCAATTTTGCGGATTGGTGTATATCGAGTTCGTCGAGAGGTGAGAAATTTTATTCTAGTGTGATATGCGTCGATCTTGTCAATTTTGTTTATCCATATTTTTTTTTCTTGATTTTTTATTTAGAGGCCCAGAAGGATTGTTGGACGATCGTCGTTTTTTTTACCGACGTTTTTACCGTCGTTTGTACTGGCGTTTATACCGGCGTATTGTCCTGGCAGTTTGTCCGGCAAGTTTTCGGAGTCCAGTCCCTGGAACATCCCTTGGATTGAAATATTAAGCCCTTTGGTACCATCCAATTCCACGGTGTTCGTGCCTGACCATATGGTGTTAAGCAGCAAAATATTCATTGTATTTGTGATATAATTAAAACTGTATTCGATTTCTTAAATAGGTGAGAATATATTATTTAAAAGTACATTGTCGTTCATTACCTATAGGATCAGCAATCAAAAAAAAGAAACTCAAACTCGAACCTCCATTTTATAACGTAACAACCGATAGCACTGGGGGAGAAGCCTTCCGGAGTCAACGCCAGCACCCGAGAAAAAGCACCCCAGAGCCCCTACCAGAATCTGCGAAAAGCCCTCCAGAGCCAATACCAGCATCTGCGAGAAGCCCTCCAGAACCACTACAAGCATCTGCGAGAAGCCTTCCGGAGTCAACGCCAGTTGCCGAGAAGAAGCCCTCCGGAGCCACCACTAGCATCCGCGAGGAAGCCTTCCAGAGCCTATACCTGCGCTTGAAAAGAAGCCCTCCGGAGCCACCATAAGCATCAGCGAGGAAGCCTTCCAGAGCCAACGCCCGCGCTCGAAAAGAAGCCCTCCTGAGCCACCAACAAATTCCAAGCGGCTATCTTCCGGGGTCAACGCCAGCACCTAAGAAGAAGCCCTTCAAATCCACCAACAGCCCAGCGGCAAACTTCTGGAGTCTAAGCCAGAACCCGAGAAGAAACCCTCCAAAGCCGCCACCAACATCGTGAAGAAGAAATCCATCGCCAAAAACAAGCCTGCAAACTACACTTTCGAAACTAATCTAGAAGATAGGCGACGGAGATCCTGATTCATCTAATCACAATGGAACAAAAACTAGAGGAGCAGATCAAGATCGGCCAGGAGCTCAAGAAAGTATTGTCCTCACTTGGGTCAGCACGCAAAACAGAAAAGTACTTCAAGAAAAAATCCACGGCTGCCGCAAGTTTTTCAATCAATTTCAAGAGATCGACACTGAATTTCAAGCATCTCTCAGCAAAGAACACGATTATTTCACCCAAGATTCACCTGGGCAAATTTCGGAGTGCTACCAGGAAATCAAAAATTATATCGACACATGGCCTCAATCTACCCCAACGGCAGAAGAAGACAGCTACCAGCATCCCTTCATTCTTAAAATTCAAATAAAGTTTAATTTATTCGAAGAAGAAATGAAGAGAGCCGGGGAAAGAATAAAGTCGCAACTACATCCCAGAATCTACAAACTACTCGAAGAAAACTTAACCAGGAGATGGCGGGACATAGAAGCACTCCATGAGCAGATTCTGGTTATCAATTCCGAAGAAACCATCAAATATACCAAAAGCGGAGTTTACAAGGAATGCAGAAGTAGATATGAAAATATCATAGAAAGCATAATCACAGCCTCCCCTGCCGAAACCAACCAACATCAACCCAAGAGCACGTCTATAAGTCTACCACGAATCAGCATTCCAATCTTCAGTGGTGACTATGAGACTTGGATTACCTTTCGAGACATATTTCTCCAGACTATCCACCAAAATCAAGAACTAGGGGACGCTGAAAAGATGCAGTACCTTAAGGGGCAAACCCGCGGTGAGGAAGCGAAACTCATCCAACATTTAGAGGTGTCATCAGAAAACTACAGTACCGCATGGGAATTAATAACAAAAAGGTACAACAACAACCGACTCCTCTTTATCAAATACGCAGACAACATCCTGAACCTACCAACCCTTCAACAAAAATCAGTATCATCAATCAAGAGACTTCACGACACAGTTCAAGAAAATCTCCGAGCCATTGAAAATATGGGAATCACAGCCGAAAAATTGGGCAGTAAGATAATAGCACACATGTTGCTTAAGAAATTAGATGGTGATTCAAGAAAACTTTACGAACAATCGACCTCATCACACAAGGACATTCAAGAGCTAGAAGATCTCTTAGAATTTCTGGAAAACAGATTCCAATCGCTCGAAGCACTCAGAGGCGCAATCAAAAATTCAGATCATCAATCGACAAGTCATAGGCAAAGGTTTCAAAATTACCACGCTGACTTCCGTTCCTGCAAATGGTGTGTCAGTAACCATGAAATTCATCATTGCCAAAAATTCAAAGAAATGCCAGTACAGGAACGAAACGACTTTATAAAAAAGCAACGAATCTGCAAGAATTGTTTTAAACACTCAAATAACACAAAATGCCTGAGCAAGAAACTCTGCTTCAAATGCAAGAAACAGCATCATACAATGTTACATTGGGACAATCATCGGAACCCTAAAACTGGCCCACAAGCACAACCTGTGACGAAGAACGATACTTCCAAAACTCAACGTTCAAAGAGCAGGGAAATGATGTCGGATCCCATCTAGGAAAAACTGATGGACCAGCCATCCCCCTCTTGGCCACAGCGTTCGTCAACGTCAGAAACAATAAAGGGTACAATGAACTCATGCGGGTTCTCATTGACCCAGGCTCACAAGTTTCATTCATAACTGAAGGAGCCGCCAATACTCTAGGAATTCCCAAGGAAACGCAACATGCAAATATAACAGGATTAGGATCATGTAATGCTGGCACTTCGAAATGGAAAATTCACACCATGATGAAGCCAAGATTCTCAAGCGACTTCGTATTACAATCCGAGTTATATATCCTACCAACATTGACCAGCTCTATGCCTCAGCAGCAAATCAAAACTGACGAAAATTGGAGCAATGTAATCCGAGCAATGTAATCCGACTTATAACAAACCCGGAAAAATCGATATTCTCCTTGGAATCGATTTATACACGGAAATACTACTGGAAGGTGTTAAGAAGTCAAGAAGTGGCCTGCTTGCGTAAAACACGGAATTCGGATGGATTCTCTCTGGGAGCACATCAGTTGGTCCACAGCTTCAAATAACCAGCATGATTGCCACTGCCGAAGAGGAAAAACAAAAAACTAAATTCTGGGAAATATAAGAAGCGGACTCCTCAAAAATAAATAATGGAAAGGACAACCCCTGTGAAGACTTCTTTGAGAAAACCTACGAAAGAAATCAAGATGGCACATATACCGTACGACTGCCATTCAAGGAAAAAGAAGAGATGTTAGGTCAATCAAAAAAACCGCCATAGCTCGACTTTTGCAGATGGAGAAAAAGTTCGAAAGGGACGAACAATTGGAAACAATGTACAAAGATTTCATGTGGGAGTACATTCAACTAAATCACATGATACCAGCAGATCAAATGACCAACAGAACAAGATACTATATTCCACATCAAGCAGTGATAAAAGAAGACAGAGAGACAACAAAACTTCGTGTCGTATTCGACGCAAGCCAAAGAACCAGTACCGGAGTCAGTTTGAATAATCTATTGCATACTGGATCCAAACTTCAGCAAGACCTGGTGGATATACTATTGAGATGGAGAAAAAACGATATCGCCTTAACTGCAGATGTGGAGAAAATGTATAGACAGGTCAAACTGCATGCCGATGACCAAAGATTTTACACTATTTTATGGAGGTTCAACAAAAAGGATCCAATGAAAGAATATCAACTAACGACGGTTACATATAGAACTGCTCCAGCAGCCTACCTTGCTATAAGGACCTTACACCAATTAGCTATGGATGAATCTGAAGAATTCCCAAGAACCGCAAAACTAATCCTCGAAGATTTCTACGTTGACGATTTTCTGTCTGGTGCCCATAACAAAGAAGATGCACAAATAATCAAACAAGAAGTGAAAACGCTTCTACGAAGGGGAGGATTCAACATTCGAAAATGGAAATGTAATCTAACATTAAATGATGATGCGTCTCCCCAAGACTTCAACAACGGAGACGATATAACTAAAATTCTAGGGATACGATGGTCCCCTCTAACTGATAACTTTCAATACATCATTAAACCAACTGCAAATAGCACGAACACAAAAAGACAAGTGCTATCTGAAATCGCTTCGATATTTGATCCATTAGGTCTTATGGCCCCAATTGTCATCAAAGCGAAAATAATCGTGCAGGATATATGGAAAACAGGAAAAGAATGGGATGAAGCAATTCCTGCAGAAATCCAGATAGCGTGGGACAAATTCAAAGAAGAATTACCAATTATAGAATGTCTGCCTCGATGGTTTCGATATAATCCATTGAACTACACGGATTCTGCGATGCGTCGCAAGCAGCCTACGGAGCAGCTATATATACAAGAACCATCTCAAAGGACAATGCCCAAACGACATTATTGGTAGCCAAAACGAAGGTCGCACCTATCAAAACCAAATTGACCATTCCACAATTGGAACTCTGTGCCGCTACCTTGTTGGCAAAACTGATGAATCGAACCGTTACGGTCCTGAAAATCGACGACATAAAATTGTATGCATGGTCAGATTCCAGAGTTGTGTTAGCCTGGTTACGGAAAACTCCGAGTAAGCAAAAAGTTTTCGTTATCCACAGAGTCAACGAAATCCGTCGATTACTAGGTCAAGTTCAATGGGACTACGTGAAATCAGAGGAGAATCCAGCTGATCTACTATCTAGAGGCGCACTTCCAAGTAAACTTCAGAAAAATTCATTATGGTGGAATAGACCTTCATGGCTTAAAACGTTCAGTAAATTCGAAAGGATTGAATGGAATCCAAGAGAAATCATAATGAATAATAACGATGAATTAGAAGAACTAACGGTGCTCACCACCAACATAAATGAACCTCTAGAATTGCTAAGAAAATATTCATCAGGGAAAAAAACAAAAAGGGTGATGGCCTATTGCAAAAGGTTCATTGATATTTGCAGACCTAGGATCAAGACGGACCCGACACCAAAACGTTTACCGCCTATCATTACAACAGCCGAACTTCAATGGTCAAAATTGGCACTCATAAAGATGGTTCAGACAAAATATTTCCACGAAGAACTGAACAGATTAAACAACAATCTGACCATCAAAAAGACTGATCATCTGAGGACCTTAGATCCATATATAGATGAACAAGGAGTTCTTCGCGTTGGAGGTAGATTACAAAACTCATCATTGAGCTTCAACCAAAGACATCCCATAATTTTACCAACAAAATGCCATTTGACCGACATAATAGTCAGAAATGCGCACTATGAAACCCTGCATGGAGGAACACAGCTGACCTTGCATCAAGTCAGACAAGAGTACTGGATTCCGCATGGAAAAGACAAAGTTAAATACAACATAAGAAATTGCGTAACATGTACCCGATTTCGTTCAACACCATGCGTCCAAAAAATGGGAAATCTAACAAAAGAAAGAGTCAACCCAGCCCACCCCTTCACCAATGTCGGGATAGATTATGCAGGCCCAATACAAATGAGATCATCCAGAGGTAGAGGATCCAAATCTTTCAAGGGATACATCGCCATTTTCATCTGTCTCGCAACAAAAGCAATACATCTGGAAGCAGTGAGTGACCTTTCTACAGAAGGTTTTATGGCTGCCTTCAGAAGATTTACCTCGAGACGTGGATTATGCTCTGCAATATTCAACAAACTCGGAGCTAAACATGTTAGCAGAGGAATCTATAAAATGGCACCGAATACCACCTGGAAGTCCACACTTCGGTGGTTTATGGAAAGCAGGAGTGAAATCTATGAAATTTCACTTACGACGAATTGCAGGAGACAACAAGTTGACCTTTGAAGAAATGAGTACACTTCTCTGTCAAATTGAAGAATGTCTCAATTCACGTCCTCTCATCCCAATTACCGAAAACCCTCATGAATTAGACATGTTGACTCCCGGACATTTTCTCATAGGAAAATCCCTCAAGGCAATCCCGGAGTCAGATATAACTGAAAAGCATCTCAGCATGCAGGATAGATGGAGGTTAATACAAAAACTCAAACAAGACTTTTGGAAAAAATGGACATCGGAATATCTCTCCAGATTACAGCACAGGAACAAGTGGACAGACAAAAAGGAAAACATTAAAACCCTTTCCAGCCCGAATTATCAATTTAAGAAAAAAAAATAATAAAATAATTACCCACCGAAATAAGTTCAGATAAGCTCCAAAAACACAAATATATGAGCAATTTATGTTAAGAAGTGTCCTGATCCTTGCAGGACTCGTGATGCCATATGGCATCATTGGGAGTTACACAAACATCGAAGAAATTAAAAAATTTTTATATTCCAACAGTATAAACATTCATTTAACAAAAAAAAATTATATTTTCATTTTGCCTGCTCTGGCAAACATTTTTATTTCCCATTTATGAAGCTTATTTTCATGAATTGTTTCAAAGATGATCGCCCATTGAAAGGGATCATAAGTTTTTCAATTGAATTGAACTCTTCTGGTTCCAGCTTCTCCAAGTTAGACCTTGTCCCATCTATCACCGGCCTAATCTTGAACAATTTGTCGTAATCTGGACTATCCCTAGGCTTCATTTGGGAATTAACATTGAAATAAATCATATTTCTGAAATTATCGAATTTATTACGCGACATCACATCTGCGATTGAGGGATATTTGTACCTTCCGCCCAATACATTCGGTAACTTGGCATTTTGATTATTCTACTCTGAATGTAAATTCCCATTTTTTTTCTGTTGTGTTCACAGATGTTTGAGTTTGTTGAACAGAATAAAGGTTTGTTCGATAAGCAATATTTGCTATTATATCATTTTACAAATGATGATCAGCGGATAAAAAAAAGGACGAAGGGGTGTTGGAAGAAGGCAAGTCCTGACTCAAAAATATTCGAGAGTGGACCGGAATAAGAAATACAGGACAACTTTTGCATTTAGCTCAAGATCGAGAAGCCTTCTCAATGGTGATCGCCAACGTCGGAGAAAACTGACATGGCACATGAAGAAGAAGAATTGTAGAGGAGTCAGTTCAGTAGAATGGGGTTTGGAAAAACAATTATTGCTAATTGTATCTAGTTGTCGCATATCTTTCTTTCGCCATCGATAAGTTGGATCCTTCTTTCTCTCCTAATCTCCTTTTTCAGGAGATTAGGTAATCGGGCAAGTGGAATATCATCCGACGAACTATAATCTTCTGAGTCCCCAACATTCCCTCCCACTTCACATAAATACAACCAGCAGCTTCTCCTATCTGTATTTGACTTTCTTCTTGAGAAGAAATGTCTTCTTTGTCTTCTACATCAACCTCTACATCTTCATCAGAGTTTTCTAACTGAATATCTGAAATATCTCCTTCCAGAATTAAAAGTAGATGCTGTTCTTCTTTTTCCATCAACCCAACACACGTCATTTCAACCTGAATTGATAAAGAGAATATTTCTACAAATACAATATTATTTCTACAAATATGATATTATTATTATGAATATTTCATTTAAATATATATTCAATACGGAAGACAATATCTGTATAGTATGAAGTCCAATGATTCCAAATGGAATCATCAGTTTTTGGGGGTGGTGGGGTAAATTATGATGCTAATTTCTATAAACAAAAACTATTATTGAATAGACTAAAGCATGATTACTCACCTCGATTTTTCTCAAGTCTGTATATAGCGCAATTTGAAAGTAGTAATACTAGAAAGTTCACTGTTCACTAATTTATGTCAGCAGTAGCAAAGGCAAACTTGCAAATGTGCATAAACATAAATACAGAACTCTATACTAGAAACTTTTGATGTCCATACAACTAATGCCCTTTCTAGGAATGAGAAATATCAACAAGAAGGTTTTCAGTAACATCTAGGAATTAGAAAAAGCACTTATTTCTAATGATGCCAAATGGCATCACTGGGCTGGAAAGGGTTAAAGTAGGCGATATCGTGTTGATCAAATAGGACAATATCAGTCCCAACTCTTGGCCCTTGGGAAGAGTGACACAGAGTCACCCAGGAAACGACGGACTAGTTAGAGTAGCTACGCTCAAATGTAAAAATGGAAAAGACATCACAAGACCCATAACCAAAATCTGTAAACTTCCAGTGGAGCAAGATATCGAGACAAACGATGAGACAGCCAAAATCAAACATTCCTTGACCAACTTTATGTCGAAGCGAAAACTGAGATACAGGCAAACTAAGAAGCAGTGAAATGAAGTTTCCAAAGCACAACCTCAGCAGTTTCTGACCCGGCTCACATGCATTATATTGCTACTACAATTAGGAATCATGAACTCATAACAACATTGGGTCACAGTCCCCCCACGATGCTACAGCAAAAATTCACAGCATTTGGCCCTTGGAGTAATGTTCGAAATTCGAACAATTTTTCAAATTATTCATATCTATATTCCTCGAATAATTCTAGATGGAAAATTCCAATAAATTAAACGCTAAATTCTCGTGCAATCGAGCGAAAAACGCTGACTCCAAGGTAGTAAGTGGGTTACCTGTGACGAATGTTGGAATATTGTTTAATTTAGAATAGTATATAAGCTTAGCTTGTAATGAATAAAATTATCATTCACCAAACGTTTGATCATTATACCTTACGGCAAACTGTGGAGTTAAGACTTCCCTTGAACTTCTGAGTCTGGTTGTTCAGTTTGCCCTTCAATCTTCAAGTGTTGTTTCGAGCACAAAGAAACAACAATCAAAAACACTAGCAACCGTTGAAACCGAAGATAAAAGGAATACTGCTCTGAAATCTCGCGTATCGACGCGTACACAAACGCGGCATCTGGACGCAACCAAAACTTGTACGCGCGTAGTCAATCGCGCGATTTACGCCGCATCTGGACAGGCTCTAATGAGACGAAACACAACGCCAGACACCGCTAGGCGGAAGGGGGGAGGTCGGAGTACTGTCGACTGCTCGAGCTGTCCGTGTAGGCCTCGCAACCGGTCCCGAGCCGCCGTATTTGTATCCTACCTTGCATTTCCGTCCATTTTTGTGCCACCGTTTTACCTGACATGAATGTTTTTCGAAAAGCTGCCTTAAAATCTCTCTAATTATTCAAATCGATTGTTTTCGATTAGAACCAGAATTTCGCTGCTTTACGCTTCCTTTCAAATGGTACTTGGCGAGTAGATAAGCAACACCGGTTCGAGCACAATTTCGACTATTTTTACATGTAAATCTCCATAACGAATTTAGGTCCATTCTGCAATATATGGTACTCTTTTGAAGCCCCGTCAAGGTCGTTCGGTAGGGACAGATCAGGGGCGGAGTGAGTAGGAAGATATTCAATACATGGATTGCGATTAGGCATTTCATTGTTTCTTTCAAAATCTTATTACTAATTCGTTCAATATATTTTGGATCGTTATACTCGTTTATGAGAGTAATGTAGAGGTAATATAAGTAGACATATTTATGGGAAAAAATGAAAAAAAAAATGAAAAAAAATGTGAAATTGTGTTTATTGAAATATTATATACAAGGCGATGCAGTGTTATAGGAAATAACTATATTAATATTTTTGTGTAGTTCATTATCAATATATATATATATATATATATATATATATATAGTTATAAACGGTCATTTTCACCTCCAAAACAGAAACTCGTTCTACGCTCTGACCTCATATATAACGCTGTCACCTCCGATTTCGGAGGTGACAACGTATCGCCTTGTTTTTTAGCTTGTTGGAATCAGGATGACTCAAGGATCAACATATCAAAAAATCGTTTTGAGGTCACAAGGTACCCTGTTTATGTACTGAACAATCTTTTAGTTCGGGTATATATCACGGGCGCTAGTGTGCTGCGCCATATATGGATGAATAACTCTGAGAGACTCGAAGGACGTTTCCTCCTCCGTGAATGGCATCTATGTACACCCTCAGAGCAGATGTCGACAGGTGGCATATCTCAAGGGTTATTTTATCGCTTTTTCAAGGGGAATGGTGTGATGCATTAGGAAGACAAACTTCAACTTCATCCTATGAGGGAATTCATAAATGCTTGTTTTTCATCTTCCAACTTATTCATTTTGTACCATCCACGCATAACTGAAAGAGAATGAAAGCTTTTTAGGCATCTATACGAGGAATATAGCGTTGTCCCCGATATAGATGTAAGATATGAACATTTGTATGATAAAATCGAAATTATTAAAGGAGATACAATCGTTTTCTCTAATCAATCTGAATACATACAGTGTCTTCAAATGTAATGCTTTGTATTGACAGGTAATAGACCTCATCAAAATGAAAAAAGTTTGAATATCCACTGTTCCCAATTTATTTGAAACAGAGTTTCCTGCAAATGTGATAAATGCCAAGTCCAAATCTGACTTGAACGTATTGAAAATTCATCTATATTGATTATGTTCGAACATCAGTTTTGAAATATGCCGCAGCTTTATTCCAATAGTGACCTATTGATATGATTCAAATTGATCGAATTCGATGATGAATTCAATTCGATCGAACAATGATCATTACGACCAATTCATGAAAACAATTTCTACGAGTTTTATCGGTGGATTTGTGAATTTTTGTTTACCAAGAAAATTTTTCTGTCCCCACTTTGAAATTAACTATTTCTCTCAGAAAAAATCTCCAGATGGAAATTGAAAAATAATTCTTCATGTTCATTAAAATTTCAAGTGCATTAAACAGATCGCAAAAAATTCGAGTGAGTATTTTATTTCGTGTTCAACTTCCTAAAAACGCGGCATTGATTCATAACACGTGATTATTATCTAATGAACACAGGAATGCACTAAGTATTCTGTAGGGTATTGGTGGTCAAAATTTCTTTTACTTTTTCCATAATAAGTTATTCATGAACAATATAGAAGTTTGAATGATTGATTTTGATGAGTTCTACTACCTTTCAAAAAAAAACTTCACCTTTAGAAAAATACCCTGTGCATTTCGTCAGAAAATACTGGAATATCTTCGTTCAATATTATCGGTGGCACCTACATTCTGAACAATACCTGTCAAGTTAAATATCCTAACGTGCCATGTTTTCCAAATAGCCTACATGACGACGAATTTTTTTGAACGCACGTTATAACAGATCTTGTATTTTGGTCCGTTGGAACAGCCAAGGTCATCGAGATGTCATTGCGGTGACATTTTAATTTCGAGAATATAGAAGAAGTTCCAATGTATTTCATGAACGGTTGTATGGAAAGAAATGATTTCCCATTGTATCAATGTCGCAGCTCATTTTTGTGAATATCGAAATTCAACACTTCGCGGGAAAATTTTTATTTGCTAAGGTTATTCTTTTTTTCACATCATTTGTATCATGTATGGTTTAAAAAAATAATATGACATATTCCAATAATTTTTTTCTCCTAGCGTCTCCCCCTACGGATATACGGCCTCCCAAATGACGCCACTGAAAATCTAGTTTACTGGAATAAATTTTAAACTATCCAGTATGGTTTAGAGAAAATGTCCGTGTGTTTGTTTGTCCTTTATGGAACCAGTTGACCGATTTTGATGAAACTTTCACTATGATGTAGAAAATTCATGTTGGGAGGTTTTCATGTAGGGTTCACATTACTATGTCCCGAAGAAATGAGAAAAAATATTGAGTTTTCATGAAAAAGTCGTTTTTATCAGGCTTTCACGGCCGACGCTGTGTAAACTATGAGGCATAGAGAAACATAGTCAGAGACAATTTTGTAGTGTTCGAAAAATTCTACATGAAGGATCGCGACGGCATATGTCCAAATGATAATGATGAGGACAACCCACGTTAACCATTTTTTACATTTTCAATTCAATTCAAAATAATGTTCAATTTGAAGAGGACTCCCGACTGGTATGGAATGAATTCGTATAAAAATGAATGTAATTGTTATCTGCGACATTTATTCCTGATGAAAAATGCCCCTTACCGTATAGTTTTCTAATGGATACCTTAAAAGTTACAGCAGGTTTAACGAATGCGAATTTATGCACGAAATTATTGAATCTAAGCATGTCTCTGCTTCGATACGAGTTATGAATGCGAGGTTGTGGACCTATCAGTACTGTTTTGAATTGAAATATTACGCCAGCGGAGCCGCGGGTTTGAGCTAGTTCGTTACGAGCTTTGAGCTAGTTCAGCTTACCAGGTACAGACTGGGTTCTCTTGATATTTTGTTTTTCGAGAACGGTTAATTTTATCGAGAATGAACAAGAGTACCTTTTCCTTAATATTGAAGGTATTGAAATCATACGTATGATAAGGTATCCCTTATCATACAGGGATAATGTAAGCTTCAAATGTACAACCTAGTCCGCCCCTGGTACACTAAAAATGCTAATTTTAAGGTCAGTATTTCAAGAGGTCCTTACTACCCACTGTTCATCATATCAATTTTAATTTAATCATATTGCGTAATTTAAAATTCATTCCAGTGAAATGGATTATCAGTGGCGTCATTAAGAAAGCCGTATTTCTGTAGGGAGGACCGCTAGGAAGAAAAAATGATGGGATTTTGTCATCTTATTTCTTCACTTCATCTGAATCCGAGAGATTTCTCACACTTTCCTGGACGCCCTGTATATGTCAAATGCTCTGATAATACTACTAACAACCGTGGATACAGAAAAACTCATAGTAAAATCATATTGGTGATAGGAGGAAGGTAGTCGTCTATAATTGGCTGGGATTTTAGGTGATTCAGGGTGGAGACTGAATAATAAATAATTCAAGAAAGGTTCCGTTTTACAGCGAGCAAGACCGTTGGAGAAAGTGGTTAAATGTGTTTGACTCCTCCCGGAGTCAGATATAACTGAAAAGCATCTCAGCATGCAGGATAGATGGAGGTTAATACAAAAACTCAAACAAGACTTTTGGAAAAAATGGACATCGGAATATCTCTCCAGATTACAGCACAGGAACAAGTGGACAGACAAAAAAGAAAACATTAAAACCCTTTCCAGCCCGAATTATCAATTTAAGAAAAAAAAATAATAAAATAATTACCCACCGAAATAAGTTCAGATAAGCTCCAAAAACACAAATATATGAGCAATTTATGTTAAGAAGTGTCCTGATCCTTGCAGGACTCGTGATGCCATATGGCATCATTGGGAGTTACACAAACATCGAAGAAATTAAAAAATTTTTATATTCCAACAGTATAAACATTCATTTAACAAAAAAAAATTATATTTTCATTTTGCCTGCTCTGGCAAACATTTTTATTTCCCATTTATGAAGTTTATTTTCATGAATTGTTTCAAAGATGATCGCCCATTGAAAGGGATCATAAGTTTTTCAATTGAATTGAACTCTTCTGGTTCCAGCTTCTCCAAGTTAGACCTTGTCCCATCTATCACCGGCCTAATCTTGAACAATTTGTCATAATCTGGACTATCCCTAGGCTTCATTTGGGAATTAACATTGAAATAAATTATATTTCTGAAATTATCGAATTTATTACGCGACATCACATCTGCGATTGAGGGATATTTGTACCTTCCGCCCAATACATTCGGTAACTTGGCATTTTGATTATTCTACTCTGAATGTGAATTCCCATTTTTTTTCTGTTGTGTTCACAGATGTTTGAGTTTGTTGAACAGAATAAAGGTTTGTTCGATAAGCAATATTTGCTATTATATCATTTTACAAATGATGATCAGCGGATAAAAAGAGGGACGAAGGGGTGTTGGAAGAAGGCAAGTCCTGACTCAAAAATATTCGAGAGTGGACCGGAATAAGAAATACAGGACAACTTTTGCATTTAGCTCAAGATCGAGAAGCCTTCTCAATGGTGATCGCCAACGTCGGAGAAAACTGACATGGCACATGAAGAAGAAGAATTGTAGAGGAGTCAGTTCAGTAGAATAGGGTTTGGAAAAACAATTATTGCTAATTGTATCTAGTTGTCGCATATCTTTCTTTCGCCATCGATAAGTTGGATCCTTCTTTCTCTCCTAATCTCCTTTTTCAGGAGATTAGGTAATCGGGCAAGTGGAATATCATCCGACGAACTATAATCTTCTGAGTCCCCAACATTCCCTCCCACTTCACATAAATACAACCAGCAGCTTCTCCTATCTGTATTTGACTTTCTTCTTGAGAAGAAATGTCTTCTTTGTCTTCTACATCAACCTCTACATCTTCATCAGAGTTTTCTAACTGAATATCTGAAATATCTCCTTCCAGAATTAAAAGTAGATGCTGTTCTTCTTTTTCCATCAACCCAACACACGTCATTTCAACCTGAATTGATAAAGAGAATATTTCTACAAATACAATATTATTTCTACAAATATGATATTATTATTATGAATATTTCATTTAAATATATATTCAATACGGAAGACAATATCTGTATAGTATGAAGCCCAATGATTCCAAATGGAATCATCAGTTTTTGGGGGTGGTGGGGTAAATTATGATGCTAATTTCTATAAACAAAAACTATTATTGAATAGACTAAAGCATGATTACTCACCTCGATTTTTCTCAAGTCTGTATATAGCGCAATTTGAAAGTAGTAATACTAGAAAGTTCACTGTTCACTAATTTATGTCAGCAGTAGCAAAGGCAAACTTGCAAATGTGCATAAACATAAATACAGAACTCTATACTAGAAACTTTTGATGTCCATACAACTAATGCCCTTTCTAGGAATGAGAAATA
The DNA here is from genome assembly GCA_038502775.1 of Hippodamia convergens. Taxonomy (NCBI): domain Eukaryota; kingdom Metazoa; phylum Arthropoda; class Insecta; order Coleoptera; family Coccinellidae; genus Hippodamia; species Hippodamia convergens. The sequence continues at coordinate 263,303 of JAVSIQ010000842.1, read as the reverse complement.
TCAACAAGAAGGTTTTCAGTAACATCTAGGAATTAGAAAAAGCACTTATTTCTGATGATGCCAAATGGCATCACTGGGCTGGAAAGGGTTAAAGTAGGCGATATCGTGTTGATCAAATAGGACAATATCAGTCCCAACTCTTGGCCCTTGGGAAGAGTGACACAGAGTCACCCAGGAAACGACGGACTAGTTAGAGTAGCTACGCTCAAATGTAAAAATGGAAAAGACATCACAAGACCCATAACCAAAATCTGTAAACTTCCAGTGGAGCAAGATATCGAGACAAACGATGAGACAGCCAAAATCAAACATTTCTTGACCAACTTTATGTCGAAGCGAAAACTGAGATACAGGCAAACTAAGAAGCAGTGAAATGAAGTTTCCAAAGCACAACCTCAGCAGTTTCTGACCCGGCTCACATGCATTATATTGCTACTACAATTAGGAATCATGAACTCATAACAACATTGGGTCACAGTCCCCCCACGATGCTACAGCAAAAATTCACAGCATTTGGCCCTTGGAGTAATGTTCGAAATTCGAACAATTTTTCAAATTATTCATATCTATATTCCTCGAATAATTCTAGATGGAAAATTCCAATAAATTCAACGCTAAATTCTCGTGCAATCGAGCGGAAAACGCTGACTCCAAGGTAGTAAGTGGGTTACCTGTGACGAATGTTGGAATATTGTTTAATTTAGAATAGTATATAAGCTTAGCTTGTAATGAATAAAATTATCATTCACCAAACGTTTGATCATTATACCTTACGGCAAACTGTGGAGTTAAGACTTCCCTTGAACTTCTGAGTCTGGTTGTTCAGTTTGCCCTTCAATCTTCAAGTGTTGTTTCGAGCACAAAGAAACAACAATCAAAAACACTAGCAACCGTTGAAACCGAAGATAAAAGGAATACTGCTCTGAAATCTCGCGTATCGACGCGTACACAAACGCGGCATCTGGACGCAACCAAAACTTGTACGCGCGTAGTCAATCGCGCGATTTACGCCGCATCTGGACAGGCTCTAATGAGACGAAACACAACGCCAGACACCGCTAGGCGGAAGGGGGGAGGTCGGAGTACTGTCGACTGCTCGAGCTGTCCGTGTAGGCCTCGCAACCGGTCCCGAGCCGCCGTATTTGTATCCTACCTTGCATTTCCGTCCATTTTTGTGCCACCGTTTTACCTGACATGAATGTTTTTCGAAAAGCTGCCTTAAAATCTCTCTAATTATTCAAATCGATTGTTTTCGATTAGAACCAGAATTTCGCTGCTTTACGCTTCCTTTCAAATGGTACTTGGCGAGTAGATAAGCAACACCGGTTCGAGCACAATTTCGACTATTTTTACATGTAAATCTCCATAACGAATTTTTAGGTCCATTCTGCAATATATGGTACTCTTTTGAAGCCCCGTCAAGGTCGTTCGGTAGGGACAGATCAGGGGCGGAGTGAGTAGGAAGATATTCAATACATGGATTGCGATTAGGCATTTCATTGTTTCTTTCAAAATCTTATTACTAATTCGTTCAATATATTTTGGATCGTTATACTCGTATATGAGAGTAATGTAGAGGTAATATAAGTAGACATATTTATGGGAAAAAATGAAAAAAAATGTGAAATTGTGTTTATTGAAATATTATATACAAGGCGATGCAGTGTTATAGGAAATAACTATATTAATATTTTTGTGTAGTTCATTATCAATATATATATATATATATATATATATATATATATATATATATATATATATATATATATATATATATAGTTATAAACGGTCATTTTCACCTCCAAAACAGAAACTCGTTCTACGCTCTGACCTCATATATAACGCTGTCACCTCCGATTTCGGAGGTGACAACGTATCGCCTTGTTTTTTAGCTTGTTGGAATCAGGATGACTCAAGGATCAACATATCAAAAAATCGTTTTGAGGTCACAAGGTACCCTGTTTATGTACTGAACAATCTTTTAGTTCGGGTATATATCACGGGCGCTAGTGTGCTGCGCCATATATGGATGAATAACTCTGAGAGACTCGAAGGACGTTTCCTCCTCCGTGAATGGCATCTATGTACACCCTCAGAGCAGATGTCGACAGGTAGCATATCTCAAGGGTTATTTTATCGCTTTTTCAAGGGGAATGGTGTGATGCATTAGGAAGACAAACTTCAACTTCATCCTATGAGGGAATTCATAAATGCTTGTTTTTCATCGTCCAACTTATTCATTTTGTACCATCCACGCATAACTGAAAGAGAATGAAAGCTTTTTAGGCATCTATACGAGGAATATAGCGTTGTCCCCGATATAGATGTAAGATATGAACATTTGTATGATAAAATCGAAATTATTAAAGGAGATACAATCGTTTTCTCTAATCAATCTGAATACATACAGTGTCCTCAAATGTAATGCTTTGTATTGACAAGTAATAGACCTCATCAAAATGAAAAAAGTTTGAATATCCACTGTTCCCAATTTATTTGAACCAGAGTTTCCTGCAAATGTGATAAATGCCAAGTCCAAATCTGACTTGAACGTATTGAAAATTCATCTATATTGATTATGTTCGAACATCAGTTTTGAAATATGCCGCAGCTTTATTCCAATAGTGACCTATTGATATGATTCAAATTGATCGAATTCGATGATGAATTCAATTCGATCGAACAATGATCATTACGACCAATTCATGAAAACAATTTCTACGAGTTTTATCGGTGGATTTGTGAATTTTTGTTTACCAAGAAAATTTTTCTGTCCCCACTTTGAAATTAACTATTTCTCTCAGAAAAAATCTCCAGATAGAAATTGAAAAATAATTCTTCATGTTCATTAAAATTTCAAGTGCATTAAACAGATCGCAAAAAATTCGAGTGAGTATTTTATTTCGTGTTCAACTTCCTAAACACGCGGCATTGATTCATAACACGTGATTATTATCTAATGAACACAGGAATGCACTAAGTATTCTGTAGGGTATTGGTGGTCAAAATTTCTTTCACTTTTTCCATAATAAGTTATTCATGAACAATATAGAAGTTTGAATGATTGATTTTGATGAGTTCTACTACCTTTCAAAAAAAAACTTCACCTTTAGAAAAATACCCTGTGCATTTCGTCAGAAAATACTGGAGTATCTTCGTTCAATATTATCGGTGGCACCTACATTCTGAACAATACCTGTCAAGTTAAATATCCTAACGTGCCATGTTTTCCAAATAGCCTACATGACGACGAATTTTTTTGAACGCACGTTATAACAGATCTTGAATTTTGGTCCGTTGGAACAGCCAAGGTCATCGAGATGTCATTGCGGTGACATTTTAATTTCGAGAATATAGAAGAAGTTCCAATGTATTTCATGAACGGTTGTATGGAAAGAAATGATTTCCCATTGTATCAATGTCGCAGCTCATTTTCGTGAATATCGAAATTCAACACTTCGCGGGAAAATTTTTATTTGCTAAGGTTATTCTTTTTTTCACATCATTTGTATCATGTATGGTTTAAAAAAATAATATGACATATTCCAATAATTTTTTTCTCCTAGCGTCTCCCCCTACGGATATACGGCCTCCCAAATGACGCCACTGAAAATCTAGTTTACTGGAATAAATTTTAAACTATCCAGTATGGTTTAGAGAAAATGTCCGTGTGTTTGTTTGTCCTTTATGGAACCAGTTGACCGATTTTGATGAAACTTTCACTATGATGTAGAAAATTCATGTTGGGAGGTTTTCATGTAGGGTTCACATTACTATGTCCCGAAGAAATGAGAAAAAATATTGAGTTTTCATGAAAAAGTCGTTTTTATCAGGCTTTCACGGCCGACGCTGTGTAAACTATGAGGCATAGAGAAACATAGTCAGAGACAATTTTGTAGTGTTCGAAAAATTCTACATGAAGGATCGCGACGGCATATGTCCAAATGATAATGATGAGGACAACCCACGTTAACCATTTTTTACATTTTCAATTCAATTCAAAATAATGTTCAATTTGAAGAGGACTCCCGACTGGTATGGAATGAATTCGTATAAAAATGAATGTAATTGTTATCTGCGACATTTATTCCTGATGAAAAATGCCCCTTACCGTATAGTTTTCTAATGGATACCTTAAAAGTTACAGCAGGTTTAACGAATGCGAATTTATGCACGAAATTATTGAATCTAAGCATGTCTCTGCTTCGATACGAGTTATGAATGTGAGGTTGTGGACCTATCAGTACTGTTTTGAATTGAAATATTACGCCAGCGGAGCCGCGGGTTTGAGCTAGTTCGTTACCAGCTTTGAGCTAGTTCAGCTTACCAGGTACAGACTGGGTTCTCTTGATATTTTGTTTTTCGAGAACGGTTAATTTTATCGAGAATGAACAAGAGTACCTTTTACTTAATATTGAAGGTATTGAAATCATACGTATGAGAAGGTATTGAAATCATACGTATGATAAGGTATCCCTTATCATACAGGGATAATTTAAGCTTCAAATGTACAACCTAGTCCGCCCCTGGTACACTAAAAATGCTAATTTTAAGGTCAGTATTTCAAGAGGTCCTTACTACCCACTGTTCATCATATCAATTTTAATTTAATCATATTGCGTAATTTAAAATTCATTCCAGTGAAATGGATTATCAGTGGCGTCATTAAGAAAGCCGTATTTCTGTAGGGAGGACCGCTAGGAAGAAAAAATGATGGGATTTTGTCATCTTATTTCTTCACTTCATCTGAATCCGAGAGATTTCACACACTTTCCTGGACGCCCTGTATATGTCAAATGCTCTGATAATACTACTAACAACCGTGGATACAGAAAAACTCATAGTAAAATCATATTGGTGATAGGAGGAAGGTAGTCGTCTATAATTGGCTGGGATTTTAGGTGATTCAGGGTGGAGACTGAATAATAAATAATTCAAGAAAGGTTCCGTTTTACAGCGAGCAAGACCGTTGGAGAAAGTGGTTAAATGTGTTTGACTCCTCGGGTTAATATTACAACAATGAGCTTGCCTATAAAGACGTAAACAGTGTTCTCCCGAGTGTCTGTGTACCTAATCTATTGTTTAGATACCACATGTTTCAGGAAACATTTCACAGTCGTTCTCCTATACTTGACATCTCAAAATTGAAAAGAATCCATAAGTTGGTAGATCCGATTAGCTCTTTCAATAAATTCACGAAAGCGAGACAGAAATTGACCCAAATAAGAGGGACCTTTTTCATTTGAAGTGATCATAGACGGAAAACCACTTTCAAGGTGGGTTTCACAAAACTTTGAATGCCTGATCACGTACTGTCAAATTGTTTGGTACCACCAGGAAAACAATCACTTTCACGAAAATGTTTACAGCTTCAGAGGTTGTAACACCGTAGGAAGCATTATATCATACTAGCCTTAACCCGCGGCTCCGCTAGCGTTATATATTTCAATGTAAAACGCTACTCCTACTGTGCAAGGTGATTTTTTATATTTTACTCAATAGCTATCTCAGTTGATATCGGTGTACAAAAACGTTCAAAAGGGTGAGTTTGTAGTATTTTTTATGGGCATTCGGAATTCAGTACATAGAAACTCATAAAGGCATCGTAAACTTGAAAATTTGTTGTATACTGTTGTTTTTTGAATGGTACACTCTGTATTTAATTTTCCTAACCAGTAGAGTTCTTTCTTCTGATTTCAACTATTGAGGACTATTATGAAAATATAGATGTTTTCTTCTGAATCTAAGGCAGCTGTGGAATGCCACAAGATAACGATGCAATTTCTTTATATCAAAGAAACTGATTTTTATTCATTAACTTGAAGTTAAATTAAGTGTTCAAATGACCCCCATTTACATTTACGTCTACACACAATCTATATCTTCTAATTTAGTTTTTAAGGGTTTTCCTTACTATTTATAGAATAGATTGAGGTTTTTAATTATTTCTTCCTCTATTCTGAATTTAATCTCTTTAATATTTTGCAGACAGGCCATATACTTTTTATATTTCGAATCTATCAATAAAAAAATGTCCAAGGGTGTTAAGTATGGACTATCAGGAGGCCAGAGAATAGAACTTCTATAAAGAGAAATAACAGCTTTCTCGAGTGGCGTTCTACAGCTGCCTTAGATTAAGACGAAAAAAACCAAAATTTTTCAGAAATCGCCTAAATTAATCTCAATAAAGTATGCATCCTGACAACTTCCAGTTATACAGGGAATGAAAAAGAAATTAAATTTTTTTTCTATATTTTTTGTTTTCGAATTCGATAGAGAATTCAATTGTGAATACACTCGTATTCAAATCATTGTATTTGTCATATTAATTTTCAATATATCGAGAAGAAACTGAAAAAAAAAGGGAGACAAGAGTAGTCGGTATTATGTTTGTTATTCCTAATCTAGATATCTTAAGCACAAACCGTTTTCACAATTTTGAAGTCGAAGATTGTGGAAATATTGTACATTTCTTGAACTTCGAAAAATTCGTCACAGGTGTTCCAAATGTTGGGTTAAAAATTGGAATCAAGATTGACTCATAACTTTCGTTTTTCAAATGATACCGAATAGTCTTATCTATTCGACTATTTCGACGAATGCAACGATTTGAGTACGAATGTCTTCAGAATTGCTTACTCTATCAAATTGGAAAACAAAAAAACAGAAAAAAAAATTTCGAAATTTTTTTTTCGCTTCCTGTATAACAAAGTGGTCAGGCTTCAAGAATATTTTGGCTCGATAGATAATGTCAAACAATAACATAATCCGAATTTTCATATTTCAAATAGATCCAGGTCTCCAGAAACTCCTAATAGGCCATCGAACTTGGTACACCCTGTATATATATATATATATATATATATATGATGAGAAAGCAATACTGGTTGGGAAAATAAAATACAGGGTGTACCATTTAAAAAACAATAGTTAAGAAAAAAATTTTAGGTTGATGAGTTGGTTTACGATAACTGCATTTCCTAGTACTGAATTCTGAGTGCCCATGAAATATACTTCAATTTTGCTCATTTAAACTTTTCTGTGCGACCAATATTAACTGAGATAGCTATTGAGTAAAATGAAAAAAACCCTGTACACTATATTACGCTACTTTCCAATAGATGCTTCAACTTGCACATTTTGCGCATCAGATGAACGTAAGAACAGAAAATCAAAAAAATCTCAATATGAAAAATTAAATGAAAAAATAATCATGATTATTATCAACATCAAAAAATCTAAAACCCCCATGAGAAAGAAAACTTGAAACAAAATCAAGTTATCAAATGATTCGAGCTTAGCTAACTACCTGAAAAAAAATCCTTATTGCCCCTATTCAGGTACCTAATCTAACAATCCTATTCCAAATGTGAATCGAAGGTCGTCGTGAGCCGATTGTGCTCTCTTAAAACATCTCGAAGTAAAGGGCACGCGACGAAACGTTAGAACGCTTCGTTTAATTCTTGCCTAAATTTGTATTTGAACCTCTCGTCATATCTCGGGAAATATTCTTCAGAAAACTATGCTTTATCAGAAATGATAACAGTCATATTTATTTTTATTTTAATTGATTTGGATTGAATTGAAAATATTAAAATTGGTTATCGAGGGTTATCCTCGATGAGAGTTAGACATATGTAGTCGCGGACTTTTATGTATAAATTTTCTTACACTACAAGAATGCCCCTTTCGAGTTCCACTATTACTTGTAGTTCATTCAGCTCCGTCCGTAAAAGCCATAAATCGAATGGTTCATAAAACAACTTGTTCATGAAAATTCTATATTTTCCCTATTATTCGTTGGGTATATTGGAATGAATTCCACAATCCAACCGAACATTTGCATCCCGATTTCTGTGAAGACAAATAAACAAACTAACAAAAACATGAACTTTCATATTATACTCCGAAAGCATTATTGTTCTTCAGAGGTATAATATTCTTCATTGAATATCGTTAAAGATGTCCAGGAACGGGACGAAGTCAAATTTTTAGGAGGGCGAAAGCATCGAAAATTTTATAACCGTGCATTGAAGGAATAGAAAACTGAAGGTTATTTAATGGTATTTATAACTTAATATAACGTATAATATATGTTTTGGTTAAAAAAATTTGATTATGATTAATCCCATCAATGTTGTCAGTAATTAACTTTTCTTCATCTTTTCAACATTCAGTTGCATGTTTCCTAATTAAATAGAATGTGTTTTTTTTCTGTAAAATTATCTCGATTTATAATGCTTAAAACTTTGAGACACCTCTCGTTCTATTCTATAGCTTGAAGCATTTCTTTATTTCATGAAATATGGAAGCGAAGGTAAAGCCTAGTTTCAATCTAAGGTAATTTTTTCTACTGCAGAATTTGTTCCATAAGAGAAGTAAATGTTGCAGATGGGTAGTTTCAATATAATGAAAGTCTTCGAAGTGCTGAGTAATTAACTTTAAATTTTCATCTTTGCCAACATTAAATTATGTAGGTTTCTTTATTTGATCAGAACTGTTTTTTGTGAGAAATATTTTTTCAATGATGTTTGAAACTTTGAAACGCACTTTTTGTATGATTTTTCATATATTTTCTGAACGGAATAACGAAGATGATTCTTTCTGAGTCATAATAAACTATTGTTTCCATAAGAAAAAACACAACTATGTAATTGGTCGGCAAGGAAACCTCTTAGGAAAAAACATATTACGCTACTGGATTGCTATGAAAAAACTGTCTTTATGAGGTTTTAAATTCATTCTGGCTCTATCAGAAACGGAAATAGTGACCAAAGTTGAAATCGCGCCAATTTTGGCCTATAACTCGAAAACAAAAGAACTTAGAGGAATGCAGTTGATGGAATTATCAGTTTCTCTAAAAAAGACGACAGTAAAATGCCATTCATTTTTCTCTATTCCGTTGGGTTAAACAGTTGTCGTTCATGTATCACCAATTTTGCCCAACCTGTAAAGGCTTTCAGTGCAGATATAGGACATTTTGGAGATTTTAATCAGTGTTCTAAATATGTCCATACTATATATTGAGAGATAGTAGATGTTTTATGCATTTGATAAATATTTTTCAATCGGCATAACTTTTTAAAGCCTTGATAGATTTTCATAAAAATTTTAAGAAAGTGGTATAGAAGATGATTCACAGATCCTTGTAATGAAAAATAGATTTTTCCGATAATAAATGAAATGGGAAAACGAAGTGTGCTATTATTGTCATTAGGCTTGTTTGAAAGGTTAGTTCTAGGGTTAGTTAGTTTCTGTTCGTCCTAGGATTTCGGAATAAAAAAATTATAAAGATACTTTCTTCATAGCAATCCACTAGCGAAATTTGTTATTTTCAAGAGGTTTACTTGCTGACCTATTTCTACAACAAAAGGTCGTATTCTTTTTCTCCTGGAGAAAACTATTGGATACACTACTGGATTGATATGAAGAAAGTTTCTGCATATTGTTTCAATTTCAACATCCGAGCACAAACAGAAACGGATATAATGTTCTGGCCTATAACTCGGAAACAAAAGGAGATAGAGGATTGCGGTTGGCATTATCAGTTTTTTTAAAAAAAAAAAGATCATAATATGTCATTCATTTTCTCTATCTCTTTCGGTTAAAAAGTTGTTCAGTTATCAACAATTTCGGCCACCCTGTACTTCAAATCAAATTGTTATTACAGCTTTCGTTTAGTTGGTTTCAGATTGATAAACTGAATATTTGTAATTACAAAACTCGCATAATTAAAATTGTTATTTTCTAATAGCTGTATAGGACATTGTGAAGTTTTTAAATCTACATCTTGGTTATTACCAAAACAAACTACATGCTGTTTCCAATACAACGTTTTAATGTGGGGAGCAGCATAATTAAAACATATTCATAGTAAACTCAGTATCAGTTTGCATTACATGAACTTCAGTGCCGAAAACCGTTTGTGCCTCCTCAAATGAGTTCTTCTTATCTTTCACGGAAATGAAACAACATCCGATTCAACGTTTAGGGATTAAAATAAAAAGAATGATATTACATGAAATTATAATCATAACCATTTTTTCATTTTGTATAGCGCCTAAAATTTCATATTGTATTGTGCGATTTTCCATAATTATTATATCTGAAATGGACATCTTTCAACATCATATTCATTATGTGAAACTAGAATTCTTAACGTTGAAAAATGGATTTTTACAATAATCTGCATTTTTTTAGAGGATTCATATGGGATGATTGTTATTTGAAACATGAGATGCATACACAAATTCATAAATTTCATGAGAATATTTTCTACTTAAGTTCACGAAGCCTTTGTCAGGCACAAGACGATGTTTCTTTATTTATTTCGATGCTCCGGAACCAGCAGCGTAAGGCACTTATCTTTCCAAACATGTGTTGAAAAAACATCTGCATTCCATATATGATTATTCCGAACTAATTTACCTTCTGTCCTCCGAAAATCTGGCATCGTTGCAGGAGGACACAGCGCACGACCCATACAAAATATAAGCGGAAGTAGCAAGGTCTGTCTCATATAAAAAAAAATTTTTCGAGAAAAATCTTTTCCCCTCTTCAGCTCCCTATATTCTTTGCCTTTCCCTCTATATCTATTGACAAAAAAAAATTCAATCACACCCCTCCTTCAGCCGGAGGTGAGGTCGCCCAATGAACTTAGCGGAGGTCACAACGCACTACGAATCCATATATATATATATATATATATATATATATATATATATATATATATATATATATATATATATATATATATATATATATATATATATATATATATATATATATATATTCTTATGAAAAAGAGAGCTAAAATAATACATTAAATGTTGAAACAAAAAGTACCTAAGCTGAGGTAAAAAAAGAACGGGGTATCATAACATTCTTTGTATGATACTATAGAATCATACGATACTATCAACACTAGTATCATACGATACTATACAGCCAGGGGAAAAAACCTCAGCCGAAAAAACCTGCCTCCCCGTAAACAAAATAACATAAAATATCAAATATCAGGACAATCTTGAAAGACGTCAGTGTGATCATCTTCATGTTATCCGTCGATGGGCTCGGATATACAGATTCTTCCCAAAACGACTCGTAATTCTTAATCTGAAATGAAAAAAGACAAAAGCAGAAAAGAAACCGATTATTCAGAATAAATCGAATGCATTTTGGAAATGCATTTGCTACTTTAAAAAACATCAACATTAAGATTTCTTGGCCAAATAATATTCGGAGGTTCATAAATATTATCAATAAGTGGTTGATATAATTAGTTTCGACATATTGAATTTTATAAATCTCGATATGTACATTATAAGTATTTGTATCATACGAAATGCTTAAAATGAAAAAACATATTAATTACATTGTCAAATATTTTTCTAGGATTGAAATCTTTTTCCTGAGTTCCTCATTTTCATAACTCTCTCTTTCACGAAATTCGTCCAACGAATAATGGCCCCAAGGTAGAGTGTTGAACGTTCGGGGTTGTAAATAACGTTAATCGTCTTCCGGTCGATTCATTTCGCTTTCTTGGTAACACCATAATTCCAAATCATGGACCCAATCTCCTCAGGATCATATTCATCCTTCTCCCACTGTTGTGTTTTCTCATCCAGTTCATCATGAGTTATTACATTCTTGACTGTATATAGTTTCGATCTCAGAGCAGCATAATTAATAGTTAATAGTTTAAAAGGGGTTACAGTCCACTGCGACCTGATGGTCTATTTTGCCCCCTGACAAAACTTTATAGCTCGCCTTTCAATCCCAGAGATCTTATGAAATCCAATATCTCGGAAGGCTTCAGTGAGGCTAATTCCTCACTCCTACAGGTCTCTTGACCAATGCATTGTTTCCTTTGGCTCACAGTGCCAAAGCATTCTGTGATTATGTGAATAGAAGTTTCTTCCTCCTCCCCACAGAATCTACACTCGTCAGTGTCCGATACGCCCATTCTCAGCAAGTGCTTTCTGAGGCGACAATGCCCTGTAAGAAAGCCAGTGAGGAGTTCTTACTGAGATCCAACTATTTTTTGGATCTTGCAGTTTAAAAATTCCGAAGGAATTTTTGGAGTGATCCAACCCTGGAAGATTCTGCCAGAGTATTTCTCTTTCAGTTTTCTTCTTCTCCAGAAACTCCTTCTTATATGTACATTTTGCTTCACCACAGAACTGAAGTTTTTCTCAGTACTTACTTTCTTGACCATTACATCACTAGGAAGGTTCGCAGATGAGATGTAGTTACTCAGAGAGCTCCAGACTCTCTGACCCCTATTTCTCTCTTTACCTGTGCCTTCTCTAGATATTCTGAGGATGGCCTCATGGGCCATCCTGTCAATCACCAGATGTAGGGGTGTGAGATCTGTTATAATCTCACGTGCTCTGGTTGGGCACACGTTCTCATGGCCCTCGTGATGCACACACAGGCAAGCCGCTGTGCTTTATCGAGCATTTTCCTCGTATTTGTCCGACTTGCTTTAGCAAACCAGACTACTGCCCCATATGTGATTACAGATCTCACAATCATGACGTACATCCATCGCAGTATTTTTGGGTTACAAACCCAATTCCTGCCGCATAGACGCTTGCACGCCATAAGAGCCTTAATAGCTCTACTAGTAGCATTACACATGTGCCTTTTCCACAGAAGTTTACTTGTTTACTGTCCAGGGTAATTCCCAGATATTTACCTTCAAACTTCCACCCCTGGATATTTCCGTTCAATGATAATGATTTCATGGCTGGAAGTTTTCTTTTCCTAGTGAACGGAATTACTGTGGTCTTGGTTGGGTTAATACACTGACAAGCACCATTGCTCAATGATTCTGCAGTAAATCGCAGAGGGCGCCTTCGAATTTGCCCCTAACTATAAGGACTATGTCATCAGCATACCCCACACAGTCGAAGCCTAACTGCGTGAGCCTGTGTAGTAGTTCATTCACTACAAGGCTCCATAATAGTGGGGATAGCCCCTCACCCTGAGGTGTACCCCGAGCAGCTTTAACACCGACGGATTTATCGCCCATCGATGCTTCAGCAATTCTCGTAGTTAATACCTCAAACGTCCATTTTACAATGGTTTCATTCACTCCCCGCCTTTCAAGTGCATCTCTGACAGACAAGTGTGTTGTGTTTTCAAAGGCCCCAGGTATATCCAGGAAGGCAGAGATGGCGATCTCTTTGTTATTCAGAGTTTTCTGAATAACTTCAGTCAGCTGATACAGGGCGGTTTCCGTTGAACGTCCCGCCCTGTACGCATGCTGACAACTGTATAGTGGTGTACTCTTCAGATTCTCCGTTCTCAGGTAGTAGTCAACTACTTTCTCCATCGTTTTGAGTAAGAACGATGTTAAACAAATGGGTCTGAAGAATCGGGGGTCAGTCCCATCCTTCTTCCCTTCCTTTAGGATGAAGGTTACTTTTGCCCTTCTCCATATTTTAGGGGTTTGACCCATTGCTAAACTGCTTCTTGTGTTCTTCAGCAGATGAGGCAGGATCTCGTCCATTCCTTTCTGTAGGAGTATCGGAAACACCTCATCTACTCCTGGAGATTTATACGGCTGAAAGGTGCTTATTGCCCATATCAGTCGTTGCTTTGTAAATATTTTCCTAGCAATGCCCCAATCCTCCTTTTTGGAGTTCTTGGTGTGTTCGATTGCTGTTTCTATACTGCTTATGGGTTCACTACCTGAGAAATGTGTCTCGAGAAGAAGAGCTAATCGCTCCTCCTCTCCCTCAGTGTAGGAGCCACCTGGCATTTTAAAAGACATGATGGGGTTGATTCCCCTATTTTGCCATGACTTTCTGAAGTCTGGCTGCTGTAGGAGTGGAAGTGATATTTTCACAAAAGGCTTGGAAGTCTCTTGGCCTTCCTAATATCCTTGTTGTAGTGAGTAAGCTTCTCAGTGTACCCCTGCCTATTGTTATTCCGCTTGGCCCTGTTGAAAAACCGACGGACCTCCTTTAGGAGATTTGACAGGTTTTCGTTCCACCAAGGAGCTTCCTTTCTAGGTCGAGCCTTAGTAAGTGGGCAACTAGAGTGAAAAGTCTCCATCATTGCCTTGCTCACCAACTCTACATGCTTTTCCAGATCGTAATCGCGGTGTTTTTCCTGCCCTATTTCGATCTGGTTTAAGTTATATTTTAGATGGATCATCCATCACTCTCCTAAAAGTAATATCTTGCGCGGCAGCGCTATTTGCGATTGTCACGTCAAGAACCTCTTCTCTCGCTCTCGTGACGAAAGTTGGTGTATTCCCCACATTCAATGTCTCGAGATTGTTAGCTAAGAGATATTCAAGTCAGCACTCACCTCTGGCGTTGTTGTTCGTGCTTCCCCATACAGTGCTATGCGCATTGGCATCACATCCTATTATAAAGGGCAGCCCTCTGCTGTTGCAATATCTTACCAGCTACTTCACTTCCTCTGGCGGTGTTATTGGCCCGTCATCGGCGAAGTATGCGGATGCTATGACAATGTCTCGGCCGATGCCTCCGAATTCAAGGTATACCAAGATTGGTGTCAGGTCTCGAGACATGTGTTCTGAAACACAAATATAATTAGTATTGCTTCTTATCAGCATACAAGCTCGTGGAAATGCTTGCCACTGATCAAAAATCAGAGTGCAGTATTTACATGCCAAACCCATGATTTGGCCTTCTTTGTTGATCCAGGGTTCCTGGATCAGAGCAATGCTGACTTGTAGTCTCGCAAATAACCTTGCAATCACGGCTGAAGCGCCCTTCACGTGATGCAGTTTCACTTGCAGTACCTTGGAAAAAATGAAGGTTTTATTATTTAGGATGGGGGACATTGGTTACCCAGTCCCTATGAGTCCCTCTCCTCCTCTCCTTTCTCAACTTCCGTATGGGGGTTTCCCCCTACGGATATTGAGCAGGCCTCTGTCGCAGTCCCGGACAACAGACAGCTCCGCCCTGCCTCCCGGAGGGCAGAGGAAGTCTCTGCTCGCTCAGGAGCCCCGACAGAGCCACCAGGCCGACCCGAACACGACTCTGCCGCCTCTTTCCCCTGCATCTCGGGTCCACGGGACGTAGAGAGGATCTTCACATCCCCTGAACCCTCCACAGGATCCTATTTGCTCATAAGCCGCGAGACTGGGATGCACCCGAAACGGAAGTTCAAGTAGCACCCCTCTGCCTTCAGGACTTCTTCTGATGTGGGGTCAATCCCAACCTTGAGCTCCTTTCTGGAGCTCAGGATGATCTTCTCCGACTCCATTTCGTGGCTTTTTTTGAAAAAAAAAACCGTTTTCGGGCTTGGGGATGTCGTCTCCCTTCAGCACCACCAATTCGGGTTCCTTCCAAGACTTCAGTTGCGGAACTGAGTTGATGACCCAGTCCGCTGATTTCTCGGATCCACAATCCACCAGCATATTCCCATTTCTGAAATGGACGCCAGTGAAGTGGATCCCCCTTTCCTGGCTCTGGCACATTTCCTCTACCAGAAAGTCTTCCAGGGAGGTCAATTGCTCGGCTTCCGGGATAGCCTCAGGGTAGTCCTTAGGCATAATTCCTATCCTGGAGGTCTTCTTGGTTTTGACAGCTGCTGCATAGCCAGTGACTTGCCCGGCTGTTTCTGCAGGTGTCTTTTGCTTCTTCAAAAGAGGCCTCGTCGGAGGTGTGATGTGCTCCTGGCCTCTTTTATTTCGCTTCCCCGTAGGTGTTACCTCCGGAGCTGCGCGCTGAAGAGCCTGCTTCTCTCCTCTGGTTCAAGGCCCTGATGGAGGAGTCGCAGGTTCTTCCGCAACCCTGCACCACTGAGTCTTCTCCTCAAAGGACCATCTCTGCCACCAGGTTGTCCCAACTTGGGCAACTCGATTGGCTGTTTTCTAGGTCGTTTGACCTCCCCCTTTACAGGGTGCCTGGATGAACAGGAGGAGGGAGTCTCCATGCCCTTTACAGGATGCCCGGATGAAGAAGTGGAGGGAGTCTTCACCCCCTTTCCGGTGGTGTTTGTTTTCATTGATTTTTTGGTTCCTTCCATGGTTGGACCCACGAGAAGCAAGGGTCATAAAAGGTTCATTCCTGCAGAGCCCCGCTTGCAGAGATAAGGGGTGTATACAAAGGAGTGCCCCCCGGTGCTCCAAGGTCGAAACCAGTAGAGACTAGTCTTCTATCTAGCCATGCATCCCTCGGTCTGGTTTCCCGCTCTGGATTTAGAATTTTTATTGAGGTTGTTTCCTCTCGGTCCAGGCGGTTAATCCAAGACCCCCCCCCCACTTCATTGGCCCGCGAGACATGACCACAGGCAGCCAGGAAGCGTTGGTGTAACAGGATGGTCTCGAGGTTAGCTCGAGATACCAGCTGGCATCGTTGTCCTGGTGCTATCCCTTAGCCACGACACTACAGCCGGGACAGGAAAAGTTGGTCCGCGACAGGGTATAAAAGGCTACCAGTTGAGTTTTTAGGCACAACGAGTCGATTCAGAGCAGCATAGTCGGGCATTGGTATTCAATTATTTCCATCTTTCATCATTCCTAGTACCTTCTTATTAACTTGTGGAATTCCATAAGGATTGTCCTTAGAATCAAAATATTTGAGACAATCGATTCTCATAACATCATATGGATCATCAAACACCTCGTAAATCGGCGATTCTGTAGCAGTAAATAACACGATGCAGTTATTAAAAGCATTTCTCATGTATTCATAATGGAAATTATGAATAGTGGTTTGAGCTATATCCAGGATACTCATCCCCACTTAGATTGGCTTGTTCAAATAAATCTGTAGCGTTTGCAATTCAACAGCCACCAAGTTTTCATTGAAAATAGTGCAATTCTTGAACTCTGGTTGGGCAATATAAGTACTTCAGTACTATAACGCCCAACCCATTTTGTTAGAAGGCGAACATTAACCCTCTTCCGAATGTTTTCCATCGATTTTCCTGTAACAATGAGAAAGTATTTAAATATATATTTGTGAAGTGCAAAGGAATTATAAAAAAATATTATTTTCAATTAAACTCACCAAAGACAGCATTATTCATCAACTTGAATAAATTCTTTTCAAACTCATTCTTAGCATTCTTCCTCAAATCGGTATTCATATCAAAATATATAGTTTCAACCAAGCAGATTGTTTGTATTTCAACACCCGATGTATTTTAGTCAGAATCAACCCATTCCTCAAAGTCTGTTTCAGATTTCGATAATGAATGATATACTTCTGTTTTGAATGTAATGTAGCCATCATTGCTGAGAAGCTACATCAGGTGTTCTAGTTTTACAATTCATATGTTCTGGACAAAATGGTAAATCTTTATGCAAATCATGTAATTCTCTGGGATATTCAAGATCGACCTCTAAAATATATCCATCTGAAGCAACATCTGCCACCTGAGTGACATCGATATTTGTATCACTCCATTGAAAACCTCCATATGGCAAATACTGTGACATTTCCCAGCCGTATTGATTGTTAACTTCAAAGTACATCAAGTAATTTTGGGGTTTGTTCGGGTCATAATTAGGAATATATTTATTATTTGCATGAGCTCTACGTTTTCTACAAATCTGAGTCAATCCTCCACGAACTCCCCGTTCGACAAAAATAAACATGTTAATTAATATCAGTGAGAAGTTCTAATTCTTGTTGAGTATACTTCAACATCGCATCCCATGTATAGCCAAGTAATAGGTACCTTTACATTAACCATCTTTCACGCGCGATTCATCGCGCGCGAAATCACTCGCGCTTTCGCGCGGTCTGGAGTGACACGTGTAAACTGTCTCAACTACATGTAGACTAACGATCTTTCCTGCGTGACTGGAACGTCACGTGCCAATCGCGCTTATCGAGATGAAAAAATCGCGCGGGTAATCGCTAGCGAGAGAGTGTGCGATTTTCACGTGTCAAATCCCGAGCGAAAGGTTTCCCTTACACTATCATGCATTCGCGCGCGATTGTCACGGGACGTTCCAGTCGCGCAGGAAAGATCGTTAATGTGAAGGTACCTAATGTAAAATAATGAGCAGGATCCAATCCATATGTCTCGTGACAACTTGATCGAAATTGTTCAAATACATCAGCTATTATTACACTGTGGTACATCATCTGATCACTAATCAATATGAATTTACTTCTGGTAAAGAATCAGAATCAGTCGATCAAACATCTGATGAAGTTCGACTATGGAAGGATGTCCCTGCGGCGCAGTGGGAACGTGCAGAGACCATCACCATTGACAAAACACATATTTCAATGAGCGAATTGATAGAAAAAAACAGGACAAATATTAATTCGTCTTCAATTATATTTGTAACAACAACTGCCATATTGACAAATTTGCATAGACAGAATTGAATTTTGTCTCCCCATGGCGGAATTCACCACGTGACAAAGAAGAGCCAATAAATATTGAGACATCAACGTGTCACCACTGTTTTGAATAAAGTCACTGTACAAATAATAGGGGTTAGTTTATCCTTGCATACCAGTTTGATGAAATGCGCACAGCATAAATGAATTGTTACCAGAGTCTTGAGATTGAATTGATCAGATGTATTCAAATTCTAGTAACATTGTTAACTCACTCTCAATAGTTTTAGTAAAGCCCGCATGTAGCGCGGCGATCGACCTAAAGTTGTATACTGTACTCTGTGTGATGTTCTATGTGCTAACCTAACCGAAGAGAGCGTCACCGCCATTATTCATTATTCGTTAAAACACGTAACCTGTAACCTCGTAAAAACACACGCAAGAAGTAGGAATAAAGCAGTTCTTTTTTGTGATCAGTGTTTTTTATCCATACAGTCCACTCTCACGACAAGCAAGCAGCTTGTAAAATATCATCAGCAACATAATTTGGTCTTCGAGCCCCATCTCAGGACAGCGTGCCTAACACAAGTAAGTCTCTTTCCATTCATCCACATTCCTTTATTGTTTATTGCTTCGTTTCTATTACGAGAGTAGTATTTCAATTCAGTTGACCTCAATAAATATCTATATTGAATATCCCAACGATTCGTTTCCAAAATGGCAAATGTGAACGATTTAGTATGTAAACGAGGGCAAATCAAGGGTCAAATCACTCGATTTTCGAAGTTTTTAGATGAATTTGATATAACAAGGAAATCCGTAGTTGAGTTACAAACTCGATTAGATAAAGTAGAGCCTCTTTGGCAACAATTTGATGAAATTCACTCCGAGATAGCTTTATTAGACAAAGATCCCTCGCATGAGGCGTATTGTGGCGAATTTGAAGATTCATATTTTGGTGTTGTAGCGCGGGCAAAGAATCTCATCGCGGCTCATCTTCCCGCTCAGTCCGATGCAATCGCTACGACAAGCACAGTCACGTTAGCACAATCGGCGCAAGCCAGTGGCGTTCCAACGCAAAACATTTTGCCAGTTATTCCAGTTCCTACGTTTCATGGCGATTATCGGGATTGGCCAGGTTTTTTCGATACCTTTACTGCACTTGTAGACAGAAATGCCACATTATCATGCGGGCAAAAATTTTACTATCTGAAAGAAGCATTACGTGATGGAGCCAAGCAGGTAATCGAATCACTTGAGGTTTCAGAGCAAAATTATTTAGTAGCAGTAGGCCTTCTCAAAACTCGATTTGATAACAAACGACTCATTAAACGTGCTCACATCGCGTCTTTATTCAACATTCCGGCACTCACGAAGGAATCCTATCATTCTCTACGCAGATTTTTGGATGAAATAAATAAACATGTCAGAGCATTAAAAAATCTGGGTGAATCGGTTGATACGTGGGATTCTATTCTTTTATACCTGATTTCTACGAAACTCGACACGATTACAAAGCGTGATTGGGAAAAATATTCCGCAAAACTAAAGAATGAACCAAAGCTAACGGATCTCGAAATTTTTCTGAGTGAAAGATGTAGCATTTTAGAAACTATTGAGTCAAACGTGAATCGGACTCAAAACAAACCCTCGTCAAGAGGTTCTGATACGCGATCATTTGTCTCAGGGAATTCGAATCGCAATACAGGTTGCGCATTTTGTAAGGGAAGCCACCACATTTTCTCATGTTTCAAATTATTGAAACTATCTGTCCCATCTCGGTTGAGCGAACTGAAAAAATTGAAGTTGTGCACGAATTGCCTAAGACCGGGACATCAAACAGCTGAATGTAGATCGGGAGGATGTAGAAAATGTAATGCTCGGCATAACTCGATCATTCATGCAGATGATGAAAAGGCTCAAACAGATGATGATATAAAACTCGCTGACCCTTCCTTCAACTCATCGGGTAGCATAGATATGCTTCTCGGAGCAGGAATCTTTTGGGATATAATTCTGAACGGTCAGATAAATTTAGGAGTTCGCCAGCCAAAACTTCAAAATTCCGAACTGGGTTGGATCGTAGCAGGGGTCATTAGCTCAAACAATGTTTCATTTTTCGCTAAAACTCACTGCAACTTAGTCAATGAAAATTCTCTTCAGGAGCAAATAGAAAAATTTTGGGCCATATAAGAATGCCACTCAGAGAGAAAATTTACGGAAGAGGAAACATTGTGCGAGGAAATATTTGTGAAAACCACAACTCGCGATCCCACAGGGCGATTTATCGTAAGTCTTCCATTGCGCAAACCGGCCTCGGAGCTAGGGGATTCGGAAAATAAGGCGCTCACGCGTTTCTTATCCCTTGAAAAGAAACTAAATTCTAACAATAAGCTTAAAAAAGAATACACAGAGTTCATAAATGAGTATTGTAGCCTCGGACATGTGACGAAAATTAATAATGAATTATCAAATGAAAATCCTAAATTTTACTTACGGCACCTTTGCATCGTGAAGGAATTGAGCACGACAACTAAGTTGAGAGTGGTGTTCGATGCATCCGCGAAAACAACGAACAATGTTTCGTTGAACGACATTTTAATGATCGGTCCAGTCATTCAGGATGATCTATTTTCAATTTTGTTAAGGTTTCGAAAATACAATTTCGTGATCATCGCCGACATTGAGAAGATGTATAGGCAGATTTTAGTTAATGATGATCAACGTGATCTACAAAGAATATTATGGCGTGAAAATTTGAATGAACCCGTAACTCACTATCGCCTTAACACTGTAACGTACGGAACGGCGTCAGCCTCATTTCTAGCAATTCGTACCCTGCATCAGCTGGCTTACGAAAATTCAGAGGCGTACCCCGAAGCAAGTAAAATCATTTTAGAAGACTTTTACGTCGATGACTTGATAACGGGAGCGAATACACTCGAAGAAATGTTAAAAATCAAAAGTGAAATCAGTCATATTCTCGAAGGTGGTAAATTTGTCTTACGAAAATGGATGTCAAATTCCTGCGAAGGATTATTCCCTACGGAGCAAAAGCCTGAAAACACAAACCATTACATTATTTCAGACGGAACATGCATAAAAACTTTGGGCTTATTATGGAATGCCAATTCTGACACCATTCAGGTAACCACATTTACCGAACCGCTGCCAGAAAGTCTCACGAAAAGAAAAATATTATCAACCATCTCGCAACTTTTCGATCCACTCGGACTAATCGGTCCAATAACCATCAGAGCCAAAATTCTGCTGCAACAGCTATGGCTTTTGAAAATAGGTTGGGATGACCCCGTCCCAACAGAAACATATATCACATGGCAACAATTCTGTGAACAAATTCATTCTCTGAAAAAACTAGAAATACCGCGTCTCATTTTAGCACCTAACCATGTCGCACAGTGCATTCAGCTTCACGGATTCAGTGATGCCAGTGAAGTTGCGTACGGCGCATGTATATACATTAGATCGTGCGACCCTCAAGGTAATGTCACGGTTTCACTTGTTTGTGCAAAATCAAAGGTAGCCCCGGTAAAATCTTTAACACTACCGAGGTTGGAACTTTCGGGTGCTCTTTTACTCGCTCAACTGATGAAAACAGTCAGTGATTCGCTTAAGTTGAATATATCAGAAATCTACTATTGGTGCGATTCTACTATTACATTAGCTTGGATAGCAGCACCTTCCGCCAATTGGAAAACCTTTGTGTGCAATCGCGTGTCCAAAATACAGCAATTAACTTCGAAGCATCAATGGCGCTATGTCAAATCAGAGGACAACCCCGCCGACATAATTTCTCGTGGCACCACAACCGAAAAACTAATCTCGTCAATCCTGTGGTGGTCAGGACCAGCATGGTTAAATCAAAGTTCTGATTCATGGCCAAATAATATAGTCAAACCGAAAGAACTCATACCGGAATCTAAACCTATCAGCTTAGTTCTAACGGAAATTGCTCATCACGAAATATTCTTTAAATATTCTTCCTTAACAAGGTTACAGCGCATAGTGGCATATTTGTTCAGGTTTATAGATAAATGTAAGCATAAAGCATTGTCGAAGAATATTTCAGTCGGTGAATTGCGCCGATCAATGAACGTACTGATAAAAATAGCACAATCAGAAATTTTTCCCGAAGAGCTAAAGCGACTGAGCAATTCTAAGCCAATCCTCAAATGCAGTAAGCTCAGTTCATTAAATCCATTCATAGATGAGAATGGACTCATCAGAGTAGGAGGACGATTGTCCAATGCCAAGGTCACAATGGATCAAAGGCATCCCATCATAATTTCTGGTAAACATCCTTTAACCCGTCTCATTGTTATGCATGAACATATTAAGAATTTACACGCCGGCCCTCAGGCTACCCTATCGTTTGTTAGGCATACATTTTGGCCTCTAAAAGGTAAGAGTACAGTCAAGCGTATTCTCCACAGCTGCGTCAAGTGTTTTAGGGCTAGGCCGACGCACATCTTTCCTCAAATGGCAAATCTGCCCATAGAGCGTGTTCAAGCGGTCAGACCATTTTTTAACGCAGGCGTGGATTTTGCTGGGCCATTTTACATAAAGGATGGAATAACTCGCAACAGAAAGTTGGTTAAATGTTACATGTGCATATTCATATGCTTGGCAACGCGAGCGGTTCACATCGAATTGTGCGGTAATATGAGCAGCGAGTGTTTTTTGAACGCATTGAAACGCTTCGTTTCCAGGCGTGGAATCTGCAACACCCTCTTATCCGATAACGGAACGAATTTTCGCGGTGCCAATAATGAGCTAAAAGAGCTCTATGATTCATCAATTAAAAATTTCAGGGAAGCCAAAGTTGAGCATTACTTGATTCAAAACGCCATCACATGGAAATTTATTCCCGCGAATTCCCCTCATTTCGGAGGTAGTTGGGAGGCAGCTGTTAAGCTTGCCAAACATCATTTGAAACGAATCGTTGGTAACGCTCACCTCACGTTTGAGGATTTGAATACTATACTCATACAGATCGAAGCAATACTGAACTCCAGACCCCTCATCCCGATGTCCGACAGTCCCCATGATCCAATCGCCCTTACCCCAAGCCATTTCCTTATTGGAGACGTGTTGAACGCGATACCCCAAGAAGACGTGACCCATATACAGCCAGGCCGATTGTCTCAGTACAAGCGACTGCAGCACATAATTCAACATTTTTGGAGGCGATGGAGCTCAGAGTACTTGTCAACGCTACAAGCCAGAACCAAATGGAAGTTCGTCTCGCCAGCCAGGGTGAAAGTAGGAGCCGTCGTAGTGCTGAAAAGTGACAATCTTCCACCTCTCAGCTGGCCCATGGGAAGGATCGTGCAACTACACCCTAGTGATGATGGGAACGTCAGGGTAGTGAGTGTAAAAACTTCTAATGGAATTGTGTGACGTGCAGTGACAAGAAGAAAGCTGGATCGGCGTCAAGAGCGAGAGTATCGAATATCGTTGAATGCTGCTGGTATCGAAGAATGTCGGAGATTGTGTCCTAAATCTGTTTTCTTCCGATCTTCTTGCCAGTTTGTCTCAAACCTATTAAGGAAAGCTAATTTTACTTCCCAGAAAAGGCATGACTTCGTCAGATCTGCTCAAGTCGGATTTCAACGAATTTATTTATTTATTTATTTATTTATTTATTTATATAAAGAAAAGAGCCGAGGTAAAAACCTATGAGACTCAGCATATAACAATTCAAAATGAACACATAATTTCTAGTAAAAAAGTACAAAAGAAATAAAGAAAACCATTATTGAACATCAACCAATACTTGGTCCGTAAAGATCTAATCTACTCTTAAATACACCTACACTGGGGGAGTTCACCACTTCACTTCCCAATGCGTTCCAACTTTGAAATACTCGATTGGACAGAAAATGCTGTCTGGGTGTTGTCCTGAAATTTTCCTTGCGGAGCTTCAAATTATGTCCTCTCAGGTTATTGTTGTTCAGCGAATACAGCCAGGATAGGTCGGGCCCAAGATCTCCGTGCAAAATCCTGTACGTGAAAATTAAATCACCCCTTTTCCTGCGGTCTGCGAATGAAGGTAGATTCATGATCCGAAGGCGATCTTCATACTGAGGTCTTATATGTCCATATGGTATTCGGGTTGCCCAACGCTGCACCGACTCCAAGAGCTCGACATCCCTCTTGAGAATAGGACACCAGACCGGTCCGGCAAACTCCAAAATAGGACGTACATAGGTCTTGTAAATGTTGCTGCCTACCCTGGGGTCGCAATAGCGGAAACATTTTGAAACAAGGTAGACAGTTTTGCGAGCCTTAGCACAAATGCTCTGGACGTGCTCTGACCAACTCAAATCGCCAGAAATAACAACGCCAAGATCATTGTGAGAGGACGTCTGATCCAGCAAGCGGCCAGCCAGAGCATATCGATTACGGGGATTTTTCTTCCTAATGTGGAGAACAACACATTTATCGAAATTCAAAGGTAGCAACCAATTATTACACCATTCTTGCAGAGTATTCAAATCACCCTGTAATATCATGTGGTCTGAGGCAGGGGCAAACAGCTTGGTATCATCCGCAAACATCGAACAATGAACTCTCAGAGAACAAGGCAAATCGGACGTGTATAAGATAAACAACAGCGGTCCTAAAACAGATCCTTGTGGTACTCCACTAGCTACAGTTCTGGTAGTAGAAATAGATCCAGAAACTTTAACGAAAAAATCTCTATTACTTAGAAATGCTCGAATCCAATTCAAAAGTGTACCTCTCATCCCGAACCTTCTCAATTCAGCAATAAGTCTCTCGTGTGGCACTCGGTCAAACGCTCTCGAGAAGTCCAGGTATACAACATCCACAGGGACACCCGCATCATTATTCCTGGTCCAGTTATCAAGGCATTCTAGGAGGTTGGTGGTGACTGATCTACCCGGCAGAAAGCCGTGCTGGCAGTTAGGGATTATGTTGTTAGCCAAAGAGAATTCCATCATTCGATTGACAATTATCCGCTCCATAACCCTACATGCCACCGATGTCAAACTAATCGGTCGATAGTTTTGTGGGGAGAATTTATCACCCTTCTTAAACACCGGAGTGACCGAAGCCGTCAGCCAAGAGGAAGGCAAGGTGTGGTTTTGGAAGGACTTTGTGAAGATGATGGATAGTGGTTTGGACAATAGAGCAGCAGCAGACCGTAATAGTCGAGCCGTCACGCCGTCTGGACCTGGCGCTGAAGAGATGTCTAGGCCCTCTAGGTGACCCCGAACCGTCTCTTGGTCAAACTCGATCTCACATAAAGAATGATTAACGTAGGGAGAACTTATTTCTGGTATAGGATCATCAGGCTCATTGGAAAAAGAAGCCGAAAAGACATCTGCCAAAACTTCAGAGGTCTCCCTGATGCTGTCACACAACACCCCCGAAGCATTCCTCACCAAAGGTGTTGAAACTCTAGAGTTGAGAAACGATCGAACGTACTTGAAAAATCTCTTCCGGTCGCCACCTAATCCAATTTTGGACTCGTATTGCCTTTTGGCTCTCTTTATATCTTGATGGAGAGCATTAGAGTAAGAGCGGTGGATACGGTAGTCACTATCGAGCCCATTCCTCAGGAATCGCTGCCAAAGAGCCCTCTTCTGACGGATTTTTTTCATAAGTCTAGTGTCAATCCAAGGTCTATGGATGTTGGAGACGATTTCCCTGCTTGAAGTGTTCGCGGAAACGGCATCTCTGACAATATTCGTGAATGTGTCCCACATTAACTCAACATCCAAGTCTCCCAACCTCGCATCCCAGTCAACATCCGACAGGTACAGTGACACAGACTCATAATCTATCAATTCAATGGTTTTCTCGATAATTTGGATCTTTTTAGAGGTGGCAAATTGAATTTTCGACTCGAGTGTTAAATGATCTGATTTTCCAAATGGCAGTAAATAGTTGATATCCGAGATAAGATCCTCATCATTGACCATTATCAAAACTAACAGAGATGGAATCTGATTTGCACGGAATCTAGTAGGGCTAGTGACCAGCTGGACAAGACTGGAACTAAGAATCATCTCCACATAAAAAGATGAAGGTGACTGGACAGAAGGGCAACTAATCAGGGGCCAATTGATATCAGGAAGGTTGAAGTCTCCTGATATAAGCAGGTTTTTATTGTTTTTTGACAGCGAGGACAGATAGGCAGAAAAAGTACTATCGTACTGACTTGCTCTTGGACGGTATACACAACCTAAAGTTACCCGGAAACTACCAAATGTTATGTCGATGAAGATGTTATCAATCCCAGGAGTATCTACGCAGTGAGTGGAGACAGTGGAGGACAGTAAAATATCGTGTCTCAAATAAATACAAACACCCCCATGGCCTACGGTGATGGTGCTGTCAGCTCTATAAAGATGGTAATTCGGGATGTTCACGACGCTGTCCGTTATAGCGGGCTGGAGCCAAGTTTCGGAAATGAAAATAATGGACGGGTTGTTACACTGCACGAAGACCAGTAATTCAGAGAACTTTGAAACAAGAGATTGCGCATTGGTATATATGAATTTCCACTCGTTCAGTGTCTGATTTAGTTTTTTGATGTAGTTTTCGATGTATTCACAATAGATGGAACTCCTTTCTTATACTTTATGGTAATGCCCCTTTCACCATTCGCCTCCCTTGTTTTAAGCTCTTGACGCAGGCGCTGTAATTGAGCAAGCTGAGTAGGTGTCCTGTCATCCGTGATCGTAATATTTTTATATGTCTCATTGTTCAGAAGTTTTTTCTTATTTCTCAATAAAGACAACACGTCCTCAGCACTCTGGAGGGTAACCCTCAGAAGGCGTGGACGTGAATTCGATGCTTTACCCAGACGTTTTGTTCTGATCGTTTCAACAGGAACATCCTCCTCAATTGCACGTAAAATATTCGTTGCCTCTCGGCTATCGCCACCCACAGATGAAGATTCCGGAACATTCAACATAATCAAATTAAACGATCGCCTCACACGCTCGAAGATCTCATCAGACGAAATAACAGATTGCGGCCCAGTACAAGAATCAGAAGCAGAAGAGTCTTTCAAAATATCAACTTCTCGCTGAACCTCCGCAATATGACCACTCAGGTCAGACTGTTGCTCCTCCAGTATAGCTATCTTAGCATGACACACATCAATCTCCCCCCGATGTTCAGTCAGGATACAAGAATGATTTTCCAGTGTTGTACGACACTTTGCAAGTTCCTCAAACATCATAGCTTGGGTATTTTTTATTGACTTGACATCATCAACAATTGTCGTTACTTGTTGCATGAGGAGCGTGAAATGCTGCATAGTGATTGGTTGATCCCCCTGAGATTTACTGCGAAGACTTCGTTTACGTGAATCGCAAGTGGGACATTGCCACTTGGTGTTAGATTCTCTCATATAATCAACCTCCGTCTCTGACAAATTAACGCATTCTAAATGAAAAAACTTTCGACATACAGAGCACTGATGCGGTGGTCCGGTACCTTCAATAGTTTTAGAACAAACAATACAATTCTGCGGCATATTGATATTGTACTGTACACTTGAAAGCAAATAATGTGGTTATAAGGAAAACAAGTATAGACCCTTCACTTCCTTGGGCCCGTAAGGAAGACTTTACACAGATTGGAAGGCCACGACAAAGAAGGAAATAGGATTATCAAGAGAAAATTCTGAGGAAATTACGACGCGAATACAGCATCCAGTCAGCTACCTGGGTTACGTCAACCCGTTCCCAGCACGACAAGGCAGGGACTGCGGATCGAGGTCTCGGAATTCAGAATCGAAATCGAAAAATCTATATTTCCCACAATGCTGTTGATATACGGTGGGAGGTCGACGCACGATCAGTCGCAATGGGATGCGCATATGTATAATTATATGAATATAAATATAAACAATGGTTTTAAAAGAAATATCGAAAATAATAATGAAACCCCAACCAGCGCAGGGTATTACCAAAATAAGAAAATATCAACTTGGTCTCACTTCTTGAAAACTTATATGAAATTGAATCACTAACACAAACTAGAACTGCCAAAAAATACTATTTCTTAAGAGCACTCGAGAGATAGATACGTGTTACTCGTACGTGTTCAGCTATCAGAGGAAATTAGAGCTTTCCGTTAATTCGACGTAGGAAAGGTGTGATTACTTCGATTTCGTTTCAGCTGGACTTGGAGAAAAAATTTTCTGTTTCGACCTTTTTCGAGCTTTTTGCCACGAAGGCTTTGCACATAGCATGAATGTTGACAAAAAAGATATCAGTGACAATTCTCGAGAATGCGGGCCAAAAATTATCTTCTTTAGAGGCATATCGGAAATCTTTTAGCAGTTTGAAAATTGAAGTCTAATCGTGAATAGCTGAAATCATAGAAAAATTGGAAAAATTCGTTGAGACATATCAAGTTTAATTACAACTGTATCAAAATATATTCTTTTACACAAGTTATTGGGTTTTGTAATCACAGAACCCGTTGCATCGAAAAAAACAGTTGGTAGACCATCCACATTTTGTAGAGAACAGTTGTTGGCTGCTATACAGTTTTATATTGAATGGAAAGCTAAAATTAGCTGAAGATTGATGAGATCTATGAAATCATCCAACCAGGTTCGGGGGTGTTTTTCACCTTCTAGTCCCCCGCTACAAAATTCTGAATGGTACCTATCAGATTGTTGCCCATGAAAAAGCAGAAATTTTTCAGAAAGTTTTAGTGTTATTCAAGCGCTAGTTCCCACGATAAGAGATCTTGAATGATATCAGATTTTTGCTCATAAGAAAGCAGAAATTTTGCAAAAAGTTTCATCCTGATAGTGAAAGTCCCTTCCCCCAAAAGTTGGGGAAAAACTGATTCGGGGGTGTTTTTCACCCTATCTAGTCTCCACGATAAAAGATTCTCAATGGTATCAGATTGCTGCTCAAAAATAATAAGTACTAACAGCGGAGAAGCTTCATGTGTTAATTTGGAGAAAAATGATTCGGTAATCTTGTTCATCCTCTCATCACTATTTTTAAGAGCTTCAGAATGGTCTCTGATGGTAACTTATAGAAAAGCAAAATTTTTTGCAGAAAATCGTATTCTGAGAGTACAAGCCCTTCATGTGAAAATTCGGGAAAAACAGGTTCGGGTTTTTTTCCGTCCTCTAGTCCCCACGCTGGGAAATTCTGAATAGTATCAGATTGTTGCTCATAAAAAAGCAGAAATTTCGAAGAATGGTTCCTTCCGATAGTGAAAGTCCTTCATATGGAAATCAGGAAAAAACAGGTCTGAGGGTGTTTTCCACCCTCTAGTCCCCACGCTAAGAGATTTTGTTGCGAAGAGTTTCATTTTCATAGTGGAGGTTCTTCATGTGAAAATTCGGGAAAAACAGGTTCGGGGGTGTTTTTCACATTCCCATTTTAACGCTATGAATTAAACATTTGAAATTTTGCAAAAAACTTATTTCGGCAGCATAACTGTGTCATGTGTAATTTTGTTAGGAGAAATACGTCAGGATATCATATACGTAAGTTCTACATTTTTTTCAAAATAAAATTTCGGCTATGAATGTTTTGTGTTAGAAAGATTTTTGTGGATTATTGGCAATTCTTGATATAATTTCGCCTTCAGAAATAAATCAATACGATTTTAATTTTGTTATTATTAACAGTTCTTTATTGCCTATGCAATTGGCCATCGACCAAGGGTCCTTCAGCCTGATTTTAATTTTATTTTCACTAATTGGATTCACCTGATGAAGGTGACAAAGTGAAGGCTTATCATTTTTACTAAATCAATCCAAACCAAATCTCATGCAAATTGTATCTATTCAATGACGTGTACGAGATTGTTGAAATATTATATGGGCTGTTTCCATGATCTATGTGGTTGGTTTTTTTACCGACGTTTCATCAAGCATTCGACTGCCGTCTTCAGGTTGTTGGTCCTGAGAAGGACCGGTTTTTGCCGGTCTATACGAGATTACAAAAAAATGTATGTTATCGCGCACGCCAATGGACCCTCGGGTGTACTTCACGCCGTTAATTTGAGAAAAGGTTATCTATTTTTGACCAAGAAATCACAACCTGAAATGATTAGAACACAAAATCACTCTATTCATGGTTCTTTCGTTTAGAGCCGGTTGTTCAATAGGAGATCATCTCGCGATTACTAGTAATCCGGGATTACGAACGAGGTGCCGTTTTTCAATGAAGGATCAAGAGAAAACACCGGATTAACTCAGGGTTAAGTTAACCCATGGAATTCGAGGGATTACGGAGATAATTCACGGATTATAACCTAACTTATTTGACAGTTCCACAATCTGTTGTTTTGTTTCGATATGAGATCAACGTATTTTTGGTGAAAACTGAAAATGTCGAATGTGAAGAATGAAAATATCACAGACGATGAAGATTTTTTGGAAGAGATTGATGTAATTTTTTCAATGCGAAAGAGTCCGGTATTCAAGCAGCGTCGTAACTATTGGAAAGAATTAACAGAAAAAGAATTTTTCAATCGATTCAAATTTTTAAATTTGGTTTTCAGGGTTTGGTACGATTTGCAACCACCACAAATTGAATTAAATTCCCTGCTTAGTTCCTTCCACGTGTTTAATTTTTCCTCGTTAGTAACAGCATCAGTTTTCTTGTTTTCTATTATATGCTGATATTTGTTCATAAGATCTATCAACACTTTCTCTTCCCCCTCATTAAAGTTTGAAGTTCTCTTCTTGATCCCTTCCATTTCAATTTTTTCAACAGCGTTTTCACTTTCAACAACTCACTCAAGATTTTGAAGGAATGAAATTTTGAATTCGAAATTTTCATCGTGTCGGCTTATCGACATAGATAATTAAAATGATAGAACTTAAATTCTTCTTTCAATGAAGAACGACGGCTCGATTCATCGGTAATAGCAGTGTAGCCAACATGCTTTCGAGAAAACAGCGAATTCCGAGGTTAACACTGGATCAGGGAATCCGGTGTTAGTTTGTCATTGAACAACGACCGACTTCTCTGATCCAGAATTAGAAGTTAATCCTGGATCCAATAATCAGCGGATTAATCCTCAATTGAACAACCGGCCCTTAAAGTTATATCTCAACAAAAGTTTTATATAACAATCTTCTTCTTTTTTTGGCCAAGGAATCACCTGCTAACATTTTCTCGCAGTTTTTCAACAACAACACTATCATTCAGACTGATGAATGCAACTGAATTGAAAAAAACTGGTATTAGTGGTTTTTTGTTTGCAGTGTAGAGCTCAGTGCACACTTTTGTTTGGCTAGTAATAATGCTGGAGATATCAAGGTCATTGCAATTAGGGCCAGTTTCATAATCAATTTCAAAGTCCACTTAATTTTAAAGCTCCTTTAAGTTCAACATTTCGGTTTCATAACACATTTAAGATTCTTGAAGCCACTTTATATTTAAAGGCCCAATCCCGGGACTTTAGCAGCTAAAGTATCCTCAAGCCCTGAATATATAAATAAATTCCTAACCTCTCTTTGCCAAATTGTCAACTCATTTGAGGTTAGTTACATGTTATTTATGTTGTTTTTTTTTCGAATTCAACTTTCACAACAAGAGATAATGCGGCGAGCACAAGAATATAGTACAATATTTGAATAATGGAAATGGAAAATTTTGAGACAACTTACGAGATTCATCAAATGAAGAAGATCCATGACATGAACCAATCATAAGAACCAGAAACATTGTGGAATGAAAATACAGAGTTTGGAAACGTATATAGATTTCCAATTTCGAAATGAGACTACAATTAGACAGGGCCGTTCCTACTAAGGGTGCAGCGAGTGGCCCGCACGCGAGCGGCAGTAAGCAGGGGCGGCAGCCAGGGCCACCGTCAGACATTTTGCCGCCCCGGAAAAACAAAATTTCGCCGCCCCTGTTTTTTATTCTTGCTGATTCCTGCTCTCGTATGTGAGAAAAATTCATCCGGATTACATGTAAATTTTTTTACTGTTCTCGTTTTTTCCCGGTGCGGTGGCCTTATTCTTGACTTGAACATTCAAACAAGCTAATGTAAGATTTCAATATAAATATTGAATCGAATGGGCCCATTTATACGAGAAATTTTCTAGACCATATTTGTAACCCATACACCGTTTTCTGTTCAAGAATCCGTCACGTTAATTCAGACCATAATGCGAAAATTCATATTCTCATACTGAAGTCCTCGGTAATTTTTCCCGTAAATAGATTGGGACATCAGATTTTGCGCTCTATGGGATTAATGAGAGATATGAGGACCAACTTCGTATATTTTTAACGAAAAACGCTGCAAAGAGGCCCCAAAAATGAATGAAAAATTTTGTTTCAACCAATTAGGATGTGAAATCTCCTGCTGAATCCAAATCTGAAATTTAATAGGAATATTTGCATTTGATATTTCGATGTTGGACCTCTCATCTCGTATAAGCCCTTCTTGACCCAAAATCCGATAGGTTTAATCGATTCATCGAAAAAAATTTGTAAGAACCTCAATATCAGAATATGAATATTTGTATCCTGATCTGAATGAACGCCTCCGGATTTTTTAACAAATAACGTTGCTTAGGGCCCAAATATGGACGAAAAAATTGTTGGTTTAACCAATTCGGATGAAAAATTTTCCTCTTAGTCCCAATCTGCAATGAACAGATGGGTTTGCATTTGAAATTTCAAAGTTTGGCCTGATATCTCACATAAGGGCCTTTCGAGTCAGAATTTCGATTTTTTACCTGTGCTCGAAACGAATTCACCGTTTCCAGACTTTTCAACCATCCGGTATATTCTTGTACTATGACAATTATCAAATTTCATTCTTCATCCGTTGAACTCATTCAAAGGCGCGTTTTCGAATTGATTAAACGACGGCGCTTTATCATCAACATGCGTACTTGAGACGTTCGAAAAAAAAAACAGCAAGAATCACCTACTTTCGTATCAATTAGCGAATAGAGCAATATACGGATTTTCGTTTGAATGTAAAATTCCGCGGTTGAAATTGAAAAATTTTGTAACTATAGACTTTACCTTCAATTTAGGTAGTTCAGGTTAATAAAGTGACGTCACTGACGAGTTCATAGTGTTGATACTTTTTTTTTCAAGTTTTTTAAACCCCTCCTAGAAATGAAAATTTTCAAATTCTGATTGGCATGCTGGTAAAATGAAAATCATATCTGAATTTCAAACAACTATACGTTCTCCTTCTGCCGGTATTACTCTAAAGGTTTAATTTAAATTTATTTGGTTGTTTGACTACAAACGTGGTCGAGATTGAAATGCCACGTCAAGAGGCGTCTTTTATGTTTCACTCTCAATAACAGATGATTTTTCTAAAAAATTTTGAAATGAAAAATCTGATTTGTCGCTTCTAGAATCTTAGCCTGACGCGGGCGGCATACACTCTAGGAACGGCCCTGCAATTAGACACCATATGGCTCATTATAGTTGCAACTGCAGTGTTGTAACTGATATCAATGACATGTTTCCTATCAATAATTTTGAAAAGGAATTAGGTGATAATCAACAAATTTCTGCTAATGCAGTTAATGGGAAACATGTCGGAAATTTAATCATAACAGGTTATTATGCTATATTGAGCTGATGTAATTGGTGAAATTAAATGCTTATTCAAAGATTATGTTTATTCAATTCTTTTTTATATTTCGATTTCTAAATCTTATGATGTTAATCTAAGGCAATGCTCCCTCATTGCTCTTTTGTCAGCCACAATCATCAATTAAATTTTTTTTATAATATTCAGTTTGGGATTGGTCTTTTCCCCCAAATTTCTAGGTGTATATTTAAAATTTGTACCTGAACAGGGCATGAAAATAACATAACCTCCCTCAATTTTAAGATGGCTGTGGTTAAATACAACTGCAACTGTCAACTGTCTATTTTAGGTCAAATGAAACGTTTTCAGTTATGCCAACATACAACATTTCACCTAAAGTCTCCTTCACGTAGAGTCCCATTTAATTTAATTATGAAATTGGGTGGATTTTAAAAGGGAGCTTTAGCTTAACTTGAACTTTAACTAAAGTGTACTTTAGGGATTCATTATGAAATTGGCCCTTAGACTCCTAGAAATGCATTCGCTTTCGCTTCTGTGTAAGGCGTAATGCGTCTCACCCACTATGCGATTGCCTGCAGGCCGTCGCCTCAATAGGAGAACGTAAGATCAATATCGCACACCAACATACACTATCAGTTAACCGCCTGCAGATTCTGGCCTGATGGTGGTACACACTATGCGTCCAGTGCCTGCAGGCGGAATGCCGATGGCAAAACGGGATTGCAGGCGAACTTCAGTTATCTCACACAGTTCTGTCCACCATGCTTCGTCCGAAACGCTGTGCTATTTACCTTCTTTCAATTTTTGGAGGTGGTTTTAGGTGGAAGAGTGCCTCCAAGATAGAAACAATATGACATTGCTCCGCGAACTGAGACAATCTCATCGCGATTATTTGATCAATAATTTGAAAATGAGTGAAGAAGATTTCCGAAAACTCGTAGATTTGGTATCATCGGTAGAGTGGACACTGGACACCCATTTAAGCCAAGCAATCAGTGCTGAACAAAGGTTGACTGCGTCATCTCCCGATGATCCCGACTTACCGTTTCTTATTTTTTCTGGTTCTTTTCGGAAATCACATAAAACAAATAATAAAAATAGCACGTTGTACGCTTCATCACGTAGCCGTTTATTTGCATACGCGTCATCTTTAATTCTCCATAAACAGGGATAGGCTCGGTAAAATTCAATAAATCCGGAAATAAAACCTGGTTAATGCGGCCCACCCACTATGCGATTGCCTGCAGGCCGACGCCTCAATAGGAGAACGTAAGACCAATATCGCACAGCAACATACACTATCAGTTAACCGCCTGCAGGCGGGCGTACAAAACTGCAGATTCTTGCCTGATGGTGGTACACATTATGCGTCCAGTGCCTGCAGGCGGACTGCCGATGGCAACGGGACTGCAGGCGAACTTCAGTTATCTCACAAAGTTCTGTCCACCATGCTTCGTCGGAAACTCTGTGCTATTTACTTTCTTTCAATATTTGGTTTTAGGTGGAAGACTGGTTCCAAGATAGAGACACAATATAACATTGCTCCGCGAACTGAGGCAATCTGATCGCGATAATTTGATGAATAATTTGAAAATGACTGAAGAAGATTTCCGAAAACTCGTAGATTTGGTATCACCCGGAATCGGTAGAGGGGACACCCATTTACGCCAAGCAATCAGTGCTGAACAAAGGTTGACTGCATCATCTCCCGATGATCCCGACTTAATGCTTCTGATTTTTTCTAGTTCTTTTCGGAAATCACATAAAAAAAAATTGCCGTTTATTTGCATACGCGTCATCTTTAAAGTGCCGTTTACATTGGTAGAGTAAACGGTCGAGTTCACTTGCCTACTCTTTCAAGGATTTACTCTACTCTACTCATTTCGGGAGAGTAGCTGTTTACACGTTGCTAGTAATTTGAGAGGATAGTTCGATTTCATGGGCGTAAATTATTTCAGTAACGAAGGTGCTGTTTCTTGGCAGTACCAGAATATATTCTAAAGTAAAATATGGAATTTTCACAATTCGGACATAATATCATTTTTGTTATAAGGTGGATAATAAAGAGACAGTTATAAACATTATAGTCCACACCTCATATATTGCTTATAAACAAATGAAAATGTTTACTTACTTGTCTATATTGTCCCGTGTAGTACTGCTGAGAGAATCTATTAAATGAAACCATTTAATATTCGGTGCATCGACGTCATTTACACCTGCACCTGATTTTTTCTGATTTTTTAATTTTCTCGACTTCTTGATTGTAGGTACATCTTAAATTTTTAATTTTTTGTTTTAATTCGGCAAAACCAAAATTTTCCTTTGCCATGTATTTGACAATTTCCTCGTAGGCGACCGATCTCATTGCCCTATTTCTATAATCAGGACTGCTAATATTCCAAATACATTCATAATCTTTGTACAATGTCACTAATTTCAATGTTTCATTTTCCGTCCACTTCATTTTCGTTTGTACATAACCAGAATTTGAATTGAAAATTCAACTGAAAATAGATCGAATCACTCGCTAGACCAGGAAGGCCGGAAGACGAACTATCCTGTATCAAAACCGGGCAAGTGTCTGTTCACATTGGTATAGTAAAGTAATAAACCAGTAGAGTAGAGTGAAATTTTGGAGGTGGGGATGGGATAGTCGAGTGTACTATTCCACATGTTCTATCCACTCTACTCTACCGTTTACTCTACCAATGTAAACGGCACTTAATTCTCCATAAACAGGGATAGGCCCAGTATAATTCAATAAATCCGGAAATAAAACCTGGTTTACTGTCCATCTCTACCCGTCAGTCCAATCTCGCACTATCGCTGCAGGAATGAAAATGGCCTGTCGAAAAACTGACGAGAACAACAGAGTCGGAGAGAATACGATCACGAGCCTGCAGCCCAACTGACAGTGTGTGGCGGAGGGCACCTGAGATCACCGTCCGACAGATCTGTGCCGGTCGGCGATCTCTCTTCCGATCCTCACCTGTAGAGTGCCCACAGACCTTCAGTCCGCGCCAACTGCAGTCCGAGATCTTAAGATTAACTGATCAATGTGTGGGCGATCCAGATCGTGGGCCTTACAATTAACTTGAGTTAAACTGATAGTGGATGGGGCCCATTACTGTCCATCTCTACCCGTCAATCCAATCTAGCACTATCACTGCAGGAATGAAAATGGCCTGTCGAAATACTGACGAGAACAACAGAATCCGA
Source organism: Hippodamia convergens (assembly GCA_038502775.1). NCBI lineage: Eukaryota > Metazoa > Arthropoda > Insecta > Coleoptera > Coccinellidae > Hippodamia > Hippodamia convergens. Next base: position 226,212 of record JAVSIQ010000842.1, on the reverse strand, counting down.
GATAAGACGATCACGAGCCTGCTGGCCAACTCACAGTGTGTGGCGGAGGGCACCTGAGATCACCGTCCGACAGATCTGTGCCGATCGGCGATCTCTCTTCCGATCCTCGCCTGTAGAGTGCCCACAGACCTTCAGTCCGCGCACACTGCAGTCCGAGATCTTAAGATTAACTGATCAATGTGTGGGCGATCCGGATCGTGGGCCTTACAATTAACTTGAGTTAAACTGATAGTGGATGGGGCCCATTACTGTCCATCTCTACCCGTCAATCCAATCTAGCACTATCACTGCAGGAATGAAAATGGCCTGTCGAAATACTGACGAGAACAACAGAATCGGAGATAAGACGATCACGAGCCTGCTGGCCAACTCACAGTGTGTGGCGGAGGGCACCTGAGATCACCGTCCGACAGATCTGTGCCGATCGGCGATCTCTCCTCCGATCCTCGCCTGTAGAGTGCCCACAGACCTTCAGTCCGCGCCAACTGCAGTCCGAGATCTTAAGATTAACTGATCAATGTGTGGGCGATCCAGATCGTGGGCCTTACAATTAACTTGAGTTAAACTGATAGTGGATGGGGCCCATTACTGTCCATCTCTACCCGTCAATCCAATCTAGCACTATCACTGCAGGAATGAAAATGGCCTGTCGAAATACTGACGAGAACAACAGAATCGGAGATAAGACGATCACGAGCCTGCTGGCCAACTCACAGTGTGTGGCGGAGGGCACCTGAGATCACCGTCCGACAGATCTGTGCCGATCGGCGATCTCTCTTCCGATCCTCGCCTGTAGAGTGCCCACAGACCTTCAGTCCGCGTACACTGCAGTCCGAGATCTTAAGATTAACTGATCACTGTGTGGGCGATCCAGATCGTGGGCCTTACGATTAACTTCAGTTAAACTGATAGTGGATGGGGCCCATAAGGTAAGGATAGATATTCTGTGCCACTGGAGGACGAGAGCTGCTGTGTAGCCCTTACCAAAATTACCCTTGGACCGTTGCCTTAAGGAATGACTATGAAACTATGAATAGCTGAGTTATTCTCTAGATTTTTTGTCGTGATTCGGTTGATGAAGTGCAAACTCTTTATAATGGTGTGAATTTGTGCGACATTTTTTTGAGTAATGACTAAATAGGGGAGGCATCGCGTTCCATAAACATTTCGAAGGGTTCAGGACCAGAATGCATGGAAATACATACATACATACATACATACATACCAAAATTATTTGAGTCTCTTGTTTACAAGGATATTGCAAACCAGATAAAAAATATTATAGTCGAAGAGCAACACGGATTCATTAATAGGGGAAGTTTGGAAACAAATTTGTTGCAATTTTCAGAATATATTTATGCAAGTTATGATGATCGGATTCAAGTTGATGTTATATACACAGACTTCAAAAAAGCTTTTGACAAGGTAAGCCACTCGTTATTGACTAAGAGACTGGAGGAGGTAGGAGTGAGTGGAAGCCTTCTTAAGGTAAGCGTCCACTGGACGGATCGGGCCGGGTCGCATCGGGACGAAAAAATCCGCCTGCTAACATTTGTATGGAACTGCGTCCACCAGCGCCGCATCGGGGCCTCATCCAGGCGGAATCCGCCGGCGGATCGATCTCCGTCGATCCATCCGCCTAGGCCCGACCCGTCCAGTGGACGCAGGGGATAGGAACAGCAGTCGGCATTGAAACTAGTGTTGGGTAGTACACGTTTTAAAATTGAGTTCGTAAGAGGAGCCTCACTTTTGTACTTAAGCGGTACAGTGTACCACTTCCAATGAGGCAAGGCATTCCGGGCGTGCATGACGAGATAGACAGTCGAGACAAAATTTGTTCCACTACATACTGTGTCGCGCGCCACTGGACCGATAAAAAGAGGGTTAACGTCGTTACGTTAGACGTTAGAGTTGAAGCTTGAAGCGCTCATTGTAGTATAAACTCTCTGTATATTCGGTCGGTAAGAACGATCAATGGAGCAACCTCTGAAAAAACAACCCTAATTTTGTTATGAGGAATAACCACAAATCCGATGATTCATGACAAGACACACTAGTTAAAAGGGAAGATGGAACTACCCTCTATAAACATGAAAACAATAAACAATAGGGTCACTGTATTTTTATTACTTCAGTTAAGGCGTTCGGCAAAATACATCTGATTATCAGATCGCTCGGATTGCGCTCCCGCTCCGGCCCATATGGTAGAGCCGTCTAAAGTGGACGCAGTAGGTAGTAATGCGCGCCGCCACGATGCGGCCCGGCCCGTCTCCAGTGGACGCGTACCCGGCGTACCTTTAAGGTGCGTACAGACATGCTCCGAATGGCGTACCGCACAACGTCGCGTACCTAAGTGCACAGATAACTAAGTAGAATAGATCGGACACTGACGTACTATGATTAAAACAACTGTTTGGAACCCCAAGCGGTTGTTGTCTCAACTAATATTTTACAGGTTACTACTTTATCACATTTTTCGGCAGGCTCGGCGCGAAATTCAAATTACATTCTTATTTTGCTTTTTAGGATTTTCAGTAGGCTTACCTATTCTGAATTCTAAGCAATTGAAAACAATCGTCCTTCACAAATATATATTTATTACTGTTCTCTATACAAAAATATACAAATATAATATAAATATACAGAAAATGAGGTAATTGTCTACACTGACCCGAAAATCTCAAAAATTGACGAAAAATTCAGTAAGCACTAACCTTGATATGCAGAATCTGTTTTCAGGTCTTGGTTTTTTTTTCTAAAATACTCAAAGTCATTGAGGGTTATCCTAAACGAACACTTCATTCTTCAAGTCTGTGACGTGGACTTTTTGTCATTATGAATACAAAATTCTCGATTTTTTCTTAATTTATAGGCTTCTTTATTACTGAATTTCCCTAAAATGTGATGATTCCTAAGTGTTTAAAATCCGGTGATATGAATGATATTTGTCATCTACTCATCTTCATTTCTACGTCAACAGCGCAATATAACGTGATTTGTATGACGTAGCAATGAAGATGGCCATCATATCACCGGATTGTACACACTTAGAAATCATCAAATTTTAGGAAATCCAGTGATAAAGAAGGCTATAAATAAAGAAAAAATCGAGAATTTTGTATTCATAATGAAAAAAAGGCCACGAAACTGAAATATTATAACGGACTTGAAAATTGAAGTGTTGATTTGACCGTCAATTAATTTGAGAATTTTTTTTAGAAGAACCAAGACCGACCAGATAAATCTGAAATAAGATTCCTCTCCTGCATATTAAGGTTAGTGCTTACTGAATTTTTCGTCAATTTTCGGATCAGTCTAGACAATTACCAAAAATAAACATATATGTATATTTAAAAGTTTTACCAAAACTGACACAAGGTCGCAAAAAATGCATGTCTCTATCTTCAATAATAGCTGGGATACAGTGCAGTCACACCCAATTTGAGACACAGTGTACATTTAAAAAGTTGGCTTCTCAAGATTTGCTTGTTCTCTTTTTCCTCATAGAGTTTTTGCCTGAATTTTTTTCGGGTTTACAAGTGCAGCACTTAATATTTCTTGATAGTTCTTGATTTGATACTGCTTCTGGTTTAATTGTATTTTCAGTTTGTAAATCATGTTGTAGAGAATCTGTTCCTGTGCCCTCAAGTGTGTTCGTCTCAAACAGTTCAATTTAGAAAGTATCACAGCTCTTTTACCTGTAAAGAATAAATTTTTTCTTAATCACTGAGTAAAAAACATAAATCTGAAAGATTCAGCCAATAAAAAAAGAACAAGAGATGAATGTGGAAAATTATAATTGTACTCACCTGAAGAAATTCTTCTCTCTTTCATTTCTTGGAATTTTGTCACAGATTGTGTTTTACAATGATGAAGAAAGTGGATAATAACTCTCCAATATTGAATAAATAACTAATAACTATCTTCTTCATATCCATTTGATCTTGTGAATGTAAATACATAATTGTGATCAATAATTGTGTGAATTATGTCAATAAAACATATGTTTGACAAACACGAAACACGACTAAAAACCTCAAACAGAGTCATCTATTGACGATATCACTAAATATTGGCGTATGCAGCGACACGAGTATTTGTTGTCTCAACTAAAAACACTATTTGGGGTGGGGGTAGGAAGGTGTCAAGACCCTGCCTAAGTGTGGACGGCGAACATACATTAATAATCTCAGCGTGCCGCCCAATCAGAAGTACGAGCATTCGTGTGAAATCGCCGGAACTCGTTTGTTCGATTTGAACGTCAACGGTCAACTGGATTTTGCCGCTCTTCGCCCTTCTCTTCTCACTTCTCATCATTTTGATACAACTTTGTTACTGAGAACTTTGCTGTAAATTTTTGAGGAATTTCATAGCAAAATTTTAACGAGACTTCTGAAAAAGCAATTCTTATTGCAAGTTTCCTTTATTTTACTGATTATTTTCAGTGAACGATAGCAAGCTATTCGAAATTATTATGAGATATGACATCGATTGTGATGTAAGTACATGATAGCAGTGTTTGTGTGTATCCAAATATTAATTATGTATATAGATCATATGAGTTATAGTAAATGCTGAAATTTTTTGCAGATCAAATTCTCGGATATGTGGAATTTGCCAAAAGGAGTTCAGCATTGTTCTGTAAAGAATAGGCACCTTCGGAAAATCCATAATGAGGACATCCAAATGGACAAGAATTAAAATATATTGTGTTGTCTTTGTCCTGCTGATAAGAGAGACCAGTTCTTTAGTTACAAAAACTATGAAATTCATAATATATTGGTCAAAGGCAGTAGGTATCCATATTCAGGGAGTATGTCCTTCAAGAATAGAATTAAAGCTTCATTTTTCAAAATTTTCTGTATTTTAGTTGGTTGAACTTTCTCATTAAAGGATTTCAAAATATTATTGTGTTTGGCTTTCCTACTCTAGTTTTTGAACAAACACAATGAGAACCTTATTCCTTCTTTCATGATATATACAAAATCAGGAGGAATTCCCATTGACATATTATATATATCCATAACAATTCAAAAGAATTTGTTATTTAAAATCTCGTGAAGATGATGAAGCTTTTAAGAATGAAATTAGGGTTAAATTCTAATTTTACTCATGATTTTCCAATTAAATTCATATGGAGTAGAATAAAATCGGTAGTATTCTTTCAAATTAAATGAGAAATAAAATGGATATAACATCATTCATAGACATATCCATGAATGTAAATTTTGAATTTATCAATTTTTTTAGACGAATATTGGTACATGATATGTCTCATATCAAAACGTTCATATATGATATTATCGTTGATTGAAATATTCTTGTATTCAAGAATATTTTAATCAACGATATTATCATATCATCCGATATTATGCTGCGTATTCCAAGTTGAACGTTTTGAAAACGAATTCGCGCCATATAGGCCAAGCCCTCTTTCATCTCATTGGACGGCACGCTGAGATTTTTAATGTATGCTTGGACGGCGGGGTGCAACAGCGTATGGCACCTCGCGGCGATCACGGTGTAGATATTGGCGAACTTTTGTTTATCGCGTCGATGTACGCGACGTGGTGCGGTACGCCATTCGGAGCATGTCTGTACGCACCTTTAGATGGCTCTCATCTTACATAAGGAATCGTTCTCAACAAAGATTATAGAGTATAGAGCAAAACACAACTCTATGCGACACCGCCGGCGTTAGCTGGAACTAAGCTCGAAACGAGTATCGGTTTGACAGTTAGTACGTGAAAGCTGGGTTTATTTGTTTATTTTTACGTTTTTATTGCGATCAAAAGATATGCCTGAGGAAAAAACCGTGAAAAACACTAATTATTGTGTTTATCAATGTAATTCTAAAAAATGTAGGAATCCTGGAGCCCATTTTCGTGGTGAAAATCAAAATGTTTACTTTACCAATAAACTAGAAATTGTAGAGGAAATTAATAGACGTGAATCCTGGGAGCATGTTCTGATAATGGAAAAACCTGTATCTAAACATATTAGAGTATGCTTACAGCATTTCCGATCAGGAGATTGTGAAATGAAAACCAGGAAGAGTGGAAACTGATGTCAATTGAAAACAATGCTTTATATTTTTTGAATTATTTCATAAACTATCACTATGAAAACATTTCTGTTGCTGGAGAAGAAAGCTGTACCTTCACTAAACCTACCAAAAAAAGCAGTTCAAGTCATTTACAATTTTTGTTCTGATCGTTCTTGTACAATACCTAATTTTCATTCTTATCGAAATAAAGTACTTTGAGTGTACTTGATGTTTTGAATATATAGAAGTCTCAACAATTCGAGGAGCCTAGTTGAAAGTGCTGAATTCAATCCATATGTTAATGTGCAATAAAACTAGGGACCTTGTGAGTTTAAGTGATTCTCTCGATGGTTGCAAAATTGAACTTATGTTTAGCAGTGATCAAATCTACATGTGGAATTTCAAATCAATTCCGAGAATTGGCAATTTTAAACAATACATCATACATATATGTATCAATTTAATATTAATAATAGCTTGATAATATTGACGTTCATTTAGCAACGGACAAGGGGCAATCAATCGATAGATGAGTTTATTTATTTATTATTATTTTATTTTATTATAACTACAGCCTAAGACACAAGTGAGATGCAATAAATGAATAATACATTAAAATCTAGAGTAATGAATTCTTCAACATGATTAATCGAGAATCACGTCATGTTCTGCATACATACGGTTCTCTGAAGAATGTCTATTTTTATTCAAAATTTATCACCCATTTTCTATTCATAGATTTTTTCCCTTCCTAAAAACAAACAAAATTAGTAGCATCTATTAAATGAATATATTGTTCATGCTGATGTTCATTTACATTACAATTTTACCTTCGCAATCAGTAGAATTGTCAAAATATTTTGTAGTACGTACAACCTTGTAGAGTAGCAGGGCTAAAATATGCTTGCAAATTCCAGACAATCTTGCTTAGTATCTGTATATAATATTGTCAACTTTCACACCATCATTTTTATAAGATATCATTTCCTCAATATGATGGGGTTGTCCTTGTAGAATGCCAATGTTTTGAAATAATTTTTTCCCACATAGAATCAAATGATTGCATTGCAAACACTTGCTCACCCTCTTCCCAGCATCTGTGAGCATGGAAATATTGGAAAATTTCCTATAATTAGAGGAACCTCTGGTAAACATCTTGCCAGATGAACTGAAAAGCATTCAAAATTGAATAGTGCTCACCTCAATATTTTACATAAAATATAACAAAAAGCACAATATTACCTATACTTGCACTTACATTATAATCCACAGGATCCACAATCAAGGAAACAACTTCGATTATTGATAGCCAATAAACATTTAAACTAAAAAATTCCATAAATACAAATAGAAATCTAATGTAAACACGAAACAATACTCGTTTCAGTAAACAGCTGATCGGCGAATGCAGCGACACCATCGGTAATTATTTTGTCCAATAAAGATAGGAAACGAAGCGACTACAGTTTTCAGCGCCATCTGAACAGTCTTGTGTTGACAAAAATTTAGCACGTGATCGATCACGTGCTAGCTTCGTGGCTGTCAAGGCGCCAATCGGCCATTCCTCGCTTGTTGATTGACTAGTTTCGAAGTTTGCTTGGTTTTTGCTGTCGTGTGTTTTTTCGGTTTTTACTTATATTATTATATATTATTCTTCGATTTCAAGATGAGTTCTGGATCGTGTTGTATGTTGAAGAACTGTTTCATTACCAAAGTAAATGGAAATGCAAGTAATGAAACACGACTTCTGTAACTGTGTTATTCATTCCTTTTATTTTCAGTGCTCAGAAATGGGTAGAATTTTCAGGGCGAGACGATATCGATCTCAATAAATTTTACACCGTATGCAGTGAGCATTTTTCTCCAGAACAAATCAGGTACAATTACCCTCGAAAATTGCTGCATCCAGGAAGCATTCCATTCCTGAAGGGGCCTTATTCGAAAGAAAATGAATCAATTTCTGAAAGTGCTGCAATAAATTCTGTCGGTGAGTTTAACCAAATATTAATATAATGAATAAAAAACACATATGTCTGACATTGAATTAGTTCATTATAGCTTCTCCTTTTACAGAAATTCCAACATCGGGAGCTTCCAAAACAGATGCTGCACCACCAATTTAGAGTTGTAATATGGCAAATCCTAGTGAATGCTCAAATAATAATTGGAAGTCTCTCCATTAACCTCATAGTTTTATCTTTAAATGTTTTTCAAATGTCTCACTGACTGACACAATAAGTTTTGAAACTTAACCATTTTCATGAATACATTCTAGCTTGTAAATGTAAATTCGAGATAATTTTCATTCAAATTATTGAATGACCTAATATTCCTCTTTTTCAGCTATTTCTTCGAGTGAAATTGAAAAAAAGGGGAAAAATAATCTATACAAGAGTCCCCTATGACAAAGAAAATCAAGAGGATGAAGGCTACAATCAACTCTTTGCGGTGCAAAATTAATAGGATGAGAGTGATCCGTCACTCCTTCAAAGGTCAGCCTCTCATATCCAGTAATAAATTAGCAATAAGTAAATTAATTAGAGAATCAAAGAGTTATGTGTCTGAGGAGGCACATGCTCTTTTCTCAAATGAATTGAGAGCTGGATACATGAAGAAGAGAAATCGAAGATATGCCTCCTATGGCATTATGCATCGCATTATTATTTTTTGATGTCTTCTTTGTTCATTCATTATTCAATTTAAATATTGTTTCATAAAGAAATACTGAATACTGAAAGAAAATTATTCCTATTCCAAGCTTTCATACCTGATCCTGTATGCGATGCAGGTATGTCCTTGAATGGGATCGGATAACATCCTAAACACCTCCATAATTGTTGTTCTGATTAATCTGTGTTTTTCTTTAATTATGTGTCAATTCCGTTCTTTTAAAAACTCGCCACTTCGTGGCTAGTTTTCGAATTTTGAACTCGTGTAAGAATATCAATGCTTTCTGCACTTGTATCATAAATAACTATTCTTGAATTGGTAGTTTATTTTAAATGGTTCTGACACTGCTGTATGATATTCTTGAAATGTATTTATCTCAAATAAAAATATAAAAAATTTAACGGCGTGTTTTATTAATATGAATTGAGTTGAAGTCCGAGTAAAAAATAAAAGCCTGAGCAGAACAAGAAAGAGCATTGGTTTTTGTTTTGTCGCTCAGGATGTTATATTCTAGGCCTGACAAAGTCAATTTAATACGTATGACTTCATTCAAATTTCGTGCTCTTCGTAGAATGCAGAAATCTGTATCGACAAATTTAGTTAACATGGTTTCAGCGCCATCTAGTCTGTCGCGTGTTGACTCACAGCCTCCTAAAGTACAAGCCCGGAACAAGGAAATTCGGCAACGTCGCGCGTAGGCCTACCAGAGACCCACGAAACTCGTGATGCGTGGTGAAGAATAGATTTTCAGTAGGGCGAGTTTTGTTGATAGTGTAGGTATGTGTGTTTGGATTTTGTTGATAAATCGTAGTGTTTCAGTGAATAAATGGCTGGAAATAAGGGAACTGAAAATAGTTCCGATAATCATAGGAAAATAATTTCAAAAGTTTGTCCATTTAAGATTTATATTATTTGCAAAATAGCGACATGGATAACTCCGCCAAAACTTATGTTTCAGAATATGCTGCTCCTTCGAGCAGCAGCTGAGACTTTCAGTTGAGGTACGAATGCGAAATCAATTTTAAATTCACTTTGTTCGGTTTTTGCAAATTTACTCCTCAACAATCTCGTAAATAATAAGAATAATATGATTAATGTCGAGCAAACGGAGAAAACACTCGGGAGATAGGAAAGAGTTTGCATTACCCAAAGATAGAAACTCACTTTCCTTAGAATGAAATCGTCCAACTTTTCATGAAAATATGCATTTCCGTTGAGATTGCATATCAATTTTTTGTTGAAAATTTCAATATTTGTTGTGTTAACGTCTTATATCTATTCATTTCCACATTCACTTCGATTTCTACATATATTGAGTTTATAATTATGTTGAGGATACTTGTTTTGTTCACGTAGAGAATTTCATTTAATTTTTTTGGCGAGAGTTGGCCCTACACCTTCCAGTGGTTCTTGCTGAACAATGAATTGAATATCTAATTATATTCCTAACTTATCATTCAGATAATTACCTTTCAATTCCAACCAAGATTGAAACACAATCGTGAGATTTTTGCCAAGGAGTAATTAAGATATTCAATTTTTTGACTAAGTAGGGTCTTATATTCTTTTTTCTTGAAGCAAAAAATAAATTTGATGAATTTGCAAATGATTCGAATTCGAAATAACATGATATCCCGCGTTAACGCATCGGACGAGTATACCTATGCTTCGCGTTCGCATACGGCGTTGCCAGATTTAGTTCCAGGCTATCTCTATTGGCGATTCCAACTACCGTTGAGGGCGCTGCGAGTTGTAAACAATAATTTGTTTTCTAGGTTCGTTATTTCGCCACCAGCCTGGATGGCGCTAGGCGATTTGTTTTAAAATTTTCGAAAGACAACTGGATATTTGAATAATTTAGTTAATTTGTGAATGAAATGACTGGATTTTTATTCATTGGAGTGATTTAAAGACTTTTTGAGTTGGTGTGTGTGTTTATGGACATCGAGTGAAGTGAATTGAGGTGAACGAATTCGTTTTTGCCATGAATGATGCACAGATTTTTAAATTACTTATAAGAACAATCAGTACGATCAAATGAATATGTATTACACAATATCGGGTTTATTCGAAGGTAGTAGAACGAAAAAAAACAAAAGATTGGTAAATTATTAACTTCATCCTTTCTTTTCACCACAATTCGGAAATACAAGAGACTACGTTGTTGATGCCTGTCTCCCAAAATTATCGAGTTACAATGTATTTGTGTGCTTCTTCTGCATAATTCGTCAATAAATACCACAACTTCCAAGTGGTATCCAATTGAAGCAGAATTATTCATACTACGCATAGGTTCAACTAGGAATGAGTCTTTTCAATTTTGAATCCTGCGACTTCATTGTTTATACATTTTTGAAGGTGTTCTTTTCAATGAAAATTTCCCACAAAATATGATTGAGAAGACTTTATTTTATTATTTTGATCATTTATTGCATGTTTTATTTTTGAAAATGAATAAAAGATTCTGAAATTCTTTCTAGTCTTTATTTGCGTTTCAGCAACAGGGAAATTGTACAATTTTTTTATCACACAATATGACGATAACAATCAAGTATGAATAGAATATTCATTTACATTGGATAATTTGATATTCTACTTACATTTACCGATAAATATAATAGAAGATAGAAATATCAATACCAGAAACTCAGGAACAATGTCATTGCAAAGCCAAAGGGAACTGAAACAAAATGCTGACAAATAAAACAAAAAAAGTACTCATTTCTTACTAGTCAGCGTAAGTTGTCTTTCATTTAGGGCAATTTAGGCATATCTCTGAAACTAACCTAACAAAATCATGAAGCATTTTAAAATTTAGAATTCTTGTCAATGAGTTCAACTGCTTCTCATTTTGATGCTTTTGCAAAATTCCACATTAAATTACCACTGTTCACTTGATTCTACTCATTCTCTAATAATTCCTCTGAATTTTCATTTACAACAAATTGTAGGTTCGTCAGTACATCAACAACAGACCGTTCATCTTTCATTAAATATGACATTTCCATTGTTTTGTGTTGTTCAATTTCCTCATTACTTTCGAAATCATGAGAATCAATGAATGGCCTCACATTTTGTTGAGGAATTAAATGTTTTTCCCTAAGTGAATTTTGTCTTTCCATCCTCAATTTGCGCTGAGTCATGGTAATTTTTTTTTCTGTTGAATCTCTGGTAAATTTTAGGAAGAAACAGCATAAGCCTTGTATAAAGAAACATATATTTTACAATGCCTTCAGTTAGGGAACCTTCATATCATATGCTGTAATGTTGACCTGGAAAGATGAAAAAGTCATTGAAAATATTTAAAAAAATCATTTACCTGTAGCAAGATAATCAAAATGAAGCAAACAAACTACCTTATTAAACGTAACATAGTCCTTCTTTGCGTAATTTCTGCAAAAAACGTTTTTTTCAGTCCTCGACTAATATAACCTTTCTTTGTAAATTGATGGAAATGTATGTTCCTATTCTGCCTTTCCTTGAGAAGCAATTAAGAACACATCAATTAGTGTTATACACCCTTAGTAATAGTACTTTACAATTCATTTCAATAATTTTTCCTATTCACATAGTTCAAAGATAGCTCTCAACCTAAAACTTGAAAAACTCTCAAATATCACTTAAACTGAATGTCACTGATATAAATACTTTTACCATTATTTTCCAACGGCAATTCTGCTATTCCGGAAAAAAAAATCAAGACAAATATATCAAGAGAAGCAAAAATATTCTTGATTCTATCAATATTTACGTGTAAAATTTGTTTTCATTACTTGTTTTCTAGGTTCGATATCTATCCGCTAGGTGCCGTCTAATTATTTGGAATCGCCAATAGACGGCTGTGGTTGACTTAATCGAAAATCGTTGTCGGTTTTTAGTACTGTTTCCTATCTTGATACTCTATAATCTTTGGTTCTCAATATGTTGTAGTTATTAATGGAGAATTTTCAAATATTTTTTATTGTACTTCTGGCGTACCCCAGGGTTCACATCTGGGACCTTTACTATTCATCATCTATATTATTGGCTTGAAAAGTTGCTTTGAGCATAGTAAGTTTCTACTATACGCCGATGACCTCAAATTCTTCAGAAGGGTAACTAGTATCGATGATTGTGGAATGATTCGAAGAGATTTGAATAGAATTCAACATTACTGTCAGGAGCAACATCTGTTCTTAAATTTTGCAAAATGTCATAAAATTACATTTACCCGAAATCGGCAACCAATACAATTCATTTACATCATTAATAACGAGCATCTTCTCGTATTGAATTTTACTAAAGATTTAGGTGTACTTTTGTCAGAAAGCTCCTCTTTGACCTGCAAATCGAAAAGATAATAAATGAATGTAATCGTATGCTGGGATTTATCCTTCGCCAGAGCAGACTCTTTGGAAATTATAAACCTTTTTTAACAGTATTCTATTCATTTGTTCATAGTAAATTAAATTTTGCATCCTCCATATGGAATCCACAGTATAGATGTTACATCGATAGATTAGAAGAAGTACAAGAAAGATTTCTCAGATTTTTGGCCTATAAAAACAATTATATTATACTGAATCACAATTATTCGCATATAAGGAAAGATTTCGATGTTATGTTACTCTCAGACAGAAGAAAAATCACTAAATCACGGACGTTCTATTGCTCTTTAAAAAAGTTAATAATATGGTGTCGATCCCAAGTACTTTGGAAATGATTCCTTTTGAAATTCCGGATATTAGACTCCGTAATAATAATTTGCTTTAGGTACACTCCTTACAGACGTATAAATTGTTCACAGAATTCTCCACTCAATCGAATGATGGATACATATATGGCATTTTTTGATGGCATTGATCTTTTCAATTCTAAATTTTCAACATTCAAAAACTTACTAAAGAAGGAAATCTCATGAATTGTCTGGTTGCTGGTGCCTGGGCGGCGTTCGGAATCAACGTCGGATAAAGAGCGTGTGTCGAACGCTGGGCGCACTCAGTTGCTCAGTTGTTTGAAATGTTGCCGATCGTTTTCGAACGACGTCGGGTGTTATCATAGAGATAGTATTAGAGGAGGAGCGATTTCGTAACTAAAACGGGACCAGTGGTGGAATTCTGTAAGAGCAAAACGAAACGAAAACGTGTCGAAACGATAGTTTTGCTCGGTTTGCAATTCTGTAGCGCGATTCGGCAAATGCCGTGTTTGCCGAAGCTGCACGAGAACTCCTGGTAATTACGAACGATATAAGGGCCTCGTCATAATTACGAATGGCCTGACGACGATCCCTATACGCGATTCAAGGGTAGGTTGCGCCCTCTGTAAACATTGAGTTTGCTTAAACACTTTGTGTTGTACTTTCTTGTTTATGAAGATCTTTGAGCGAGTTAATATATTATAATATAATATATTCTTAAGTTGAATGATGGATTCATACGAAACTAGAGTATTCCTTACTTTAAGTGAATAATTCACATATTTGGGAGCCGTTCCAAAAAGTAGGAGTTGGGTACTAATAAATTATGAAAATAGTTTTCATTTACTTAATATTATAGGAAAAGCAATCACAAAGGCTTGGGTCCCGTAAATTGCTGGTGTTATTATGGGATGTAATGGTCATAATGCAAAATAAGAAACATGTAATTGGGATTTTATATCTGTATCAAATTTCATGAAAACTTTCGTCAAGTGACTGAAGATACTAATAAATCCTTGTTAACATGAAGATGAAACAAATTTTCAAAACAAATAACCAATAAATTTATTCCCATAATTGAACAATTGCCAATGAAATAACATATGTTAAACAATTACAACCATCCAGGTTTCTATTCTGACATACCTTTATACTTTCAATTTTTTTAAAGAACTAGAAGACATTTGTATACAAGGTGAGTCAAAAATGTATTCCAAGCTTTCTGAGGGTGAAAGTATCAGAAATGTAGAAAGAAGTGTAATAAAAAAAATGTATTCAGGGACATTTATACACGAAATTTTAATCTGGTGGCATTCACCGTTCAGAAGTTATGCAGAGAATTTTTTAATTTCATCAACTTTGGAAGGATATATCTCCCTCAATATGCATTTTGGTCCATGAGTTTAACAAACTTTACTTATTTTTCAATGTACTATTAACCCCAGAAAGCTTGGTACACACCTCGGGCTCATTTGGTATATATAATTTGGACACTATAAAGTAAAATTTATGAACAAAGTAATCAAAAGATATTTGGACAGTACATACTGATAAGGAACTACTTTCAAAACGTATCATCTGAAAAAATCGAAGTTGACATATTCACTTCTGCAGAATTTCTTGCTTGTGTCGAGCATATGAAAAGAATTCATCCCTGTTATGCTCTTCAAGTTTTTGTCAGTTATTGTATTGTCACATATTTTCCGAATTTTCAAACTATCAACTGCAACATCTTCATACTTAACTTTTGCCAAACCACATTAAGCTTCCGCAGCCAACCGTTCGTCGGTTGTTCTGGATATTTCCTGAAATTATAACTTAAATATAATGACTATGAGAATATTTCAGTTCTTTACCTGTGTAGGGAGCTCTTTGTCAATTTCTGGATCTCCCATTGATCCATAATTGGTTTTCAACAGAAAATGAATTACTTTTAATTGAAAAGAACATTATGCAAATAAAAATTATTACAATTGGCTATGCAGGCTCATATTTGATTATAGTCGGTCTTTTCTGTATGGTAGTGGTTTCATGAGATCCCTTAGGAAGTTTTTTTGTAGGAACTGCATTTCTTTTCAGCATTTAACATGGTCCTTGTTAGCACGACGTTTACATCCATAAATACAACATTAAACTCCGATTTTCGGAATATTGCTTCTTATATAATTCATTTTCAAACACAAATAAATCAACGAGAAGTAGAAAATGAACTTTGAAGCTTTCAACTCTCACCAACAACTGTAGAAAAAGTAAATACACGAACAATCACTGTGAAATCAGTACAATCTCAAAGTAAGGGATACTCACAATTAGTTTGAAATTTTTGCCGCTAGGTGGTTTCGAGATGAAGTTGAATCGCCTATTGGTTGATTTTCACCTCATGATAAACTCAACTGTCAGAAATTTAATTAATCTCTGTCAGTTGTATCGAAGACTTTTATAGTGGCGAAAAAACTTCTCGTGGTGTTCAACATTTAAATAAAGCTCTGAAAGTAAGTTTGAAACAATATTTTCTATGTGAACTTCAACAGTACCACTCTACAATCATTGTTATATGTTGTGATTTTTTGAATCTTAGAATGGAATCGGACAGAAGAACGAAGACAAATCCGCTGCAGTGGTCAGCATTTTTGGATTATGCCCAAGCAAATCCAGAAATTTTGACCAGGAAATTCAGTTCCTTCAATGAAAAAGAATTGTTCGACGAAAAATGGGTAGAAGTTTGCAAAATATTAAATAGCATGGGATACCAAAAAAAAACGGTCGAAAAATGGCAAAAGGTAGTTGAAAGTTCTATTTCAAGTTCCATATAAAATATTTACTAACTACTATATTACATTTAATATATTGAAGTCAAATAGTAAACATATTTCTAATGAATGGTCATATAATTGTTCAATTTACCAAAACTTGGTTCAAGGCTGTAGCGGATTGGAGGTCGAAAGTAAAAGCCAAAGCAGCCTCCATCAGAAAGGGGCTCTCACAGACAGGTGGAGGTAGCCCAACTCGTTTTTTAAACGAAAATGAGTCGAGGTTGTTGTCCATAATTGGCACCAAATCGATACAAGGAATTACAGAGGTTGAAGGTGGAATTGTAAGTTAAAAAGTATTAATCTGAATATTGTAAGTGTTATAATATCCATTTCGTTATCATCTTTCATTAATATTAAATCCTAAATTTCTTTGTTATAGATTCCTAACGATGTACCGACTACGTCATCGGAAAAAAATGCTCCGTTGTCTCCACCACCACTTTCAGGAATAAGAGAGGAAGAAAGTGGAATTGTGAGTGAAAAAAATCTGAATATTTTTTTTTAATAATAATAAGTGACATTAGATTCATTTCCAATATATTGTCATTGTTTCATACCAAATAATGGACAAATGAACTGTCTTTTTGATCTCACGCAGGGGTCTCTCTTCTTTAATTCGATCGGAAAACTTTTCCTAAGTTTTTTCTGTTTCAGAGACTGGGAGAAAAAACCCTAAAGAAATTTTCACTAAAATGCAAAGAACTCCTATAAAATATTTCAATCGAAACCTCTTTTTGTCGTAGATTGAAGAAGTGACGGACACTCCAGAATTAGCAAAAAAAAATTCTCCACCACCACTTATACCTTTCTCCACCAGTGGATCTGGAGAAAAGAGAACATTGACAGAGGATGGGCCAATCAAATGCCGCAACAAGAAAAGAAGGAGGGAAAACGAGAACTATGAAAATATCAGTTTGCAAAAAATTCATGCAGAAACTTTAGAGAGCATGAAAGAAATTTCTAGAAATATTGGAGCTCTGGCAGAGAGTACCAAACTTCTAGCAGAAGTGAATATGCGACTTGTGGAATTATTACAAAATAAAAACAAATGAACGAATCTGTACATAATTGAAAAAAAAAATTCTAGTTTTAACTAAAAAATATCCAAAGTTACAGTGCGTCAACTTTGATTTTTGTTTCAGAAATATTAAGATAGTGTTGAAGTATAACACACAGCAGTCTATATATAATTGCGCAGACCGATGCGGGACTGCGGGAGAAGAAATAGGAGCGAAGCGTTAGATGCGGCAACGGACAACGGACATCTTGCATAGCATCCACACAAACGCGATTGTAGCACCACACGATAATTTGTAGGGGTCTAAAATTATGTGTGAAAAAAACAGTTATTCGGATGAAGAATCTCTACTGCTTTAGGGCTCGACTTCCATTCCGCACAAGTTTCTTACTCGCTCCCGCAGTCCCGTTTCGATCTGCGCGTACCTTCACTGATGATGAAAATCCATTATTTATTTTTTTATTTAATGAAGAAACTACAAGAAATAAATATTTCAAATGCTAATGAAAATATCGACGAATAAGAGAATTGCGAATTTGAATTCCTTCTCGTGATATTGGTATAAAACTATGTCCTTCATTTATATCTTCAATTCGAAATTCCTCCTCATGGAATCCCACCCCTCCTAAGATGCACATGTTGTGTAAAATGCAACATGCATATATGATTCCTACAGCATTTTGAGGGGAATACCGGAGCCCTCTTTCAGAAAGCAGGCACCTAAATCGTGTTTTCAAAAGACCATTTGTCCTTTCAATACAATTACGTCCTGAAGCATGGGCCAGATTGAAGCGAGCTTCAGGTGAATTTTGGGCAGCACCTTGTACAGGAGTCATCAACCATGGTTCCAAAGGATATCCAGAATCTCCTAATAACCAGCTATTTATTTCCCCTCTTTGATGTTGATTTTCTAGGTGAGTCTTGATTGCTGATTGTCGCCATATAAATGAATCGTGACAACTTCCAGGAAATCGAGCATTTGCGTTCAATATTAGGAGTTCGGAATCACAGATCAACTGCACATTAATCGAATGATATCCTTTCCTGTTCAAGAAAGAATGTTCTTCTTCTGATGGCATCAAGATTTTGATGTGCGTACAGTCGATTGCTCCTATAATTCCTGGTATCCCACATTTATCATAAAACTTCATCTTATTTTGGGCCTTCTCCGAATCATTAGGGAATTTAATTTTTTGTTGGAATACCTCATTTATCAATTTGGTCACTTCATTAACACATCGACTGACCATCGGTTGACTGACTGCAAGTAAATATTCTTGCCCAATACCGCGTTGGTAATTGCCGCTAGCAAAAAATCTCAGAGCTATCAGTATTCTTTTTTCAAATCGTAGCCTGGTTCTCCTACATGCATTATCCATGAAAGGTTTCAGTTCATCAAATAAAATCCACACTAATTGTTTCGATAAACGAAATAAGTCTTTGAACCTTTCATTGGTCAAGCCAAATGGATCACTTCTATCCCGTAGAAATCTATTCTCCTCTCTTGTTAGAGTTAGACGAGCTCTCCTTTCGATTTCATTATCGATAATCAAAAGCATCGAAAACATGTTGAATTTTAGATACTTTCTTGAAATTAAACCAAAATAAATATGAGGTACGAACAAATAAAGTGTCAAAAGTTGTCTATGATCAACAATGTAAACTACAGAAAATGTTATTAAGAAACCTTCAAAACATCCCAATAGTTCAAATGACTACTGATATGCAACGTTGTCGATGTTTCTTCGTACGTACTCGGTAAACTCCGAAAACGAAATCAAGAGCGTAACGATGACGAAACGATAAAGCGAATGCCGGTTACAGAATACTGCGTAAATTTCGATTAGTTTCGTCTTCGACTTCGTTCGCTATGATAACGAAAATTGCAGAATGGGGCCACAGGTCCGCCACATTGGTACGACACATTTGTCAATCGGTCGTTAACCCTGATGTTTCGTGTTCGGTTGTGAGTTTTGTGAAAATTATTTATATTTGAAGGACAATCTTTGTAGAACTAATTGAACAAAATGGTTTCTTGTGCTGTGCGAAGTTGCTGTACCCGAGATGGCGTGGATAAGAAGAAATCATCAGGAATTACATTTCATAGGTTAATATCAACAATGTACAGGGTCGGTTTCAGTAGATTTGATGTCTGATACTAGGAATTCCTTTTTATATTCATTTAGAGATTTGAAGAATAAAAAGCGTCTTCAATACCCTTCAGAGGATGTCATCAAAATTTGCTTAAAGACCGAAAAAATCATGGAGCGAGAAATCATTATAGCTGGTCAAAACTGTGTTTCAATTGCAACTATTAATAATAGGATATTTAATGAATTTGTTTCATCAAACATCTTCTCATTTTTAATTGATCACAATTTTGATCAGTTTTTTGGATAATCATCGATTATTATTGATCAGAAGCATAATAAAGAAATATTACAATATAAGAATGATTTCTCTCTTCAAGTATAAAGTTGACAAATCAACTAGTATTAGGCACCAAAATAACAAAATTGTACTGTTTAAGGGACAGTAAAACTGTTAATTGGGTAAAATTTTTGTTTGTGAAAGGAAAACTCAGTTATTGAATATGAGAGAATGTTTGGAACATTCAAATATTTCTAAGATTTGATGTAAAAGTTTCCTGTCATCATATAAATTGGAAATATAATTTTTTTTTAACTAGGTGTAGATATTTTAATATATATATATATATATATATATATATATATATATATGTATATTATATAATTATTTATATTAATCATTTATATTTTAAATAAATTTTTCACCTTATACAAAATCTGTACTTTGCCTATTATTATACGAGAACCTACCATACGAGAAAGTAATATCTACTCGTGTATATATCCTTGAAACCAAAGGAAGGGTAGGTATTCTATAATAAAACATCTAGCTGTTATTAATATAAGGAAAAAATTGTTGATCTTCCACCTATACAAACTGAGTCATGATGGAAGAAGTAGCTAAATATTTGAAGGAACGTTAACGAGTACAACTTCCAAAGATGTTATTGAATATCACTAGTTGTTTCTGCTAATTAAAAAAGACAAAATTCCCTTAACATTAGAAAAACTCAGGAAATTCAATCTCCATTAAAAATGTTCTCAAAATGAAATAAGTATTGTTTTAGTTTATAAACTGTTGAAATTCATTTTTATTTTATGAATGTTAAAAATCATGATGTTTATTCTGCTTCATCCATAAATTAGCCTGTAATTGATTTACTCCGACCTTGTCCAATTTGTGGTTCTGTGGCCGAAACCGCCACATTGGTACGACACTTTGCCCCGCCCAGTGTACCCGTTTTATGTGGAAATCGTTGAATGCAACAGCGTCTCCTTCTATACTATCTCTATGGGTGTTATCTTCCCTCTCTTTCTAACTGCAACGTGAGGTTAATTCAATATTTTTCAAATGATATATAAAGAGCATGAAGATATCTTATCATAGACAAAGAAGGAAAAGACAAACGACTGAGAAGAAACGTTTGGAAGGTTGAAAGTGGCGCCCCGTCCGGCAGTAGACAAGAACTAATTGAGTGAAATAGCGATAGAGTAGACAAGGATGCCATATTATGTTTTCGGCGTGACAGTAGCGTCTTCACCGGCAGTAGATGAAACTAACTATGGCATTCAGCGGCTAAATCATAATAATTCGAAACAATTTTACAATTTGAATGAAAACCTGCACTGAAATAGTGAATGAACTGCAACATCAATCACAGTTTATTCAATATTTCAGTAAGGTTAAGCATTCAATAATAATACTCAATGAACACTGAAACTCTTTTTATTTCACATAGTAATACAATTGATTTTTGTGAATATTAATCAAAGAAATAACTGAATCGTGTTAGATATATCATACCTATTGCATCACTAAACTTTTGGAGGAGGAAACATTCAATTCGAGGATTGACAAATAAAGGGTTTCGAAACCTGGAACAAAGTGAAAAATTAATGTTGACACTATATGAAAAGTATGTATGATGATAAAAAATGAAACAATATGAAGTAAAAATATAGCTCTGCCCGTTTCAGAAGATTTTGAGTTGAATTGTCCTTATTTGTTCTATAGTAAAGTACTAAGCTATCATTGTTATCAATGCTTAAGTCGGGATACTATAAGAACTAATATAAAGGATTACCAAATTCTTCGAATCGTCTAATATGTTAGCATAAATCCTACCACTTTATTCGAGGTATGATCATAATATAAGTTGTGATATAAGGGTTTTTCTTCAAATGTTACACAACAAATTGACTGCTAGATTATGGAATTCTTTATTAATATAGGACGCTTTTATATAGGGTTAATGCATAAGAGATGAAGATACGTTAAGTTCTTAACGTATCTACTTATGAAATTTTGTATACTAAAATGGTCCCCACATATTCTAGTATTTTGGATTATGTTATAGCTAGAATGAACAGCTTTAATTGTATTATCTCTTCCTCAACTTCTACTAAGAGGGGTCGAAAGAAGTACTTGCTCGCATAATTTGGGATGCAACAAGAATAATGATGATCTAAATGATGACAATCTAATCAATTACGACAAGAGGTTCTTTGTATTCATAATAACCCTTATTTATACTTACATTAATTCCACTTTGAACAAACTAAGACATATCCACAGTAGCTTCGACCTTAATTGCTCTACAAAATATTACGATTTTTACTTCAATTATTGAAAACATAGTGTGCTTTGACTTTCAGATCGAAAGTTTTGCTTTAGTAATAGAATATATGGATCAGAATTCATGATGGAATTACATACTAGACATACCACTTCTTACTTATCCAAAATTTTTAAAACAACAATAAACTGTAATTAAGGTTACAATTTACGACGAAAATTATTTCATCTTTTTCTACAGTATCTCTATTTCACACAATTAGTTCTTGTCTACTGCCAGACGGGGCGCCACTTTCAACCTTCCAAACGTTTCTTCTCAAGTCGATTGTCTTTTCCTTCTTTGTCTATGTATCTTATTTAATTCAATTTTCTATCAGTGAATACTAAAAGTGGCTATTTTATTAAAATGTCTATAACGAATGCAGAAGTAGTTGGATGATGTTCGCAAGAAATAAATAAGATTGAGGGTTTTGATTTACATCACCTTGAAAAAAATGTGATGACTCTCCTTCTTTAGATTTTCCCCCCGTGGAAGCTGCAAATGTATTTTGTATTCAAAAGTAACAGTAGATTTCACACCAATAAGCAAATGAAAGTCTTCTAGTGTGCTTGACAGCCTGTAAATAAATAAAATTTTTGGAGCAAAATATTCAATTGAAATAACTGTAAGTAAACGTGATACATTACTGTAATATATGTAATAAATGGACTTTCAATTTTTTTGAGGTGAAGCATTCACAAAGGAAATAAGATACAGCATTGCTGATGAAGCTAAAAGTATCAACTGTGGCCATCGAATTGGTCTGGCCGATCTTGAAGTATGCAGTCTTGTTCATGCTACTTTGTTTGTAGCCAAATTTATTGTAAAATCTAGGATCAGCACTTGTGCTGATATTCGTTTATTGAGGAATGTACCCAAAATCAGTAAGGTAAGTGGTATTTATATTGGAAGTAGATATTATCAGTAATAAAAATGATTTTAGGTTGATGCATACCAGTTACAGAAATTAATTTTGGTAAAACATTCTGTGGAGCAAGACCAGGCATGATGGGGAAACAGCTATCCTCAGAAGAGAACATAATAATAATGCATGAATCGTAATGGAAACTGCAATATGTCGTATGTCCAACATTCCAAGTTTTCAGGAGAGACAGCAAATTTTTCTAATACGCTTTATATTTATTTCACCTCTAAATGATAATACCATAATTTTTCGAAAATTTATTGCCTCATGATTCTTGTTGACATTATGACTTTTTGTATACAAATTTTTTCTGTTTTCATCGATTAAGACGTTTTCTGAGTTATTTGGAAAATGAATGATTCAATTACATATCACCTATTGCATGTTGTGCAGATTAACAAGTTGGCCAGAAAGGTGCAATAAAATAATCCTTGATTTTTTTTGAGATACCACATACTGCGGTTTCCATCACAATATATTAATGTATTTATCAAATGTTCTTCAAAAGATACACTGTTTTATTTGAGAGCTTTATTAACTGTAAAAAACAGGGTTAAAATATAAAATCCATTCATGATTCTAATGTTTAGTGTTTCTATCATGTCTTGCATATTTCTCAGCATCAGGAGAACTTCTATTTCCTGGATTATTTGTTGACTGGGCACCCAGTCGAAGTTATCAATATTTTCTTGATAGCCGTCAAATAAACCAGATTTATAAATAATCAGAAAAATAATTAAGAAATAATGAAGTGGTCCAAGCAAACTCTTATCTCTAGACTGTTTGTTGTTCTAAAATAATGAAGTAAGTTGCAAAATTTGAATTGGAAAAGCCATGTTGCACATACCATGATCACGTTTGCTGCTTCGGTTTCTGTATTTACAAATGAAAGAGTTGGCAAATTGAACAATTCTCTAACTTATTCATAATCAGCGAGAATTAAGCCTTCATCTAAGGATAAATAAATGACAGGCTTCCAGGCATTCCAACTTCAGCAACAGATAAGAAATTGGATAGAACGCCAGCACTGGAACTTCTGGATTGGTATCTGGAATAGAAATAATTTCATTTGATAATAATTTTTAACTTGTTCTGGAAAATACTAACTTGCTTTCTCTAAATACTTACCTTCAACACTGAATTTGGATTTGTAACAGATGAATAATAAACTCACCACCATATATGTATTTATCAATGTATATAAAAATATTTTTTTTACCACATACAAGTTCTTGGCACTTTTTCTCCTGTATTGATAATGGTGAATATACATAATTCATTTTTCATAAACCTTGAATATTTTGGAGGTGTACTTCATTTTCTTTGTGAATAAGTTATTCCATTGAGTATATATCCTAGACTATCACGTGTGTAAAATTTGAAATTACACTCATCTTGAAAAATAAAAATAATAAACTACCTTAAGAAACTAAATACTAAAAATTCCTCCGTTAAACAAACTTTTAAAATTCGAATGTGTAAATAAACGATATCTGCGCAAGACGAGTAATTGTTACCTACCTATTTTCTTGGTTGCAAAGTTGTACATCCGGACGAACGTCCCGAGTGATTCCGAACGGGGGTAAAATCATGGAGGTAAAATTTACCCGACGTCGATTCCGAACGGCTTGGACTGACTTGGGCGCACACCGGACAACGTCCGCCGTTGATTCCGAACGCCGCCCTAGGCTGCGTTCATAAACTTACTCAGAGGGTAGAGTAAGAGCATATACCTATAAAACCCTATACTGCTAACGTGAAAATAAAATTGATGCAATCTAGTTGCCATGTCTGTTGACCCATACAACGATCTGCGCATGCGCAAACTCAGAATTTGACAAATAGAGAAAAAGTGAGGTTACGTTTTTTACATCTGACATCACACTTTGACAACTGAATATAACTATTTAGAAATATTTGAGGTTGGGTTTTCGCGCATGCGCAGTGCATAGCTGGGGACAATTGTACCACGTGATCGCTGCTTCAAATGAATACAGGTGAACGGGCCAATGCTAGCGGTATAGGAGTTTATACGTATATGAGTAAGAGTATGGCCATATGATCAGAAATATACTTCGGTCTTTACTCCACACTCGTCGTTCACAAACTTACTCTGACAAATGTCATTCAAAATTCAAACATGTGTATAGGTTATGAATAATACTTTTGCATCATATACATTTTTTATATATCATTTTTATATTGAATTGTTGCTATCATGAATGAATAATAGAAGTTTAAGAAAAAAATTCTCTCTAGTCGTACATTTTCAGTTGTGTCTTCGCAGTATAGTCAATTTTTCTTTTATTTGAAAAGCAGAGCACAACCGTGTTTTTTGATGATTCTGAGGAAACTGATAAATGTTCTGAGGACTTTGAATTACTTCTAATGAGACAGAAAGAATGAAAAAGGATATTATTGTCTATAATCTTCTCTTGCAAGCAGAAAATTAAAAATGATTTTACATGTTTTGTTGTTTTATTGACTCTACGCCAGAAAAAAATTAAATACTTCGTAACAAAAAATAGTTTCATTTGAGGAAGCTAACAAAAAGAAGTTAAAAAAATATTATATGAAAGATAAAGCAAAATATATGAATGAATCTTGACAGATCTAAACTCTCGAATATAACAAAATATCAACGTAGATTCCAAATCAGGTACAAAAAACAGTTATTGTGGGACTTTTTATGTCTCGATTTATTTGAACTTGAATGGACCACTCTAGGTTCCGCAATACAGGGAAAAACTTTTTTTTTCTTTACCATTATTTCTTGGTAAAGTTCACTTTGAGCTTCGTTAATTCACTGCTAGTAATTTCATTAGATTTATTAATCATAAAAGTAGTTTTTTCCAATATTTATTTATTTCACAGAAGAGTTGTTTCACTTGAAAAATTAATTGTTTCGTATTCCGTTATTGAAATGAAACAAAACCAGAAATAAATACTTATTCGAATAATATTCAAGTTTCAAAAAGTCTACGGGTTCAGGATAGCATGAAAATCGTACGTCACAACTGTCAGAGTATGTGTTTACTCTCCCAAATAGCAGAGTATGCAGAGCTTACTCAGAGGAAGTTTATGAACGCTCGCAGAGTATACTCCGAGGAAGACAAAGCAAGTTTGTGAACGCTTCAGAGTAAGGGGAGTTTACTCTGAGTAAGTTTATGAACGCAACCCTGGTGTTGAGGATTACTTATTTGTGTGTATGTCCATCTTACCTCTGTTATCTCTAGGTTGTAAGGTTGTTGCATAGATATAGCTAAATTATTTTCAAGCGAATACTGCTTCTGGGTTTAAATCTGTTAGTGTTCCTATTTTTCATAAATAAATAAATACGGCCCCAGCCAACTAAAAAACTCTCCTCAGCTGCTTATGTGAGCTGTTGTATTTATTCTGTGGTTTTGGACATAAACAGAAAGTTAACCTGTCAAAACACATGATAACCAAATATTTCATCCTATATTATATTTTTACAAAATCCACAATTTATAGAGTAAAGTGAATAACTCAATGTGTAGACATTTTTAAGAAAATACACTCGATTCAGTTATTCAAACAATGTATCAACGGATTATTCAATGACAATTGGTTCTTTCATATTATATACTACGAAATGTTCGTGAACGAACTTATGTGTAATCTGCCATTTAGCTGTATGAGAGTTGCAAGAGATTCTGGTTCCGATGAATTGCTTCCAAATAAAATGGCCAGAGAGCCAGTTCTTCTGAACGTTTATGACATGTATAAAATAAATGACTACACTTCAAATGTTGGAATAGGAGTTTTCCATTCAGGTAAAATGAAAACTTTTTTACATTATCTTGAATATTCTTTGCTATGGAACATGAGTGAAAAAATGTATTCATTGTCTGTGAAAGAAGACTAAGAAGAGTGCTATAGACCATTTCAACAATCTATCATAATCAGCTGAGTGCCTGAGACAGATAATGAACTAACCTCGTTTTGAATATTTTCATATTATATTCATATTTTTTCTGAAAAGAATGTGTCATAATTTTACTGGTTAATTGATTTTGGAAATAAAGAATAAAGGATATCGTAATTTCGAGATATTCTTAGTTGCTCTCTATGTTGAGATAAAATAGTGGCTATCAACTATTGAAAAAGGTGATTGAGATGAAAATAAATTGAGAAATTTTGTTCCATGTCCTGAATATACTGTAAAAACCGAGGGCATATAATATTTTTGAGTTTAATAAATTCTTAATCATAAAATCTCTTGGGAAAACTGCTGCATTTTTACATGAGCACTCATTCTATGATTGTCTACTGTTGATCCCCATTCCCCACCAGATATATTTGATTGCTCTCTTGGATTGGTTGAAGGAAGTCTCTTTCTATAAATGAATAAAGAATTCATGCTATTTAAATTGTTAACTAACATAAGAAAATGTCTTCAAACTTCAGTTGAAACGTCTCACAAATTTAATCACATCAACATGTTACTGTGAACCACCATCTTCAGAATGTGACAATCTACTTGAGCCATATTGAAGAACCTAAATCATACTCTTTGAAAAGCAGACAACATCTAGACCTGCAAAAGGCCAGGTAATCTAAAAGGTAAAAGCAGAATTCCTGGGTGAACAGAGCCAAAAACAACATGTCAGTCACGTTTCGAAAAACAGAAAACATCTAGACCTAGATTGCTTGGCCTTTTGTGGGTTTAGATGTTGTCTTTTTTTCAAAGAGTACGATTTAGATTCTTCCATTTGACGTTTGCTCAAGTTGATTGTCACATTCTGAAAATTGTGGTTCACCAAATCATATCGATATGATTAAATTTGTGAGCCATTTCAACTGAAGTTTGAAGACTTCCTCATATCAGTTTATGTTCTTCAGTAAAGAGGTGTTTTAGAGAAACTATTCAAATTGTTTGATCACTATTTTATTTTAATACTAGAGCTTTATTTATTCATTTATTGTATGTACCTAGGAATACTAACAGGTATTTCAATTCAACACAGTACCCACAACTAACAATAACTTAATAGTACAACACATAGTATATAGAATATAAAGAAAGGAGCATTTGTATTGTTTTTGTTGAGCAGAATAGTTCTCTCAAATTAATTATAGAAAGTGAAAATATTAATAACGCTAAATGCTGCGAAAAGTACCCGATCAACTCAAATTAGACAATTATTGTCAAATTAATGAAAATTAGTTCTTTTGTATTGCCAATATAGGACAAAACCGTTTCCCTGCTAATTCGACGATGTGCTCCTTCCTTTATATTCTTTACTCTATGGTACAACAGAACTACTTCAAAGTAGTGGAGAGCAATGAGAAATGCTGTTTGGTCTCAGCTCAATGAAATGAAAATCTCTGGTCTGTGCCTGCTCTTGGCGAAGCTGAAACCGTAGGGGACCGAATGAGTGCCAGGATAAGCGAACAACACAAGGCAATATCTTATGATGGGGCACTCTTTTGTCTTGAGGTTCTTATGATGGGGTACTCTTCTGTCTTGAGGTTGGGAAACCGCCTCTGAGGGCAGATGAACTCAACAGTTGAGTCAACAGTAGAAGGATGCAGAAGGCAAAGGGAAACCACTGCATTATCGAATGAATGTTCTGCGTTCTCGAGTGCTAACACGTTGTGTCGCTTCTCTCTGAATTATTGACGTTTTTTACCCAGTGAAAATAATCAAACAGTCTTGAAATTAGTACCAACAGGAAGGTAAAAAATTTGCCTATTCGAGCTCATAGTTGCTGATTTCGCACGAAATACAATTCAGGTGAATTTGTACAACAAAGGTGCGGAAAGGTGGAATTATATCGGCAACATCTGGAGGCTGTAATAAAAACTACATCCTTATCATCGTCCACTTTCTTGAGTTGCACACACAAGAATAGATTCAACAGGATGACTAACTTGTGCTCTATACAGGGTTGGGATAAACTATGGAACCAAGTAAATATCTTTTAAACGAAAAGAACGATATTTATGAAAATTTGCAGGTAAGTGCAATGGAACAAAACGCATCTGATGTACATTTTTTTGATAATAATATAGATAGATAGATAGATAAAGTTTATTTGATCCATTTTTACAAATATCAAGACAAAAGGTGTAGATCGTGTCAAATAAAAAAACTAAACTAGTAAATTAACAATATTCCTCTTCAAGGAAGTAATCCCCTAGGGAATAAAAACACCTGTTACAAAGAAAATTTTTTAAAACCTTTTTATACTTATTGTTACTTTTACAATTAATTTTAGACTTAAAACTATTAGGTAATTTATTCCATATTGCAAACATACACATGGTCACATTTTTTTGTATTCATGTTAAGCTTGTTATGTCTTGAATTAAATTGTATTTATTTCTTGTTTCATAATTATATTTGAGCTCATAATGTTGAAATTCAGTATAATTATTTGTTACATAGATAATGCATTCATGTATTATATATTGGCTATATAATGTTAAAATTTTCTCTGCAATAAAAAGATTTTTGCAGCTTTCCGTAGGTTTTATTTTGAATACAATTCTCAAACTTCTTTTTTGTAATTTGAATATTCGATCGGCTTCGCAACTCCTGGCCCAAAAAATAATACCATATCTAATCTTGGATTGTACGTAGGCATGGAACCCTGACAAAGCCGCTTTAACTCCTATGTTTTCTCTAATTACACGAAGGGCATAACAATATCTTGACACACAGATGTGTCAAGATCAACTGTCTTGATTTCGGTGTTCATTGCTTGAACTGTGAATCTCTGGTCATCATGTTCTCTAAATATCATTACTTTAGTTTTTGTGACATTCAAAAGTAAATCATTTCCTGTCAGCCATTCATTTATGCTTTCTAATTCCTTTTCTATATTTTCCCTGCATAGGTCTTTATTTTTAGCCTTACATATCAGTGATATATCATCAGCAAACATCACTATCTCATTCTCAGGAACTTGCACTATATCATTGGTATAAATTATGTATAGGAGTGGTCCCAAGATGGACCCTTGTGGGACTCCTTGTCGTACACATAATGATTCAGATCTAATTGTTTCTCCTTCTTTATAATAATAATAATAATAATAATGACTTTATTTTCCACAATGTACAGTTTGAGTTAGTTGACAATTTTATCTAGGTAATAAGTATTGTTCCTTGTGAAAAAATGGCGAGTCCAGGTTGGACCACTGCAAGAGAAGTCCGCCCTGCTCTACTTAACCATGTACACATTATGTGATACTTAACTATATCGAGCCGATTACAAAAGAATTAAAACAAGAATAACGAAACAATAAACAATAAAAGTCGAGGAGATGAAAGACAGAAGATCAGAGAGGGAATCTGAAAAATACTGTACTCTTATTACTCAATGTTCTATAAAAACCAAAAAAGACGTTGTCGCATATGTTGACTTGGGTTTTTGTGTTGATTTTGATATGAACAATCATTCCTAATCGATGAAAGTCATTGTCGGGTTGTAGGAGGAGTACAGGGGGAGTCTGAAAAATACTATACTCCTATTATTCAAAGTTCTATGAAAACCAAAAAAGACGTTGTCGCATATGTTGACTTGGGTTTTGGTGTTCATTATGATATGAACAATCATTCCTAATCGATGAAAGTCATTGTCGGGCCGTAGGAGGAGTACAGGGGGAGTCTGAAAAATACTATACTCCTATTATTCAAAGTTCTATAAAAACCAAAAAAGACGTTGTCGCATGTTGACTTGGGTTCTGGTGTTCATTATGATATGAACAATCACTCCTAATCGATGAAAGTCATTGTCGAGCCGTAGGAGGAGTACAGGGGAAATCTGAAAAATACTATACTCCTATTATTCAAAGTTCTATAAAAACCAAAAAAGACGTTGTCGCATATGTTGACTTGGGTTTTGGTGTTCATTATGATATGAACAATCACTCCTGATCGATGAAAGTCTGAAAAATACTATACTCCTATTATTCAATGTTCTATGAAAACCAAAAAAGACGTTGTCGCATATGCTGACTTGGGTTTTTGTGTTGATTTTGATATGAACAATCATTCCTAATCGATGAAAGTCATTGTCGGGCCGTAGGAGGAGTACATGGGTAGTCTGAAAAATACTATACTCCTATTATTCAAAGTTCTATAAAAACCAAAAAAGACGTTGTCGCATATGTTGACTTGGGTTTTTGTGTTGATTTTGATATGAACAATCATTCCTAATCGATGACAGTCATTGTCGGGCCGAAGGAGGAGTACAGGGGGAGTCTGAAAAATACTATACTCCTATTATTCAATGTTCTATGAAAACCAAAAAAGACGTTGTCGCATATGCTGACTTGGGTTTTTGTGTTGATTTTGATATGAACAATCATTCCTAATCGATGAAACTCATTGTCGGGCCGTAGGAGGAGTACAGGGGTAGTCTGAAAAATACTATACTCCTATTATTCAAAGTTCTATAAAAACCAAAAAAGACGTTGTCGCATATGTTGACTTGGGTTTTTGTGTTGATTTTGATATGAACAATCATTCCTAATCGATGAAAGTCATTGTCGGGCCGTAGGAGGAGTACAGGGGGAATCTGAAAAATACTGTACTCTTATTACTCAATGTTCTATGAAAACCAAAAAAGACGTTGTCGCATATGTTGACTTGGGTTTTTGTGTTGATTTTGATATGAACAATCACTCCTGATCGATGAAAGTCATTGTCGGGCCGTAGGAGGAGTACAGGGGGAGTCTGAAAAGTACTACACTCCTATTATTCAAAGTTCTATAAAAACCAAAAAAGACGTTGTCGCATACTGACTTGGGTTTTTGTGTTGATTTTGATATGAGCAATCACTCCTAATCGATGAAAGTCATTGTCGGGCCGTAGGAGGAGTACAGGGGGAATCTGAAAAATACTATACTCCTATTATTCAAAGTTCTATAAAAACCAAAAAAGGCGTGGTCGCATATGTTGACTTGGGTTTTTGTGTTGATTTTGATATGAACAATCATTCCTAATCGATGGAAGTCATTGTCGTGCCGTAGGGGGAATCTGAAAAATAGTGAAAAAAAACGTTGTCGCATATGCTGACTTGGGTTCTGGTGTTCATTATGATATGAACAATCACTACTGATCGATGAGAGTCATTGTCAGGCCGTAGGAGGAGTACCGGGGAAGTCTGAAAAATACTGTTCTTCTATTATTCAAAGTTCTATAAAAACCAAACCATAGAACATTGAGTAATAAGAGTACAGTATTTTTCAGATTCCCCCTGTACTCCTCCTACGGCCCGACAATGACTTTCATCGATCAGGAGTGATTGTTCATATCATAATGAACACCAAAACCCAAGTCAACATATGCGACAACGTCTTTTTTGGTTTTTATAGAACTTTGAATAATAGGAGTATAGTATTTTTCAGATTCCCCCTGTACTCCTCCTACGGCTCGACAATGACTTTCATCGATTAGGAGAGATTGTTCATATCATAATGAACACCAGAACCCAAGTCAACATATGCGACAACGTCTTTTTTGGTTTTTATAGAACTTTGAATAATAGGAGTATAGTATTTTTCAGACTCCCCCTGTACTCCTCCTACGGCCCGAAAATGACTTTCATCGATTAGGAATGATTGTTCATATCATAATGAACACCAGAACCCAAGTCAGCATATGCGACAACGTTTTTTTTGGTTTTCATAGAACATTGAGTAATAAGAGTACACTATTTTTCAGATTCCCCCTACGGCCCGACAATGACTTTCATCGATCAGGAGTGATTGTTCATATCATAATGAACACCAAAACCCAAGTCAACATATGCGACAACGTTTTTTTGGTTTTTATAGAACTTTGAATAATAGGAGTATAGTATTTTTCAGACTCCCCCTGTACTCCTCCTACGGCCCGACTATGACTTTCATCGATTAGGAATGATTGTTCATATCATAATGAACACCAGAACCCAAGTCAACATATGCGACAACGTCTTTTTTGGTTTTTATAGAACTTTGAATAATAGGAGTATAGTATTCTTCAGTCTCCCCCTGTACTCCTCCTACGGCCCGACAATGACTTTCATTGATTAGGAATGATTGTTCATATCAAAATCAACAGAAAAACCCAAGTCAGCATATGCGACAACGTCTCTTTTGGTTTTCAAAGAACATTGAGTAATAAGAGTACAGTATTTTTCAGATTCCCCCTGTACTCCTCCTACGGCCCGACAATGACTTTCATCGATTAGGTCTAATTGTTCATATCAAAATCAACACAAAAACCCAAGTCAGCATATGCGACAACGTCTTTTTTGGTTTTCATAGAACATTGAGTAATTTTTTGGTTTTTATTGAACTTAAAATGATCGGAATTAATGTATTTTCAAAATCCTTTTTTAATCCTCCGCCCACCCTCTTACGGAAATGGATTTAGTCTACTATTATCCCTAGTTAATACATAAACAACATTTTATTTCAAAATATGATACGATTCCACCATGTTTCAATGTTTTTTAAGACGCTAACTAACTAGTCTGTCGGCCGTGCCGCGGGATCACCAGTTACGGCGCACCGGTTGAACGCTAAATCTGTTGCTGGAAGAACTGTTGCTAGTTTCACATTCATGGGGATTTATTCATAATAATCTTATGAAAGAGGCATGCCTGACGCATTTTACGATTGTTCTCCATGTTCAACCAGCCCGCATCCTTGAGCGTATGAGAAATTCTTTCAAATTTTCTGATTCCATATATTAGTCTCAGGCATGAATTTTGCAACCCTTTGTATTCTCCGTTTGTCGTACTGTGTTAAACTGTTTGCGTAAACTACATTAGCGTGGGTGAACCTGGACAGCACAAGCGACTCGCAGAGCATCTTTTTTGTTTTTTCTGGCAGAACATGTCGGTTGGTGTAGATTAATTTGAGGTTTACAAATGCTTTCTGCACACATTGTGTAATATGTTTCTGAAATCTCATCTGCGAGTCGAATACAAGGCCCAAATTTGTTACATCCTCTTTAATACTCAAGGTATCGTCCTCGATTTTTATATGTACTCGGTCTTTCACTCTATCAATGTGTTTTTTTGAGCCTAATAATATAACATAACTCTTGAGGGGGTTCAGGTGTAAATGATGAACAAGAGACAAATCCTTGAATCTCTTCAGATCAGCATTGATAGAGTCGCATGTTGCCTGAATACGGTCCGGTGAGCTCGTCAGGTACAGCTGCGTGTCGTCTGCCTAGTATTGTACTTTACATAATTGTATACCACCATGGAGACTAGCCGCATATAGAGCATAGAGCAGAGGGCTCAAAATAGACCCCTGCGGGACTCCATCGCGGATTGTAAGTTCAGTCGATGTCTTGTTGCCAACCTTTACACATTGTTTTCGCTCGGCCATGAAACTTTTAAACAGTAGTAAAGCTGCATCACTGAGGCCCACAAAGTGTAAGATAGAGAAAAGAATTTCATGGCAGATAGTGTCAAAAGCACGGGAGAAATCGAGGAGTACCAATACACCTATTTCACCGGAGTCCATTGCGCGAAAAATGTCATCGCAGACATTCATGAGAGCCGTTGAGCAGTCGTGACCTTTTCGAAACCCAGATTGCGTAGTTGGCAAGATGTTATTGCCTTCTATGTATTCTACCAACTGCTCATACATTGCACGTTCCAAAATCTTTGCCATGCACGGCGAAATACTAACAGGTCTCAAGTCTTTATATACAGTGGGGTTGGGTTTTTTTGGAATAGGAGCTATGACTGCATTCTTCCACATATTAGGAAATATCGAATTCTGTAGACAAAAATTCATCACATGCGTTAGATAAGGAACAATGTATGGACAACATAAATTTATCACATCGATATTTATCCCGTCAACCCCCGAAGCGTGTGATTTTAATTTAGTGATTATCCTGAGGACGTCGCTTTCCAATATTGTTCTGAATTCAAATGGGGTGGTGAGAGATTCCTTTATGTTCTCCGTATAATATTTCAAGAGTTCTTTGACCTCTTATTGACCTCTACTACCCTTTGTGATCTTCCAGTTAAGTAGGATTTTATTAACTTCAAGGCAGTACCTCTGATTCCATATTTTTCAATTTTTTCCAACAAGATATTGTGGTTTACTCGATCAAAGGCTTTAGATTAATCTAGGCTTACTGCAGCTGTGAATTTTTTTTTTGTTGATAGACTTGATAGCGGCCTGCAACACTTGATAAACTGCCTGGATTATGGATTTTCCTTTTCTAAAACCACATTGTTCTTTCACAAGTGTTCCTTTTTTCTCTAAAAAAAAGTTTATTCTATCAAATAAAATTTTCTCAAATATTTTATTTATATTTGAAAGTAGTGACACTGGTCTGTAGTTGTCCTGATTTTCTTTATCACCTTTTTTGTGAATTGCCCTTACCCAGGCTTCCTTCAATTCTTCTGGGTATATTCTAGTTACATAGGTTTGGTTGATGATGTGTGTAAGGGGTGTTGATATAATAGATGCACTTTCTTTCAATAATTTCACAGGGATCCCATCATATCCTACAGATTTTTTATTTTTCAGATTCATTATGTACTGGTAAACTTCACATTCTGTTACAGGGTGTAAAAATATGCTTTGGTCAGATGATTTTATTTTTTTCGTACTGTGTTTTCCATTTTGTTTATTATTGTCACACATATGAATAAATTTTTTGTTGAAATCATTTAATACATCCCTTCCATTCTCATTTGAAAATGTCTCAAATAAACTATCAGTGGATTTATTGTTATCCAGTATTTTATTCAATAAATTCCATGTAGCTTTGGTCTTATTATCAGCTTTATCAATATAGTTTTCATGATACTTCCTCTTAGCTAATTTCACAATATATTTCAAGATTGATGAGTACCTTTTATAATATTCCTCAGTGTATAGATCCTTCATCATACCTTCATATATCCTTCTCTTTTTTCTACTAGAAGTTCTTATGCCTGTTGTAATCCATGTTTCATTTGATACACTTTTCCTGCCATACCTTTTCATAGGAAACACCAGATTCTTTTTTAATCTGATTGCATCGGAGAAGAGAGAGTAGGCCTTGTTTGGATCTGGTTCTTCCAATACATCATGCCAGGAGTGCTCATTTAAACTGTGAACAAATTGCTGAATTTTAGTCTTTGTGAAAATTCTTTTTAATCTCTGATTTTTTTCAACCTGAATATCCCTTGATTCAATGGTAATTAATTGTCCTTTATGATCAGAAAGTAACGATTCTACATTTGAACTACTTCCGGTTTAACCGGGAATGCCATCAACTTCTTTAATTTAAATGGGACACCCTATATATTTTTACAGATTTTGAAAGAGCTTGTTATTTTGAATTCATACATACTGAGTTTAGTGTAAAAAAATTTGTAAAAACGAGGAATATAGCACTTTAACCAACCTCCTTTGAGTTTTTTGCATTAGAGCAAAAAACTATTTAGATAAACTAATTGATGTTGTGTGTATGCATAGTAACAAATAAACAAGTACTGTTTAGTACGTCTTTTGTTCTTCAAGTGTCAAATTCTGATTGACGGAAATAAATTGAACAATTTAGAATGGTTCAATTAAGTGAAAAAGAGCGTATTTAAATTTTAATGATGATCGGTTATGGTGATCGTGTTAGAACTCATGAAGAAGTGTGTCATATTTTTAATAATTTGCATCCGGAGAGAAATCCTATATCACGCTCAACAGTAACTGAAACATTACAACGTTTTAATACTACTGGGATGGTAAAAAATTTGCTAAAACCTGGAAGACCGCGGACTGCAACGAACGAAACTGTTAAAAAACAAAATATTGCAATCGATTTAGAAGAATCACCTCAAACTTCCACCACAAATTTGTCACTAAACCATGGTATCAGTCGACGTTCTGTAGGAAAGATATTAAAAAGTGAAAAGTATCATCCGTATAAGGTCCAGTTGGGTCAAGAATTGTCATACGATGATTTTGACCGACGGCTGGAATTTTGCGAACGGCTAATGGACATCTGTAATGTCGACGAAAATTTTGCTTCTAGCATAGTTTTTTCCGATGAGGCAACTTTTTGTTTAAATGGAACAGTTAATCGCCACAACTCAAGGTATTGGTCAAATGAGAATCCTCATTGGATTCATGAAGCACATACCCAGCATCCACAGAAGGTAAATGTTTGGATGGGAATTGTCGAAAATAAGCTTATAGGCCCATTTTTTATCGACGGAAACTTGAATGGTGACAAGTATTTGGATCTACTAAATAACGAAATTATTCCTGCACTTCAACAGAATGGGCAATTACCACAAAATATTTGGTTTCAACAAGATGGAGCACCTCCCCACTATGATAGACGGGTTAGGGATTTTCTGGATGCGAATTTTCCAAATCGATGGATTGGACGTAGAGAATTCATAGAGTGGCCTGCTCGTTCTCCGGATCTTAGCCCGTTAGATTTTTTTCTTTGGGGTTATCTAAAATCACGTGTTTACGTTAGACGACCAACAAAATTGAGACAAAGAATTATTGATGAATGTGAACTAATACGTGGAGAAGTCTTGGAAAGAGTGACTCAAGAATTTGTTAATAGGATGGCATATTGTCAGCGAGTAAACGGCGAGCATTTTGAACATTTGAAGTAATTTTCTTTCTCATTATTCTAAAATAATGAAATGTACATCTATTGTACTACTAACAGTGAGTTATTCCTCGTTTTTACAAATTTTTTAACACTAAACTCAGTATGTATGAATTTAAAATAACAAACTCTTTCAAAATCTGTAAAAATATATAGGGTGTCTCATTTAAATTAAAGAAGTTGATGGCATTTCCGGTTAAAACGGAAATATATTATTATCAAAAAAATGTACATCAGATGCGTTTTGTTCCATTGCACTTACCTGCAAATTTTCATAAATATCGTTCTTTTCGTTTAAAAGATATTTACTTGGTTCCATACTTTATCCCAACCCTGTATCTAGTGATAATTTTATCGTGAATACTAAGGCGATAAAATGTAGCTACTGCCAGTCAGAATACCACAATCAATGCATCAAGATAAAGGACACACTCCAGAAGGCAATTATGGAGTCAGTAAATGTTCATTTCTTTTGTGATGGCTGCGTTGAGGAAGTTAACCAGAAACTGCATCAACACGTTGACGGTAATGCTAAACAAGAATCTAATAACTTTGTAACTAAACATGAGATGGATGAACAAACCAAATGTATATCGGCTTCAATTGAAAAAACTTTCAATATCCTTAAAAATGAGATTTCATCACTGATAGAATCGAATATAGATTTAGTTCGGCTTATGTCTTCGAAAGAATTCCAGAAAAACCGTAAAATTCAACCCAGCCAAAAAAAAACCTGATGATGGACTGGTTACTCCGATAAGACATTACAAAATCAAAAACCTAGACCTGATAGGATTCTTGAAAATGATGGTGGACTCAATGAACCGATCGGTAAAAAAACATATGCAAAAGCAGTGCAAGAAAAATCGGTGATAAAAATTAATGATTCTGCCATAACAGACCAACCAGGACAGCAAAGACGGTTCAAAGGACCAGCAAATCCCAGAAATAAGGAGAGGAGTGATTCTGTCAAGGGTAGTGGAAGACCCAGTAAACTACTTCACCCTGCCCCAAGAGGTAGGAACTGGATTTGGTTGGGAGGTCTCCAGTCCGACACAACAGCTGAAAACATCAAAGAATATGCTGAAGAAAGATGGCCGAATGAGGATGTTCTATGCTTCGAATTGAGGTCCAAGAATCCAAAGAAATCTTTCAAATTCGGTAGCAGCGATATATCCTTTGAGGAGCTCCTTCAGCCCGAGGCATGGCCGGAAGGTGTCAGGATTCGATTATTTCGAAATATCGAATAAAAACAATTTTAAAGTAGATCACAAAATCACCAAACAAGAAAGTAACTGCAACAAAAGGAAATTCATCTTTAGTATAATTAATCAAAATGTGCAATCAATTGGGAATAGTGTGGACAAATTAGAAAATCTGCTGGAAGAAAACCCGGAAACAATCATACTAGGCATCACGGAACACTGGAAGTCTATGGAACAAATAAAGCAGATAGGCGTTAAAAATTTCAAACTGGTGTCAAGTTTTTGTCGGGTAGAAGGTAAACACGGAGGATCAGCTATATACGTTAGGAATAACATAAAGGCAAGAGAACTTAAGGACGCAAGTCAGTTATCGATAGTTGGTGAGTTTGAATGTTCTGTTGTAGAATTTTGTTTGAATAAAACGAACATCATTGTAATATGCATATATCGGCCTTCTAATGGACATGTTGATGTATTTTTCAACCAGTTAGAATATGTTTTTGACTGCGGGGTAGATCATAATAAAGTCATCTTCATATTGGGGGATTTCAACATGGAAATGATCCGAGAAAACACCAACAAAACGAGATTAATCACTCTCCTGAGTTTCTATGCTATAAGAACAACAGTTGTTGGTTATACCAGGGTCACTGACCACTCAAGGAGTTGTTTAGACAACATATGTACAAATCTCGATTATCATACAGATTCTGTTATTTTAAAATCTCGCATATCCGACCATTATGCACAAAAATTTGAATTTACTCTGAATAAATGTGACGGATTCCAATTCGAACATAAAAGATTTTTCTCCAACGAATTAAATAGGAATAATTTTGCAGATCAACTACGACAACAAACATGGGAAAACGTATTAACAATCGATAAAGCAGACGTAAATGAACAGTGGCACAGTTTCATTTATGATTATACGAACATTTTCAATGCATGCTTTCCTCTTGTAATAATTTCGAAAAATAAACACCCGAACTTTGTCAGAAGTAAACAGCTTGAAAAAATAAAACAACAACTTGATATCCTTCTGATGCTTTCCGAAAATAATTCCCGTTATAAAGTCCGTTACAATGAAATGAAGAAGCAATATGATGATTCATTGAAAAATGACTGGAAGAGTGCATTCGAAGAAAGAATAATAAAATCAGATTGTAAAATGAAAACTATGTGGGCAATAAGTAGGGAAGTAAACGGGAAGAGTAACTATGTAAGGGATAATGTATCCGAAGACCAGATATCTTTAGCTGATGACTTCAATGACTATTTAATAAAAGTCGTGGAAAATTTAGTGAATCAAAAACAACATCAACATTTTCAATGAGATATACCAGAAAATAATCAATCGCTATATCTGAGGCCCGTGAATGAGAATGAACTTATAACATTGTCTCAACACATGAAAAATAAATACTTTAGCGGATATGATGGCATTCCCTGTAATATAGTAAAATTTTCATTGAGATTCATCGCTCCAATTTTGTATTGCATAGTGAATAATTCCATGAGATTTTCCATTTATCCTGATCAACTGAAATTGGCCCTAATAAACCTATTCACAAAAAGGGTGATTCAAGAAGTCTAGATAATTATAGGCCTATAAGTTGGTGATATGTTTAAGGTTACTGACGTTCTTCTTCTTCGAAAAATGTAATCTGTTTTCGAGCAATCAGCATGGCTACTTGAAAGGACGATCTACTACTACCGCTGTCTATCAGTTTGTGAACATGATAATACAATAACCCGAGAACAAAAACCTGGCAATGGGTCTGTTTTTAGATCTAAGTAGAGCTTATGATTGTGTGAATCTTGAATACCTTTTGTTTAAGCTTGAAAGATACGGTGTAAGAGGTGGAGCACACAAATGGTTTCGATCCTATTTAACCAATAGGAAACAACAAGTTTCCATCAACGGTAGGAAGTCAGAAATCGTATCTACGAACAGAGGGTTGGCCCAGGGCAGTATCGCGGGTCCAATCTTTTTCATTATCTTCATCAACGACCTTGATGCACTGAAATATGCAGATG
Source organism: Hippodamia convergens (assembly GCA_038502775.1). Taxonomy (NCBI): domain Eukaryota; kingdom Metazoa; phylum Arthropoda; class Insecta; order Coleoptera; family Coccinellidae; genus Hippodamia; species Hippodamia convergens. The sequence continues at coordinate 185,508 of JAVSIQ010000842.1, read as the reverse complement.
ACACTAATATTTTGGTGTCCGGAAAAAATCTATCCGCACTCGTCGAAAGTGCAGACGTTAGATTAGATGGAGTCTGCAATTGGTTTGAGAGGAACGAGCTGTCAATAAATAATTCTAAAACGAACTGCGTTGTGTTCAGAACAAAGAAGGCATGAGCAAATTTAACTGAAACTATTAATCTCAATAATGAAACTGTAAAGATTGCACAATGTACGAAATTTTTGGGATTACATTTGAATGAATTCTTGGATTGGACTACACATGTAGAAAATACTTGTTTGAAGTTGAGTAGCATCGGATACGGAATCAGGGTTGTTGCAATGTATATGAATATGAACACCTTGAAAATAATTTACCACACTAACTTTGAGTCTGTACTCCGATATGGTATCATTTTCTGGGGATCCAGTTCCAAAGTGAAGTCGCTATTTGTGATCCAAGAGAGGATAATAAGAACCATGAATCATCTGAGATACAGAGATTCGTGCAAAGGTCTTTTCAAGAAGATGAATGTTATGACAGTGTACGGGTTGTATATTTATGAATGTTTGGTGTTTCTTTTCAAACATCGAGAGATGTTCGGGAGAGAGTATCAGCATGAGTATAATACAAGAACGCTAGATGTGAACTATCCACTGCATAGATTAACAATAACCGAGGATGGACCATATTATATGTGCATTAAATTATTCAATAAGTTGCCGAGCGTTTGTAGGTCATTAAGTTTGATTAAATTCAAGAATATTACTAAAAAAATGTTGATAGGTTTAGAACCCTATTCTTTAAATGATTTTTTGAGTTGTAGTGAACTACATACACTTATGTGATCTGCAGTTTTTTGTTTTGTTTTTTGACGTCATTTCATTTCAACTCTTATACCCCCAAGTAGAGATGATCTGAAATAAAGAAGCTTATTATTATTATTATTATTATTATTATCGTGCGAAGTCATCGAGTAAGAAGGTTGGTGTGAGCGAGCCTCTACAATTAATAATTTCCGAGCGTGGTTATTGTAAGAGAACTATTGCTAAAAATAGTACGAAGTGCACTATGTATACAAAAGTGTTTCAACCAAGTTGTGCAAATAAGGCCAAAAAGTGTTGTGATGAAGAAATCTCAACTTCCGTTGAAATGAACGCCGATGATATATCCCCAATGTCCGAAGGTTTCAATAAGAATATTTCTAGTGATTCCAATCCCAAAGAACTTTTATTGAAAATCATCTTCGAGTTGGAAGCCAAAAATTCGATCTTGTTGGAGAACAATTCGTTGCTGAAATTCAAAATTTCGACACTTGAAAATGTAATTGTTAACAAGAATACAGAGATAAAAAGTCTGACCAAAAAACTGCAGTCAAACAATGATAAATATGAGGTAAACATGAAAACAGATGATCAGCCGATATTCAATCAACCAGGAACATCAAGAAGTGACAAGGTAGTGGGTACTGTAACTGATGATCAGGCGATTCCAAACAAAACACCGAAGGAAATTATTAAGTATGCTGAACCTGTTAAGCAAAAGAAAATAAACAAAACTCCTTTATTCGCAAACGGATCAACAGAAACTGTTGGAAAAAAGGATGAATCAAGTGAAAGTACTCTTAGTGCTCCAAATCATGTGGATAAATCTGAATGGAAAGTGATTTCTCGCAAGAGGCCCACAAACAAGCGTAGTCGTCCCCTTGTTGTTGGGAGTTATTCAGGCTGTTCAACGGTTGAGGGAGTAGATGAATTGAAAGCTTTTCATGTTTCGAACCTGATACAACAACAGAAAATTTGCACAATTTTCTTAAGCAAAATTTCACTGTCGTTGAATGTGAGCAGCTAGTGTCCAAATATCCGATCAGTTATTCATCGTTCAAAGTGCTTGTTTCGGCTACAGAATATGAAAAAGCCCTCGATGGGGCTAGTTGGCCTAATAAGGCAAGTGTTCGTCGGTTTTTTCACCCGAGAAAAATGAACGGTCCAGCAGATTAAGTACCGACGGTTCAACTCATTTTACTAATAGTGATAACAAATTCAAAATCTTAGAAATAAATGCCCAATGCATCTCTAATAAAATGGATATTCTGAAAGTATTTATGGCTGAGGAAAATCCTCACGTCGTTAGTATTGTTGAACACTGGTGTAATCCTGACAAGCTAAGGACTATGGTGATTCCTGGTTATGTTCAGGCTGACTATTATTGTCGCCCCACCAGAGAGCATGGTGGTTCCTTGATCTACACCAGAACAGATCTTCTATTGAGAACTTTGTGTGTGTTGAGATTTTCCGCAGAAATGGAATGTGAGGTGTGTGGAATTACACTGATGGCTCATGGTTTTCTACTGGGCATTTTGAGTGTTTACCGGCCTTATTCGTGTAATTTTGAAATATTTTTGGAAGAAAATATCGCATTAATTGCATTAGTTACATACCCCATCATGGTACTAACTATGGTAACTAACCATCGAGAGGACGTTGAGACTGATTAATGCCAAGAATCTTGATATTTGGGTGTTTCTTTGACACAGTTCAAGAGGCAGATAGACGCTCTATAGTTCCGTGGTTATTTTTGATTTGTTCTGATATGGTCGATAAAGTTTTTGTATGCGGTGAACTAAATGTTGATTATCTCACTGTCAACTGTAGTAGTCATAAGAAATTTGTTGATTTTTTAGAATGTTTTCACTTGAAAGTTTTATTACAGGAGCCCACTAGGGTTTTCACTGATTTTACTGGTCATACATCTAAGTCGAAAGTTGACTATAGTTTGACAAATGAAGAGTCAGATAAATGTAATTTTGACAGTCACGTTCGAGCAGTCGGCGCGAACACAGGTGCAGCAGCAGTTGTTAATTATCGATAATTCACGAGATAAAATTAAATCGGAAATCAATAGTCAACGAATTAATATAAATAGTTACTTGTCAAAAGTTCCGATCGCTTCACGGCAAACGCCGCGGAGTTCGAGGCATTTTTCACGGAGATGTCTCAACAGAGCGGCTCAACTTCCTACCCCACCTCAGATGGAGAGGAAAAATTTCATCGTATTTAAACAACCCCAGCTAACACCAAGAAAAACAAAAACATCAAATGAAAAAACCGAACACATGGATGTGGATAACAGAAATGAAGAAAGGCCAACATCTGCTGAGATAACAAAACCTAATGATTCACTTCAAGGAACCTCAAACTCAAATCCACAACAAAGAATAAACTACCCACAAAAATCAATGCCCAATAAAAATTTCTCTACTTTTTACACAAGAATGAATGAAATTCGCAACTCTGAATACAATCATTTATTCTATCTATCAGTAGATGAATCAGTTATCAAAGATAGAATCCAAATGCAGAAAAATTGGGAATCAAAAAAAGGAGGAACTCCAAAAATCTCTAGAAGAAATGAAGAACAATAAAACCCTGACTAAATATAATGAAACAAAATCTTACTTGAAAACAAAACAGAAATGATCCACAAAAAACATTCTCAGTAGTAATTTCAGCAGTAGAAAAAGTCATTGATGATGAAGAGATCAGTCAACACCTTGACAATTTAAATCTGCCACATAGATATTGTAAAAGAATCGTTTCCAAATCAACCAATAAGCAAACTGGATTCATCAGATTTATCACAGGAGATGAGGCAACATTTGAAAAATTACTGAACGAGAGTATGTTTTTCAAAAATAGACACTATTTGGTATTCCCAAGTCACCCACCAGAGCCTACACCAGTACCATGCAGTAAATGTCTACTTTTTGACCATACAACCGCAAACTGCAATAGCCCACCGGAATGCACTAAATGTCAAGGACCACACAAAGAATCCCAATGCAATACTAATCTACCCCCTAAATGCAAAGCATATCGCTCAGAAGATCACCAGGCATGGTCAACTAAATGTCCAAAACACCCTAAAAAACCATTAGAGGACATTCCCAACGCTACTATTAAATCACTAAACAAAAAATCAAGATTCATAGAAGAGCTCAACAAGAAACAAAACAGAATTCACAGCCAAGTTACAATACACGATGATATAATTAACACCTATTTTAGGAAACTGAACAAACCTAAAAATACCAACAGAGAAGAATTACTAGACAAACTGAAACGCAGATTTATCAGTCAATATAACATTGACACGGTTGCTGTTTTCTCTGGAAACAGGGTATATATTTTAATGTTCGACATTGAAGAACCAGATGAACCATCTCTGACAGAACCAACAAATAACAATGCTCAAATTCAGCTCTAGAATCAAAATCGTATACAACAACATCAACAGCTATATTCCGAAAAAACAGGTGATCAACAACTTTATTGAAAAAAACGAGATCCAGTGTGGAATGTTTGTTGAGGCGAAAATAAAAGAAGAACAGTTGATTACATACAGAGATTGGGACATCATCAAGAAAATTGGAAACAAAACGACCAACACTAGAGGAGGAAGTATTGTGCAGTGCCACCCAAGCTTGAAAATGGGAAAAGAAAACCCTCCGGCAATCAACAACAGATTAAATGAATGCCTGAATTTTACCATACCTTTCAAAGGAGAAAAATTACATGTATTCCTAGTGTACATACATTCCCATTCAAAGATCGAGGAAACTATTTTCACACAAGCAGCAGTTTATAAATATTCTATAATTATCGGTGATTTCAATATCAACAAAATGAAACAAAAACAGCTCACTAAATTCCTGCAAAATGGCGTATTCTCGAAATACCTGACAGCACCAACATTCATCATGGATTACAATCCAGATGGCACACCAGACCTTATTCTTTACTCCTCTAATCTGAAGAACAACTTACTGGATGTTGAGTTGATCACAGACCTTGGATCAAACCACTTAGGAATGATGATAAGCCTCGACTTGGAAGAAATACCCGAAGAAATACCTAGGAAGACAATATACAAGTTCCATGCATGCAAAATCAAAAAAAGTTAATAGAGAAGTTCTGGAATTCATCAAGTAAAATGACACCATGCAAATCGATGAAGGCTATATAACTAATTCCAACAACACCCTATCAAATAGCATAAAAAAAACACCCATAGCCAAGTACCATATGGCACTTCACGAACTTCCACCTTCTATAATAAATCTCATAAAACTGAAGAGAAAAATGAACAGAGAATACCTGATCCAACCACAGCCTGAATTAAAAAAAAACATCAATGAAATCAACAAAAACATTCATATCATGGTTCAACAGTACAGACAACACACTTGGATAAAAGCATGCAACAATATTAACGAGACGAAAGGAAAAACATTTTATGAACAGGTTAACAAACTTTCGAAATTCAAACAATTCCATAAAATTGCTACGCTCAAAGAAAACAACATAGAATATAAGTCAGACGAAGAGAAAGTAGAAAAGTTTGCGGAATACTTCAGAGGCGCATACCAATATGATAAGAATAACAAGTATGACCACAACCAAGAAACAAAAGTAAATGCCTGGTATGAAAATTATTTCAAGAATGCTGACAGTACATCCGAAGAAGAAAATATAAAAATCAACGAAGAGGAATACTACGAGGTTCTTTCTAAAAATAAGAACAGTGCACCGGGATCAGATTGTGCCATGGAGTATTGTAAAGAGGTTAGCCAAAGAAATACACACCAAAATAATTGAAATGTATGAATACTGCATGAAGTATGGAGTATTCCCAAAAGTATGGAAAAATGGCACTATAATAACTATCCCCAAACACGGTACAGACCATAATGAAGTTCAAAATTACAGACCCATCACACTGCCGCCAGTACTGGGAAAACTTTTTGAAAAAATCATCAAAAGAAGACTGGAGGAGAAACTTACCGATGCCATACCAAAATGTCAATTTGGATTCCGCCCAAGAAAATCAACAATCCACCCGCTCACCATATTTGTATCCAACACACATAATGCTCAAAGAACCAAGAAAAAAACAGCTGCTATCAGTTTGGATATCAACAAAGCATTTGACAGCGTGTGGCATAAGGGGCTACTTTTTAAATTTCGCAAACTAAATACTCCGAATTACTTGTTGAAGATAGTGAAAAGTTTTCTGGAAGAAAACAGGGGAACAGGGGTGTACCCTGTTCTCTCCAGAACAGGGTACACCACAAGGTTCTCCCCTTTCTCCTATCCTCTATAATATATACTGCAGTGATATCAATGATGACAATAACAGGGAACAATATCTCCTGCTGTATGCCGATGACACCATTATAATATCCCATGGTAAAACTGAAGCTGAGTGCATAAAGGAATTACAACTTTACATGGACAGATTGATAACCTGGTTTTATAAATGGCGATTGCATCCTAACCCTGAAAAATCAAAATTAATAATTTTCAACCACAAGATAAGACTAAGTTCTCCTACGGTAAAAATATCGATAAAATACCTGGGCATACAAATTGACAACAAGGCAAATATGAAACTTCAATCCAACATCTCGAAGAAAAAAACAATCGCAATAGCCAAACACTTCAAATGTCTCACCTACAAGAATGAAGGAATAAGTATTGGAAATGCCACGAAAATATACAAAACAATCTGCAGACCAATCCTAGAGTATGGACACACACTATATGCAAATGCCTCAAATTCAGTAATACACAGTCTAGAGGTAGGAGAGAGAACATCACTGAGAACAATATCACGAATGAGACACCCCCAAAATAGATTGCACAACCCACCCAATGAACAGCTCTACAGAAAAACCAGGATACAGCTAATATCAGAAAGACTGAAAATCCTAAACGGAAGATTTTTCAATAGGATCAAAGAATTGGACGACATATATGGCATGCTCCACCGAGATACAGTGACCAACCCACCCAGGAAATTTCCAGCTCAAACTATAATGGACAGCCTCTCGTCCATGGCTAATTAGATTAAGTCTCAAACTAAATTACCAATACAATATAATTTTTTTTTTTTTGAAAGATTATTGTAAATAAATGTACAAGGCTGAAGGACTTCGGTCGATGGCCTTTGACTGTGGTCAATAAATGACAGTTATTATTATTATTATTGTAATTTTGATGTGTTCCAGGCTCATGTCAGTGACCATCGAATTCTCTCTCTTGAACTCTCCATTGCTTGAGTGTGGGCCAAAATTTGTTAGAAATATGAGTCAATGCAACATCGAAAATTTTGTTTCGCATATCAAGTCCTGCAATTTTCATGAAAATTATAATCCTGATCATGTCGATGCACTTTTCAAATCATTTATCGACATTATTCATAATTCATTTGAATGTTTTTGCCCACTAATGAAAATCAAATGATCGTCAAAGTAAAAAATGGATTACTCCTGAAAAAAACGACCCAGAACCTAATCATTGAGGAAAATCTCAGCTGGCATCAGCATATTGAATATTTATGCAGAAAGTTGTCTTCTGTTTGTTATGCCCTTTAAAGGCTAAAGTCAATAGCCAATTCAGAAATTTGTATGGCTTATTATAATGCCCAATTTAAATCAAGAATACTTTACGGTCTTGTATTTTGGGGGTCCTCTCCTGAATTAAAGCATGTGTTTGTTCTTCAAAAGAGGGCTATACGACATATAGCCGGAATCTCCAGAAGAACATCATGTAGACGATTCTTCAGAGAATTTAAGATTCTAACTATAATATCTCACTTCATATTAGAAATATTAACATATGTAAAAACTAATGATAGTTCATTCCTGCGTGTGAATTATAACCATAATTATTCCACATCACACTCCTCACTACTTATTATACCACGCCACACACTAGTGGGATATGAGAGGTCTCCCAGATATATGGGAATAAAGTTATTCAATTCCCTTCCTAAGCAGTACAGGATTATTGAAAATGTAAGAAAATTTCGAAATGAATTAAATGAATTCCTTATCACGCAATGTTTCTATACCTTGAATGAATACTATGATTGTTGTCAGCATATTAGGTTAGAAATTATACCATGTATTGATTATTGTTATTATTTAGTTTATTTTTTCTTTCAAACTGTCTCAAACTACTCTATTTTCTGTACCAATTTAGTTTCATGTCGTTGTCTTTTCCTCTTTTTACCAATGTGTCGGGGAAAGGGATGCTTCTGTCATGTTCTCTCTCGGTAGTGAACTCTAGGATGTCGTCAAAATTGTTGAAAACCGTCAATAACTCGTCTGTTGCTTGTGTCGGCAGTGCCATCGAGAGGTCGTCTACGTATTGGTATTTAAAAAAAGATCTGAAAGACAATCTATTTAGTTGTGACCTTAGTTGTCATGGTTGTCATGCTTCCTGACATTGTACATGAAGAAATTAGACTGAAAAATAAAGTCTAGTAACCTGATGAAGTCATACTTGTGTATTCTGGTATGTGGCATGATTCGTTTCCAATTTTCATCAATAATCTCTACTGTTAACTCAAGTGAAATGTTGGTAAATCATGAGACCACATCCAAATATACGATTTCATGTTCCGTGGTCAGTGTCGTGTCGTTCATTTTGGATGCGAACTCGCTTGAGTTCATAACTCGAAATGTATGGTAGTCAGAAAAACATATTTTTAGGATTTCAGAAATTAACTTACTAACACTCGATGTTGGCGACAATATGGTGTTTTTCACAGTTTACTCTACCCTTGTGTACATTTGGTAGTCCATATAACCTTGGTGGTCTGGAACCATAGCAGTGTAGTTTTCGGGCTTCGACTTCGTCAATGCAATCATTTTCTTTTAAATATTGAACCCAGTTGTTGTTCTGTCTTTCTATGTTTGATCCCTATTCAATTTTTCATATATGTTCGTTTCGATCACAAAACTATCACATTTGTTGAAGTACTCTGTTTTTTTCATAATAACTGAACTTATGAACCTTTTGTCTGAATTCATCACCAAAATGTCGTTATTTTGCTTTAGAAACGATTTTGTTTTTAGGAATAGTTTGTTAATGAAGTCATGATGTTGGTTATTGCTGAAATAAAAATGCCTACCTCAGTTGCAGGTGAAATGTTAGTTGAAATTATTCCTAATGGACCACGGCCAATAAGCTCGGAAGACTCTTTTCATATCAGTTTATCCGGTCATGAAAACCTTGAACTATATATGAAATTTTATAGTTGCGCACATGCGAACCCGTTCATCGGGAAACATTTCATTGAACCTTCTTGCATGTTCTTGCTGTTATTTGGACGCATTGCCCATGGTGAATGAACAATTTCATCATAATTTTATTTGAATAGGTATCTCTTTCTATTTCACTCATTATTTTTCTTATACTATGAAGAATGAGCGAACGTATTATTATTAACAAACTAACTGTCAATATCCATCATGTTATGGTTTTTCATTGCTGTCGATTATGAATACCTGTTTAGACGATTTGAGATGTCCGTGCATCAGAGAAAAATTTTTTTGGCTAGAACCGCCGAATCGTTCGAAGAATGAACATTATTAGAATTCATTTATTATTTGGTAGTTTTGAGCTCATAATCACCATCAGTAAATCCTAGCAATCCGCTGAAGTCAGTATGTATGCACCGCTCATTTTAAGCTTGTTTTTGTTAGCAGTTTCAGGAGGTTCGCAACATTGAAACGTGCTCAACTATAAAACTTCACGCGGAATAGCACAAGCGATTGTGGAGTTGTACAGGGTGTACCAAGTTCGACGGCCTATTAGGCGTTTCTGGAGAACAGGACTTTTTTGAAATCTGAAAATTGGGATTATGATATTGTTCGACATTATCTACCGAGCTAAAATATTCTTGGAGCCTGACCACTTTCAGTTATAAAAGAAGCGAAAAAAAAATTTTCAAAATTTTTGTTTTCTGTTTTTTTTCTTTTTGAATTTGACAGAATATGCAATTCTGAATACATTCGTACTCAAATCGTTGCATTCGTCGAAATACTTTCAAAAATATCGAGAAGAACCTGAAGAAAAAGAGAGAAAAGAGTATTATGTTCGTTATTCCTAATCTAGATACCTCAAGCACAAACCGTTTTCACATTTTTAAAGTTGAAGAATGTGGAAATATTATACATTTCTAGAATTTTGAAAAACTCATCACAGGGTGTTCCAAATGTTGGGTCAAAAATTGGGATCAAGATTGGTCCATAACTTTCGTTTTTCAAATTAGAACTCTATTTTTTTATGATTGCGTTGGATTGTACAAAAAAAAAATGATGATAATGTTTCAACATGTTGATGCTCCTAAAATTGATAATTCTTGAGTTATTTAGGATTTTCTGATTTTATGTCGTACGTAGCGTCAAATTCATTATATCTGTTTCATATTAACTATGACCTTGGTCATAGAAGATAAATTATTCCAATAACTCACTAGTGACACACCTTTTTCTTTAATTCATTCATCATTGTTGTTACGAAACAGAATTTGACGCAACGTACGACATTGAATCAGAAAATATTAAATAACTCAAGAATTATTAATTTTAGAAGTATTAGCATGATGGAACATTATCATCATTTTTCTTCGCAGAATCCAACGCAATCATAAAAAATAGGGTTCTGATTTGAGAAACGAAAGTTATGGGCCAATCTTGATCCCAATTTTCGACCGAACATTTGGAACACCCTATGACGAGTTTTTCAAAATTCTAAATATGCAAAATATTTCCACTGTCTTCGACTACAAAAACATGAAAACGGTTTGTGCTTTATATCTAGATTAGAAATAGCAAACATTATACCGAATACTCTCATCTACCATTTTTTTTCAGTTTTTTTTTTATATGTATATTTTGACGAATGCAACGATTTGAGTACGGTTGTATTCAAGTGTGTGTCTCGAGTGGAATAATTCATCTTCTATGACCAAGGTCATAGTTGATATGGAACAGATTAAATGAATTTGACGCTACGTACCACATAAAATCAGAAAATCCTAAATAACTCAAGAATTATCAATTTTAAGAGCATTAACATGTTAGAACACTATAATAATTTTTCTTCATACAATCCAACGCAATCATAAAAAAATATGGTTTTAATTTGAAAAACGAAAGTTATGAGCCAATCTTGATCCCAATTTTCGACATTTGGAACGCCCTGTGATGAGTTTTTCAAAATTTTGAAAATGTACAATATTTCCACAGTCTTTGACTTCAAAAATGTGAAAACGATTTGTGCTTAAGGTATCTAGATTAGGAATAACCAACATAATACCGAATACTCTTTTCTCTCTTTTTCTTCAGGTTTTTCTCGATATTTTTGAAAGTATTTCGACGAATGCAACGATTTGAGTACGAATGTATTCAGAATTGCATACTCTGTCAAATTCAAAAAAAAAAAACAGAAAAAAAAAATTTTTCAGAATTTTTTTTCGCTCCCTGTATAACTGAAAGTGGTCAGGCTCCAAGAATATTTCAGCTCGGTAGATAATGTCAAACAATATCATAATCCCAATTTTCAGATTTCAAATAGGTCCAGTTCTCCAGAAACGCCTAATAGGCCGTCGAACTTGGTACACCCTGTAGTCTAATAATTGTCAAATTTTCTGTCAGATAGATGGTCACAAATTAGTTTTTATATCTTCAAAATCCATCATTGTGAAATGTTTTTTTCTGCAAACGTGGAATGAAATAAAGTACAATGTTACTGTTTCTGGTATAACTTATGTGGAAATTTTATACAGGGTGTCTGAAACAGGACTTCAAAGTGAACCCTAATAAAACTAATTTTTTTCAAGTGGTTACCATATAATTTTGTCATTCCGATCGATTGCTCGTCAAAAACTAGTTCGAGTGTGCCGAAAATTTCATGGCTTCTAAATCAGTTTTGCCATTATTAAATAAAATTTGAATTTCAGGAATCACGCCAGGTTTCTGAAGGTGGGTTTCATAAAACTTTAATTGTGCGATCAAAAAACCTTACATCAATTCGAACCAATCGAATCCCTCGTTCCGAAATGTCAACGAATCGCGGTGGCTCCAATTAATTTAACGATGCAATCAGAGTTTTGTGAAACCGACCCTTAGTCTAATGAGACATTCATTGAGAGAAGTAGGCTTTGTCAATAGTAAAATGTCAATTAATTTATAATGAATGCATTTTTAAGAATTGTCATTCATACTACTTGCTGTTTGATTAATCCGGCACTATGCAAAATCGGAATTACGTTAACAGTGATGTATTAAATATGTTTCTTCATTTATGGTTAATGTAACAAAATATCAGATTGAATGGTCCTTTTCATGCGAGGGGTCTCTCACTGGGGTAATTTGGTGTACACTCAAGAGGAATTGAGGAGGTAATGAGGAGAAATAAGAGGAAATGAGGAGGTAGTGAGGGGCAATGAGAGGTAATGAGGAGCAATGAGAGGTAATCAGGGGCAATGAGAGGCAATGAGGGGAAAATGAAAGGAAATGAATAGGGAATAAGGGGGAATTCTGTCTGTACTATTGTATTTTCTGTTATATTGTATGAATTTGTATTTGTGATATTTTTTCAAGAACTAAATCCATGTAAGCCATACGCTAAATAAATAAAAAAGGGGAAATTCTAATGAGTTGCTTTTTCCGGGATCAATTATACCGTGCTCGATACCGATTGTCCCAGTATACCTGTTCCAATAGATTATCTTAGTTTTTTCAGAAGATGAAAATTTGCAAATTTCATGTTCTCGGATTAATTCAAAGAACCTTCATTTGAGAAAAACAAAAATTTTAAATCACTTCCGGTTTGACTGGCAGTGACTGCCTTTTTGATTTGAAATAGCACCCTATATATTTTTTTGCACTTTTTTATTTTCACTAGAAATTTTCAAAGATGTATCACACTTTGTATTTTACATTTGATTTGATAGAGAATATGCGAGAGAAAACGTCAGACGGGTTTATATAGAAAATCTGTCCCAGTGGCTTTTTCGATTTGAACCGAGGGTGTCAATTTGATATGCAATAAAAATAATTCACCCCTATTTTCAGCTATATATCTCGACGATTTCCGAATGAAACTGATTTTTCAATAAAATTTTTTTTTCACAAAAATTCAAATTTTTTATGGTAATTTTTCTAGTCTTTTTCAGTCATGTTAGTAAAAATGAAATCATTTCATTATGAATCTCGGTTTCAGATCTTCCGAATCAATAGGAGGAATCGGGTACACAAAATCTTTCAAATACTCCCAACGGAAGATTTCCAGCAGCCAGACGTTTTAAATCTGGAGAACTTGCGAGCTAACTTATCATATTCATAAATTATTCTTGACGCCAAAATCAAGATTACACAAACAATTGTAGCCCACTGCAATTCTTTCAATTTGAAATTTCAATTCTTCTTTTCTCCATCGATAGTGAAATAACGAGTTTGATACGTCGTTGTAAAGGTTATTTTGTGTAGAAATGAAAAAATATATAGGGTGCTGCTTGAAAGTCAGAGTCATTTCCGGTTTAATTTTTTGTTTTTCTCAGTTCAAGGGGAACATGAAATTTTCAAATTCTTATCTTTCGAAATGGCTGGGATAATATCAGTGATATTATCCAAATACAGTACGGTAACGTCGGTAGTACCCCGCGGTTCACGCAAGGGATGCGATCCAGAGAGGATATCGTTAACAAATCTCCCCTCTGTATAAAGCTAATAAATAGTTAAACGTGAAATCTTATTCAAGGCAGCAAGGTCCCTGACTCTACAGTGATTAATTTCACCATGGAACAAAATCAAAAGAATTACATTTGTCTATAATTGTCGAATATTCAAAAATTGATTTGTTTTTACATGGGAATAAAAAAATTATTAAAGACCATCCTAAAATATATCGCTCTGAAAAATTAATTAAAAAAAAGGAAAGATAAATATCTCAGGTGAGAAATTAAAATCTGGTTTGAAAATTGATGAAAGAAATGTAAGCTTTATAGTTGAAGCGACTGAAGGCATTTCAGAAGCGAATAATCAAAACAGATGTTTAGAATTAGAACATTTCTATATTATAATTCTCCCAGATCGATGCTCAAAGTGTAGCCAAGTAACACACTGACTTTTCGAGAGAAGAAATTATTACGCAGTGACAAGCGTGAGACATTGTAATATTCAGTATACAGTCCACTACTCAAAGAAGTGTTTGTTTATCCACAAGTACTGTGCAGCGGTACACAAGGACAAATAAACTCATTCAATAACAAGATACATCAAAATCAACAGATAATTTGAATAGATGCGCTGCGATGAAAGAGAAAAAGGGGCTCCAGTTAAACAAATAACAAAAAACCGCAGAACTCATTCATCACACCAAAAAAACAAATTTCGCGAGAATATACCGAGAAATATACCTCAAATGAAGTTCAAATGAAACTTCTGAGAAAGAAGCTCAGATAGAAGAGTTGCAGTGCGATTCTGAAATAGAAAACATAACTGAAAAAAAAGTTCAAGTGGTAGAAAAATGTTTTTATGATCTTCTTCTAGATGGGGCCGTCTCATTCGTCGAAAATGGATCTTATCAGCATAAATAAATTATAGAGCATTAAAGAGAAACAGGGGTGGCCTTACCCATTGCGAGGCCCTGGGCGGGAGGTTTTCGCGAGGCCTTCTATCCTTCGTGAATCTAGTTTCACAAAGCGGTGTTAGTGATGTGATAAGGCTTCTGCATGATCCCGTAAAATCGCCCACCTCTGAGTTGAGCCAGCAAACAGAGTATACAGCCTTTTTAGAACACCAAAAAAAGATTTTGAATAGAATAGAATAGAATAGAATAAATTTATTTCAGAATAATGTAACAATACATACAATGACATGTCACAGTACATGAAATACGTCAAAAAGAGAAAAAAGAAAACATTTTAGGATCCGTTTTGGTTTGTACAAGATTCTATAAATTCTTCCACTGTATAGGGTTCCCACTTGATTAAGACACGATAAAGTTCTTTCTTGAAGTTTTCATGATGATCTGTACTTCGCAGATTTCTCGGCAATGAATTAAAAAGCTTCATACCCATATACAGTGCTCCCCTCTCAGTCATTGTTAAATTATGATTGGGATAAAAATAAGTGACCGTATTTCGCGTGTTATTATTGCTCTTGAATTTGTCAAAATAATGTGTATTTTTTTTTATGAATAACAAAATTCTAAATATATAAAGTCCATGTACAGTTAAGATATTATTAGCCTTAAACATTCCTCTACAAGATTCTCTGTATCCCATTCCCATCATAATTCTCAACACCAATTTTTGTATAACAAATACTCTGTTTACATGTTGGCTATTGCCCCAGAAAATAATGCCATAACTGAGAAGTGACTGAAAATTAGAAAAATATATGATCTTCAAAACATCAAGGTTAACATGCTTCTTGAGGACATTCATCGAGTAAATTACACTTTTTAGTTTGTTGTTCAGCTCCTCTATATGATTGTACCATTTCAAGTTGTTATCTACAGTTACACCAAGGAAACGAACTGATTTACCAACTGTGATATTATAGTTTGACCCTGTTATATCTTTAGGATAAGCTCTTTTTGATTTGTCTGTTGAGAAAATTATGCACTCAGTTTTATGTTCATTCAAGAGAAGCATATTTTCTGTACACCATCTTGCAGTCCTATCTATTGATTCCTCAATCATGTTTGTAATTGATAGTGGGTTCTTGACAGACATTGTTAAATTAGTGTCATCTGCATACATCAAGTACTGTGAAGGAGAAGTTGCCGGTAAGTCATTAATATACAGAACAAACAGCAGTGGTCCCAATATGCTGCCCTGAGGCACTCCCATCCTGATGTTGGCTTCCTTTGACTTGAATGTTTTTCCGTTGACTGAAATTAGTACTCTTTGTTTTCTATTTGTAAGATAGCTATCCAGTAGTCTCAACTGTTTATCTCTGATTCCATACATATTGAGCTTGTGTAATAAAAGCTTGTGATCTACACAATCGAAGGCCTTAGATAAATCCAAAAACACTCCAACTGGTATCTCCCCTTCTTCGAGAAAAGACAAAACTATTTGGGTAAGTTCGAAAATTGCTGTTTCTGTACTCCTTTTATGTATAAAACCATGCTGGCAAGTGGAGAGGATCTTAAATTTTTTCAAAAAATTCATTATGTGATTTGATAATATCTTTTCTGTAGTTATTGAATTGCTTTGTGTTACCTTTCTTATGTAGGGGCTTGACAATGGAAACCTTCAAATCATCTGGAAATACACCTTCTTTGAATGACTGATTGATTAGGATGGTAATAGGTTTCTTTATTTGGTGGATGCATTCTTTGACTACATTCATAGGTACCTCATCATGACCAAATGATTTCTTATTTTTTAAAGATTTCACAGCTGATATAACTTCATTTTCTGTGATTTCGAACATGAAGAAAGATCTTTCATTTCTAACAATATTACCAATGATGTTACCATTTATTCCATTACTGTTTTTGACAAGCTGTTGTGATATGGTCTCTGAAATGTTTACAAAAAAACTATCAAAATCATCAGCAATAGTGGTTGGATCCCCATCCATATTATACAGATTTTCTTTTTTATTAGAACCAGATAGATCTTTGATGATTTGCCAAGTTGTTCTGGATTTATTGCTGGAGTTGACAATTTTTTTAGTTAAAGATGATTGTTTCGCCAATGACAAAGCATGTTCGTATTTCTTTTTGATCTTTTTGTATGTATCAAGAAATGCTGGGTTGAAATGTGACATCGTAAATAATAGGTTCACTTGGTCTTTTAATGCAATTACATCAGGAGGTGGTTTGAAAGAACAGCCTGATTTAGCCCTTGTAGTAGTCTGAACAGTTGGAAAGCAAGAATTAAAATGTCTATTGAAGGTTTCTGAAAACTCTAACCATTTTTCATTTACTTCTTCATGATTTTTAAAATTTATGTTACTCCAATCCTCAGAAGCAAGTGCTCTGATGAACACTTCAAGAGAATTAGCATTAATTATACGTGTGGTGATTTTTTCTGGTGCAAACTTTGGGGATGCAGAATTAAAGGAGAAAATTTGAGCTAAGTGATCAGACAAATGTGTCTGAACAACAGAGGCAGTAACATTATCAATATTAGTAATTACATTATCTATACAGGTTGCAGAGTCATAAGCAATACGAGTAGGTTCATGTATAGTTGTTCTTACACCAAAACTATCCAAAATATCTTTGAATAAACGTGATTCTTTAGAATCGAGCAAAATATCTATATTGAAGTCTCCTGCTATAATTATGTTCACCTTAATGCCTTGTCTAAAATGATACTAAGCTTTTCAATAAACAAGTCAATATCACCAGAGGGTGATCTATATATACATAATATCATAACTCTTGTATTACATGTTTTAATTTGAACACATGAACATTCAAATACTTGCTTGGACACAAGACGGTGTTGCATCTCCTAGGATGAGATTCCAGCTATAACTTTCACAAGGTGAAAAGTAAGCAAGTGGATTTATTTCAAGAATAACGGTTTCGGACAATACTTTTTCACCAAGGATACTGGCTCCGTTATCATATTCTTGACCTCTGCATTTTTGCAATGATATAATCAACTGCTCTAATTTTTTTATTATATAATTATGTAACTCTCAGCTGTGGTTTTTTTTCGACGCCTAAAAAAAATAATGAAATGTATCAGCTGTATTTGTATTAAATTTTCAATTTCAAAAAGAAGATCATAAAAATTAAAATTTCTTTTTATAATCCAGAAGAACAGAATAGAAAATTCCATGGGAAATGTCACCATCTTGTATGCATATTTCTATTGAAAACAGTGGTTTCTTGTAATATTTTTTGTTCACGGACCGATAGACGGATTCCACTGTATGATACATTTTGGTGTAGGGAACTAAATACTCTACGAAAATGTTCAATACAATATCTCGATAAAACCACTCGTTCTAAAGTTATTTGAAGTTTTTTTTTCCAAAATACCTCAATATAAGGTATTAATATAGAAGTATTTTTGAAGAAAAAGTTCGAATATCTTTTGAACGAGCGGTTTTATCGAAATATCGTATGAGATATTTTTGTAGAGCATCTAGTTCCCCACACGAAAATGTATCACACAGTGGAATCCGTCAATTGGTTCGTGAAGAAAAAATTTTTCATTAAAAAAGAAATTAACTTTGAAAAATTCATATCTGTATGTGTTCCGAAGAATAGTATCCGAGATATGAATTTTTCAAACTTAAGGTTGAAAATACAACCCCTCCGTCCCACGGGAAGTCGATCGCCTTCTGGTAATATCGATATTGGAAATATAATGTAGCACACGAAATACCAATATTTCAGTAAATAATTTTCGATCGACCTGCACGCCACTGATCCCGCGGTTCGGGTGCTTTTGCCAAACTGGCCGCTGGAAACAGTCTGCCAAGTTCACACCGGTTGACTACTTGATGTATTGCTGTCATGTGGTGCGGTGATAAGATTCCCATGGTTCTTCAATGAACGTAGTTCAGAAGAAAGTATAGTTATCTGTTTATTTTGGTTTGTTATGATACTTTTTAATTCATTGATCTCTTTAAGGAAAATAGCACTTATATCAGCGACGATTTCTTTCTTCAAAATTAGAAAGTCTAACGTTGGTTGTAGGAATTCAGCGGTCTGTGTCTCACGACTGATGAAATTCGAAGCGTTATCTCCTATCTGACGGCAGTTTTCACATTTCCATTTTTCGACACAATTTTCACGTAATTTATTGAAATTTTCAACTGATAAGATAACACATTTTATCTGATAACTATTGTCACAAGTTGCACAATTTATAGAATGTATTAGTACATTGAGAACAACAAATTCCGCGAC
This sequence comes from Hippodamia convergens, assembly GCA_038502775.1. NCBI lineage: Eukaryota > Metazoa > Arthropoda > Insecta > Coleoptera > Coccinellidae > Hippodamia > Hippodamia convergens. Next base: position 166,783 of record JAVSIQ010000842.1, on the reverse strand, counting down.
TTCGCGTCATGCTGGCTTATATATAATTTTCAAAATTCTTTTTGATATTTACGGCAAATCTCCTTTAATAGATATATATATATATATATATATATATATATATATATATATATATATATATATATATATATATATATATATATATATATATATATATATATATATATATATTATATATATATATATATATATATATATATATATATACGTATTACGCGACCTTACGCAGCCGAAAATGCTACACGCGACTACCCCTACTGAGCCAAAATCATTTTTACGAAGCCCGGATCGGGCTTCCTAAAAATTTGCGTGTGTATCTTCTACACAGGCTTCCTAATGGGTCAGTGAGTCTATATACGAATTTTCGCCTGGGCCGAATATCGCCCATATAATATCGCAATATATACGCGCTTAGTTCACGGAATCCACCTGCAGGTGGTGCTCCACTAGTTCCGTATATAAATATATACATCCTGGCGATATAACCCTGATTATAGGAATCCCGCCATGCCTCGCTTCTATTCGAAGCCCGTAAGTCTGGCAATGTCGCATTCTATACGGAATTCGTTCTTAGGGAAGTTGTTCGAATGTGAAATTTCTTATAATAGGCCAGGTAATGGTTCCAGAAGTGAAATTATGAATATTCATCTGAAAATAGAGCTTCGCTAAAACAAAAAACAACTTTGTTTTATTGGATGATTCTCGATTTTAGGTTTTTGTGAAAGATAAACATCAAGTTTTTGTCATGATCTCTAGATAACAAATCATTAGGTATACAGTTCAAAAATGTTTGTCAATGTTGGCAAACTGCGAACTTGAAAAAGTGAGCACTAAATTGTTTCAAACGAGAACTTCTTTTTTAATGCCATGGGGAAATTAACGTAAGAAAATGATGTTTGTGTGAAAAAAAAGGAATTGCTTCGAATTGCAAAGTTTTTTCAATTATGGGAAATCAATTTCTTTGGACATCGTATTTTGAATTTATTGGCAATTATCAATTAATTCAACTGGTTGAATTAACCGGTGAGGTGGTATTTCACTGCCATAGAGAGTGAGGTGGTGTCTCTCAGACACCTGCGATTTGATTTGATTTTTCTCTGTCCATAGTTCTTTCGTTTTGGCTTCTCACAATAGAATTACTATGTTATGAATACATTCAACTAACGGGTTAGGCATTTGGTGTCACCTATTTAAAAAAAATTTGTTATAAAAGCAAAAAACATTTTATTGAAACAAAATTTTGAAAAATAACGATGTTACTATGTGCAATTTACGTTTTAAAAATTCTTCGCACTGTCTTGTTGGAAATGTGCAACACAAGTGACTGCCTTGATGCAAATCTATTCGGACTTCTTATCACAGCTTGTCTCACCCGTTCAATATTTTCGGGTGTTCTGACTTTACGCATACCTCCACAAAAATTTGATGCAACATTCCCTCTAACATCATAATCTCTTACCCACCTAAATATGTTTTGGCATGTTGGAATTCTTCCGTGTCTTTCCATATTAAATTCCTGACGAAAATTTTTGTGCACTTGCACAACTGAATTATTTAATATGAATTGTTTTACTACACAAATTCGCTGATTCATCGAAATTTCTCCATGGCCAATTAAATTGCAACTATTGACATAAAGGAATGTGTCACTACAATTGTCAAAAACAAATTATTATTTCCACAACGCACTATGAAAAATAGATGAAACCAGATGCCTTACCTCGTATTTTCAATGAAATTTTATGAATATTAGTGACAAATTATTCATTTTAAAAACGAAGGGCAGAAAATGCGCGAAATTGTTACAAACTACCATTTCCTGCCAAAAAATGAATATGAATCAAAATTTTTCTAGTTACTGAATGTGTGGATGAAACATTGAACTGCAGAAGAAAACAATTTATCTAAACTGAAAAAAACTGACAACATGTCAAAATATCACATTTTCATTCCTACTAATTTCATTCTCGCAACACATTGAATTCAGAATTTTCGACTACAAATTCAGCACACTGAAAATATCTCAGAAAATGTTCATTCCTGTGAGCATACTGCCCTTCTTTGTTGTTCATTTCTCTAAATAAAATGTTCAGAATTATTATTTTGCAAAACAGCTGTTATATATGAAGAAAGCGCAAGAATTGTTTACATAACATGTTGCGATTTCGATATCAGATATCCCGAGTTACCTGGGATAACGATAGTGAAGTTTCTCAGGATCCAGCGGAATTTCATGGTCCTGCCGTACAGGAGAAACAAAATCATTACCGTAATTGAAAAAAAAAACAAATCGACGTAATGAGTTATTATCAAACTCATCCTCGGTCATCTTTTGATGATTTAGAAGATCAGAGAATCTTATTCATTGATAATTTCTACCCCGTCCAATTAATGGTAATTTTTTGTGAAGAATTTTTACTGAGAATTCAAGAACACAAAAACTTATTGAAACATGTTATTCGGTCTGACCAAGCTAAATTTACCCGACAAGGAATAACGAATGAAACAAAGTCAAGGAAGTTCAAACTGCATTTCAATTATCTGTATTCTGCCTTGTCACAGATGACCAACTCAGATATTTCATTTGAAAACCTAGTCGAAAATTTCTTGCGTGAATTGCGCCTCGCATTCAATGATTGGTATAGGGAAAACAAGAGAGAATATTCGTCAAGAATATTTGAGGAATGTTGCTGGTGAAATATGGGTCGATTTCTTCGACCGCTTCGATCTCCAGATCTTCCCCACTAGATTACTATTTATGGGGTATAATTAAGAAAGAAGTTTACGCGAACGAAATATAGAACAGTTGCGAATCAGAGTATGTAAAGTTTTTCATAGTTCAGATCCTAACGAAATTCTTTGACAACGCAGTCTGGTCGAGATCGATATGTCTGGAACCGAATGGACGACATTTCGAACGTGAATTCTGAATTGGACCTTGTTTGTATTTTTGAGAAGAGTTGGATTCGAAATGTCACTAACAAATATGTTCCATCGAAAATTTTCCAACTGGACATTGAATTAACAGGAAACCGTTATACATATTATGGTATTATATTTGTTTCGGTAAAAAAAATTCAAAATGATGAATTTCAACAGAGTGAGGAGTAATTTACTTTTTTTCCATCTACCGAACATTCAATTGAGTAGATTTTAAAGGGTTTGTTTTTCCATGATGAGTATCTTGATAGTGCTCGAAACTTTTAGAAACACTACTTGTTTGTTTCTCCAGTTTTGTAGCTTTTCTTTATTTCATGAAATCTGTAAGCGAAGGCATGGCTCATTTTCATCAGAGAAAATATTTTTTCTGAAAAATCTATTATTTTTATTCCGTGAAAAGAGTAAATATTGGGAATCAAAGTTATGAGAAATTGAAGTTAATTTTCCAATTTTCAATAATCGTTTTTTCGTGAGGAATACCTTGAATTATATTTGAAACTTTGAGGCACACTTTTTGTTTCATTCTGTAATTTAGTTCAGTTTCATTCTTTGGTGTATCTCAAAAATTCAAGCATCATAAAACAAGATATTTTTCACGAAAAAAGCAGATTCCATAAAATGAAGAAATATACATGATTGAATGTTGGGTAGATGAAAAATCAAAGTTGATTACTGACCACTTGTATGAGATTCATAATATTGAAATTGCTCATCCCTGGGTCCATTTCACAGAATAATAGGAACAAAATTTCCAGAAAATATATGTCGTTTGATGAAAATGAGCCTTAATTTTGCTTACAGATTCTATGAAATAAAGAAAAGCAATATAACTAGGAAATAAAACAGAAAATGTATGTCAAAGTGTGTGTCATAAATCAAGATACTTCTTAAAAAAACCAGTTTCCAAATTTAGTAGGGAAACGGTTTTGACCTATATCAGTCATATTGAAGAAACAATTTTGAACAAAATTTCCTAATGTATTTAGTGTTTTGAACGATTTATGTTATGACTTCTCTCACACTTGTTGTCCGTGCGTTTTCCCACAGCTTTGAAATTTTGCCAACTGCTTTGAAATTTTTTCCAACTGCTTCGAAATTTTTCCAACTGCTTTGAAATTTTTCCAACTCCTTTGAAAATCTTCCGACTGTTTTAAAAATTTGCCAACTACGTTCAACATTGGGGGAAGTATCATCCACCCCATCCCCCCCTTGGGCTCGTCCCTGTCTGCACACCTACAATATCTTTTGATGCAATATATTCAATTATGACTTCACGTTGTCATCAATTTTGAGACTCACAGTATCCACTGTATCATACCTTGTAATTTCAAGCATTTACACAAAAAAAATCTTTTTTATTCCTCACTTTTCAAATTAAAATTATCCGTGATCAAACAGAGCTTCATTCCGATTTGAAGAGTGGAAAGTGTTACTTTCAGTCCAACGGGATCTCGAAATTTCAATTGTAAATTTCGATTCCTTCCCAAAAATAATACAACGAACGGAATTGGTGGGATACCTGTATTTGAAAACAAGGAATAAATGCGAAATTTTCGAACAAATATCTCTCCTATATTCTAGTGTCGTTCGAGTATCTACTTTTTTTATCCACGAAATATAATGAGTTTTGAATAGTAGGTCTCATCAAGTATTCGCATGAAACTTATGACGTACGCAGCAGACGTAAAAGCTTTTTTCAAGTATTTGACTGGAAATGACATTGAATTAAAATTGAAGAATAAAGAAAATTTTGAATTCTTTTTGATACATGAAGATTTGAAACAATTTTTCACAGAAAATAATCGTAGTGTTTTCCTTATCTTTCATTCTCCGAAAAACAGCTCTCGTGGTATCCGAGGATATCAAATCGATGTGGAAATGGTATCACCCTCATTGTACAACTAATGACTCAACGCGTGGCTTCGGGTGGCCGCACTTTGTGTCGTATGTATATATCTGGATATGAAACAAATCGAAAATAATGCAGCGGAATAATTCAGACGCAATATTCAACTGGAATATTTTGGCAACACTGCTCGGGCTTGCCACAGACCGTGAATCATCTATTTTTTACACAAATAGGCTTGGTATGGCATTACCATATGACAGGCTTCTAATGGGTTGCGATACGTACTCCCAAATGTATAAATTATACACACCCCCCTTGTATCACCGCACACCGTGGCTTCACTTCACCTGTGTCTTATGGCGGGCTTGGTAAAGATAGTCTAATGCGTATATATATATATATATATATATATATATATTCTTTTGAATAAGAGAGCTAAAATAATACAATAAATGTCCGCAAGGAGAGCTATATATATATATATATATATATATATATATATATATATATATATATATATAGCTCTCCTTGCGGACAGCTCTAATAAGCGGACATCTCCCATAAGCGGCCAATTTTCTGGGAACCAAATTGTTGTATGTATTTTTCCTATAAAGTACATTCCAACAAGCGGACGCTCTCCTAACCGGACGCGGACACGATATTTTCATATATTTTTTACTCAAATCTCCTATAACCGGACACATTACTCTAATAAACGGACTCAATGAATTTTTTTATTTTTATTCGTCCATTGTATCTGAAATCTCTAAAAACGCGGACACGAAGCTCCAATAATCGGACTTGATAAAATTAAATTCTGCTTCTAAAAAGTACTACGACATTTTATTTTGAACAAGTAATTCCAGGAATCATACGTCGAAATATGGCAAATTTTTACACAATTTTTTTACTATAAAACGTGAAATATCTATGGAACTACGAGTTTAAGAATGAAATGTCATAGAATGACAATTGTAGATCATCATATTGTGGTAAAAACGTAACCACACCCCTCCAAACCACAATGTTTATTCTCGCAGTAGCTCTTTTTGCTGAGGATACTGATCATTTAATCGCATCTACTGCTGTTGAAGTTTATCAGCAGTCTCATGAGTGTGTGGTTATTGTTGGGGAGGACACCGACCTTCTTGTAATTTTGACTGCTCCAGATCTTATGTGTACCAACATCTTTTTACTAAAGCCTGGCCAAGGCAAGCAAGATGATATTGTTTATCTCCCTTGAACTACAAGTTCTCCTCTGTTTCGAAAAACAACATATTATTCCTTCATGTTTCAGTGGCTGCGGCACAAAGTCATCATTTTTCGGTAAAGGACAACTGAAATTCCTGAAGACGTTTGAAATCAACTCAAACCTGCATAATATGTTGTTTTTCGAAATAGGGGAAAACTAGTTGTGCTTGCCTTTGCCAATCTTTATTAAAAATATGTTGGTACAGGGGCTGGAAAAGTTCAAATTACAAGAATGTCAGTGTAGTCCCCAACAATAACCACCCACTTATGGGACTGCTGAGTAAAAGCACTAGCTACGATTTAATGATCAGCATTCTCAGCAGGATGAGCTACTGAAAGATTAAACATTGTGGTTTGGAGGGATGGAGTTACGTTTTTACCACAATATGATGGTCTACAACTCTCATTTCATGACATTTTGTTCTAAAGCTTCTAGTTCCATAGACATTCAACGTTTTATAGTAAAAAAGTGTGTTTTTTCAAAAAGTGCAAAAATTTGCCATATTTCGACGTACGATTTCAATGAAACTACTTGTTTGAAATAAAATGTTGTAGTACGTTTTAGAAGCAGAATTCAATCTCACGACATACGTTCCACTGGGAAATGGGACAAAACTCAAAGTACTCTTATTAGAGGCCTGAAGAAAGGATTAAAGCAGTTTCCCGAACTCCACCAATTATTTCCAGGTACACCATTTTTTGAAGCTTATTTGCTTGGCCTATATATGAATAGGGGTAGATATATGCATTCGACAAGCAAACTCTGATATTTTTAATTTGTTATTGGGTTAAAAAAAAAATCGAGTAGGTACCTAGTTATTGTTGGAGAAAATGAGAAATCTCCAAATATAGTTTTCCTCAGAACCTGGTAAACCAAACCACAAACAAAATCACTGTAGAGTTTATTAGTCGGCAGTTGTCAATTTTGAAAAAAATAGTTGAATAACTAGTTTTGGTGAATGACGATTATATTTCTCTCGTATAGGCTTATTTTCCAGTGAAATAACTCTAAATCTACAAGAGGTATCAAATTAATTAATATTCAATAATAGCTGTTGTATCTGTATTTCGTTCTTTACTTATCAAAGGCATTTTTCATAACCAAATTAGAAGTACCCGAAGTTTTCGAAGAAACAGCAATATTTCATGGGACTATCCCTCAACCGGACATCTCCCATGACCGGACAAAAACTCTGGTCCCGTGAATGTCCGCTTGTGGGAGCTTTCATACATGGATAAGATTTATTGGACATAACCCTCTGAAGAATTATTCGGAATAGTTTATATAAATAAAATGTCGCTGAGTGCAGCGCGACCTCTCATTAGCGTCTTCGACGAGAAGGCCGAACCAATTCAGGATGCAAATGTCGTGCTACCTGCAGTATTCAAGGCCCCAATAAGACCTGATGTTGTTTCATTTGTACAACAACAGGTATCTATGAATCGCAGGCAACCCTATTGTGTACTGATGAGGGCCGAAAGCCCGAAACAGCTGTCTACGGTTCATTTCAGTTTCAGAGGGTTATGTCCAATAAATCTTATCCATGTATTTTACCGATCCCTCAATATTCATATCTTTCTCATATATATATATATATATATATATATATATATATATATATATATATATATATATATATATACAGCAAACCGCCTTTGGAGAGCCATACATTGCCAATTTACCATCATTTCGACGTCCGCTTGCAATCTGACGTCCGATATACGGACGTCGGATTGTCTTGAGAAATTTTCAGTGTTTTTCGACGTCATGGAACGTCCTGAGTCGTTATGCCAAATTTCGCCGATGACGTCAGATACTCTCATCTTGTACAAAACCGTATATTTCAGTTCAACCAAGTCACGATAGAGGCGCTGACTACCACTAGTTGCGTATATGATATATACGTTCTCTCTATTTCACATTAAGAGCATAAGACGACATGAGGTTTGGCAACATAGTCTCATAATCATTTTTATACGGTGCGATTACTAGACGTCTCTTATACTTGTTTATATGAAAAAACTCTGTTTCATTTGCATGACCTCGGTTTTCGCTTCTCCCTTTTGTGAATACAGATATCTTCGTCTAATGAACGTCAAGAAGGAAAGCATATTAGGATGTATTTACTGGCTTGCTTGGCGGCGATCTTCATAAAGCCTCGAGTTATGGAATATTATAAATCATTTTTCATTGAACTTTCCGGTTTGCCATACAAATTTTTTTTAGGGAATATTTTGGATAATGATCGAAAATGGGGAATCCTATGCGGGGAGACATTCATCGCTGAAATACGGATGAAGCGCTTCAGACGTCGATAAAAACAAAGAACACTGATATTGATCATCCCAATTCCACGTATTTTTGACATAATCAACATATTCATTCTTGATTTCCCTAAAAAATACTTTTTTATCGTGCAGTATTAAGACTGGGAAAAATTTCAAGAAGATTTTGATAACTCATGATTTTTGCTAGGGAATATGGCTCACGAACTTTTCTATCTACCAAATATTTTTTGTAATACGGTCGAAACGTTTCGGATCGATTTTGTACACTACCACTGTCACACGAGGATTATTAATCTCAAATTTTTCACTTCGATGTTTTCAACTTCAAACTTCAATTATACATAAGCGAGAGAAAGGGGTGTAGAACTGTGTGGGATGGAACCAATGTTTGAAAACACTGGTATTTGTCTCACAATTAAAATCTCAGCCCTGATTAATATATCATCTGTCATGAATTATAAAAGAATCCATTATTCTCATATACCTACATTTTCAAGAAGAAGAAGGTACATATTATTATTTTATTCAATTAATTCTTAGAAAAGAAATTCAGAGACCATAAAGGAGCCAATGACAATCCAATAAATACACAGTGTGATTCCGGAGGAGATCGTCAGACTTTAGATGAAGTTTTAGAGAGTCATTTTGATTAAATTTTCAATTGACATTCTACTGAGAGTTTGATTTTGCTTGGAAATTTCTCGAAAATACTTCCGATTAGATTTTCTCTCATTTCAATTTCAACCTTATAAAATTTCGTTTTTAGTTGTCCTAACAAAAAATTATCTAGAGAGTTCGAATCAAGCAATCATTGTGTTCAAGCAATAGGGCTCCCAGAAAAGTGCCAAAAAACAGCTGAATAATGACTACTTGAAGAAGAATCTCAAAAGGGAAAGGCTAATAGGTACTATGTTTAATATTTCGGAATAAAAATTTGAATTCGATAAAAATCTCAAAAAATCACGAATTTCAATATCGACAATTCTTTATATGCCAATAATTTGACCAATGAATATCAAATGCCGAAAATGAACAAATTTCAGATCGTCACTTTTTTTCAAGTGAAATGACCCCAGAAGTCAGATTTTGCGAGGGCCATTCTTCTTGGATGAACTTTTATCTGTCCATTATCAGACGTCAAACCTAGTCGGAAGCGATTACGAATGAATTTATTCCGAGACGATATCAGAAGCATGTTTCGTGTTTCTGATGATTCTTTTATGAATATTCACGAAAAATATACATTTTTTAAATTAGCTCATGCTAAAAAAATAAACATAAAATTCTTGCGTTCTCTCTTTGTCAAATATTCCCAACAATTCCTTGAAAACGGAATCAACTGCATGGAAGCGGATTTAATCGTGAATTGAGAAGGTCACCGAATAGGTGAAGATATCTAATTTGTTCAGGTTTCGATATGATTTGCTTTAGATGCACTTGTTTTTCTCCCATGAACTTATAAATAATGGAGAACGGCATTATTCATCAAAATATAATCGATCAGATTATCAGAGTTGATTAATTGAGGATAATGAAATTTTCAGTTTGAACATTTTTTTTTAATAGTGAATTGGTTGTTATTCAATCCTATGCTTGAGTGCAGATATTTCCAGAAATGTCGTCATGTGATCCCTTTTCAAGCTGAAGCTAATGTCGAATACAAATATGTATTGATATTAATTTGTCAGATTGGTTGATGTATAATGTATAGAAATAATTGAAAATGTATCACGTACCTATTGAATAAATTCATCATCTGATCAAAGGGCGATTAATTGGAAGATTTCAATGTTCCGTTGGAGTAATGGGTAATTTTTAATAATGAGTCTAGAGCAAAAGCAGTTATGAAGAATTGAGAAATATAATATTGAAGTTATTGCAGAGGCAAGTGGCTTGTCAATATAAGGAATTTTCATCTACTACTGTTTGAAAGATACGAAAAAATTAAAATCATTCAACACTCAATTTCTAGAATGACCGATAAATAAATTGGAAAATGTATAAGAAACATGAACAAACAAAATCGTAGGTACTATGAAAAGGACTTATTTTACCGAAGTATATTTCTGTGAAAGAATACAATTTTCAGTTTGAAGAAAGTTGAAAGAAATTTATCAGTTATAGGTTTTCCTCTTATCGGATGTCTCATTTATTGAAAGCATACATATATAATGTTTTTTCAAGGAATCTCCTATTTTGTATTTATTGTTTTCAAAAACTAATCAACTCCATTGAGTTCACTCATTAGTGACCTCAACGAATCTGTGGGCTTTAATCAACTTGAAAGTTTTTGATCCATCTACCAAAATCTCGTGAAACCCACAATTTCAAAATTCGATATCTGATAATTTCAGAATGGATTCGTTATTATAATTTTCGACCAATTAAATATTTTCATAGAAGCATTTTCGGTAACATTTTGATGATAAAAATATTTGCTGGAAATGTAAAATAAGAAAGTAACCTGATTTTAAGACAAAATTCGTCAAATCAATCCGGAACCCCCTGAGTCACCTATGGTAAATAAAAAAATAAACAATGAAGGAAAGAAAATGCAGAGATACTTTTCCTCAATATGGAATATCATTCTATGAAACAGCGTAGGAAAATACTCAGGGCCAGTATAATAAACTCATCCACCGAAAATTGAAATTTCACCTCAGCTTGAGAACCGGTTTCTGTATACTCAAAATTTTCAGCCTTCAAACTGAGGATGAATTTCAATTCTCGGTTGACACGTTCTTAATACTGGCCATGAATAATCTTCCACTATTTCGCAAATTATTCACCTCAATGAGTCAAACATTGTTCTTGATTCTTGAAGGCCAAGAAGATGAGTCTAACTGCTGGAAGGGTTTAGTCCAGTAAACGAAGGTCTGAAAACACTTTTTTGCGGAAAGAGCTGCATTTTGGATATAATGATTGTCACTAGATTAGGAACTCATGGTCAAAAATGCAGTTGCCCAAATTTTCAGGAACCTTGGAAAATTCGAGAAAATATCGAAAAAATTACGTTTTCTCGAAAACTAGAAGGTTTATCGAAAAAAGTTTCAAACAAAAGTTGTAGAGCGGAAAATTTTAGTATACAAGATGGCTTTTCGCATTTTCTTGGTGATTATATTGACTAATTAGAGATGGATTTCTGTATTGGCATTCTCAGTTGCTAACTTCATTAAGTACGAATTGCCGAAGACGCGGCAAGTAGGGAGCAAGGGAGCCGGTAGTTTTACCATTCCCATTTTATTACGTTCATGTTTGTAAACGAAAATAACAAGGCTCTTTAATACTGCCGTGGATGAGAAATTTATATCCCGGACTTCTCTCAAATTATTTTGAGTGCAAGAGAATATGTTGGAAGAAATAATCATTTTGTAGATGCATTTTGCGTTTTATGTTGTGTGCATTGAATTTGGCTATATCTGATTTATGTGTTTTTTTTTCAATAAAATAGGGATTGAATTTTCGTTCAAACTCTTTCTCTTCGATCAGCGTTGATTGAAAATTTTGTAGAGCTTCCTAATCGAATGCTACCCAGAACTACTGTTAAAAGTAAAATTAATTTAATAGGTAATGTGAAATTAGTGAGACATGTTTGATTTTTCCTCAATTAGAAGAACGACCCCCCATTCGAACTGTAGTATGAAAGTATGAAACTTAGCATAGCGATTTTAGATTCGCTCTTGCATTCATTGTAATATTTCGTCGAGAGAAATTCATAACTTCCCTAAGGATTGTTCCCAACTCGAATAATTATTGGTTTGACCATTAAAAACAACATCTAATATTTTACGAACGACTAGTTTTTTGATCGAAATCGATCAAAAAACTTCGAAGAACTTACTGAGCAATTAATACTCACAACTTTTTTGGCTTTCAAAAATTTCTTCGAAGTTTGATATTCACAAGAGTAAATGAACGAGAAGGATTGTTTTTTGTCATACTTGAAAATATTTTGTCAAAACACATTAAGCGCTTTTCTGAAATGTTTCTTAAATTAATATTATTAATATTTCGAACTTTAAACATTATAATAGCTAATCGAAGATTATTTTTTTCGGATTATTCCCCATTCTTCTTTTGGTTGTGTAGGTCAGCAGAATGGAACTCAGTTCGATCTCTTATTTAAGCAAAAAATTATGCACTGACTCTTTCTATTTCGAAATAGAAGTGTCAATAATGCGTATCTTCGATCATGCTTAGATTTGAAGGTTTCCCTGTTATCAAAATGTCAATTTATAAAATTAGAGTGAGATTATTGACGAAAATGCATATCGAAATTATCTCACTTTCACATTGTTCTTATACTACTGCAAGTAGCATTATATAATATTCAAATCTAATATGAAGAACTAGGACCCAAACAAAAATAAAAATCCTATCGAAGAAAATGATAAGGTATATATCACAAAAGGTATATCACATTCAATTTAAGTAACGTTGAGTAGCATATTTTTTGTAGTAATGTAGAATGTTAATATTTATCCGGTGCTACAGGAATAATGCCCTTTCAGTAAAGTTAGGATGAGATTGAATTCCTTAAAATATGAAAATACATTACATTATCAAGGAGTTAAACAACTCAAACTTCTACAAGATTAGCGATATTCTCACATCGAAATCATTATCCGACCGTTTTTTAATCAATCCGTTGAAATATTTATCACCATTTGCATAAGGTTTTCATGCATTTTTGTTACTGCCAACTTTCGCTTCGCATGTCGTCCCTTGAATGCAGAACTTTCAATTTAAAACTACTCAGTTTAGAGCAGAACATTTCTATTGAATTTTTCCAAAAATTACTAATTCATCTTGTACAATGAGCTTCTTGGACTCACTTTTATTTATATTTCAACAAAAAAAATCAGATTGAACTTCCGTGATTGCAGAACTTGTATGAATTTTGTACATTGTGCATCATATTCCTGAAAAATTCTTGAGGTTGTGCCATCAACAATTTTTCTTTCATTTTCTTCATTTTCCGAAATTCCAAATGACAGATATTTCGATGAAATTTTATATTCTTGCAGGAAATGGTAACATCTAATTACCCGGTAACATCCGATTAAAAAAAACTGGTGTTAAATCACAAGAGAAACAAATATAAGTGCAGTTTTCTCGCAGATTTGAAAGAAAGCTGTCTTCATTGTTGAACTCGCATAGCATTGGGTAAGGGTGCTGGCGCATTTCGCCTTGCAGTTCATAAACATATACATCATAAAAGGGAATAATAAAACTCTCGGTGAAACCACAAGCTCTCTTGGAGCGTCTTCGGCTTGGTCTTCGGCTATCCGAACGTAATGAAGTTAGCAACTGAGGACGCCATTACTTAAATGCACCTCTAATTAGTCAATATTAACACCACGAGAATACAAAAAGCAATCAAGTTTACTAGAATTTTCCTCTCTACAACTTTTGTTTGAAACTTTTTTCGATAAACCTTCTAGTTTCCGAGAAAACGTAACTTGAATTGGTTGAGGCTTTCGCGGCCATCGTTCAATGTGACATGTTCTTTCGAGCATTTAGGCCGTCGTCGTAGATTAGTTCTCGACGTTTCGCCAGTTCGACTGTCTGGCATCTTCAGGAGTTATATTTCAGGAGATGTTCTCACTGGACTGAACTGCCTGAGAGAACTCAGGCAATAATAATGCCTAGCATTAATCTAGTATTATTAGACTGACAAATATCGACTTTAGTGCAAGACTCACTCCCCAAAAAATTAATCCATATCTGATAAGAGATATATTATCCTCTTCGTATCATCTTGAATGTATTTATTCATTATTCTCATGGCATAACATACTTTGTTCAATTTATTCAGAAGGTCCTCTATATGATTTGACCATTGCAGAAACTCATCTTAAACGACCCCCAGTAAACTGGTAAACTTCGAAGTTCTTACTTTATCCTCACCAGAATTCATCATCATTGGCTGGTCATCTTTTGATCCGTAGGATCGAAAAACAACTACATCAGTGTTATTTTCATTCGGAATGAATTTCTTCCGCGAAAGCCATTCTTATATTAATCTCATTTCAGCTGTAGATCATTAATATCACATTTCGCTATTAAGAAATTCGAATCATTCACAAAATTGGTCGACTCTGCATCTTCAATCGAATCTGCAACCTCACATATATCATTAATCATTATCAAAAATAATAATACTCCGAGGATGCTTTCCTGTGGTACACTAAATTTTTTCATGAGCCAAGTTGAGAAAGATGTTCGGCCATCTATAGCTACTCTCACATACTGCTAACGATCAATAATTTTTCGATATAATATGAAAAAATAGACCTTTTTGCGTGATAGTTTATTTTATATTTGAAATTTTCGATTTCATGTATGATAATACAATATCGAAAATATTTCATTTGATATTATTTTTTTAATTTGAGCGATAATTTACTTGTTTCTCTTTTGAAAAAAAACTGATTTGAATGATTCTAATATTGAAGAGATATTGGAAAAAAACATAGGAACTCTCACTCCGCGCGACAGCCCTCATGTACCAGCTATGAGCGCCAGCTCTGGAAGGTTAAGTTCGCGTAATATGGAAGGAATTAACATGTGTTCATGATTGAATAAACTCACTGAATGCATTTGAGAGAATAGGTGCAGACGTTAAATGGCAACGCTGTTGGTCGTCTAAAAAACGTGGGGTATACATAATATATACGTTCGGTCGTCAACTCCTATGAACATGAACGGACGTGAGATAGCACTGAAGTGACTGGAAAAAAAATTGGTGAATAAGAAAAACTGAGTACGACACTAGAACCTACAACAACTCGTTTCATCATATACATCACTAGATTTGCGAGAACCCCGTTATTTCTGATGGACCCCAAAAGCCTGGATTTATACGGGACGTCTATCAGCACTAGGATGTATATATATATATATATATATATATATATATATATATATATATATATATATATATATATATATATATATATACAAGAAATGAAGTCTTTGCTGATATAGTTGAAACAGAGAATAGATTCATATTATACAAGAACCAAATTCTATGAATAATAGACGAGATGTAGAAGATCTCAGTTCAATTTATGCTAATTTAGTAGAGATCGATAAAATAATTGAAACCAATCCTCAATTTGCAAACGATCACTCCGTTGAATCATTTCAGTAACATCGCCAAGAAATATCAATGATATTTGTCAATACTGACATTTATCAATCCAAAAAAATATATTTTTTCGTTTTCGTCCGAACTTCTCATGGTTTTCAAATATATATATATGTCGATATTCTGATATATGAACACCTTTGAATTTTATAATCTCAAATCCTGTAAGTTTGTTATATTTATTCCATTTTACATGTATATATCTCACTTTGTCGATGTTTGTAGTGCTTCTGAAGAAGATAAAAATAAAGTTATCGAAAGCTTAAGCTATAAAAGAAAAGGAGTAATACATCCAATCTGCTGCTATCCCAAGAATCTATTCTCTGTTTTATATATATATATATATATTATATATATATATATATATATATATATATATATATATATATAATATATATATATATATATAATTACTGGATAAAGTTACAATATACCAATTTCAATATAATGATATACTATAACCATAACTAAATACAGCCTATTGCCGCCTTCCCATCATCCTCCACCACACCTCTCGGTTCAGAACGTCCTCAGTATTTAAATCCCGGGCCTCCATTGCTTCCTTGCTCGTACTGTTCCAGGATTTCCTAGGTCTGCCCCGTTTCCTTCTTCCCAGGAGTCCACTGAAAAGTTTGTTTCGGTAAACTATCCTCTTGCATGCGAAGTACATGTCCAAACCATTTGAGACTTATTTGTTCTATACGCTGCAGTACCGGAAGTAGATTCTGCTTGAAAATATTCAAGTTCATATAATCCAAACCAAAAATACAAAATCTTGAATTCGTATTACAATTTCTTCCTCGAAAAGTTCTAATGAAATACTTAAAAAAATCATTGTTGTTATGAAACAGATTTTATGAATTTGACTCTATGTACGACATAAAATCCTAACTATGTCAAGAATTTGAGGTGCATTAACATATTAGAACACTATCATCATTTTTCTTCGCAGAATTCAACAAAGTCATAAAAAAATGGAGTTCTGATTGGAGAAACGAAAGTTGTGGGCCAATCTTGCTCCCAATTTTTGGCCCAACATTTGAAACACCTTGTGAGGAGTTTTTCAAAATTCTAAAAATGTACAATTTTTCCACAGTCTTCGACTTCAGGAATGTGAAAACGGTTTGTGCTCAAAATATTTAGAACTAACATAATACCGAATACTCCTATCTCCCTTTTTTCTTCAGTTTTTCTCGATATTTTGAAAACTATTTCCACGAATGAAACGATTTTAATACGAATGTATTCACAATTGAATACTCTACCAAAATTGGAAACGAAAAAACAGAAATTTTTTTTTCATTCCCTGTATGAGTGAAAAATAGCTTAAATATTCTCGAAGCCTGACAGTTTCGAAAATATTTATGCTTTCAGATTTCAAATAAGTCCAATTCTCCAGAAACTTTCAATAGGTCGTCGAACTTGGTAGGTACACTCTGTATATAGAATGAAAATAGAATGAATTTTGCCATTCGTTAGTATTAACATTAACATCGTCCGTCATAATTACGGAAAAACCCACCCGCATACTGTGGGAAATACCATCTTACCAATACCCATTTGAAGAGTGATGTTCTTGGAATACTATAGGGAAGTCCACTGTATATATCTTCATATCAGGTGTTGAATCTCTGTTTGAGCAAAGTCCCGTATTTTTTTAATATGGACCTAGATTTTTCGATCGATTTACAAATGGAAATGCGATTTACGCAAGGATTTACGTTCTGAATGTCATTGATTATCGGATTGAGGGTAATATTTTGATGTTGGATTTCGATTCAACTACATACAGAAAATATTAAGTATCACTTTTTAGTTGTAAGTACATTAAGTTTACAAGGTTGACATCATATTGATGAATATATAATTTAGATTCTGAGTCAAGGATTGTTATTCAAACGCTCAGGTTCACTATTCGATTGAGTGAAATTATGCAAATCAGCAAACATTATTAATTCTGTGAAGTGACCGAAATTTTAAAATGAATAATCTCAAATTATTTATATAGGTGTGGAAGTATATGGAGTAGAATATGCATATGGCGGACACCAATTTCCTATCTCAGGAATTTTCAAAATAATACCAAGGGACGAAAAAGACCTCGGAGACCAGTTTAGATTCCGGCAGACTATACAAGTGGGTTACACAGATTTTACAGAACAGGACATAGAGAAATTGATATCCGAGCTAGGAAAAGAATTTAGAGGAGACAGATATCATCTTATGAACAATAATTGCAATCACTTCTCTAGTGCTTTTACAAAAGTGAGTAATTTCATGAATTATTTCAAATTCTCAATCTTGTTTCATAATTAAGCTGCAATCTCAAGAATGAAGTTGGTTGGACATTTTCAGTGGAATATCAATACTCGATAGAATCAACGCTTTAGCAACAGAAACTTGGACTTTATTAGTAGTCCAGTCGTCAATCAGGGCAAAAATAGGGCATTACATCCGAATTCTATCATAACGCTTCGATTTTGATGAAATTTTGGGAATAAGCTCTACTTACCCTTATAGCCAAAGTTGAATGAAACTCGTTGTAACGTGAATAAAAGTAATTTTAGGCGGTTTATGGAGTTGAATAAAGGTCTTCATATAGTTTGAGACCTTTCAGCAAAAAATGTGTAAAAATTGTGCCTTATTAATATTTTCAAATAATTTAAATCAATTTCATATAAGTTTTTTAGTTTTTATTGGTTAACCCCTTAAAGCAACCCCTATCTGTATAATATAACAAAATAGATATTACTTTTGAACATTTCATTTATATTTATCACATTTTTACCGTGAAATTGATACTTTTCTGTCAATAGTTTAATTTAATTTTGCGCCACTCTCGGCACTGTCACGCGTTTCTTTATCATCATAGCCAATTTTACAGCAGAATACAATCGCATTGTCTCCAGGAACTCTTTGTAAATCTGTTTTGAATTTTTTTTTTCAAAATTTATATGCAATGAGAAGAAGAAAGAGACAAATTGACGATAGATCGTATTCAGAACTGCGCCGAAATTCTTATTTGCTCCAAAATTACAACCACTACCTGTATTTCAAAGATACCGTATCCATTCAAAAACCATTTCAACAGAAATTTGAAGGGCTACAAACCATATTGATCACATCAATTCAAATTCTTAATTTATTTGAGGATAAAGGGTGAAAGGCGCAAGAAATCAACCGAACTAAAAGTAGTGATATCTCTGTCAATTTTCATGGTACAGGAATAAAAAGAAGACAAAATTTTGCATTGTATTTCGCTGAGTTCCTATGCAATCGATACTGCTCATTATGAAGCTCATACAAAGAATACAAAAAATGTCCATAGTGTGATACCCGTGAAATCATCTTCTGTAATTTCAAAATCGATTCGAGCATTCACGAAACAAATGTCTTCTTTTACTTATGATATCTTGCCTTGTGTTGCACCTAGAATAATTCTAAAAAATAAGTCTCTTTATTTTTTTATAATACACTTCATTTCGTTTGATGCATAATTTTTGTGTTATTCGTAAATAACTGCCCCAAAAAGTGTAAATTTTCAGTGAATATGTTTTCAACCAGGAATAACCAAAAAAGTGAGTTTTCCAAAAAACTTGCTTAGAATTTAGTTCTTAATCGACTCCCGAGGTTATTTTGCCGAAAGAAATGTCTACCCCCAGACGGGTTGGGAACCATTCCTAAGATAAAAGCATACTTTGGCATAGGGTAGACTTTGTTTCTTGAGATATTACCCACTTACTGTAAAAATTTCAAGTAAATTGATGCATCATGATAGAATTCGTAACAAATATCCTCATTGACTGGACCACAGGTGGAAATTCTCGACTACGATAGTTGAACCTCAATAACCATTACCAAGACAGGAGTAACAACTAAGATTCAATTAAATATCTTCATGTTCAACAATCTGGCATCCGGACGATAACTCGTTCTTCCGCAGCGTCGAAGAATTACAATTATAGTTGGTGACTTAATTTTAGATGATAAATTAGATGTTACTCCCAACAATTTCAAATTAATTTCGAGAGATTTATAACTCTGCACATCCCTCATAATTCCATCATTATATTTAACAATAATAATATACAGGGACACCCAGGGAAACATTTTTGTATAATGACATATACCCCTTTCGAAGCATAAGCGAGATACAGGGTTTGTGGAACGTCAGTTCTATTCGGCTTGGCGAGTTATGCGTTACTTTCGGAGTGGAATGTTCGTGTTTCTTTCATTTGCCAAGTCAAATTTCATTTTCAGAATAAACACGATTTTTTAAGAATTTCTGTGAAAAAAAAATTTCAAAAGTCGGACCCAAGTTTTTTTTACATGTCTACTGCAACAACGAAAAAATTCAATAGAAACTATGCACGATTTTACTTCCTTCCGTACCTGATAGGAATATGTTAATGGAATTGAAAAATATCAAACGGTTTTCCTATAACACCCATCCAAATATCCCTTTCAGACTCCTAAAATATATTTTTTTCAGACACGTGGAGCTATGAAGCCCAAATATTCGAATTTAGACTGTCGAAACATTCCAGGGAGTCTATTCTCCAACCGTGACATATTGAGTCACATGCAAGTTTTTACTTTGTCGAACGAGAAACGCAATCTGTCATTCTCAAATGCTAAAAAATTTTCAATATACAAATTCTAGAATCATCTAGAGCAGCCGACAATTTTGTGTCGAATGCGAGATGACGTATTTGACAGATTTTCTCAATTAATTTCAAGAGTGAGAAATGGCAGCTTTATTGATAGCGATTGAAAATTAAAAACATCATGAAAATTATCAGCGTCCTCGAAACAAACAAGGAATATATAATATAGGAATAATGAAAATGAATAACATCTCAATGTTTATGCACCTAGTGTTGGGTAGTACACGTTTTAAAATTGAGATCGTAAGAGGAGCCTCACTTTTGTACTCAAGCGGTACAGTGTACCACTTCCAATGAGGCGAGGCATTCCAGTCGTTCATGACGAGATAGACAGTCGAGACAAAATTTGTTCCACTACATACTGTGTCGCGCGCAACTGGACCGAAGAATCAAAGAATCAAAATAGGAGACTGAAGCCTTGGATTACGGGTGGCCATCTGATATCAATTAGAACCAGAGATCGTTTGAAAAAAGAATGCACATGTAATCAAAATAATATTATTCTTGTAAACAAATATAAAAATCATCGAAAGGCTTTGAGTAAATTAATGAAAAATGCAAAATACTTTTATTATAAAAAATTAGCAAAAGAAAACTTACATGACCCGAAAAAGACTTGGAAGATTATTAGAGAGGCTACCAATGATGCAGGGCTGGAGTCAGAAATTAAAAGTATTAGTAGTGATCAAAATGTAGAGTTATCGGACACAAAGGAAATGGCTAATGAATTTAACAAGTACTTTTGTAAAATAGGAAAAAGGCTGGCTGAGGAAATAATTTCAAATCGTCAGGGGGAGGGTAGCATGGAGGATAGGGAGACTCATTCATTTTTTTGACACCAGTTTTGAATGAAGACGTAATAGAGGCAATTTTAGATTTGAAAAAGGGGTGAAGGGTGGTGAGGACAATATTTCCTCCAACATTATAAAAAAATATAATGATGTCTCCATTGGCCCCTCGAAACACATAATTAATCTTATTTTTGGTTCTGGAATCTTCCCTGATGTTTTGAAGACTACTAAGATTATACCACTATATAAGCAAGGGGACAAAAAGTTAATATCTAATTACAGGCCAATAGCTCTTACAAGTTCTTTTCAGCAAAATTATTGAAAAGTGTCTCAAAAACAAGTTACTAATTTTTTTTAGAAAAAATAGTTTACTTCATAACAACCAATTTGCTTTTAGAGAAAACCTAGGTACTGAAAATGCACTTGTGAAGACCTCTGAAAGAATTATGAAATGCTTAGATCAAGGAAAAAAAGTAATAGCCATATTTTTGGATTTACGAGGGGCTTTCGACACTGTGGCTCACAAAATTCTTTTAAATCGTCTGGACTGTATTGGTATTCGAGGTGTTACCAATGAATTAATTAAATCTTACTTAAGTAACAGGAAACAAAGTACAAATATTTCAGGACAAGAAAGTGATAAGCTGGTTGTAGAGTTTGGTGTGCCGCAGGGGACAGTCCTTTCTCCTCTTCTGTTTGATGTTTATATAAATGGCATTATGAAGCTTCTAGGAGGAAATGATATTTTTTGCTATGCTGATGACACCGCTATTATTATAGATGGGGACAATTGGGATACTGTAAAACAGCAGGCAGAGGCCGCAATTCAATAAATGGTTAGATCATAGTCTTCTTTCTTTAAACATTGATAAAACAAAGTTTATGGCTTTTTCCTTGTCTTCTCGTGTTCTGCCTGTTTTTCAGAAACTTATAATGCATGAAACCCAATGCAACTTTGACAGTAAATGTAACCGTTCCAAATTCATTGCCAGGTCATCATCACTTAAATATCTGGGAGTAATATTTGATGAAAATTTAAACTGGATTGATCATATCAATTACGTCACTAAAAAAATCCGAAAACTAATTTACAAATTTTATGAACTAAGGAATATTTTACCTTTCAAGACATTGAAAATGGTTTATTCTTCCCTTTTCGAATCAATTTTAAATTATGGTATTGTTGTTTGGGGTAATGCGGGTTCATCAATAGTTTCAAACTTACATGTAGCACAGAAATGGGTCTTAAAAATTATTCTTTTTAAAAATAGAAGGTACCCCACAGATTTCGTGTTCAAAGAGAGTTATGTCCTCAATCTGGATCAATTATATATTAAATCAGTTATCAGATTTATGTTAAAAAATAATTACTCTAAAGAAGAAATAGTACACGGATTGAACACCAGACGTGGGGTACGTGGGAATGTTGCTTGCAGAACCCTAAACATACTCGATGCCAAAATCATATTTATTGTGCAGGCCCTAAAGAATTTAATGACCTCAAGGTTCGGAGTTACTCAAAAGCCAAGTCTATAATTAATGAATGAATACTTGACAGTATGTAATTATAAAATTTCTTACCTGGTCTAGGAAATAGATCTTGCTGTCATATTGGAGTATAATTGTCTAATATGAGAGTTTTCATTTTATTTGTAAATTTTTTTTTACTTGGGATTTTTGTGTAAACCAAAATTATTTGTTTTTTGAGTACATATTACAACCTCTGTATGTGAATTATTAGTCTGGACTTGGGTGCACTCACAATATTTTAAATATAATTTTGCACCAAATTGTTGGCAGATCATAGATTGTTGTCTGAGTGAATTTGGTTTTTGTTATTTAGTATTTGCGGGTAAATATTTATGCGAGGTTTATATATTTTTCTTCTTTTTTTTATCAGTTAAGTGATAGGTAGGGATATATCCTAATATAAGAAAACTATGTAATCTGCTAATGAATAAATGAATAGAAAGGGGGATAACATCGTTACGTTAGACGTTAGAGTTGAAGCTTGAAGCGCTCATTGTAGTATAAACTCCCTGTATATTCGGTCGGTAAGAACGCTCAATGGAGCAACCTCTGAAAAAACAACGCTAATTTTGTTATGAGGAATAACCACAAATCCGATAATTTATGACAAGACACAGTAGTTAAAAGGGAAGATGGAAGTACCCTCTATCAAGATGAAAGCAATAAACTATAGGGTCACTGTATTTTTATAACTTCAGTCAAGGCGTTCGGCAAAATACATCTGATTAACAGATCGATCGGATTGCGCTCCCGCTCCGGTCCATATGGTCGAGATTTCCGACTACCTGATTCGGTTCCGCGTCTTTCGGCTCTCCTGATGCGTAGTCGCTTAGTGGGACATTCGAAATGAGGTGATACAGTTTTTCAAAGTGAGCCGTTCTTACATTTTTGCGTCGTGTCCGGGACACATGAACCGCCTCTTACAAGAGTTACCCAACACTAATGCACCCTGTCCCATTCTTTCAGAACTTCAATAATAATTGTATCACCTATTATTGCTGTAGGTTCGATAGTGCTCAATATAAGTTCATCTGTAATATAAAGTTTAATTGGAAGTGGAGGACTACCGCCAATACCTAGGATGTTTAATCTATTCCGACTTTTTCATTTTTGTTTTTGATTTCAGATCTTGCCAAGACTGAAAAAAAAATTACTAATCTATCAACGTTCGTAAGGTTGTTCATTACCTTTTTCCACTGCTTTTAATCTTTGGATGTTCCTGGGGCCGAATTCAGAATTGAAGATTTATTCTGACAATCAATTCTTGCATCTTGAAATGTGAAACTTTCAGAAAATTAAAGAAGAGGCTTATTTTCCATCTCCTTCAACATATTTATTTGGGTTTCTTACTGTGATCGAGTTCAATAACTAATTCCCTTTTTTCGATTGCCAACACATATCTTGAAATTTGAAATACTTTTTCAAATGAAAATAAACGAAACTTCAAAATGACGTTATTTTGGTGTTGCTAGCCCATTAGACCAAGCAAATTAGACTGTTGCCTGGAAATAATTGGTGGAGTCCTGGAAACTGTTTTAATCCTTTATTAAGGCCTCTAATAAAAGTAGTTTGAGTTTTGCCCCAATTTCCCAGTGGAGCGTTTGTCGTGACGTTCGAAAAACCTCGAAATTTTCGTACTATTCTAGGTTTTTTTCGAATAGCTCCTAAACTTAGCACTTAATCAAAAACTTTGTTGTATTCAATAGTGTTAACCATTAAATTCTGCTTCTAAAAAGTATTACGATATTATATTTCGAACAAGTAATTTCATAGAAATCATACGATGAATTTTTTAGCATTAGTGAAGAGGTAGTGTTCAAAATTATGATGTATGGTATGTACGAAATTCGTGATAGCATTAGTGCATTTGGCTCTCAGAATAATTTCAACTGAAGAAGGTGCTAGTGTTATAATATTTTCTACATCAGCCCCAATGTTTTTAACAGGTAAGTCTTTAACTGGAAGGGGTACAACACTGAGTTTGGGTCCTAAAGTCAGAATGAGTTTGATTTCCAATTGTATATGTTCAAAGATGTCCAAAAGATTGGACTGGCTTAAATTTTCACACACTAATAAGGAGGGCACAATCAAGAGAAAAGTTTGCAGAAGTCATCGCCAACCTTCGCTAGAAGACGGCACCTAAAGAAGAAGAATATATGTTCACTAGTCAGATTGCGAAACCACTCATCTTAAAATTTGATAGACATTTTTTTTTAAGTTCTAGAAATAAGTTCTTGGTTTTTTAAGAATTTTGTACTATAAGATCTATTTTGTGAGTTATAGAACTGTTCTAGATTATCTGTGGGAATGAATCTAGATATTTCTACCTTCAATCGTTCAAGTGAGGAATGAATCTTATTAATTTTTTTATTATTCAGATCAATTTGATGAAGTATAAATTGAATTCTCTTGCTGTCCTGGCTTTTTTTATTTTCAGGTTGGAGTTTGTGTTTGGAAATCCTTCCTCCGAAGAGCCGTCCCGCTGATCGTGATGTCCTTCTATATAGAATATTCAGATACAACAATTTTATTTCATTTTTTTAACGGGGAGACAGGTTTTTTCGGCTGAGGTTTTTTGCCCTGGCTCTATAGTATCGTATGATACTGGTGATGAAAGTATCGTATGATACTATAGTATCATACGAAGAATGTTGTGGTACCCCGTTCCTTTTCTTACCTCAGCTTAGGTTCTTTTTGTTTCAACATTTATTGTATTATTTTAGCTCTCTTATTCAAAAGAATATATATATATATATATATATATATATATATATATATATATATATATATATATTGGTGAATGTTCAGAATTTTGGTGAAAATTTTCTTATTGAACAAACCGAGGGGTAAATATCTGAGGATTTATGGTGTACAGTCTGGAGGATTTATTGGGAATTATTAGGAATTATTAGGAATTATTAGAAATTATTAGGAATTATTAGGAATTATTAGGAATTATAAGGAATTATTAGGAATTATTGGGAATTATAAGGTAATTATCAGGAATTATTGGGAATTACCAAGGATTTATCGAGGATTTACCAAGCATTTGAACTATCATGCTCTGTGCAGAAACAACCGCTACCACGTGCTAGATACCATGTGCGGGGATCTCGACCAATTAGCTTCGTTCACCTTGCAAATAAACACGATTTTCGAGCGCCCTGACCGGTTTAAATGGACCAAACGAAAATGTTTGTTTAATTGATTCTTCATTTATTAAATGTTCAAGTCAATATATGAAAGAAATCGGAATAACCTTTCCGAACTTAGACAACAGAACATATACAAAGACATATACGTAATGGTATATTCTATGGTTAAAACTGTGGTTAAAACAATCCTTTTACTAGTTTAGAATCCGAAATAATAAACAATATTGTCACAAAGAAAATATGATTTCTTCTCCTTCATCTTTTCTTTTATAAATTGTCCATAGTATATGACTCAACACCTGTGACTATGCGCATGAAATTATAAGTCTAATCCTCGGTCTAAACGAGGGAGACAGAAAGAAATATTTATGTATGCACCGTGGTGTTGTCTTCCTTTTGCGAGGTCTTTTCTAGACCCCCAACTAGCAATATAGAAGTATTAAACACATGGGTAATTAGGCCATATCGAGGGCCATATTTATTCAAAGAAGGAAGAAGAAGAAAGTTGGCAACCTTTTAGTTTCGACTACGCACTCGACTACGCATGTCTTCGGTACTGATTATTCCGTTTTCGCTTCAGAGATTCACAGTGAACTATTAGTGAGTTTGAAACTGATACCGACAGTTTCTTCGGAAGTGAAACCTCAGGTATGTTATATTTTGCCAAGTATTTTGCTCATTTTTATCAACATCTGCAAAAGCAATACAGGACCATTTCAAGAACGGAGTAAGATCGAATTATGCCTATGTAATTATGGCCCAACCTATATCACCAGCCGCGCCAGGTTATTGTCTTGCCATCTTCGGCACAGATAACAGATTCACAGCCGCCGATGTTACGAAAAATTGGCAATATATAAAATTGAATTTGAAGGAGCGAGGTGTTATTGTATTGGGTTTTGGATCTGATGGCGATACACGTCTTCTGAAAGCAATGAGGCAAGGTGCTCAATTATCTTCCTCTACAGATTCGCCACGACCTGAATGGGGATGGTTTCGAGCAAACTACTCTTCAGAAGACTGCGCTTCGTATATTCAAGATACAGTACATATAGCTACCAAGCTACGTACTAGACTGCTTAATGATAAAATCAAGTTGAGGATTGGTGATTTTTATGCAACTGCCAAACACCTCGAACAAATGATTGCAGACCACTCCAAAGACAAACATTTATTAACAAAATCTGATTTGAAATTGGTGGACAAGATGAATTTCAAAGCCGCAGAGAAATTATGTTCGAATAATGTTATCAATTTGTTAGAGAAGGCCCCACAAAATCAAGGCGTTGTTGATTTCTTGAAATTGATTCGGTTGATTATTGATTCATTTCTCGATTCGAAAATAGATGTTACTCGTCGAATTTATTCGATTTGGTACTGCGTCTTCTTTCTGAGAATTTGGCGCCAGTGGCTTATATCAAACAAACACAAAATCGGAGAGCATTACATTTCATCGAACTGCCAGGCCTGCGTCGAGTTGAATGCGCATTCTTTAATTAATATTGTAATGAACATCCGTGATAATCCATCCTTGTCGAGCGACATGTTCTTGCCTGTTCTTTTTGGAAGTCAGAAATGTGAACAGACGTTTAGAACCATGAGATCCATGACCTCCACATATTCGACTGTTGTCAACTTTAACGTTAGAGATATTCTGAGGCGTCTAGATAGAATTAAGACGGTTAATAATATTCTAAACGATCTGAACAATTTCATTATATTTCCAAGAAAACAAAAAAGGCAAGAAAAAATGAATGTTGATACGAATTCTCAGGTAGATTTGAAACAATATACGGATAGTATGATAGCCGATGCTGTAGAGCGTGCACGATTTGATGCGTTAGGGCATACGCGAGAACTTGGCATGTCTGTAGAAGAAAACATCTTGAATTATGCTGCAATTCCACCATTGAAGGACCTCGTAAGAGAGAATAAAAGTCTAGAAGATGAAGAGGATATGCGGATAGACGACAATATTATCGACAGTAGTGAAAGTTCATCCCTCGGTTCAGCAAGTGTTTCAACAAATGATTTTCAACAGAGGCTTCAACATTTTACTTCTCTACCGATAGAAGATGAAGGAATAAACGACGATGACTTGAACAATCCAAATAGTCATCTGTTTGAAGATTTATGTAATATGTCGAATGTCGGAGTAATGGATAACTTGATTTTACGAAGGTATGATCACAAATTGTTGGATGAGACAATTGAAGATGGTCCATATGTTCGAGTCACACTTGGAAATAAGTCGAAAATTGTTAGAAAGTCTTCGCTTTGTTGGTTGCTAGAGGAAACTAAAAATAGGGTTAGTACAGATAGACTACAATGTTTCGTCGTGAAAAGTATAGAAAGACCCGAGGGAAGACCTCAGAATACTAAGGCACTAGACTCGGCACTAATAGAAGTGGACAACAAAAATTCATCAGACCCCAAAGTGACTAATAGAAAGGGGAGGTCAAAGAGAGGTAAGAGAGATATCTCTAGAGAGAGCTCAGACAGTTCAGAAGATGATGACATTATAAAATATGACGATAGTCCAGAGACCGAAACTCTCTCTGACTCGGAAAATTATATGCGAGTTAATATTAATAAAAGCGAATATCAGGGAGAAAATCTAGAACATTCTAGTTCATCATCAGCGTTGACCATTGCATTAGATATTAATAACTACTATGCAGTGTTTTATGATGAATGATGGTTTGTTGGAAAACTCATAAAACATGTTGAAGGTACTGCCGATAATTCGATGGTTGAGATTAAATTTTTGAGACAAAACAAACGAAAAAAAAAATGAATTCAAATGGCCTGCCAAAGAAGATTTATCCAAAGTTGAAACTGGATACATATTTTTCGGACCTATATCTATGAAGGAGAATAGGTCAAATATTTTCAATATTACAGAAGATTTCTTAGGTCAGATCAACATTGCCTACAGAAATAAAAAACAGAACTATTGACACGGTATGAGTCAATAGTAAATGTTTCACGAGATGTTTCATTATTTACTTGCCCTTTTTACGAAAAATAGTTTTTTATATGCTAATAAAAAAGTTTAAAAACCTTTAAATGCATCTTATTACTGCCCCTTCACTCGCATCTGTGTCGTCAAATCATTTGCAAAGTGTTCATCAAAAACAAAAACCCATAAGTGAATCTATATTTATAGGATTTACGGAAATTTTTTCTCATTCAAGGGAATTTATTCGGAATTATTGGGAATTATTTGAGGATTTATTCGAGATTATTGGGATTTATGGGATTTAAATAGGAATTATTCGGAATTATTTGGAATTATTTGGAATTATTTGGGAATTATTGGAATTATTTGGGAATTATTGGAATTATTTGGGAATTATTGGAATTATTTGGGAATTATTTGAAATTATTAGGAATTATTGGGATTTATTTGCAAAAAAGGAATTATGGTGTACAAAATTTTGGGCAGATATTTACCCCTCGGAACAAACTAACTTTTCTGTTATCTTCGGCATCATCTGATTGAAGATTGGCCAAACACATTTTGTATGATGTGTCTAGGAAGAATTCCAGTAGTTCTGAAACGTAGTTTCATTCCTCACTTGAACGATTGAAAGTAGAAATATCTAGATTTATTCCCACAGATATTCTAGAACAGTTCTATAACTCACAAAATAGATCTTATAGTACAAAATTATTAAAAAACCAAGAACTTCTCAACAAAAAATTTCTAGAACTTAAAAAAGAACGTATTAATTCTATCAAATTTAAAGATGAGTGGTTTCACCATCTGACTAGTGAACATATACCATTGGAAATCAAACTCATTTTCAGTTTAGGACCCAAATTCAGTGTTGCACCCCTTCCAATTGAAGACTTACCTGTTAAAAACATTGTGGCTGATGTAGAAAATATTGTAACACTAGCACCTTCTTCAGTTCAAAACATTCTGAGAGACAAATGCACTAATTGTATCACTAATTTCGTAAATACCAATCGTAGTTCACATAATTTTGAGCACAACCTCACTAATGCTAAAAAATTCATCAGATTACACGATAACTTAATAATAACGTCAGCTGATAGAGGTAATGTTACAGTAGTTTTATCCACTGAACAGTATGATCTTAAGATGAATCAACTTCTACAAGATACAGGTGTTTATAAAAGACTGAATAAAGATCCTACCAATAAAATTCAAAATAATAATAACAAAATAGTGAAACAATTGAAAGAAAAAGGTTTTATTGACGTTACTACAGCCAAACATTTAACTTCATATAAAGAAGTACCACCTAGAATATATGAACTTCCCAAAATCCATAAACCAGATATTCCTTTAAGACCTATAGTATCAACTATTGATTCAGCGACGACCAATCTTAGTAAGTTCACAGCGCATATTCCTAAAGACGCCTTTTCGGATTTTCACACATATTCTATAAGTGATTCCTTCCAATTTAGTAAGAAAATCAACAACGTCAAGTTACCACAAAGACATAAACTGATTTCTCTTGATGCTGTTAGCTTGTTTACAAATATCTCTCTTGATTTGGTTTTACGAATTATACAATCTGAGTGGATTTAAATAAGTCAAGTTACAACGATTGACATGCCTACCCTCCTCTCCATTATTAGATTGCTATCTGATTCTAGCTATTTTGTTTTTAGAGGATCCTTCATTTCCCAAATCAGGGGCGCACCCAGGATTTCACTTGGGGGGGGGGTGAATCAACATACTACTTAGATGGATGGAAAATATTTATTCGATCAATGTAAACATAAGATGTGTAGTATAGCGACAAACATAGTTTCTTAATCTAAATATCAACATATAATAAACTTGAAATGAACAATTCATCAAAGATCAAAATCTAGGCCACGTTTCTCTTGAGCAAGTTTTTCTATTATTTTTTCTGGATCGATATCCATTTCATAGAAAATATTCAGTAGGACTAGTCCAGTTAATCTATTTTCGGACATAGAATTTCTCAGATACGTTTTCAGATACGTCTCAGAACCGAGAAACTCCGTTGTTGCTGTTGTCAGTGGTATGGTACAGAATATTTTGACTATTTATTGTACTTTGACATTTCTTCGTCTCCGAATTCTGTGAGACCATTTTATATTCTTTACTCCACAATAAATACTCAGATTTCAACAAATTTACGCTAACGAAATCCCCATTTTCGTTGATGTTACTTCCGTAAAATTTACAAAGTTTCGTGAAATATTCTAAATTTTCAGTTTCATCATCATCTGCTTCCGGGAATAAACATCTGAATGAAGATAAAATTTCTCTATGTCTTAAAAACCTAGATTCTAATTGACCTAATAGATGGTCAGCAAAAGGAATGAAAATTGAAACACGATAATAGTGTTCTGGACTTGACGATTCTATGTTAAATCTATGAATTTGTGTTTTTGTAATTCTTGGGATTCTTATATTTATTTCATATTTATCGCATATTGTTTTTACTTTATCAAAAATAGTCTTAAATTCGGTATCAGAATTTTGTCTTAGCTCTGATATGCTTTTTCTAATAGATTCGACACAACCCATTGCCTTAGCAATGTCTATGTTGACAGTTTGTAAAAACTTGCTAAGTTTAGCAGTATAACTAAAAAAAAAAATCAATTATATATAGGGCAACTATAAATCTTGAATGTGATATCGACAACAAAAGGAATCTCGCACTAGATGCAGTATCTTTGTTCATCCACAACGATACATCTTCTAAGCTCACAAAAACTGCGAGTCTCAGTTCTGTGAACACCGAAATAGCATCGTGCCTTTCGACCCACCTTGTTGGACATATTTTTTTTAATCTTGTTTTTTTAGAGTCAGGACAAATCTTTTCATATTTTCCTCCAAAACTTGTTGTCTCTGGGGGGTTTTGAAGAATACATATATTTTTTCAACAACACCTAAACAGTTGCGTATATCCTGGATATCGCATGAAGACGAAAAAGCCAGATTCAATTAGTGGGACATGCGGTGAACGTATAAAACTTTTGGATAGTATTTTGAAATTCTAGCTCGAGTACCTGTGAATTTCCCACTCATTGCGCCTGCTCCATCATAACCTTGTCCCCTTATGTATTCTATGTTTAAACCTAGTCGTTTCAAATTTTCAATAATTTGTTTTGAAAGGTCTTCACCCGTTGTTGATACAAGTGGATGAAACTTCAAAAAAACTTCACAAATTGTTGGAGGCGGCGGTGTCGATATCCACCCCTCAGCCCCTTCCGAAGGAGATGAGATTGATAACACACGTTCCTTAGATCATTATAAACGTTTCCTGAAAGTTTCATTTGTAGAGGCCATTTTCTTCGGTATTTTCCTAATGACAATAGGATTGTTGGAGGCGGCGGTGTCGATATCCACCCCTCAGCCCCTTCCGAAGGAGATGAAATTGATAACACTTGTTCTTTGGATCATAATAAACGTTTCCTGAAAGTTTCATCTGTAGAGGCCATTTTCGTCGGTATTTTCCTAATGACAATAGGATTGTTGGAGGCGGCGATGTCGATATCCACCCTTCAGCCCCTGCCGAAGGAGATGAAATTGATAACACTTGTTCTTTGGATCATAATAAACGTTTTCTGAAAGTTTCATCTGTAGAGGCCATTTTCGTCGGTATTTTTCTAATGACAATAGGATTGTTGGAGGCGGCGATGTCGATATCCACCCCTCAGCCCCTTCCGAAGGAGATGAAATTGATAACACTTGTTCTTTGGATCATAATAAACGTTTCCTGAAAGTTTCATTTGTAGAGGCCATTTTCTTCGGTGTTTTCCTAATGACAGTAAGATTGTTGGAGGCGGTGTCGATTTCCACCCCTCAGCCCCTTCCGAAGGAAATGAGATTAATAACACCGGTTTTTCAGATCATAAAAAACTCATTCTGTGAGTTTCATCTGTAGAGGCCATTTTCTCCGGTTATTTCCAATCAATCATAGATTTTGGTTTTTTTGAGGGCTTGTTTTATTGTTCCGAGTGAAAAAAAAATCTGATTTTTTGGTATAACATTGGAAATTACTCGAAAAAGATATCTTAGAAATTTCAGATCGCTACTTGGTTCCAGTCAAAAGTTGTGATACATTTTATTTCACCCGACGCCACTGGTGAAACGGCCGCTATCTCCGAGAAAAGTGGCCGCTTACTTCACACCGGTACTTTTTTCTCGAATAAAATTTTAATCCATTTCTAACCATCAGCGATCGGCAGCGTGTTTTATGTTAATTCTATTCCATTTATTTTTTTCTGTATTGTGGTAGTATGCTTTGATATTTAAAAAGGGAGATCCTTCATTGTTCACTAATTATAGACCAATGAGTATTTTGCTTTCTTTTTCCAAGATCTTCGAAAGTGTGATATCTAAGAGGATTCTGGGGGTTTTCATGAATTGTTCACATTTTTCTGTTTCTCAGCACGGGTACTTGAATGGTAGACGTGTGAATACAACTATTTTCAATTTGATTAAGGAAATTCATGATATTTTAAACAATAACAATATACCTCTGGCTATACTAGTTGACCTAACGAAGGCGTTTGATTGCATAAAACACCATATATTGTTAAGAAAGTTGTGTAACGTAAAATTCTCAGACAACGTTACATTTATGCAACGGCACCTTTTGGCCAGAGAGCATTCAGGTCGTAGGTTCACTGTTTATGAAAATTATTCGTCAATAAAATACAGATAGAGAGCCACTTGGTTTACCTTTTATAATATTATAAGATGTTTCAATTTGACTACTTGAAAATCAAGAAACAAGAAGTTGTGTTATATAGTGATTAATAAAAAGGAATCAAAGGTTCAGATTGAAAAATATAATGTTCGAAAATGGGGGTTAGCAATTAAGTATCCACTTAGCACAGGAGGATAGCGTTGTTCCTAAATCCTACAGCTACACCAAACCTCAAAGAGTTGCACCAAACTTTCCCTGGTTGTTCAATATTCAAAGGCTTATTGTAGTCCAAAGGATCCCGTGCTTGGTAATCCACGATAGATGAAGATAAGGCACTCGCAACAACTAAGTTTTCGTTGAGAACGACATTCCAAACTCCACAAAACATATAATATATAATAAGACTATTCTTAGCCTCTGGTAGAGACCCTAAAATCAAGATTTTAACACTTTACTGTATAATCAGAAACAAATTTTGAAAAATAAGTGAATCTTTACGAAACTCACCTTATCAATTAGAAAGGGTCGTTTTATTAGTTCCTTATAATATTCGTCGAAAATCTCAATGTTCTTAGAATTATATTCTACGTATCAAATCCTCTTTCGAGTAGAACGAAAAAAAACGAGAATCTGGAATGATCGTGTCAACAACGAGATCCAAAAAAAATTGTTGCGGGAGATGGACATGAACTGCCTGGAACCTGTTTTCCATCCGATATAGTTTCAATTCCGCTTAATCATGGTTCTTCTTCGATTGAACATATTTTGAATTAATTCCGCAAGATGGGTCAGGAATGAAAAGAGAAACGATGATAATTCTAAAATTTGAATTTCGAAACGCTACAGTTGGTTGGATCTTACCTCTCAAATCGGAAACAGAGAGTGAAATTAAAAAAAGACGGAAAATGCTTCCTATCAGACATTGAGGGGATATTAGCTGGGGTGCCCCAAGGCAGTTTGTCGGGACCTCTACTTTTTATAATCTACTTGAATGATATCCACAATTTCCCGAATGAAAACATCAAATGTATTAATTACGTGGATTATTGGGGGAAACGACTTTGAAGGAGTAGTTGAAAGGGCAAACCGAACATTACCTGTTTTTGAAGGAATGGTTCTCAACGAATGAGTTAGTATTGAATAAATCTAAAACTAAATATATTTTCTTTCATGCTGGAAATAAATTCCATGGAGATGTGTGTATTAGTGGACAGTATGTATCATTGTCTAATAGCGCACGGTTTTTGGGAATTCAACCTGATGAAAATTTGAATTGGAAAGAGCAGATTGATGGATTATGCACCAAATGAAGTAAAATTTGCTATTCTTTTTGGATATTGAAAAGGTATTTGCCATTTGAACATATGAAAAAAATTCTGTTTACAATCAATTTCGAAGTATGGAATTGTTTTTTGGGGAACTAGCACCGACTCTCAGAGGGTACTTTTGATGCAGAAGAGGGCTGTAAGGATTATTTCTGACATGTCTTTTCGTGATTCATGTAGGGGTATTTTCAGCAGCCACGGAAATCTAACTGTCACTACTTTGTACATTTACGAGGTTCTTGTTTATTTTATTAAAACATGGTCTGAGGGATTACTTCATTTTTAAACACCAATATAATACAAAGCGTAGGAATTTAGAATATCCTGAACACAAATTTACTCTATTTGAAAAAAGTCCTAAATATATGGCCATTAGGCTATACAATGGGCTTTCTGATGAGTTGAAAAATATCTTTCAACTTAGAAAATTCAAAGCAGCATTGTAATAGTATATTCTAAAACAAGTTGCAGAATGAGGTCCTATTCCAACACGAATGCGAAGTTCGAAAACGAGCAACGAAGGAGCGAGTTTTCGATAGCATGAGTGTTGGAATTGCCTTCTGCAACGAGTATTAGACCGTATTTTCTCTATTTCAGTCAATTTTTGTGAAAACCTCTCGAAATTCAAATGAAAATTCAGATTAGTGACTTTTGTTTTGTATCTTGGCAGTTGGTGTGACATACGAAATTTGACAGATCACGGAATTTGAATTGATTTGATTCGAAACTTGATTCGATCGGAGGTCAGTACTGACAATCATAAAACGAAAAATATAACTGAAAACAATGCTGTAATGAGTTTCATTACAGCACTACTTTTAGTACTGTAATGAACTCATTACGATACTGAAATAGAGAAAAATATTTAGTGTTAAGAGAACCATATAGTTTGAAAGAATATGTATTATCATTGAAGTAACTTGGTCATTACTAAGGGTTGCAGAATAAGAATGCATTCCTCTATAACTATTTATTTGTCTACATCCCACTAACCACTCACTATATCAATTCACGATTGATTACTCCCTTCTTTTCTGTATCCGTGTCACCTATTACGATATATATTTATGAACAATGGGAAAGGTTCTGCATTCACAATATTGGTAATCGTCTATTTAATATTTCAACATTAGATACACTAAACCTTCCCCGGAATTTCAAGAAAAATATTCATTACTTGGAAATGAAAATTCTATTAATGCCAATTCTAATAATTAATTAACCTAATTATAATAGAATAATGAACCCACTTTGCTGACTCTTCGTATTACTAATCTAGCTTAACTATACATCAAACATTTGACTTGTAATGATATCGGATATCCGATCTCATGTTCAGGTTTTATTTCTTAATAGTTACTTGTCCTTGACCTCGCGCACAAATTGTCAGAATGACAATTCTCGAAATGTCGTAGTTTTTAGTCCTGAAAAATATTCTGTTTTTCTTGTGTTATAAAATGTTTGGTTTGTCTATGGGAGATGATTTCCTTTCTTTGGGGTCCCGTAGCGGTCTTCAAACATCTGAAGTACCGAAAAATCATCACCTGGAAGGTCGTATCTGGTTTGAAAAAACCCTCTCGACCAGAGAGCAAGAATTTGTGGATTTTGAATTTGAATATCGAAGGAATTTCGAAGGACAAGTGTGATTACGTCTCCAAATTAGCTGATGAATATGGTATCGAAGTGATTCTTCTGCAAGAAACGCACACGGCAACAGAAAAAAATCCTCGTGAAAGAGGACAGTTGAAAGTTATGTATTAATTGATTTTTCACAAGTTTAGCTTGTTATGTTGAAAAATTATCAGTTCGTAATTTTCAACAGATTCGGAAAGCGGAAATTGATGGAGTTTTTTTCATTTCTTTCAAATTTTGTGACATTTCTGTCATAAATATTTTTAAACCTCCGAACATCATTTGGCCAAGAAATCTGAATGTTGATCTTTCTTTTCTGCTTTTGTCTTTTTCCATTTCAGATTGCGAGTCGTTTTGGGAAGAATCTGTTTATCCGAGCCCATCGACGGATAACATGAAGATGATCACACTGATGTCTTTCAAGATTTTCCTGATATTTGATATTTTATGTTATTTTTTTTTACGGGGAGACAGGTTTTTTCGGCTGAGGTTTTTTCCCCTGGCTGTATAGTATCGTATGATACTAGTGATAATAGTATCGTATTATTCTATAGTATCATACGAAGAATGTTATGATACCCCGTTCTTTTTTTATCTCAGCTTAGGTACTTTTTGTTTCAACATTTATTGTATTATTTTAGCTCTCTTGTTATGAACCACGCACTCTCTGCCGTTTTTGCTGATTCGAACGTTCGGAGAATCATCTTTTATCACACTGAAAGGGCCTTCGTAAACACTTTGCAGTTTATTTCCACTCTCACTTTTCAACAAAATTAAATCGTCTTTTTCGTATGTTATCGGATTTATCTGTCTATCGTATATCACTTTTCTTTTGAATTTATAGGATTCTAAATTTTGCCTTGCATCCTGTTGTGCCTTTTTCAATCTGAATTTGAGTTCTAGAGGATACGAATCCGCGTTATATAAGTCGACAGTGTCGCTATTCACTATATTATTAGGCAAATTACACTTTTTTCCGAATACCAGTTCATAAGGTGAGTATCGTGTGCTACAATGATACGATGTATTATACATGAAACAAAAATATGGGATCCATGAAGACCACGAAGAGCCATAGTTTCTCATTTGTATTCTTAAAAAAGAGTTTAATGTTTTATGTGAATTTTCTTAAGATCCAATGCTTTGATGATGGTATGCAGCTGCTTTTATATGAGATATTCTTAAAAAATTACAAATCTCCGCCATTGTATTGGATATGAATTCTGTTCCTTGATCAGTAGCAATCTCTGAGGGAACACCGTATCTTAAGATGAACCTTCGTAGTGCTACTGTTACTGTATCTTTTGATTTCAAAGGATATGCTTCGAGAAATTTCGTTAGATCGCATTGTAAAGTTAGCACATAAATAAAACCATTGTCATCTTTTTCTAAAGGGCCGACAATGTCTATGTAAACTTTTTCGAAGGCTGAATGTGCAGTTGGTGTTATTATCATTGGTTCCTATATGGGTTTACAAAACTTGTGTTTTCGACAATTCGCACATTTTTTCACATAAGAGGCACAATCATTCGATAATCCAGGACAATGAGAATATCTTCGTATATTATTGATCATTTTGCGGACTCCCGAATGTCCTGCTGTCGGTAATATATGAAAGTCGTTTAGTTCAAGTTTCTTCGTATCAGGATTGAAAATTCTTTTCACACCTGTAATTATACAAATTCGTGGATCGGTCCATTTAATCTTAGCAATCGTCTTCATAAAATACTCCACTATAAATGCATTATATTCATTTTTCGCTATGATTAACTCGTTTGTATTCATTCTTCTACATAATTCTTCCAAATCTCCCAATAATTCGTCTCGCGAGATTAGCGATGGAGTATCTGGATGGATTTAAACTAACTTCTTACTCGATTCATAACATATGCATCTTGTTTCCGACAATATGTTCTCCGTATTTCCAAAACTACTTAGATCATTGTTTCTTTACAGAACGATCAATTCTTCTTCTTCTTTCTCTTGTTAATTCCCGTCCTCTCATACGCAGTCCCCCATATGGAGAGAAGCTGGGAATCCTGGAACAGCCGGTCGGCTATGCTTCCAATCTCAAGGTAAATGGTACTAAATAACAGCCTGATTCCCAGGGACGCAGGAGTCTAGAATGAATCTATATCAGGCTGGGGGGAGGTTGTTTCTAGTGGATTAGTTGTTGGGCTTTCGTTTCTGTCTTTTTTAATCTTCCTGGAGTATACGTGTTATCACATACAGGGTATATTGGTTCTGAAAGGAAGGGTTTTTGGAAATTTAGGTGCTGAACGAATCATCCTACATTCTACTCAAAGCAATGTTCTATTATTAGATTTAGATTAGATTAGATTAGAGGAGGGGCGACAGATCAAAACCGACCTTGCGAGCACCTTGACCTTAAGATCTATTGTGCATCCCCGCGCTGTTTACCAGTCGGGCAGCAAAGTCTCGATGAACTTCACCACCTTTCTGGGGGCCACATCCATTACTTGTTCAGGCTTTAGGAACCAGGAGCCAAGATGCCGTAACCGTTTCTGGTGGACAGCTTCACACTCACATAGTAGGTGACTGGCTGTCTCGGTGGCTTCCTGACAGAAGCGACATGTACTATCGGGCGCCTTTCCCATGTTTTTTAAGTGATACCTCACGGGACAGTGCCCAGTGAGAGCGCCCGTCAATTTCCTCAGTTCCAATTTGCTGAGTGAGAGGACTTCTATTATAGTCTTATTCGCGAATTATACAAGAATTCTATCAGTAGATTCATTACCTCAGGTCTGGTTGAATAAAATACCTCACTTAGGCTAAGAGGCGCCTGAAAACCCAGGGCAAGCAGTACCCGAATCAATTCGTTAACGTTATGGGAATTATCGCTACAACTAAAGAAAACGTGTGGCAAGTCACCAATCTCACCACATCTGCACATGGAGGAATCCATGACACCTATCCTTGCCAAATGCGCGGGTGTTGAACAGTGCCCCGACCTTATCCTGTTGATAGTGGTAATGCTACTTCTTGGGCAGCTTAGTGTTTTATACCAGGTTTCACCCCGGAAGTCGTTTGGTCTCACCACTGATGCATACATTCTGCCCTTAGTCATACCGATTCTTTTGAACTCCTCCGTCCACTCATCCCAAAGCTTATTCCTGTACTCCGGCCAGAGTTCCCTCGGGTCCCCCTTTAACTGTGATTGGCCAGGAAGGCTCCTGCCACGGTTAGCCAACATGTCAGCCGTGTCATTGTGTGCAATGTACGAGTGGCTCGGGATCCACATCAGAGCAATCCTCAGACCAGCAGACTTCGCCCTCGCCAGCAACGACAGCACATTGACTGTAATTATATCTATATTGGCATCGATTTTCCCTGTCTTCAACTTACTTAGCACCCCCAGGGCATCAGATATGATCACAGCTTTAGAGATGTTCTTGTCTATGACCACTTGTATGGCTCTGCATATTGCAAAGGTCTCTGCTGAGTAGACGGACCAATGATCCGGCAGTCTGCCGCATATCTTTTCTGATTGTGTTGGTATCCAGACCCCATACCCGACCAAGTTGGGCTCGCGCGACTTGGAGGCATCTGTGTAGATATCTGTGTATCCACAGAATCTTTCGGAAAGGATCTCCTGGAATAAGCCTATATTATTTATTGAATCTTTTTTTAACTCTGTTTTATAAACCTCCACCCTCATGGATCTGATCTTAATATCTGTTATGAAGTATGGGAGGGATTGTGCGCTCCAAATCAGAGTTCTTTTTGGTGTTACCATTTCAAGGGCCTCTATGTACCCTGGGACTGTGCCATTGAATCAGAGCCCTTCAAGTTCGCTTGGCTCCCGAATCACTAGCAGTAGAGGATGTCTGTCAAATCTGCATATTTTGGAAATATACTTAAAGGACAGCCACTGTCTTCTTGAATGGAGGGGCAGTTCCCCACTTTCGGCAAGTATGATGTTTGTTGGCGATGATCGCATCAGTCCGAGGGCCGCTCGGATGGCAGCAAACTGCACCCTATCCAATTTCTGTAGTAGCACCTTGGCACATCTTCCATACAGTATTCCTCCAAAGTCTAAGTGGGGTCTGACCAGACCCCTGAAGATGTTCAGCCACGTGGAGGGGTGCGAACCCCATGACGGTCTGCAGAGGTTTTTGATTATGTTCACTTGGGCCATGGCCTTGGAACACATGTCTTCTATATGTTTTCCCCACTTAAGCTTCTGATCAAACGTTACACCCAGATATTTAACCTGTGACCTCCATTCGATGCGCTGTCCCTCCAGGTAAACAGGGATCAGGTTTCTGGGAACAATGCATTTGGTGAACATCATAGCCGCCGACTTTCGGACGTTGATCTTAAGGTTACGGGAGGTTAACCATATGTTTAGGTCTTCCATATAGGCGTTGACTTGGTCAACAGTCCAATCCTTGTCCTTTCCAGCGCATAGCAGGGCAAAGTCGTCTGCATATTGAATCAGACGAACGTCCTGAGGCACCAAGTTGGTCGGGTATAATGAATATAAATCAAAAAGATGGGGACTCAGAGGGGATCCCTGAATCAGTCCATTGGCCACTTCCTTCCTGTATTCCACACCTGCTGAGCTTGTAATCGTAACCGTTCTATGTCGATATAACTGGTATATCAGGTTACAGACATTACGGGGCACCCCGATACCAAGCAGATCCTGCCAAAGGATTCCAAGATCGACACAGTCGTACGCATTTGAAATGTCGAGGAAGACCACTAGTACTAATTCTTTTTTATTGAATGCTTGGTATATATGTCCCGTCAGGAGGGTATGGCAATCGTTGATTGATCTTCCTCTCCGGAAGCCAAAGGTGAGAGCTTTGTCAAACTGTTCCTCAATGGTTTTTTCAATACGTTCTTTCACCATTTTCTCGAGCACCTTAGTTATGCATGGTGTAATTGTGATGGGTCGATAGCTGGCGGCGACATTGGCGGGGCAATTCTTCTTGAGGATTGGGACTATGCTTGAGGTCTTCATACATAAAGGGGGTTCTCCACATAGCAACAGCTTGTTATAT
Organism: Hippodamia convergens; assembly: GCA_038502775.1. Taxonomy (NCBI): domain Eukaryota; kingdom Metazoa; phylum Arthropoda; class Insecta; order Coleoptera; family Coccinellidae; genus Hippodamia; species Hippodamia convergens. The sequence goes on along the minus strand of JAVSIQ010000842.1, from coordinate 125,498 downwards.
AGCCGCAGTAGACAGATCCTTGCCGATGGAGGAAGGTGGTGCAGCATCTGGTAGTCTATACCATCTTTACCAGGTGTAGAGTTTTTCTTTTGCCTCAGCGAATATTCAATCTCGTCCAGGGTAAATGGCTCTTGTAGGTTGTTGTATACCATTGGGATATCGACAGATGTGTCAACTGGGGATAATCTGTCCAATATTTCTTCACAGCACTGCTCCGATATCCCTTGCCATCCCTCTAGATGAGGTAGCCCAGAAAACTTTTTGATAATCTTCCAGAAGTTTTTGGTGTCTCTAACCGATAGGTTTTCGGAGAATTTCCTGAACGAATCTCGTTTCTTTTTCCTGATCAGTCTTCTGACTTTGGCTGCTTGGTGTTTAAATTTAATGAAGTTTTCCTGGGAGGGTGCGCCATTGTATTTCGCTAGTAGTAGTCTTCTTAGGGAGACCTCACCTGCGATTTCCTCATCCCACCAATATACACTGTACTTAGAACTAGCCCACCTCCTATACTTGGGTATTGCCTCTTCCGCCGCTGCTCGAACCATGGTGATAAAACCTGGGACATCTGCTATCTGTTCAGTATTGGACCGTTCGATGATGTTGATCATGAATTGTTGCCAATCCGCCCTTCTGGTGTTGAATATTCTCAGGGCTCTCCTGAGAATTGGGGTGTTAGTTCCTTGATTCCTAACCTCAATGACAATCGGTCGGTGATCACTGGATCCTGTATCAGGTATTACTGACCAGGTACTTCGAACAAATAAATCTGCTGAGCATATTTATAAGTCCGGGGCACTTGGGTTCTCGTGTGGGGCTGTAACCCTAGTGGGTGTCCCATCATTAAGGATTATGTAGTTGTAGTCTCTCACAAAGTCCTGTACCCTATTACCATTATAGTTGGATATACCAGAGCCCCATGCCGGGTTCTGGGCATTTAGATCTCCCAAGATGAGGGCTGGTCCGTTCACTTTTTGATCCAGTTGCTCTAATATTGTTCCTGCCAGGTGTACGTCCGGGGGGACGTAGATATTAAAGATTTTAACTCCTTCACACTGTATACCCATAATCTGCATCCTTGGGTGAACGTTCTCAAACTGTACAGTTATAATGTCGTATTTGATAGAGTTCCGAACAGCCACAGCAATCCCACCATATCCATCAGGCCTGTCATCTCTCAACAGAGAAAATCCAGCCAAGTTGATCCTTTGATGACCTCTCAGAAAAGTCTCATTCAATACAATTATATCCGGATCTGCGTCTCTTATGAACATTTTGAGATCATTAAAATTGACACTTAGAGATCTGATATTCCACTGTAATACCCTGAATGTCCTGTCAAGAATGTTGTAAATATCCGGAACCTGATATTATCCGATGTTTTTCTGACATGATTATAATTTATATTTTACATTTACTATAATTACTAATCTCTGGAAATAAAGTAATGCAATTGCTATTTATAAATTATATTTTAGGTATTCCTCGTCGTATTTTATTGACTGTCTACTGTGACTACTGTCACTATCTTCAAATATCATTGACTGGTCGTTGGGGCTAGCATCTATGCTAGCCTGTGAAATCTGTTGGTACCCATAGGATGCCTGGCTCATGTTATTGTTAAATGACGTTCCTTGTGAAAGGGGGGAATTATTGTTCTGGGATGAAGGCCGTGGAAAGGCCGTGATCGGCGATGAAGCTCTGTGAGATATTAGACAAGCATTGTGTGCGTCTCTATCGTAGCCTGCCTGGGGGGTGATCTTCCTTTTTGGACTTGGGCCATTGTCGCTGATTCGCGTAGAACTGCTTGTTTTGCCACGGACTGATGCCGTAATATTTGCGTATGATTGTTTGCGTGGACTGGTTGCCAGGTCAACAAAATTCTCTCCTATCATAGGCGGAAATTCTGCTGGTCTGGGAGCTGTTTGCCTTCTACATGCTTTATCTGCCTCATAGAGCGAGAGGTTGTGCAAGGCCATAATTTCCCTCATCTTTACTTGTCTTGTGTATTCTTGACATTTTCTGTCGGTGGCTTCATGATCTAGTTGGCAGTGTAAACACCTCGGTTCCATGTCACACGGTTTTTCTTCTTCGTGATATGCACCACATTTCCTACATCTAAACTTACCCCTGCAAAGTTTACTTATATGCCCATATCGCAGACATTTGTTGCATTGCACCACTGGTGGAATATACAATTCCACTGGCAGTCTGGTTGTATATAACTCGAAAAATTTTGGAAGGGTAGTTCCCTCAAATGTCAGAACACATGTGTTAGTTTTCACTAAAATGTTACCACTTTCAGTAATTTTTCTGCGGTTGAACCGTCGTACCCTAATGCATCTGACATTCGGGCTCAGACCCTTTCCTATGTTGATTATCTCATCATCCGTTATGTCCTGTCCAATGTCTCTTACAATACCCATGACGGATACAAACCTTCCCGGAATGTATACATGATAGGTTACGGGGTCAAACTCATTGTGTGTGACAAACCTATTTGCCTGTTCCGCCGAAATGAATTTAATTCCCACCTTTTTAAGTCCTTTCCTACTTATGTTCAAGATTTTATATTCCTTATATTTATCATTATTATATATTGCCTTACCTATATTTAATGGATTTAGATCTTTGATTTCCCTCTGGGTGGTCTCCACTATTACTTCGAATGGGCCTTTGTCCAGTGAGGAGTAGAAACAATGTCTTTTCTTAATTTTCGCATTTCCCTGCATAATGATCGATATAATATCATCAATTTTCTCAGTTATTTCCTTCTTCTCGCTACGAACCGCCTCTATTCTGATAGCCGTTAATTCCTCTTTAAGTAGATTAATGTTGATGGAATTCCATTCCTCATAATCTATTTTGTCTAGTGCAAGCTTTGCCCTAGGAGATGAAAGTTCCAGAACCCGAGGCCAGGCCTCGGGATCTGTTTCTTTCATGTTAACAAAAAACCTGAGATAAGGAGATTCACTGACAGGTGGAAGCAAAAAAAAAATAATGTAAATAGCGGAAAAAATCGAGAGGCAAATTAGTTGGCCGTTATGGCCAGAATATTAATAATGTTCAGCACTACTTATAGGGAAGGTCAAACTCACCACTATAATAGGAAAACACACTCACAAGGTTAAACACCGGGGAAGTTATTGGTTAATCGAACTCCAATTACCAGATATCTTGCCCTGTCGCCACCTAAGCCGAGAATGAACGATCAATTCGTTACCGTCATTGGGTTTTTTCAAAATTTCAACGTCATTTGGTTGATCAGACCGATTATTCGTTGAAGTTTTTTCAAAATTAGGAAGGTTTCTTGATGCTTTAGCCTGGGCCCTGGTTAAAACAGCAAGTACGTTCCGATTCATTTCATTTAATTCGGTTGAAGTTATTCGAGACAACTCGTCTGCTGGTTCGTTCATTGAACCTTTAACATATTCAATATGATAATGATATTCTTGTAGACACAAACGAAATTTTGTTAGACGACTAGAAGGATCTGAATGATTTAAAAGAAAAAAGAGAGGCCTATGATCAGTTCGAATTTTAAAATGTCTACCAAATAAATAAGGACGAAAATATTTTACTGCCCATACTACTGCCGCTAATTCTTTTTCTATAGTAGAATAGTCGACTGGCAAATGCCACTGGCTTATTATTTTTGTTAGAAAGGACTGCACCAGCGCATGTTCCACTTGCATCAGTTTGTAAAATAAATTCTTTGTCATCTGAGAAATCGGGGTAATCCAGCACTGGCGCTGTAGAAAGAGCGATTTTCAATTTTTCGAAAGCACTTTGACATTGTTCTGACCAACGAAATTCAGAATATTTTCTGCATAACTTATTCAGAGATATTTCTGCAAAATTTCTAATGAATTTTATGTAATAATTAGCAAAGGCAATGAATCTTTTGACTTCATCAGTGTTTTTTGGGACTGGGTATAACTTAAGAACTTTGGTTTTATCAGGATCAGGTGATAGACCTTCAGAAGATGTAATATGACCCAAATATAAAATTTGCTTTTTGAGGAATTTGCATTTAGAAGGTTTTAATTTCAGATTAATCTCTCTGAGTCTGGAAAACACTTACAGCAAATTCTGATTATGTTTTTCTAAATTTCTACCAAAAACAATCAAGTCGTGGAGATAAAAAAAACATTTTTCGTAATTGAATCATGTCATTGTAATTGAAATTAGCCGTGGAAACGCACTGCAGATATTTTCAATCCCATAGGTAGTCTTTTCATTTGATACTGATTTTTGGAAGTAGAGAATGCTGTCAGCTGCTAGCTCTATCTAGTAATAACCTTGACTTAAATCTAAGTGAGAAAAGTATACGGCTCCGGTAAGCGAATCGAAAATGTCTTCCATGAGTTCAAGGAAAAGGCAAAGCTGTATGAATCCATTACCAAAAGACGACTGGGGAGTGGAAATAATCATTTTAAGACGAAGAAAGATAAATACGAAGGAAAAATGGAATGTAAAAAAGAAAAAGATGTTAAAATGAAGAAGTCGAGTGAGAAAGGCAAGCCAGAAATCTGCTTCAACTGCGGAAGTCGTGGACACAAGTCTAAGGATTGCCCGGACAAAAACAAAGGGAGAAAAAGTTTCAGCTGTAATAGGTTCGGACATTTATCATCACAGTGTCCCGACAAAGCTTCAACGTCTACGGGGAAACCTCATTCTTCTGCCGATGTTAACACCATCGATGTAGTACCGAAAAATGCTGTGACGTTGACGTTTGGAGAAACAAAACTGTTGGCATTGTTTGATACAGGAAGCGATACAAGTGTCGTCAGACAAGATATTTACGAATTATATTTCTCTGAAGACTCGCTCTCTCAAGACACCATAACAGTTAGAGGAATAGGAACAAATCGAGTTAAAACATTAGGATCATTCAGTAGGAATGTCGAAGTCAATGGAGAAGAATTCAACCTACTATTTCATGTCATACCCAAGGAGGCATCCAATTTCCAGGTGATAGTAGGACGTAATTTATTAAAAGAAGCTGAAGTTCACATAAGAGACGATGGAATAGTTGTGTGCAAAAAAGAAAATAACTTTCTGATGAGCATTACAGTGGACGAAAACAAGAAAGATGATGAGATCGACTTGAGACACGTAGAAAATAAGGAGTACAAAGAAGTAGTTAAGGCGATGATTGAAAATTATGAGCCTCAGAAGAGGAAGACGTCAGATTCAAATATCAAGATGAAGATTATACTGAAAAATGAAGAACCGATATATCAAGGACCACGGAGGCTATCCTTGCCAGAGAAATAAGAAGTGGAAAAGCAAATACATGAGTGGCTGAAAGATGGAATCATCAGAGAAAGCTCGTCGGATTTTGCTAGCCCGATAGTGTTAGTATACAAAAAAGACGGTGCTATTAGGATATGCTGCGACTATCGAAAGCTGAATAGAAACATAGTAAAGGATAGGTTCCCACTACCATTGATAGAAGATGTCCTCGACAGATTAGAGGGAGCTAAGATTTTTTCGACGATAGATCTGAAGAACGGATTTTTCCATGTCGATGTGGAAGAAAGTAGCATCAAATACACTTCTTTTGTTACCCACAATGGACAATACGAATTTCTAAAGTGTCCATTCGGTTTGTGTAACAGCCCAGCTGTGTTTCAACGTTACATATCAACCATCTTTAGAACACTCTCAGCAGAAGGTATCGTCATATTTTATATGGATGACTTAATCATTCCAAGTCGCACCATAGACGAAGGAATAGAAAGATTAAGAAGAGTCCTAGAGGTCGCACGAGAGAATGGATTGGAAATAAGAAAAAAGAAGTGCCAGTTCCTGAAGAGAAGAGTACAGTTTTTAGGATACCTGGTAGAAGACGGCAAAGTACAACCATCGGAAGAAAAGACGTTAGCAATCAAGCGTTTTCCAGAACCAACGACTCATAAGCAACTTCAGTCGTATCTCGGATTAACTGGATATTTTAGGAAGTTCATACCATCCTATTCTACAATCGCAAAACCGTTGAGTGACATGCTCAGAAAAGAAATGCCGTTCCAATTTGGAGACAAACAAAGACATTCTTTCGAGAAATTGAAGGAACTACTGACGTGCTATCCGGTATTGCACATTTTTCAGAGAGGTCTGCCGACAGAACTGCATACGGACGCAAGTAAGCACGGCTATGGTGCCTGCCTTATGCAAAAGTCGAACGAAGACTCCAAGATGCATCCTGTTTACTTCTTGAGTAAAAAGACGACGCCAGCCGAAGAAAAATATAGCTCATACGAATTAGAAGTCCTCGCTGTAATAACAGCTGTGAAGAAATTTAGGACTTACATCCTAGGCATGAAGATTAAGATCGTAACCGACTGCTTAGCATTTCAAAAAACCATGCAGAAAAAAGATCTGACTACACGAGTGGCAAGATGGGCTCTCCTGTTAGAGGAGTATGATTACGAGATCGAGCACAGACAAGGAAGTAGAATGTCCCACGTTGACGCACTCAGCCGTTATCCAGAAGTGATGACAATGACAGAAGAAGATGGACTATTGGAAAAAATAAGAGTAGCACAAGGAAGAGATGAACATATTGCTACGATCAAAAAGCTGTTAGATGCAGGAAAAGAACATGAAGATTATTTTACGAAACATGCTGTTGTATATAAGTACGCGAATGGAAGAGAGCTTCTAGTGATACCAAAGGCAATGCAAACTGAAATCATTAAAAGAGCACACGAAGAAGGACACTTTGCAGTGAGAAAAACGGAAGAAGTGGTTGAAAGAGAATACTTCATACCCAGGTTGAAGGAGAAGATCCAAACAGTTATAGCTAACTGCATACCTTGTATCCTAGGTAACAGAAAAGAGGGAAAAAAAGAAGGAATGCTGCACCCAATTTCTAAATTAGAAGGTCCTTTACATACGTATCATGCTGATCATTTGGGTCCGATACCATCAACGAACAAGAATTACCAATACATTTTAGCGGTAACAGATGAATTTACCAAGTTTACGTGGATATACCCGACAAAGTCTACGACAGCGAAAGAAACAATAAATTGCTTAGTCAAGCAGCAGAAAACTTTCGGAAACCCGAGCAGAATTATCACCGATAAAGGTACGGCATTCACTGCCAAAGAATTTGAAGAATTCTGCAATGAAGAAGGAATTAAACATCTGACAATTACGACCGGAGTTCCTAGAGGCAATGGACAGGTAGAGCGGATAAACAGAACAATTATACCAGTTCTCACCAAGCTTAGCATAAATGACCCTACGAACGAGTGGTTTAAATTTGTCGACAGGGTCCAAAGAGCACTCAACTCTACGTTTCAAAGAAGCATCAAAACGACTCCCTTCGAAGCGATGACAGGAGTTAAGATGAAAAGAAAGGAGGACATAGAACTAATGGAACTGATAGAAGAAGAGGCAAGAAAACAATTCGATGAAGGGAGAGAACATCTGAGAGAGGAATGTAAGAAGCAATTGATTAAGATTCAAGAGGAAAACAGAAAGAATTATAACAAAGGAAGAAAGAAAGCTACTACTTACAAGGAAGGTGATTTAGTGGCGATAAAAAGAACACAATTTGGGTCAGGGCTGAAAATTCATAAAAAGTTTTTAGGACCATATGAGGTGATCCAGGTCAAGAGAAATGATCGATATGATGTCATGAAGATAGGAAGTCAGGAAGGACCAATTCGAACTTCTACATGCGCCGAATACATGAAGCCATGGGTTCAGTACGGAACCGAATCCGAGTCGGATTCGTAGTCGGATGGCCGAGTGTGGGATCCGCAAATTTGAGAAAATTTATTTCATTTACTTATAGCAATCAAATATAAATCACTACGACTCTGTGCCAAGACACACCCGCGAATACGCCACGACGAAGAGAGAGAGAGAGCGCGAGACGTGCGACGGCGAGGGGAGACGACCCCCGGAGCGCGGTACGACGTGCCACGTAGTCACGTAGGCAGATGAGGTTTAGCTTGCGAGGGAAGACGATCGACGGCAACAAAAATCTAATCGGAATACGACGGTTGGAGCCGCTAACTGCTCGTATACAAAAGAAGTAAAACAAAGAAGCGAAATAAGTAGTGTCTATTTTCTCAAACATTTGTGGCTCATATGAACAGTGAAAACATTGTACATAGTGTAAATAAACAGTTGTTCTTTGAAAACTATCCGGAGACCAGTTAATTTACCCTAGACGCAAACCGATCCTACATATGTGTTCGTCTGAGGGAATGAAAAAATAAGTTTTATTATTAATCTTCATCATCATCTGATATGTTATCATTAATTTCTTCATCATATAGTACAACCGTTTCAAGCGTAGTGTACTGTGTCTTAAATTCGTTGAGACTGCATTATATCTCAGCTATCATTGAAAATAGAGTCATGCGGTTTTCGAGACCCTGTGTCACTTTTTTGTAAAACTTTTAAATCCACAAACAGAAATATTCCATCTTCTTTTGTTTCTGGAATACAGTGCGAAAATGAAAATGTTCACTTTTTGAAGATGTTTTTATTTCTCGGGCCCTGCATAAGAAAGAAAAAAAATTAAAACTTCTTATAATGATATTTTTACGAAGAAGTCAGTGGCGTAGCAGAACATTTTTTCAAAGCATTGTTCTTGAGATTGAATTGGAACGGAATGAAATTTTTCATATGGAACACCATGTTTATTTTAACGTCAAACTGTATCACGACCTTTGCTTCAATAAATTTCAGTTGAAAAAAATATCCCACGCATTTAATCAATATTCACAAGCATTTAATCATTACTTTTTCAAAAAGCCATGTGATCTAAACCGATTTATTTCATCCTATTTTGAACATAATTTCAAAATATCAACTGAAAAATGGTATTTTGATGCATGTGTGGAAGAATTCATGTCTTACTTAAAAAAAACAAACAGAAATACAGTAGTCGCTTGATGCCGGATTATCGGAAATGCCGGATTATCGAATCCGCACAGGAAAAAAAAGCTAACTTCATATGATTTTCACCACTATCCAACTTTCGCAAAATTAGATCGCTATTTTGTCAAGGGACGCTATGAAACAAGAGAAACAAATAAATGACATCACTGTCGAGGTTAGGCCCATACTTCCGAGCGGGAAAAACTACTCTCGGTGATCCGGCGTTCAGCTGTATGAAATGCTGGATTATAGAGCGGGTTACCTGGGTCCCAAAGTGCCGGACTACCGAGCGTACCGGATTGGCAAGCGCCGGATTATCGAGCGACGACTGTATACATTTTTCGGATGGTTGACGCTCAAATTTATTAAAGGTAAGGTTGTGATACATCGATGTATTCAGAAAAAAATGGGAAAATTTGAGACGTTAAAACATACGAGGTGTTCCATTTGAAACATTTCAAGTTTGTGCTATATCTTAAAAACATTCATTAGACAAAAATTTTAAGCTACGCCACTGACTTCTACGTAAAAAATATTATTATAAACATTTTCATACTTTTCCTTTCTCATACAGGGCCCGAGAAATAATAACATCTTCAAAAAGTGAACGTTTTCATTTTCGCACTATATTCCAAAAAGAAAAGAAGATAGAATATTTCTGTTTGTGGATTTAAAAGTTTTACAAAAAAGTGTCACAGGGTCTCGAAAACCGCATGACTATATTTTCAATAATAGCTGAGATATAATGCAGTCTCAACCAATTTAAGACACAGTGTACTACGCTTGAAACAGTTGTACTATATGTACTATATTTTTGTTCGTATTTTACACCCTTTTCGAGTCACCTGGCAGGTACTTGTGCTAGTCGAAATCGCCTGTCCATTTTTTTTCTGAACTTCACAATGAACGAACAAAATCATATGAAAGTTTCAAGCTTACAGGAACAAGTTTATTTTTTTAATTTTTTTAACACTTTCAAAGATATAGATCTTGATGACGTGCAGGGGTGAGGGGTGCCAGGCGATGATTTCCGTCCTCAGCATGTTAGGAACTATCGCTATAAAAATTTCTAGCCTTACAGGCAAACCGTTACTCAAAAGGTTCACTAGCTCTTGGACTAAAATGCCTAATTGTAAAAGGTTTTTTGCGCATCAATGGAATAAAATAAAGTACGATGATGCAAATTCTTGAATTAGTATTACAATTCCTTCCTCGAAAAAGCCAAATGAAACACTTGAAAAAATCACCCTGTTTATATATGTATATATATTTTTTTAACAAATAACATTTCATTCTTCCGATATGATATAAGATATTTCAAATGTTGTTATATGAAGAATTATATTTATGGTTTCATTTCAATATAAAATTTTATTTTCAGTTAGTTATTTATTGCACTACTGCCCTTCTACCATGATTCAAGTGAGATTAACTCAATAATATCATTGGCGTGAATAGAGTTGAGTCATGAGGTGGTTAACCGACAGTCACGAAAATCTTGTAATTTTTTTAATGTGTTACTTTTTACAAATTTTCTCATCAATGGTTGGTAACTTCACCAATAACCCAATCCTAGTTACGCCTATGAATTATATGAACTACATCTGAGAAATAGAAACATTTCTGCATTTCACAGAAGCGGTAATATATCGATTGTAAAGCCTTGGTTTCCTCGAAAGCGGTACCGACAAATTTCTACCGCAATAATGCGACAAATGACTCATAAAAAACTGTACCATGCACAACATCAGCAGAGGTACAGTTATCTATGACGTCACTTGCCGCATTATTGTGGTCGAAATTTATCGGTTCTGCTTTCGAGGAAACCAAGGCTTTAGTCCCTCGGGTGGCTGTGGGCCGATGCGACATTTTATTCAAAATGCCGACGCTGAACAGTGTCGGCGAGCCGACACAAATAGGCTGGTATGTCAGCACTTTGCCACCGTTGGGCCAACGCTGGTTCTGCTTTTCACTGCCGCAGCGATATATCGGGAAACAGTCCCTCGGGCGGCTGTCGGCCGATCGGACACTTTATTAAAAATGCCGAGTCTGAACAGTGTCGGCAAGCCGACACATTGCCGACACGAATTGCTGGTATGTCAGCACTTTGCCAACGTCGGCCGAGTTAATTTTGTTTGTTGGGGTGATTTAAGAGTGGAAAATAATAATTGGCGACGAGGATGGGATTTCCTGAAATCAGTGCCAGTGCGACTTCTTTCAAAAAAAAAAAAAAAACCCAGTGCATCCATACTGTAGGATAACACGTGAAATTCTTTTCTTTAAGTAACATCCAAAGAACCAAGAAGAATCGCAAGTGCGACGTTAAGACCTGAAGAAACACCGCGTACCAGATTATGTGTGAAGAAGTGAAGAAGAGTTGCTGAATCCCGGACCAGAAAAGAGGCGGCGGATCAGCCCCGACTGGAGCGACACAGCACAGCACCCCTCAAAGATCACCCTGTGGAGTTTGGAGTTAGCATCCCAAGCACCAGGTTTAAAACGAAAGGCGAAAACAAAGGTAAGTGGAGAATCTTATAACAATCCCAGTTTTTCCTATCTCTGGCCCAAGAGATAGAGAAAAAAAAATGTTGTTGTTGATACTTTGAAATTTGAAAAACCCCAAAATTGATCTGTTAATAAATAAGTTTGAAAGCTTAAAACTAGATTCACCAGAAAGAGAAAATAAAATGCCGAACTAAGACTCGAACACAGTAATCATAGATTTGAATACCGTCAAATACTCGTATTTCGGAGAACTTCTCCCTAAATTTAATGGAAATTCTAATGTATTACAAACTTTCTCATTAGAAGTTGATACTTTCATTAACCAATTTGGAAACACAACTAATATATTGATTAATCAATATTCTACAGTACAATCAAAGTTAATAGATCACGCAAAAACTGTGATTTATTCAGGACCTAGCTGCAATAGTTGGCCTGAATTGAAACAATTGTTGAATAGTAAGTTTGGTTTCAAGATGAATTTCGATGTTTTACAAAGTGAATATCAGTACATAAGGAAACGTCCAAAAGAAACGTTATCCAAATTTATTGATAGAGTTAGACAAACGAAACTTCAATATGATTACCAAATACAACTTATTGGCCTCAATCCTACCGAACTGAAAGTTTATAGAGATTTATCCGAAAAAATCGGAAACACAGTTTCATATAATAATGTAGACGAAAATTCTAGGAATCTTTTCGACTTACAACCTAAAGCCTTCGACGAAAATTGTAAATTACTAGAAAATCGAGAAATCAAAAGACAACAATTATATTTGCAACCTTTCCCAAGATTGACACCCACAGTTTCGAACATCGTGAACGTTCGACTGGAAATGCCTTCTACAAGTCGAGAAAATAATTTTCCATCACAACCTGTTGAATTGAAATTTAATCCTAAGAGACACGAATCAAACCAGTAGATGTTCTTAAACCAAGACCTGATACGCAAAACAATTACCCAAAATCAGAACCAATGTCCGTCAGAACTAGGAATTATCCTATCAGAAGACCAGCTAGTACCCAAATTCGACAAGAACCGCCAAATTATCGACAATTCTTCAGAAAAACAGGTCCTACGGATTTTTACGCAGAAGAATTAACTAATACGGAAGAAATTCAAGACAACAACTTCGAATCAAATGACGAAATTGAATATTATAATGAGGAAGATCCAGAAAATGAAAATTCTTAAATAAATGAGGAGGACATTGAAAATTTTCCAGAGGTACCTCTCCAAAATTACAAGCCCTGAACTTTAACATGCAACATTAAGCTTCTCTTCCTCATTTGAAATTATATGACCTTCCTGTTAAATTATTAATAGATAGCGGAAGTTCCATGTGCATTATCGATCCGACAGTAGCATTCAATTTATTTCCTCAAATATTTATGAAAAACGTACAGATTTCAAGACAGCCATAGGTGAAGATTTTAGCAGATATAAAGTAGAATTCTCTCTTACATCCTTCGGATTTAATAGTACTTATCCATTTGTAATTTATAAATTTCATACCCAATACGATGGCGTCATAGGCGCCCTAGCTTCCCATTAGGCTTTCTAGAAATCAAGACGTCTAGAAAGGGTAGAGCACCATCCTCTTCAATTTCCATAGTGAATTGAATATTTGGGTGCCTACTGTTAAGATGGGATAAGAAAGCATCCAATTCTTCAAGTCCATGACACCAAACGACAAAAGTATCATCCACATAACGTAGCCATGTGGACGGTTTCTTTGTTGCCGCTTCAATTGCACCTTGTTCGAATTTTTCCATGTAAAGAATTTGCAATTGCAGGACTTAGAGGTTTCCCATGGCGCAACCGTCTATTTGCTCATAGAATTGGCCTTTCCACTGAAAATAGCTGGATAATAGGCAAAGTTCGAAGAGCTTTGTTATGTCATTCCACGTAGTTGAGCGATTCCCTGATGGGAACTAGTATGAACAAAGACACAACATCAAAACTAACGAGTCGGTCTTTCGGTCCCAACTGAATGTTTTGCAGTTTTTCTACAAACTGAGTAGAGTCCTTGACGAAAGTGTACGTATTTCCCACATAAGGTCTCAACATAGTCTTTAAAACTTTGGCTAAGTCGTATGTTGGTGAATCGATGGTATTAAAAATAGGTCTCATATGGGACATTATCCTTGTGAATTTTCGGAAGTCCGTATATACGTGGAGCCCTTGCTTCACTCTTACAAATCCTCTTTTTAACCCAGTACCTTCTCCAGCCAATGATTACGGTATAAGTTAGGCCAACGGATCGAATCCAGCATCACTTTCGGAAATTCAGCGGTCGAGTTACAACCTCAGACCAAGAATCCTCTGATGATGCCTACCGCAGTTGTGGGCGAAACGTTAGGTGAAATAATTCCTAATAGACCACGGCCTATAAGCCCGGAAGACTCTCTTAATGTCAGTATATCCGGTCGTAAAAGCCTGAAACTATTTAGTTTTGAGTATTTTTACAATGAAAAAATTTCAACGATATTTTATCATGTAGTTCTGCCCAATATGAACACAGAAAATATTGATAATTTAAAAATACCAAATTTAATGTTAGATAATGTTACTACCAATGCATTGATTTTCAGTTGGAAGATTCATTCGAATCACGTTTCATCCATCTATTTCATAATAACCATAATACTTATTACCGTTATAATATTTACATTATATAAAATTTTCGTAATAAAATTTTCCAAAATTGTGGAAAAATATAAAAATAATTCGGCCCTTAACGCTGAACTTATTTCTTTAAAAGGGGGAGGTATTACGCAGTAGCTAAGTAGACTTCCACAGGAAGTAATAGGATACTTCTTTATATCAGCAACTAGCTGACCCAGCAGACTTCGTACTGCCTCAATCGATAAATTATAAAAAAAAGTTCCCTCTTTACCTCTTGAATAAAGAGAATTCTTTTGATGTATGAATAACAATGTACATACTTATTTCAATACAATTAAATTTTTTGTATATTTTGTACTTTTTTGTATTCCACCTAATGTATTTTCTCCTTAAAAAAAAACAATGATTAGTACAACTTTATTCATCTCTAAGGCGAAACAAAGTTCGCCGGGTCAGCTACCTTATCTAATTGCCAATTGCTACAATTGGTCCCACCACCAGATCCCCTACGCTCTTTAGTTTCTGGGATAGGAAATGATTCTAAAAACTTCTTGGCCAATATTAAACCATAATAGTTTATTCTAATTTTAAAATTGCTTTTTTAGTTATCGATTGAGGCAGTACGAAGTCTGCCGGGTCAGCTAGTTATAAACATAATTATGTGTACGAATCACAGAACACAAATTAAGTACGAACTTTGACAGGAGTTTTTCGGTTACGTGAATCGGCACTGACTTCTACGCAAAGACCTTAGAATTCCAAGGCTAAGACGCTTAGGCAACTCAAAATCCACAGTTTACATTGCAGTGCCATCTAATGGGGATGTAGAGAAAAGGGATCTGTTCAAAACATTTCGTCATGAAATTTTCGGTAGTATTAGGAAGAAAGATAGGTGTAATAACACATGGACCCAGATGCGTTAATATTATTATAAAATGTAGTTCACCGAATTAATATCAAATATAATACTCACACGAAAACGCTATGAACCGTAGCGACATCGACTGGCGTTATTCGCAAGAAGGAAAATTATTTCCTATTTTTTTCCATTTCATCAAATTTTTCAGAGTTTAAATGTATTTTATGTTAACCCACAGTAAAAGAAGCCAACAAAAAAATTTTCATAACAAACAGTTCATCCAATCTTGGGTTATAAATGATGTAACCACCAATATGGCCGAATTAGTTTTATATATTAAGATTTCTAGTTAAGAGTTGGCTTCGCAACAGGCTATATATAATAATACATTTTTACTATAAATAGAAACAGTCAATTATCCTTTTATTATATATATATATATAAATATATATATATATATAGATATATATATATATATATAATATATATATATATATATATATATTAGACTGTTGTTTTCACGAAACCCCTCCTAATTATCTCCAGGAAACCGAAAAAAAGACCTCTGTGAAAATATCAGCTTTGAATATTGATATTTAGAGGTCGCTCATAGATTTTTTCCATTTTTCCTACTAATAGCAGGGAAACAATTTCTTTTTTCAATAATAAATTCCTAGAGCACAAACCAATCGACGGAGATTCCATTGTGTGATTTTCCGGTAGGCAATTAGATACTCTACAAAAATGTTCCTTACGATATATTTCGATAAAACGGCCCGTTCAAAAGTTATTCGAGTCGATGCTAATATTGAGGTATTTGCGAAGAAAAAAATTATTAAAAAAAATCGACTTTGTTTGTTTTCACGAAACTCGACTTCTAATTATCTTCAGGGTAATGAAAAAAGGCGCTGTGGACGAATCATAAAACTTTCAGAATATCCTTCAATGTTTACCGTGAAAAGTGATTGACAAATGTCGATGACATTAATACTCTATCTTTTACATATCTAAATCGTATTTTTGCATAAGTTAATGAAAGTTTTATTTTGGGATAATGACCTCAGATTCTGTAAGTAATTGTTCTGAAATTTTGTATTGTTGTGTATTTTAACTGAATTTTAAATATTTGTAGTGACCCTGAAGAAGGAACAAAATAGTTCCGAAAGCTCGGTGATGAATGAAGAGTAATCAGTCGAATTCCCTTAATTCCTCTACATATGGATAGTACGACTGAATTTAAATACATACATATATATATATATATATATATTATATTATGAAATAGGGTAGTTGACTGGATTAAATAGAGAGAAACTTATTTGGGATAGCAGCCCAATTCAATAAGTGTTCTCTTTTTTCCTTTACTTTCTCAAGCTGAAACACTTATTGAATTAGACTGCTATCCCAAATAAGTTTCTCTCTTCTCTCTCTCTCTCTCTCTCTCGATATATATATATTATATATATATATATTTATATATATATATATATTATATATATAAATATAAGGATAAATAATGAGGGGTACTTCACCGATCCCTCATTATTTATCGTTATATTATATTTATATTCCTGGACTCGGATGTCACGCAGGTGGCTACAGCTGCCTCTATGGTGACGTTGGATGTTGCTCTGGAATGCAGGGTCTTCCAACCGAAATCGAAAATGTGCGGCTGGCTCCCTTGTGTTGACTCCGTTATGTGATTTCAATTTCAACTTTTCACCGTATTGATGAGGGCCGAAAGCCCGAAACAGCTGTCTACGGTTCATTTTCGTTTCAGAGGGTTATGTCCGTTAAATCTTTTCCATATATATATATTTTTATATATATATATATATATATAATATATATATACGCATTAGACTATCTTTACCAAGCCCGCCATAAGACACAGGTGAAGTGAAGCCAGGGTGTGCGGTGATACAAGGGGGGTGTGTATAATTTATACATTTAGGAGTACGTATCACAACCAATTAGAAGCCTGTCAATATGGTAATGCCATACCAAGCCTATTTGTGTAAAAAATAGATGATTCACGGTCTATGGCAAGCCCGAGCAGTGTTGCCAAAATATTCCAGTTGAATATTGCGTCTGAATTATTCCGCTGTATTATTTTCGATTTGTTTCATATTCAGATATATACATGCGACACAAGGTGCAGCCAACCGAAGCCACGAATTGAGTCATTGGTTGTACAATGAGGGTGATACCATTTCATCATCGATTTGATATCCTCGGATACCACGAGAGCTGTTTTTCGGAGAATGAAAGATAAGGAAAACGCTACGATTATTTTCTGTGAAATATTGTTTCAAATCTTCATGTAGTTAAAAGAATTCAAAATTTTCTTTATTCTCCAATTTTAATTCAATGTCATTTCAAGTCAATTGCTCGAAAAAAGCTTTCACGTCCGTTGCGTACGTGATAAGTTTCATGCGAAAACTTGATGAGACCTTCTATTCAAAACTATTCGTGGATAAAAAAGTAGATACTCGAACGACACTTAGAATCTCGGAGAGATTTTCTTTCGAAAATTTCAAAGGGTACGCAATTATTAATTGTTTTCAAATACAGGTATCCCACCAATTCCGTTCGTTGTATTATTTTTGGAAAGGAATCGAAATTCACATTTGAAATTTCGAGATCCAGTTGGACTGAAAGTAACACTTTCCACTCTTCAAATCGAAATGTAGCTCTGTTTGATCACGGAAAACCTTAATTTGACAAGATGTTTTTGTGTAAATGCTTGAAATTACAAGTCATGATACAGTGGATACCGTGAGTCTCTCAAAATGATGACAACGAGAAGTCATAATTGAATATATTGCATTAAAAGATATTGTAGGTGTGTGCAGATATCACAATTAAAATAAAATCCGTATTTTTTGAGAAATGCTTGAAATCAATTTTCTCGGTCATATTTCGAATTTTGGTTTTCTTAAACATACGAACAGAAGTGGCGATTAACTGTTACGAAATGTCTTTCTTCTGTTAAAAACATTTTTAGTCGCAACTGTTCTCTATAACATTCGAGTTAACTCTCTTCCTGCTTATAACCTATAAATAGAGAGTGAGTAGCGTGAGATAAGGAAAAAAGGGGGTCAAAGTAATGAAACGCTTTTCCTTCACCAAGGGTCTTTAAATAATGCCGTAAATTTTCTTGGAATCCTTTTTTCAAAAATTTTATGTTGAATTCTAAATTTTGTTAAATAGTTTTGTCACTGAATATTTCGCTTATCATATTGAAATTCTGAATAATATTGATGTGTACCTTGTTATTATTGTTGGTAACATTTCGAATTCAACTATTCTCAAAAATACAAACAAGGTCCAATTCAGAATTCACGTTCGAAATGTCGTCCATTCAGTTCGAGACATATCGATCACGACCAGACTGTGTTGTCTAAACAATTTCATTAGGATCTGAACTATGAAAAACTTAACATACTTTGATTCGCAACTGTTCTAATTAATTATACCCCATAAATAGTAATTTAGTGGGGAAGATCTAGAGATCGAAGCGGTCGAAGAAATCGACCCCTATTTCACCAGCAACATTCCTCAAATATTCTTGACGAATTTTCTCTGATGTTAGCAAATTTTCCCTGTACCAATTATTGAATGCGAGGTGCAATTCACGCAAGAAATTTTCGACTAGGTTTTCAAATGAAATATCTGAGTTGGTCATCTGTGACAAGGCAGAATACAGTTAGTGGAAATTGAAATACAGTTTGTACTTCCTTGACTTTGTTTTGTTCGTTATTCCTTGTTGGGTAAATTTAGCTTGGTCAGACCAAATAATATGTTTCAAGAAGTTTTTGTGTTCTTGAATTTTCAGTAAAAATCCTTCACAAAAAATTACCATTTATTGGACGAGGTAAAAATTATCAATGAACAAGACTCTCTGATCTTCTAAATCCTCAAAAGATGACCGAGGATGAGTTTGATAATAAGCACATTACGTCGATTTGTTTTTTTTTACGATTACAGTAATGATTTTGTTTCTCCTGTACCATGAAATTCAGCTGAATCCTGAGAAACTTTACTATCGTTATCCAGGTAACTCGGGATATCTGATATCGAAATTGCAACATGTTATGTAAACAATTCTTGCGCTTTCTCCATATATAACAGCTGTTTTGCAAAATAAAAATTCTGAACATTTTATTTAGAGAAATGAATAACAAAGAAGGGCAGTATGCTCGCAGGAATGAACATTTTCTGACATAGTATCAATTTATTTATTGCTTCAACATTATAAGATTTTTTCAACAATTGATGACGAGAACATTATGGTCGAAATGGAATAAAAATTTTGATATAAATTGATTTAACCCGGAGCCGATGAGGTGGAGTCTGGCAGACTCCTCCATATTTTTTATCCGCTATCACTTCTTCGCAGATCACATGGCTATATCGGGGCTCCCAGCAACTTTCAATTTATGTACGGTGAGTTGCTAGAATATATCGAAAATTCACAGGAGAACATATTTTCAGTGCAAGGGAATGTGTACAAAGCCAGTGTGCTGATTTTGTAGTCAAAAATTTTGAATTCAATGTATTGCGAGAATGAAATAAGTAGGAATGAAAATGTGATATTTGGACATGTTGTCAGTTTTTTCAGTTTCGATAGATTTTTTCTTCTGCGTTCAATGTTTCATCCACACATTCAATAACTAAAAAAATTTAAATTTCTAAAATCGTATTTTTTTTCATTTTTCAGTTGATACGGAATGGAAGTTTGTAACAATTCCGCACATTTTCTGCTCTTCGTTCTTAAAATTAATAATTTTTTCACTAATATATTCATAAAATTTCATTGAAAATACAAGGTAAGTCATCTGGTTTCATCTATTTTTTATAGTGCGTTATGGAAATAATAATTTGTTTTAGACAATCGAAGTGACACATTCTTATATGTCAATAGTTGCAATTCAATTGGCCATGGAGATATTTCTGATGAATCAATGAATTTATGTAGTAAAAACAATTTATATTAAATAATTCAGTTGTGCAAGTGCAAAGAAATTTTCGTCGTGAATTTAATGTGAAAAGACACGGACGAATTCCAAAATGCCAAAACATATTAAGGTGGGTAAGAGATTATGATGTTAGAGGGAATGTGGCATCAAATTTTTGTGGAGGTGTCTGCGTATAGTCAGAACACCCGAAAATATTGAACGGGTAAGACAAGCTGTGATAAGAAGTCCGAATAGATTTGCATCAAGGAAGTCACTTGTGTCGCACATTTCCAACAAGACAATGCGAAGAATTTTTAAAACGTAAATTGCACATATTAATATCGTTATTTTTCAAAATTTTTGTTTCAGTAAAATGTTTTTTGCTTTTATATATATTTTTTTTAAATAGCTGACACCAAATGCCTAACCCGTTAGTTGAATACATTCATGACATAGTAATTCTATTGTGAGAAGCCAAAAAGAAAGAGCTATGGACAGAGAAAAATCATATAAAATTGCAGGTGTCTGAGAGACACCATCTCACTCTCTATGGCAGTGAAATACCACCACCTCACCGGTTAATATAACCAGTTGAATTAATTGATAATTGCCAATAATTGTATTTCTCGAGAAAGTAAAATTCAAAATACAATGTCCAGAGAAATTGATTTCCCACAATTGAAAAAAACTTTGCAATTCGAAACCATTCCCATTTTTTCACACATACATTATTTTCTTACGTTAATTTCCTCATGGATTCAGAAAAGAAGTTCTCGCTTGAAACAATTTAGTATTCACTTTTTCAAGTTCGCAGTTTGCCAACATTGATAAACATGATCGAACTGTATAATAATTTGTTATCTCGAGGTCATGACAAAAACTTGATGTTTATCTTTCATGAAAACCTAAAATCGAAAATCATCCAATAATAAAATTTGTTTTTTGTTTAAGCGAAGCTCTATTTTCAGATAAATATTCATAATTTAATTTGAAAAACAAAAGCCTGGCCTAATCTATTATTTTTCTGTTATTCATATTGATCCAGTTCGCAATCATACATCAAATCAGTGAAAAATTGATCGAAGAATTCCAAAATGTTTGAATATGCAGGGTTTACTTTGGCAATGATGAAGTTCCGGTACAAATATAACTATACTTCACTCGAAAATATTTTATGATTTGAGTTCATCTACTCTTAACAGAGAAAAACAAAATCTTGAATTCGTATAAGTATTCCTTCATCGAATAGGTCCAATGAAACATTTGAAAAAAACACCCTGTAGATGATATCTTGAAAAGCGCAGCTTGAAATACCAATAAATTAAAGTATCATCTAATGAAGACGATTAAATCCAATATTCGTTGATCCTTCCGATGAGAGAAATTTTTCCTATCCTCCCTAGCGATGTTTCTCCATCCATTAGTCTTTCAGGAGAATCATTTCACCCTGAGAACGTTCTAACGAATTCCGATAGAATGCGACATTGCCAAACTTACGGGCTTCGAATAACAGCGAGGCATAGCGGGATTCCTATAATCGGGGTTATATCGCCAAAATGTATATATTTATATACGGAACTACTGGAGCACCACCTACAGGTTGATCCCTTGAACTAAGCGCGTATATATTGCGATATTATATGGGCGATATTCGGCCCAGGAGAAAATTCGTTTATAGGCTCACTGACCTATTAGGAAGCTTCTGTGAAAGATATACACGCAAATTTTTAGGAAGCCCGATCCGGGCTTCGTAAAAATGATTTTGGCTCAGTAGGGGTAGTCGCGTGTAGCATTTTCGGCTCCGTAAGGTCGCGTAATACGTATATATATATATATATATATATATATATATATATATATATATATATATATATATATAAATAGTTGTAAAAATTCTTTGCTGTACTATTTGATAGGACGTAGAAATTATTGGGATTCAGCAGTAATTAAGAAAAAACTCTTTTTCTTTCAACTCGAGCTTTCGAGATTTAATTTAATATCATCTTCAGGAGAACTAGAAAAACATTGGTATGACAATATGTAACAGTTGATTTTGAATTATAATACTTACAAGAGGTGAGTTTTTTTGAAAATATGAAAAAGAACATTAGTTTTGTTTTATATATGAAAGGAAAATGAAAATTTTGAAAACTGATGAGTTAAGATTTGCAAGACGAAATATCTTGCAGATTTGCAAGACGAAATATCTTGCAAATCTTAACTGATCAGTTTTCAAAATTTTCATTTTCTTTCATACATAAAACAAAACTAATGTTCCTTTTCATATTTTCAAAAAAACTCACCTCTTGTAAGTATTATAATTCAAAATCAACTGTTACATATTGTCATACTAATGTTTTTCTAGTTCTCCTGAAGATGAGATTAAATTAAATCTCGAAAGCTCGAGTTGAAAGAAAAAGAGTTTTTTCTTAATTACTGCTGAATCCCAATAATTTCTACGTCCTATCAAATAGTACAGCAAAGAATTTTTACAACTATTTATATATATATATATATATATATATATATATATATATATATATATATATATATAAAAATATATATATATGGAAAAGATTTAACGGACATAACCCTCTGAAACGAAAATGAACCGTAGACAGCTGTTTCGGGCTTTCGGCCCTCATCAATACGGTGAAAAGTTGGAAATTGAAATCACATAACGGAGTCAACACAAGGGAGCCAGCCGCACATTTTCGATTTCGGTTGGAAGACCCTGCATTCCAGAGCAACATCCAACGTCACCATAGAGGCAGCTTTAGCCACCTGCGTGACATCCGAGTCCAGGAATATAAATATAATATAACGATAAATAATGAGGGATCGGTGAAGTACCCCTCATTATTTATCCTTATATTATATATATATATATATATATATATATATATATATATATATATATATATATCGAGAGAGAGAGAGAGAGAGAGAGAGAGAAACTTATTTGGGATAGCAGTCTAATTCAATAAGTGTTTCAGCTTGAGAAAGTAAAGGAAAAAAGAGAACACTTATTGAATTGGGCTGCTATCCCAAATAAGTTTCTCTCTATTTAATCCAGTCAACTACCCTATTTCATATATATATATATATATATATATATATGTATGTATTTAAATTCAGTCGTACTATCCATATGTAGAGGAATTAAGGGAATTCGACTGATTACTCTTCATTCATCACCGAGCTTTCGGAACTATTTTGTTCCTTCTTCAGGGTCACTACAAATATTTAAAATTCAGTTAAAATACACAACAATACAAAATTTCAGAACAATTACTTACAGAATCTGAGGTCATTATCCCAAAATAAAACTTTCATTAACTTATGCAAAAATACGATTTAGATATGTAAAAGATAGAGTATTAATGTCATCGACATTTGTCAATCACTTTTCACGGTAAACATTGAAGGATATTCTGAAAGTTTTATGATTCGTCCACAGCGCCTTTTTTCATTACCCTGAAGATAATTAGAAGTCGAGTTTCGTGAAAACAAACAAAGTCGATTTTTTTTAATAATTTTTTTCTTCGCAAATACCTCAATATTAGCATCGACTCGAATAACTTTTGAACGGGCCGTTTTATCGAAATATCGTAAGGAACATTTTTGTAGAGTATCTAATTGCCTACGGAAAATCACACAATGGAATCCGTCGATTGGTTTGTGCTCTAGGAATTTATTATTGAAAAAAGAAATTGTTTCCCTGCTATTAGTAGGAAAAATGGAAAAAATCTATGAGCGACCTCTAAATATCAATATTCAAAGCTGATATTTTCACAGAGGTCTTTTTTCGGTTTCCTGGAGATAATTAGGAGGGGGTTTCGTGAAAACAACAGTCTAATATATATATATATATATATATATTTATATATATATATATATATCTATATATATATATATATTTATATATATATATATAATAAAAGGATAATTGACTGTTTCTATTTATAGTAAAAATGTATTATTATATATAGCCTGTTGCGAAGCCAACTCTTAACTAGAAATCTTAATATATAAAACTAATTCGGCCATATTGGTGGTTACATCATTTATAACCCAAGATTGGATGAACTGTTTGTTATGAAAATTTTTTTGTTGGCTTCTTTTACTGTGGGTTAACATAAAATACATTTAAACTCTGAAAAATTTGATGAAATGGAAAAAAATAGGAAATAATTTTCCTTCTTGCGAATAACGCCAGTCGATGTCGCTACGGTTCATAGCGTTTTCGTGTGAGTATTATATTTGATATTAATTCGGTGAACTACATTTTATAATAATATTAACGCATCTGGGTCCATGTGTTATTACACCTATCTTTCTTCCTAATACTACCGAAAATTTCATGACGAAATGTTTTGAACAGATCCCTTTTCTCTACATCCCCATTAGATGGCACTGCAATGTAAACTGTGGATTTTGAGTTGCCTAAGCGTCTTAGCCTTGGAATTCTAAGGTCTTTGCGTAGAAGTCAGTGCCGATTCACGTAACCGAAAAACTCCTGTCAAAGTTCGTACTTAATTTGTGTTCTGTGATTCGTACACATAATTATGTTTATAACTAGCTGACCCGGCAGACTTCGTACTGCCTCAATCGATAACTAAAAAAGCAATTTTAAAATTAGAATAAACTATTATGGTTTAATATTGGCCAAGAAGTTTTTAGAATCATTTCCTATCCCAGAAACTAAAGAGCGTAGGGGATCTGGTGGTGGGACCAATTGTAGCAATTGGCAATTAGATAAGGTAGCTGACCCGGCGAACTTTGTTTCGCCTTAGAGATGAATAAAGTTGTACTAATCATTGTTTTTTTTTAAGGAGAAAATACATTAGGTGGAATACAAAAAAGTACAAAATATACAAAAAATTTAATTGTATTGAAATAAGTATGTACATTGTTATTCATACATCAAAAGAATTCTCTTTATTCAAGAGGTAAAGAGGGAACTTTTTTTTATAATTTATCGATTGAGGCAGTACGAAGTCTGCTGGGTCAGCTAGTTGCTGATATAAAGAAGTATCCTATTACTTCCTGTGGAAGTCTACTTAGCTACTGCGTAATACCTCCCCCTTTTAAAGAAATAAGTTCAGCGTTAAGGGCCGAATTATTTTTATATTTTTCCACAATTTTGGAAAATTTTATTACGAAAATTTTATATAATGTAAATATTATAACGGTAATAAGTATTATGGTTATTATGAAATAGATGGATGAAACGTGATTCGAATGAATCTTCCAACTGAAAATCAATGCATTGGTAGTAACATTATCTAACATTAAATTTGGTAT
Organism: Hippodamia convergens; assembly: GCA_038502775.1. Taxonomy (NCBI): domain Eukaryota; kingdom Metazoa; phylum Arthropoda; class Insecta; order Coleoptera; family Coccinellidae; genus Hippodamia; species Hippodamia convergens. The sequence goes on along the minus strand of JAVSIQ010000842.1, from coordinate 100,330 downwards.
TGTTAAATTATCAATATTTTCTGTGTTCATATTGGGCAGAACTACATGATAAAATATCGTTGAAATTTTTTCATTGTAAAAATACTCAAAACTAAATAGTTTCAGGCTTTTACGACCGGATATACTGACATTAAGAGAGTCTTCCGGGCTTATAGGCCGTGGTCTATTAGGAATTATTTCACCTAACGTTTCGCCCACAACTGCGGTAGGCATCATCAGAGGATTCTTGGTCTGAGGTTGTAACTCGACCGCTGAATTTCCGAAAGTGATGCTGGATTCGATCCGTTGGCCTAACTTATACCGTAATCATTGGCTGGAGAAGGTACTGGGTTAAAAAGAGGATTTGTAAGAGTGAAGCAAGGGCTCCACGTATATACGGACTTCCGAAAATTCACAAGGATAATGTCCCATTGAGACCTATTTTTAATACCATCGATTCACCAACATACGACTTAGCCAAAGTTTTAAAGACTATGTTGAGACCTTATGTGGGAAATACGTACACTTTCGTCAAGGACTCTACTCAGTTTGTAGAAAAACTGCAAAACATTCAGTTGGGACCGAAAGACCGACTCGTTAGTTTTGATGTTGTGTCTTTGTTCATACTAGTTCCCATCAGGGAATCGCTCAACTACGTGGAATGACATAACAAAGCTCTTCGAACTTTGCCTATTATCCAGCTATTTTCAGTGGAAAGGCCAATTCTATGAGCAAATAGACGGTTGCGCCATGGGAAACCCTCTAAGTCCTGCAATTGCAAATTCTTTACATGGAAAAATTCGAACAAGGTGCAATTGAAGCGGCAACAAAGAAACCGTCCACATGGCTACGTTATGTGGATGATACTTTTGTCGTTTGGTGTCATGGACTTGAAGAATTGGATGCTTTCTTATCCCATCTTAACAGTAGGCACCCAAATATTCAATTCACTATGGAAATTGAAGAGGATGGTGCTCTACCCTTTCTAGACGTCTTGATTTCTAGAAAGCCTAATGGGAAGCTAGGGCGCCTATGACGCCATCGTATTGGGTATGAAATTTATAAATTACAAATGGATAAGTACTATTAAATCCGAAGGATGTAAGAGAGAATTCTACTTTATATCTGCTAAAATCTTCACCTATGGCTGTCTTGAAATCTGTACGTTTTTCATAAATATTTGAGGAAATAAATTGAATGCTACTGTCGGATCGATAATGCACATGGAACTTCCGCTATCTATTAATAATTTAACAGGAAGGTCATATAATTTCAAATGAGGAAGAGAAGCTTAATGTTGCATGTTAAAGTTCAGGGCTTGTAATTTTGGAGAGGTACCTCTGGAAAATTTTCAATGTCCTCCTCATTTATTTAAGAATTTTCATTTTCTGGATCTTCCTCATTATAATATTCAATTTCGTCATTTGATTCGAAGTTGTTGTCTTGAATTTCTTCCGTATTAGTTAATTCTTCTGCGTAAAAATCCGTAGGACCTGTTTTTCTGAAGAATTGTCGATAATTTGGCGGTTCTTGTCGAATTTGGGTACTAGCTGGTCTTCTGATAGGATAATTCCTAGTTCTGACGGACATTGGTTCTGATTTTGGGTAATTGTTTTGCGTATCAGGTCTTGGTTTAAGAACATCTACTGGTTTGATTCGTGTCTCTTAGGATTAAATTTCAATTCAACAGGTTGTGATGGAAAATTATTTTCTCGACTTGTAGAAGGCATTTCCAGTCGAACGTTCACGATGTTCGAAACTGTGGGTGTCAATCTTGGGAAAGGTTGCAAATATAATTGTTGTCTTTTGATTTCTCGATTTTCTAGTAATTTACAATTTTCGTCGAAGGCTTTAGGTTGTAAGTCGAAAAGATTCCTAGAATTTTCGTCTACATTATTATATGAAACTGTGTTTCCGATTTTTTCGGATAAATCTCTATAAACTTTCAGTTCGGTAGGATTGAGGCCAATAAGTTGTATTTGGTAATCATATTGAAGTTTCGTTTGTCTAACTCTATCAATAAATTTGGATAACGTTTCTTTTGGACGTTTCCTTATGTACTGATATTCACTTTGTAAAACATCGAAATTCATCTTGAAACCAAACTTACTATTCAACAATTGTTTCAATTCAGGCCAACTATTGCAGCTAGGTCCTGAATAAATCACAGTTTTTGCGTGATCTATTAACTTTGATTGTACTGTAGAATATTGATTAATCAATATATTAGTTGTGTTTCCAAATTGGTTAATGAAAGTATCAACTTCTAATGAGAAAGTTTGTAATACATTAGAATTTCCATTAAATTTAGGGAGAAGTTCTCCGAAATACGAGTATTTGACGGTATTCAAATCTATGATTACTGTGTTCGAGTCTTAGTTCGGCATTTTATTTTCTCTTTCTGGTGAATCTAGTTTTAAGCTTTCAAACTTATTTATTAACAGATCAATTTTGGGGTTTTTCAAATTTCAAAGTATCAACAACAACATTTTTTTTTCTCTATCTCTTGGGCCAGAGATAGGAAAAACTGGGATTGTTATAAGATTCTCCACTTACCTTTGTTTTCGCCTTTCGTTTTAAACCTGGTGCTTGGGATGCTAACTCCAAACTCCACAGGGTGATCTTTGAGGGGTGCTGTGCTGTGTCGCTCCAGTCGGGGCTGATCCGCCGCCTCTTTTCTGGTCCGGGATTCAGCAACTCTTCTTCACTTCTTCACACATAATCTGGTACGCGGTGTTTCTTCAGGTCTTAACGTCGCACTTGCGATTCTTCTTGGTTCTTTGGATGTTACTTAAAGAAAAGAATTTCACGTGTTATCCTACAGTATGGATGCACTGGGTTTTTTTTTTTTTTTTTGAAAGAAGTCGCACTGGCACTGATTTCAGGAAATCCCATCCTCGTCGCCAATTATTATTTTCCACTCTTAAATCACCCCAACAAACAAAATTAACTCGGCCGACGTTGGCAAAGTGCTGACATACCAGCAATTCGTGTCGGCAATGTGTCGGCTTGCCGACACTGTTCAGACTCGGCATTTTTAATAAAGTGTCCGATCGGCCGACAGCCGCCCGAGGGACTGTTTCCCGATATATCGCTGCGGCAGTGAAAAGCAGAACCAGCGTTGGCCCAACGGTGGCAAAGTGCTGACATACCAGCCTATTTGTGTCGGCTCGCCGACACTGTTCAGCGTCGGCATTTTGAATAAAATGTCGCATCGGCCCACAGCCACCCGAGGGACTAAAGCCTTGGTTTCCTCGAAAGCAGAACCGATAAATTTCGACCACAATAATGCGGCAAGTGACGTCATAGATAACTGTACCTCTGCTGATGTTGTGCATGGTACAGTTTTTTATGAGTCATTTGTCGCATTATTGCGGTAGAAATTTGTCGGTACCGCTTTCGAGGAAACCAAGGCTTTACAATCGATATATTACCGCTTCTGTGAAATGCAGAAATGTTTCTATTTCTCAGATGTAGTTCATATAATTCATAGGCGTAACTAGGATTGGGTTATTGGTGAAGTTACCAACCATTGATGAGAAAATTTGTAAAAAGTAACACATTAAAAAAATTACAAGATTTTCGTGACTGTCGGTTAACCACCTCATGACTCAACTCTATTCACGCCAATGATATTATTGAGTTAATCTCACTTGAATCATGGTAGAAGGGCAGTAGTGCAATAAATAACTAACTGAAAATAAAATTTTATATTGAAATGAAACCATAAATATAATTCTTCATATAACAACATTTGAAATATCTTATATCATATCGGAAGAATGAAATGTTATTTGTTAAAAAAATATATATACATATATAAACAGGGTGATTTTTTCAAGTGTTTCATTTGGCTTTTTCGAGGAAGGAATTGTAATACTAATTCAAGAATTTGCATCATCGTACTTTATTTTATTCCATTGATGCGCAAAAAACCTTTTACAATTAGGCATTTTAGTCCAAGAGCTAGTGAACCTTTTGAGTAACGGTTTGCCTGTAAGGCTAGAAATTTTTATAGCGATAGTTCCTAACATGCTGAGGACGGAAATCATCGCCTGGCACCCCTCACCCCTGCACGTCATCAAGATCTATATCTTTGAAAGTGTTAAAAAAATTAAAAAAATAAACTTGTTCCTGTAAGCTTGAAACTTTCATATGATTTTGTTCGTTCATTGTGAAGTTCAGAAAAAAAATGGACAGGCGATTTCGACTAGCACAAGTACCTGCCAGGTGACTCGAAAAGGGTGTAAAATACGAACAAAAATATAGTACATATAGTACAACTGTTTCAAGCGTAGTACACTGTGTCTTAAATTGGTTGAGACTGCATTATATCTCAGCTATTATTGAAAATATAGTCATGCGGTTTTCGAGACCCTGTGACACTTTTTTGTAAAACTTTTAAATCCACAAACAGAAATATTCTATCTTCTTTTCTTTTTGGAATATAGTGCGAAAATGAAAACGTTCACTTTTTGAAGATGTTATTATTTCTCGGGCCCTGTATGAGAAAGGAAAAGTATGAAAATGTTTATAATAATATTTTTACGTAGAAGTCAGTGGCGTAGCTTAAAATTTTTGTCTAATGAATGTTTTTAAGATATAGCACAAACTTGAAATGTTTCAAATGGAACACCTCGTATGTTTTAACGTCTCAAATTTTCCCATTTTTTTCTGAATACATCGATGTATCACAACCTTACCTTTAATAAATTTGAGCGTCAACCATCCGAAAAATGTATACAGTCGTCGCTCGATAATCCGGCGCTTGCCAATCCGGTACGCTCGGTAGTCCGGCACTTTGGGACCCAGGTAACCCGCTCTATAATCCAGCATTTCATACAGCTGAACGCCGGATCACCGAGAGTAGTTTTTCCCGCTCGGAAGTATGGGCCTAACCTCGACAGTGATGTCATTTATTTGTTTTCTCTTGTTTCATAGCGTCCCTTGACAAAATAGCGATCTAATTTTGCGAAAGTTGGATAGTGGTGAAAATCATATGAAGTTAGCTTTTTTTTCCTGTGCGGATTCGATAATCCGGCATTTCCGATAATCCGGCATCAAGCGACTACTGTATTTCTGTTTGTTTTTTTTAAGTAAGACATGAATTCTTCCACGCATGCATCAAAATACCATTTTTCAGTTGATATTTTGAAATTATGTTCAAAATAGGATGAAATAAATCGGTTTAGATCACATGGCTTTTTGAAAAAGTAATGATTAAATGCTTGTGAATATTGATTAAATGCGTGGGATATTTTTTTCAACTGAAATTTATTGAAGCAAAGGTCGTGATACAGTTTGACGTTAAAATAAACATGGTGTTCCATATGAAAAATTTCATTCCGTTCCAATTCAATCTCAAGAACAATGCTTTGAAAAAATGTTCTGCTACGCCACTGACTTCTTCGTAAAAATATCATTATAAGAAGTTTTAATTTTTTTTCTTTCTTATGCAGGGCCCGAGAAATAAAAACATCTTCAAAAAGTGAACATTTTCATTTTCGCACTGTATTCCAGAAACAAAAGAAGATGGAATATTTCTGTTTGTGGATTTAAAAGTTTTACAAAAAAGTGACACAGGGTCTCGAAAACCGCATGACTCTATTTTCAATGATAGCTGAGATATAATGCAGTCTCAACGAATTTAAGACACAGTACACTACGCTTGAAACGGTTGTACTATATGATGAAGAAATTAATGATAACATATCAGATGATGATGAAGATTAATAATAAAACTTATTTTTTCATTCCCTCAGACGAACACATATGTAGGATCGGTTTGCGTCTAGGGTAAATTAACTGGTCTCCGGATAGTTTTCAAAGAACAACTGTTTATTTACACTATGTACAATGTTTTCACTGTTCATATGAGCCACAAATGTTTGAGAAAATAGACACTACTTATTTCGCTTCTTTGTTTTACTTCTTTTGTATACGAGCAGTTAGCGGCTCCAACCGTCGTATTCCGATTAGATTTTTGTTGCCGTCGATCGTCTTCCCTCGCAAGCTAAACCTCATCTGCCTACGTGACTACGTGGCACGTCGTACCGCGCTCCGGGGGTCGTCTCCCCTCGCCGTCGCACGTCTCGCGCTCTCTCTCTCTCTTCGTCGTGGCGTATTCGCGGGTGTGTCTTGGCACAGAGTCGTAGTGATTTATATTTGATTGCTATAAGTAAATGAAATAAATTTTCTCAAATTTGCGGATCCCACACTCGGCCATCCGACTACGAATCCGACTCGGATTCGGTTCCGTACTGAACCCATGGCTTCATGTATTCGGCGCATGTAGAAGTTCGAATTGGTCCTTCCTGACTTCCTATCTTCATGACATCATATCGATCATTTCTCTTGACCTGGATCACCTCATATGGTCCTAAAAACTTTTTATGAATTTTCAGCCCTGACCCAAATTGTGTTCTTTTTATCGCCACTAAATCACCTTCCTTGTAAGTAGTAGCTTTCTTTCTTCCTTTGTTATAATTCTTTCTGTTTTCCTCTTGAATCTTAATCAATTGCTTCTTACATTCCTCTCTCAGATGTTCTCTCCCTTCATCGAATTGTTTTCTTGCCTCTTCTTCTATCAGTTCCATTAGTTCTATGTCCTCCTTTCTTTTCATCTTAACTCCTGTCATCGCTTCGAAGGGAGTCGTTTTGATGCTTCTTTGAAACGTAGAGTTGAGTGCTCTTTGGACCCTGTCGACAAATTTAAACCACTTCGTAGGGTCATTTATGCTAAGCTTGGTGAGAACTGGTATAATTGTTCTGTTTATCCGCTCTACCTGTCCATTGCCTCTAGGAACTCCGGTCGTAATTGTCAGATGTTTAATTCCTTCTTCATTGCAGAATTCTTCAAATTCTTTGGCAGTGAATGCCGTACCTTTATCGGTGATAATTCTGCTCGGGTTTCCGAAAGTTTTCTGCTGCTTGACTAAGCAATTTATTGTTTCTTTCGCTGTCGTAGACTTTGTCGGGTATATCCACGTAAACTTGGTAAATTCATCTGTTACCGCTAAAATGTATTGGTAATTCTTGTTCGTTGATGGTATCGGACCCAAATGATCAGCATGATACGTATGTAAAGGACCTTCTAATTTAGAAATTGGGTGCAGCATTCCTTCTTTTTTTCCCTCTTTTCTGTTACCTAGGATACAAGGTATGCAGTTAGCTATAACTGTTTGGATCTTCTCCTTCAACCTGGGTATGAAGTATTCTCTTTCAACCACTTCTTCCGTTTTTCTCACTGCAAAGTGTCCTTCTTCGTGTGCTCTTTTAATGATTTCAGTTTGCATTGCCTTTGGTATCACTAGAAGCTCTCTTCCATTCGCGTACTTATATACAACAGCATGTTTCGTAAAATAATCTTCATGTTCTTTTCCTGCATCTAACAGCTTTTTGATCGTAGCAATATGTTCATCTCTTCCTTGTGCTACTCTTATTTTTTCCAATAGTCCATCTTCTTCTGTCATTGTCATCACTTCTGGATAACGGCTGAGTGCGTCAACGTGGGACATTCTACTTCCTTGTCTGTGCTCGATCTCGTAATCATACTCCTCTAACAGGAGAGCCCATCTTGCCACTCGTGTAGTCAGATCTTTTTTCTGCATGGTTTTTTGAAATGCTAAGCAGTCGGTTACGATCTTAATCTTCATGCCTAGGATGTAAGTCCTAAATTTCTTCACAGCTGTTATTACAGCGAGGACTTCTAATTCGTATGAGCTATATTTTTCTTCGGCTGGCGTCGTCTTTTTACTCAAGAAGTAAACAGGATGCATCTTGGAGTCTTCGTTCGACTTTTGCATAAGGCAGGCACCATAGCCGTGCTTACTTGCGTCCGTATGCAGTTCTGTCGGCAGACCTCTCTGAAAAATGTGCAATACCGGATAGCACGTCAGTAGTTCCTTCAATTTCTCGAAAGAATGTCTTTGTTTGTCTCCAAATTGGAACGGCATTTCTTTTCTGAGCATGTCACTCAACGGTTTTGCGATTGTAGAATAGGATGGTATGAACTTCCTAAAATATCCAGTTAATCCGAGATACGACTGAAGTTGCTTATGAGTCGTTGGTTCTGGAAAACGCTTGATTGCTAACGTCTTTTCTTCCGATGGTTGTACTTTGCCGTCTTCTACCAGGTATCCTAAAAACTGTACTCTTCTCTTCAGGAACTGGCACTTCTTTTTTCTTATTTCCAATCCATTCTCTCGTGCGACCTCTAGGACTCTTCTTAATCTTTCTATTCCTTCGTCTATGGTGCGACTTGGAATGATTAAGTCATCCATATAAAATATGACGATACCTTCTGCTGAGAGTGTTCTAAAGATGGTTGATATGTAAACGTTGAAACACAGCTGGGCTGTTACACAAACCGAATGGACACTTTAGAAATTCGTATTGTCCATTGTGGGTAACAAAAGAAGTGTATTTGATGCTACTTTCTTCCACATCGACATGGAAAAATCCGTTCTTCAGATCTATCGTCGAAAAAATCTTAGCTCCCTCTAATCTGTCGAGGACATCTTCTATCAATGGTAGTGGGAACCTATCCTTTACTATGTTTCTATTCAGCTTTCGATAGTCGCAGCATATCCTAATAGCACCGTCTTTTTTGTATACTAACACTATCGGGCTAGCAAAATCCGACGAGCTTTCTCTGATGATTCCATCTTTCAGCCACTCATGTATTTGCTTTTCCACTTCTTATTTCTCTGGCAAGGATAGCCTCCGTGGTCCTTGATATATCGGTTCTTCATTTTTCAGTATAATCTTCATCCTGATATTTGAATCTGACGTCTTCCTCTTCTGAGGCTCATAATTTTCAATCATCGCCTTAACTACTTCTTTGTACTCCTTATTTTCTACGTGTCTCAAGTCGATCTCATCATCTTTCTTGTTTTCGTCCACTGTAATGCTCATCAGAAAGTTATTTTCTTTTTTGCACACAACTATTCCATCGTCTCTTATGTGAACTTCAGCTTCTTTTAATAAATTACGTCCTACTATCACCTGGAAATTGGATGCCTCCTTGGGTATGACATGAAATAGTAGGTTGAATTCTTCTCCATTGACTTCGACATTCCTACTGAATGATCCTAATGTTTTAACTCGATTTGTTCCTATTCCTCTAACTGTTATGGTGTCTTGAGAGAGCGAGTCTTCAGAGAAATATAATTCGTAAATATCTTGTCTGACGACACTTGTATCGCTTCCTGTATCAAACAATGCCAACAGTTTTGTTTCTCCAAACGTCAACGTCACAGCATTTTTCGGTACTACATCGATGGTGTTAACATCGGCAGAAGAATGAGGTTTCCCCGTAGACGTTGAAGCTTTGTCGGGACACTGTGATGATAAATGTCCGAACCTATTACAGCTGAAACTTTTTCTCCCTTTGTTTTTGTCCGGGCAATCCTTAGACTTGTGTCCACGACTTCCGCAGTTGAAGCAGATTTCTGGCTTGCCTTTCTCACTCGACTTCTTCATTTTAACATCTTTTTCTTTTTTACATTCCATTTTTCCTTCGTATTTATCTTTCTTCGTCTTAAAATGATTATTTCCACTCCCCAGTCGTCTTTTGGTAATGGATTCATACAGCTTTGCCTTTTCCTTGAACTCATGAAAGCTTTTTGCTCCATAGAGTATCACTTTGTTTGCGGATTCGTCCTGTATCCCGTCTATGATATATTGTATGATGACTTCGGCCTCTATATTGGCTCTGCTTCCTATTTCCCTCATGGTAAGTATGTACTCTTGGACGCTTTCCTCAAATCTCTTCTTTCTTGTCATTAATATTTTATGAATCTGAGCGCTGCTGACTTTGACTTCAAATTCTTTCAGAAGTCTTTTTTTCAGAATGTACCACGTCTTAATTCCTTTTTGGGACTGTACATATAGCTTGGTCAGCCCTTTCAACGATTTTTTTGCGAATATAAGCTTTTGCAGGTCATTCCACCCAGTCACTTCGGCAACCTCCTCAAAATCTTCGATCCATGTTCTTACTGGATAGTCATCTTTGCCATCGAACGGCCTAATACTGTCTTCAACATCTCTGAACGTTAACGAAAAACATTCCCCCTTAATGTTTCGTTTCGTCTTCCTCTTACTATCTTCTGGTATTTCTTCTTCTTCTTCTTCTTCAGAATCGTGGTCGCTTTCATCTTCACAGCTTTCGTCATTTTCGTCGCCACTATTTTCTTCATACTCTAATGTAATTAAAAACGAGCAAACTCGATTGGCTACTTCCTCAAAAGAACCTTCGTAATCTAGACCGAGAATATTACATACTGCTATTAAATCTGGAAGTTTTAATTTATCGGATACGTCTTGGATCTTGGCTGTGTGGTCATCCGAATTTTTATCCCACCCAAAACCAGAAAACATACGTAATGCCTTTCGGGCTTTCCGCGATTCGCCCTCATTACCGAAACAAATGATATGTAACGCTTTGATTGCAGGTAATTTAGCATGTGTAATATGATTTTCGATATTCTCTATATCGCCTAAAGTCGACATCATGTACTAAAATACTATAAAATTTAATTCAAATAAAAATCAGTAAAAGCCGGGAATAATACAAAAGAACGGCAACACCGCGCAACGTATAGAGAGAACGAGAAACGGCTACGGCTAACGGCTACGAGCAATGCTCAAAATGGCGTCGTGATACGACGTGATTCTAAATTCGTCAAATATCAGCAAATTGAAATAATAAAGAAACGAATTAGTGCAGAGGGTGTCTTAATCGATACACAACAGAAAACAATCAGGAATCCGATCGATTCGAGATCCGAAAATATGCAAAATATGAACTTCTTGACTATTGACTACGTAAACTGTCTATTTTCTCTTACAAAATATAAGTAAATTTCAAAGTATAACATCAAAAGCAATAAGTATCAAATAAATCAGTTTATAATCTCCTTCTTCATCAGCATCCCTCTGACTATGCCGTTCTCCAAAATTGAAAGATAAACGTCCTACCTTGTAGCTCTGCCTAACTTCGCTGTTCTTCCAAACCTTTCGACCTCGCTTTTTACTTTTACTCTTGTAGTTCAACTCCGTCCTCCGCCAAGGCGTTGATTACAAACTCTGTTCCGTCGTTTCGTCTAGTCTAGATGGTCAGCGTCTTTCTTCTTTCACCACTGCTCCAGCTTGGTTTTGTTTTCATCCCGGACGAGCCCCCAAATTTGTAGGATCGGTTTGCGTCTAGGGTAAATTAACTGGTCTCCGGATAGTTTTCAAAGAACAACTGTTTATTTACACTATGTACAATGTTTTCACTGTTCATATGCGCCACAAATGTTTGAGAAAATAGACACTACTTATTTCGCTTCTTTGTTTTACTTCTTTTGTATACGAGCAGTTAGCGGCTCCAACCGTCGTATTCCGATTAGATTTTTGTTGCCGTCGATCGTCTTCCCTCGCAAGCTAAACCTCATCTGCCTACGTGACTACGTGGCACGTCGTACCGCGCTCCGAGGGTCGTCTCCCCTCGCCGTCGCACGTCTCGCGCTCTCTCTCTCTCTTCGTCGTGGCGTATTCGCGGGTGTGTCTTGGCACAGAGTCGTAGTGATTTATATTTGATTGCTATAAGTAAATGAAATAAATTTTCTCAAATTTGCGGATCCCACACATATATAAATTTCAGCCTTACAGAAAAAAGTTCATTTTTGTTCCTATTTTACAACCTTTTAGAGTCGCCTGGCAGGTACTTGTGCTCGTCGAAATCGCCTGTCAATTATTTTTTGAACTTCACAATGAACGAACAAAATCGTATGAAAGTTTCAAGCTTACAGGAACAAGTTTATTTTTTAAAATTTTTTAACACTTTCAAAGATGTAGATCTTGATGACGTGCAGGGGTGAGGGGTGCCAGGCGATGATTTCCGTCCTCAGCATGTTAGGAACTATCGCTATAAAAATTTCTAGCCCTACAGGCAAACCGTTACTCAAAAGGTTCACTAGCTCTCGTACTATTTTGAAGATATAAACACTAATTTGTGAAGTCTTTCTGACAAACAAGGCTATATTTTACAATTCAAGTTTATGTACTCATAAACCAAAATGCAAAATCCTGAATTTGTATTATGAGTTCATTATGGCATGATTTATTTCCATGTTGTTGGTCAGTTTCGCCTGACGATTTCTCTTTACTGATCCGACAAAATGAGTTTTCATAATTTATTCAATTTATTGATATTAATGTCGAATATCATTTCAAATGAGTAAAAATTCAAAGTCATTAACTAAAATTTCATGTAACAAACTTTGGAGTACCTTGAACGAGCGTGTAACTACATGTTCCAATACTTCTAGCCCATCCTTGTCATTTCTCCCTCACCAATTCAGGGAAATGGCCAACTGATGGCTGATCATCAGCCTCAATATTTTTCTTGTTGTTTCAGCATTATCTTTTCTTCCAACAAAGCCAAACTCAATCAACTGAAAAAATATACTGGAGACTGAAGGTTTTTTGCCTATGTTAAAATTGCTAAATTTCATCATTAGATAATGTGAAATGATATTACAAAAAAGAGATAGTGAGCCAATTCAGAAATATAAAATTATACTTACACATATCTTGGAAAACTCATCATCTTTTAATTCTGTGTTGAATTCCTTAAGTTTTTCATACGTTTCCACAATTTTGGCATCTATTTCATATTTCCTGTAATTACCGTCGTGCTTCTTGGAGCTGCGACATCGATAATAGTATTGAATGGTAGAGTATATTAGTAATAAATAACAGACACACAAATTACAAATGACTAATATAGTCAATATAGATCACTAGCATCAACCAGCTACACCACGAGAGAGTTAAGTCAATCGATAGACGAACATCCGCAAATAGGAACGTGAACGTCGTGAACGCGTTCTCCATTCTTCGACGACTGCGGAGAGAGTAATGGCGGATGTTTCTTTTGGGTTTTATAAACCTCGAATAAAAATTAATCCCGCGAAATTCAAAATAGTGCAGTTCAACGTTGAACGCGTTGCTAACGCATGGAACCGCCGTCGATCCGATGAATATAAAACAGCGAAATACGCTCGTCTAATAGGGATGCATTGCCGACGTTGGCTAAATGCTTGTATTTCGGCATGTCTTTAGCTGCGTAAACGTCGTCGCCGGCCCATCGAAGTTCCGACGCTGTAAAAAAGCAGTACGCACATTACCGACAGTGCCGTCACGAGTCCGACGGTTTGCCGACGACAAATGTTTGCTTTGACCTTTTTAAAAAAACGGGAGAAGTCTTCGAAGTAAGTTTATTGTGTTCAGGTCTAGATAACAATGAACAATTTTTACAATGCCTGTTGCGAAGCTCTCTCAATCAAACGAATATATATATAACTCTAAACTAGAAATTGCTGATATAAAGAAGTATCCTATAACTTCCTGTGGAAGTCTACTTAGCAACTGCGTAATAATATATAGAATAAAAATAGAAATAATTTCGCCGTTCTTTCAATTTATGATTTAAATATTGCGGGTACTCAGCTAGGTGGGCAGATTGGAGTAACCAACACATCTATATTTCGGACCAAATGCGGTCCTTCATGTGGATGCTACAATGGAACATATAAAATTGAGATTTCTATAAGAGTAACTGAATAAGCTTACATTTGACAAGGTTATAAAAGATAAAGATATTCCAAAGCGGAAGACATGAATTAGACAATGAACCTACTGACGTCAATTTTTATTTTGAATCATAAAATTAATATAAAAAAAGAAGAAGAAAACCAATACCGACATGAATCAAGTAATAGACTCATTAAAAGTATTCGGTCGGACTTGAAGCATTTCCATAAAAACCATAAAACTATAAATATTACTTAATCCATCAATATCAGTGCTCTTATATTATCAACATTTTCTTTTATATAACACATTTCCAAAAAAGTTTTTTTTGTTGAGTTATTGATGTCCAAAGTTTGATGCATGCCCAGCTAGAGCAAACCTTGGACATCAATTTAAATTCGGTGAAACCAAAATTCTCTGTCAAAGTAATTCAACCAAAAACATTTTCATGTAAAAATATTGCCAAGACGAGGTCGTATTTCTAGCATTATCAAAAAGTTATCAGATCTCATGTAGAGCCAAGCTGCTAACTCTAAACTCTCCATCTTCACAAGTCCTTATTTCACTAACTCTATGCCTTAGTCAAAATAAGTGACCTGGCCGTTTCTCTTTTGTCGCGTGAGCGTAAGGTGAAAATTCATTCACTGTTCATAACGTTTCTGTTATTCTGTTATACAATAGTTCTTATAGTTACCAAACGGCCAAGTCACTTTTTTTGACTAAGGCATAGAGTTTGTGAAATAAGGACTTGTGAAGATGGAGAGTGTAGAGTTAGCAGCTTGGCTCTGCATGAGATCTGATAACTTTTTGATAATGTTAGAAATACGACCTCGTCTTGGCAATATTTTTACATGAAAATGTTTTTGGTTGGATTTCAATTCTTTTTGTAAGTTGCGTACGACAAAATCTTTTAATTTTGTTCATTTTTCCCCAATAATAATTCAATAAAATAAAATTACTGCGAGATCTATTTCGAGTCAAACTAATTAAAAATGTGGGGGTTATTTTCACTGAGAGTTCTTGCATAGTTTTTTAACATTTATAACAAGCAGTCATCAATTTTCAGACCATTAGCATAAAATTTGGCGGAAGTCTCATACTAATATATATACAGGGTGACACAGAATCATGGTACACCCCCAGAAACTCCCTTGTTTCTGAAGCTATATTTTTGAAATTTGGAACATTGAATATACTCACTATAGGGCACTTTTTGACATATTCAGAAAAAAATTTTCCGGAAATGACATCAACTTTCGATTTTCAAATGGGACACCCGGTATATTATTACATTTTTGAAATCTGTATAATTTTCTCAATATAGTGATACCTCATAGTTGATATTTCATTCGTCAGAACGCCCATTTTATTTTTCGATCTAGAGAGCCTTGAACTCCCTAAAATTATTCCAAATAATCAAAATAATATTACACTTTAGTAATTTCGATTTAAAAAGTATCGTGGTTCGAAATACGTGCCAAAAAATTAAACCAAAACCTTTTTTCACTCGAAACTCCGTTTTGTCAAATGGTAGCATAATGGTACTCTAACGTCATTCGAAAGTACCATCGGTGGGGTATCCATCCGTATCAACTATTTTTCTGTATAACCAATACGAACACGATAATGGAGTTTAGACAAGTTTAAGTATCTTCTCGGTTCAAATCAAAGTTGATATCATTTCCGGAAAAACCGGAAATTGGATTTTTTTCTTAATATGTCAAAAAGTGCCCTATAGTGAGTATATTCAATGTTCCAAATTACAGAAATATAGCTTCAGAAACAAGGGAGAATATGGGGGTGTACCATGATTCTGTGTCACCCTGTATAAATATATATATATATATATATATATATATATATATATATATATATATATCCAACGAACAAACTGGCATCTTTTCCGAAACGGTATAGGCCTGCATCCTCGTGTATATTGGTGTATATTCAAGAAAGTTTGAACCGTACATTTCAACTTCCAGTTATATCCAGCGGATGGACTGACATCCGTATATTTTGATATAGGTAGGAAACAGTTCGACCTCTATATATTCTATTTCCAGGTAATCTGCCTTCCAGCAATGTTGCCAATTCGATGTTACTCTCATGTTCGTCATCGGAAGTCATTCAAGATGTTTATTCATTTGATTTATCGAAATGCTGGAAGTAATTCTACACTTGACTGAATGGTTTTTTATTTCGTTATCAATTGCGTAATTGGTAATTGTTTATCCATGCGATAATCATGTTTTTCAGATTCAAAAGTTCTATTATTTGTTTTGATTTGGATTTCTTCCACATTAATTCAGAATATACAAAAATTTCTAAATCCCCTATATCAGTAAGCCTGAATTTTGGATACTATTTGATTCAGAAATGGAGAAGTATAGATTCAATTTGAAAGACTTCTGGGTTTGACAACTATATATGAGATGCGATTTTTCCGTGTTTCGATATAACTATTCTGGATGTGTTTTTTCATATCACGTATTCTAAAACAAAGTCTCAAATCTTTCGTGGCATATCAAAGATGTATCAGAATAACAAATTAATCAATAAAAATAATAAAGGCCTTTATTTATGCATATGATATTGCAAATGAAAAAAAACACATACTTATTTTGAACAACAAAAAGGCAGGATCCAGTGCACATTTAGTACAACTGTTCAATCCTACCTTATCCATTGGAGACATCAAAACGTATAGAATTCCCACTGGCATGAGGGCTGACAACCAAGATATCAAATACATCAATTTATCCTATATTAGAAGTCATTCCCTCATTGGAATCGACTTTCATCTCTTCACATTCTACCGCGAAAAAACTCTTCTCTATTGAACAAAAATACCCAGAAATACTTGCCAATCTTGCCATCTTGGCAACTGCCAGATGACTTCTATGGTGATCGTGGTGGTACTATAGGAAATGATATCAAAGAAGCAGCTGCACCTAAATTCCCGTTTTTCGACGTTTCTAGCTCTCGTCTGATGAGGAACATCTCAATGGGATTATATTTACATGCATTTATTTCTGAGGACAACTGTGAAGGTACCTAATTCATGTAAATCAATAAAATCTATAACTTTAGCAGTATTAACTGAAATTCATTATATCAACAAAATTTTGCAGATTTTCGACGAAGTTTAGCTCGGAGTTCAGCGATATCGATCCTTTTAATACGTCCATTTCTCAATTTGAAAAACTGCTAGAACAAAGGCTATCACAATAAATATTAAAAGAAAAATTTTCATTTTGTACAATTTCAACTATTGTATGATTTTTTCCACGTAATTTGTGAATACTTTTTTGGATTGGAACCCCTTTTTATATTCCTATCTTTCATAAATTAAATTAAATGAAAATAAATGAAAATCTCGGAGATGTTATAGTTTGATTATTCGAACCATCAAAACATGCGAAGAATGATAACACATGCATCATGGTACGTTTCAAATCAAACAATTCAAGAAGACTTGAAGGTACCATATATGTGAAAGGTGTCATCAAGAAAAAAAGCGGGAATCACCACATGAACCACGTAAATATTTTACTTCACCTCCTAACTGAAGTGCACAACGATAGGGATAGGCGACTCAAACGAGAATGTCCAGCAGATCTGAAATAGATGTAAAAAAAAACTGCCACTGCGTAGGACCTCTCAACGACACTTGAAAGCACTCAGCTCTGTAGCCAGCAGATAAGCTTATAGAATGGATTTATTCTGATTGTTCGTATTGTTATAATAATTAAAAAAAATCGATGGAAACGAAGTTGAACAAGCCGAACACGAAAAATCACACATTACTATTCTAACAAGAAAAAATCCCACACATTCACTCTGTTACTGATTTTAATTAATTAATTATACTTATAAGGTTAAAAAAACTTTTCAAGTTGTTGGCGGATAAACAAGCTTTTGTAAACCCAATGAAGTCAAAAGCCTACCTTAGACTCACGTTTCGAACAAAATCTCTGCATAATCGTATTGAACCCCCACGGAAAGATTGATAATTTAAAAAAAGGGAATTGAAATTAGATGAATTCCAAATGAAAAAAATCACCTGCAAAGACAACGCATATAATATTCTACGGTCTTAATAACTGTTATAGTTTTTTGGTGCGACTTCGAAGTTCTCAAGACAGAACGAAAATAGATCAATCCACAGTTTGGTGACAAGAACAAAATAATGGGTGTATTCTGCTTCTTATCTTCTAATCGTGCGGTACAGGGTACAGATCTGTAACGTAGGATTGATCTTCACCTCTTTGACCACCTTACAGATTTGAGAATAATGCATTTTTCAGTTCCTAGGTACCTGTGATTAAGATAAATGCAGCAACAACTTCAGAATTATTCACGGATCTGATAGTCGATGATACGTATGCTACAGATGAAAAGCAGAATTCACCCATGAATCGGAAAGAATTGTACAGGGTGATTAGGTTTGAGTTTGTTATAAGATTCATTACTGATTATATAAGATAAATTTTCCGAGATCCAGCCAATCACCATTCTGAATGAATGACGCTGTATATTTCGTTTGAAATTCTTATGTTTTGTCGAAAAAATTGTAATCAAAGTAGGTACAAAGGAAAGTTTTCTTCATATTGAGGTTAATTCTGATGTGAATCTCGACATACCATATTTTCAATATGATTGTTGACAGATCTAAAACTTAGATTATTTCTGTGTACTAAATATTGTATTGTATTGTATTGTATTGTATTTCCATGCATTCTGGGTTTCTGTGAAACCCCTCATAAGCTATTTAAAGCTTGTGCGAGTTAGAATGATGGGTGTGTTCTGTGTAGGCTTTGTTACTGTGTCCCAACGCCACTTTAGGCACAGCACTGTTAATTGTTTACCCAACAGTGAATGGTTCGGCGCGTTCTCCATACCAGAAAATTTCTTCCCTGGCGGAGACTCGAACCCCGACTTGCCGAATCGGAGTCCACGGCCATATCCACTAGGCCACACGCACATTACACGCACATATATGCAATGATAATAATTCTCGGAGTTCCATTCGGAGTTTTCTCCACTTACTTTATCAACATTTGAGAAGAATCAATAGATTTTGAGCAGAATATGAAATAGTTACTCACTTCACATTTTTTTATCGTTGCAATGCGATGAAAAAGTTTCAACGCTGAAAATAGATTAAAATATGTATTCCGAATCTATTTTCATGATCAGGAAGATATAGAAATATTTTATTCAGAAAAAACAAATGATTTAAAATAGGTACATTATATTTGTGCAACAAAAAACAATGACAAAATGTCAACTCAAAATGATAGAGTTTCTGCTTCGACAAAGAATCTAAGTTAATATATCAATCGGATGATACGTGTATGTACACGTACACGTCGTTCCGATATCAGTAGTTTTTCGTGTTAAAATTCGGGGCAACTCATTTTCGAGTGATTCGGTCACCCATGAAAACCAGGTTCGTAACAAAACCCTGTACATTTTAGGTACAAACCGCGAACAGTCCTATAATACAACTTATCGGCATCATCGAAAATAGAAAAGATTTTTACGAAATAAACTTTTCTGCAAAAATGTCCAGGAACCATGAGTACCTGTATCAGAGGTTGGAGAGAACTCAGAATAAAATGAAAGTTTCCTCAAAAGTCTGATAGACCATCACGGTAAATCATCCTGGATGGGATAAATTCATATTTGAAATCATAAAATATATTCATTTCACACCGTATTCAACGGGAGATAATGGTTATTGGCCTGAAATATCATTATCTAATAAAGCACAGGTGGAAAGTTTCCACCGTTTCCGATATATACTGAAAAAAAAAATGAAAATTTTTCCCTCATTTCGAATCTAATTTAACCAAATAAAGTTTCCATTCATCTAATTTTCACATAATTCAAGATGACTGTCCTTTCAATATTTTTAATATAATAATTCGTGAAGAATATAATCTCACGATTAAAATATTATAATTCATCATTTCAATGAATATATTTCAGGATGAATCTTTCTAATGATTATGATCATGATTATTCTTGCACAAATGCAGAAGCAGAAATAGTTCAATTTTAGATTTCCCGCACCATATTAAAATCCCGGCAGAATATCTTCTCCCGCCAGCTGCAATGTTTGCTTATCTCTTAACGATGCAAAAAACGTCTATAAAGCCATGAAACTCGTCCCGTGAACGACATTCCAGTGTTGCCGCTTGCTCCAGATGCCACTTCAACCGCTACATGTAAAACCGAGAATATACATATTCGTGAATATAATATACACGAGTGTGACGAGAGCGCCACCAAACTCGATTGCGCGGAACCTCTGACATACAGGACGTTCAGAAATGGTAAAATTTGGCGTCCAGCCAATTATCATCGCAACGTATAGAGGATGCCATGCTGAACCGTTCTGTATGATTTTCAGCTGATGGTAAAGTGGCATCCGTATATCGGATGCCACATTACCGCGGATGCCACTCTTACCGCGATTTTAACATGGGAGGATGCCAAAATGTACCATAGATATATATATATATATATATATATATATATATACATGGAAAAGATTTAACGGACATAACCCTCTGAAACGAAAATGAACCGTAGACAGCTGTTTCGGGCTTTCACAAGGGAGCCAGCAAATGTGCGGCTGGCTCCCTTGTGTTGACTCCGTTATGTGATTTCAATTTCCAACTTTTCACCGTACTGATGAGGGCCGAAAGCCCGAAACAGCTGTCTACGGTTCATTTTCATTTCAGAGGGTTATGTCCGTTAAATCTTTTCCATGTACTTCACCGATCCCTCATTATATATATATATATATATATATATATATATATATATATATATATATATATACTAGCTGGCCCGGCGAACTTTGTTTCGCCTCAGAGATTCATAAAGTTGTATCAACAAAACTGGTACTTCTTCAAGTAGGAGGTAAATAAGACAAAATTAAAGTACAAAATATACAATAAATTTAATTACATTGAAATAGGTAGGTATGTACATTGTTATTTACATGAATATACTTCACTTTATTTAAGCGGTACCTTATTATTAGTTAAAAATTGTATCATTGTTGTACCTTATGATGAACCACATTTTTAGTTTTTTCGTCATAAAATTTTCCGTAGTGTTCGGAAGAAAAAAAGGTGTGATAACACATGGACTCAGATGCGTTAATATTATTATTAAATGTAGTTCACCTAATTTATATCAAATATAATACTTACACGAAAACATCTACTGGCGTTATTCGCAAGAAGGAAAATAATTTCCTACTTTTTGTCCATTTCATCAAATTTTTCATTGTTTTATTGTATTTTATGTTAACCCCACCGTAAAAGAATCCAACAAAAAAACTTTCATAACAAACAGTTCATCCAATCTTGAGTTATAAATGGTGTAACCAACAATATGGCCGACTGAGTTCTATATATTAAGATATATCCCCTGGTTCTAAAGGTTGGGGGTGAAAGTTTCAAGTTTAAGAATTTTTTCCGTTGTTCATGTACTAAAACTAGTTCACATACCAAATTTCAACCTGATAGGACATCGGGAAGTACCCTAACATTTTTTATGATCATATTGAATGAGTGACGAAATCGGGGGTTTTTAGATATCCATAAAACGTTGAGTGTACGGGTTATGCACTTGAAACTTTTCAAGGGGGCACTACCGTGCCCCAGATAAGCATACTTTCTATAAAATGTTCCCTGGTTATTTCAATGCTCAAGTTTTCCGAGAAACATTTCAAGTTTTTCATATACAGTTATTTTATCAGGACATTCTTTCAACCTTTCTGAAGCATACACGTATTCTTCATTTTTTCAGCTGTTCTTGATAGACTACCCAATGTTCGTTGTCTTTTGTAAAGAGACCATCTAACTAATCTTTCAGCTTCCAGCCTATCGTTAACTTTAAAACTTAAACTTGTTATTATTTGCTCAACAGTTTTCATTTTAAATAGTAATTTTCAGTTTAATCTTTCACGACGCGCTGCTTCGTGGTTAACTTCTGGATGAGAGGCAGAGTATTGAGCAACTGCCTCACGAT
The DNA here is from genome assembly GCA_038502775.1 of Hippodamia convergens. Taxonomy (NCBI): domain Eukaryota; kingdom Metazoa; phylum Arthropoda; class Insecta; order Coleoptera; family Coccinellidae; genus Hippodamia; species Hippodamia convergens. Next base: position 78,718 of record JAVSIQ010000842.1, on the reverse strand, counting down.
TAACCTCCGGATGAGAAGCTGAATATCGCGCTACAGATTCACGATGTTGCTCAGCGTGCAATTGAGAATAACTCAGAACTGTATTTTTCCGTTTTTCGGCATGATTTTTACGATAGTTGGTGTCAGCCTGCTGAATCTGTTCACTTAGGGATAATTCGGAGGTTTTTGGTCTTCCTCCCTTATTTTTTTTAGGCCTCCCTGCCTTCTTCGGGGTGGAAACGACATTATTGGATGTTGGACAAACATTAATCGGAACGAGGACGTCATAGTGTCCACTTAAATAAAGCCTACTAAATCGCAAACGTTTTACAGGACCGCCAATATGAGAAAAAGTTCCTCTCAAAATGTTTTCTTGATAGACCTCAAAGGTGAACAGATAAATAGATGCCGTAGCCATCAGTTCAGAGGTACCGCCATAGGTAATTCTATTCATCATTTCCCGTGAATAACAATTAGGATCACGATAGAAGTCCCCATTTTCGGAACAAGTATACAATTGTAGGTCATTTCAGTTGACTACAACATATCGCACAATAGCAATTCTGATTAGAAAGGCCACCTCAAGGTCTATTTTGTCATACATTAAATATGCCAAGAAATGAAAAAGACAGGAGCCATCCCCCGGCATATGAACCACACGATGACAACGATGTCCCAGATCTATTTCAAACGAAACTAATTCACAATCCATGTTTGAAAACAACATTCAAAGTGAAGACAATACCTGTAGGTATCTTCCTAGGTTCAAGCCTATCAAATCTAAATAAAACTATCTTGAACTCAAACAACCCTTCAGAACCTATTCTAGACGAATAGTGTACGTTTGATAAGTCCACTATTCGCATCATATCCTGGGAATTTCATTCATCTGGTTTTTTCCAAACTCGAGTTATGAGGGTGCGAAATTACGACGAAACACTTCTAGATAATATAGTAGTGCCCCGGCCCACGCCTCGCAAGGCTCGTCTTGGCGGGGGCACTACCGTGCCCCCAGATCGTAAGGGGAACGTTTATTGTTGATGATTGCACGGTTCATCCAATGTATGCCTTCAACGAGTGTAGAACTACCCGGTGGTTGATATATCATGGTCCTCTTATATTAATTTTTTTTTTTTTGACTAATTCAGTGAGAGTGAATTATTAAGATCGTGAGAGGTCATGAACTCTGTGGTGTATATATGTCGCTTTCTTGTTCTGTGCCCCTTTATTTATAACCTTGAATTCATGATGCCAAAAATGAGACGGATTTCATGAGTATTTTCTGTCTTCAAGTTGTTGATTTGCCTGCTCTGCGAATTTTTGTTTTGGCGTTTTATATACAACTTTTCAACTTTGTATTTCGGTAAGTACCGTTGGTAAGAGTTTCATTGTACCTGGTTTACTGTTAATCACTTAATCTTCTAGAGTCCTGGATTAAAACGTCGACTAGATAAAATAAAGAAGAGTTCTTAATAACACCGATCAATTACCCACACCCCGTCGTTGTCGTTTTGAACATTTGGGAATTAAAGTATCCTATCCTACTTCCTTCCTACTAATAATATTATAAATGGGAAAGTTTATGAGAATGTGAAGATGTTTGTTACTTTTCCACGTGAGAAAACTACCGAACGGATTAAGATGAAACTTTACATCAATATAGTTCATCTATCCGAATAACATAATTTATGAAAAAATTGTGGTATTTCAACATAAAACGACAAAATATCAAGCGAATCGGAGAAATGCCCAGGTTTGGTAGCTATTTGGGCGATTCCATTATGTCGATACGTCGCGTAGTCGCGAAACACCCATGTTATTCTTACGGTTAAATGCAAGAATGACCCTTATGCTTGATTTACAATCGACGCAACCCAACACATACGTAAACAGCGAAAATTTAAACTATAGAAATCATACCTAACGAGAATACAAGTGTTCACAATATACATATTGCGTAATTTCTACATTTACAAATCATCAATACAAATCAAAGAATATTTGAAAAAAAATAATATATTGCCTATGAAATAATCTGGCTTTAGGGAAGGGTACAGCTGTGAATCAGCGTTGGCGGATATTGTAGATAACCTACTTGCTGCGTATGATAGAAGTGATGTAACAGTTCTTGTTCTTTCAGATTTCACCAAGGCCTTTGATATGCTAGATCATGGGGTTCTGCTTTCTATGCTTCACTTTATAGGTTTTGATAATTCGGCTTGTCAGATGGTGAGATCATTTATGACAAATAGACTTCAGAGGGTGGTTCATGAAGGAAAGTTCTCTGACTGGCTTTGTCCAGTCGCTGGGGTGGGGCAGGGTACCATATTAGGATCATTGCTCTACATCGTGTACACATCCAGGTTTCCTGCAGTTTTTGTTAATTGTCGCTGTCTTTGTTATGCTGATGACACTCAGATTTATTTTTCCTTTTGCGAGAAGGATGTGCGTACAGCTGAAGCCATTATAAATGAGGAATTGAAGTTGTTTCATGGGATGACGTTGGACCATTCTTTGAGGTTGAACCCAAGTAAATCTTTAGTTCTGGTTTTCGGAAATACAGTCACAGACATTTTCTGCCATGAGGACATTGTTGGAGACTGGTGCTTTCCCATTTCAGTTTTTGTTCTTCGGTGTATGCGCCGTGTTTAGATGCAGTGGATATTTACCGAATTCAAAAAGTTGAAAATTCGTGCCTTCGGCTGATGTACAATGTCGGCACATTGTGGTGGATCACCAGGGATGGTATTGGTAGGGTTCTCGGTAGGGTTAAATCACATTGACAAGTCACTATTGATTCTTCGCCTTTTCAGGAACTGCTCACCTTATATGAGTAGATAGTTGTTTACATGTTTATCAAAACGCCATATTCATTTATAAACATTGTTACGTATGGTATACAATATAATATACAGGCTGTGAGTTATACCTAATATACAGGCTGTGAGTTATGCACTACACCTCCCATTCGCCGAGAAGGATCATCATCTAGGCCTTTGATGATGATTCTTCAAGGAAGAGAAAAGAAAGAGATGCATCAAAACTCTCAGTTACACATAGATGGAAAATATAGAGAATAAGAAATATATGGCTCGAGAAAAAAAAATTGGGTATAATAATATAAATTTTGATGACAATAAATCAAACAATATGGAAAGACGAATCGATACCGGTATCATCTTAACAGTAATGATATTACTAATTACAAACACTATTTATAAACTAGGTCTACCTAATATAAGCACTCTAAAGTTTAAACTCATGATAGAGTGTCACTTCACTTATAGAAACGTCGCACTCGATTTTTATGCACGGTGAACAATTGTCCTTTGTCATTTTTCACTGTACAATTGACATCGTTTTTGACTACTTGGAAAGGGCCATTGTACCAAGGATCTAATTTCGACCTATTTTCATTTGAGATCATAATCAGGTCACCTTTTTTCAGATCGATATGACTAGCCATTTTATCGTAATCTGACTTTCGTTCATTTTTAATTTTTTCAATCAGTTTTTGACATTTGTTATGATCGATTTGAAGTCTATATCTGATCTCTTGGTAATATAAATCAATGTTGTAGACTGGGTCAACAGAATTCGTCGAAACGGATAGGTCAGGTTTCTACCGAAAACGAGCTCGAACGGAGCGTAATTGTGATATGAACTTGGTGACGTATTATAACAATAACAGTAGTATTTGATCCACTCATCCCAATCTGTTTTGAACTCATTGATATACATTCTTAAATACTCATTTAGAACTCGATGATTTCTTTCGCAGCAGCCTATTGTTTGACTGTGGTACGGAGTTGAAGTTTTATGTTCAATTTTCAGTAATTTGGTTAATTCTTCGAAAATTTGATTTTTATATTCGGTCCCTAAGTCTGCACGGATTTCTTTCATATTTCCGTATATTAGAATGAAATGTTCGACAATGGCTTTTGCTACAGTTCGAGCTTCTTTATTCGGAATGGGAATAACTACTATGTACTTTGACAATTCGCACTGAATAGTTACAGCATAAGAGTTACCTTGACTTGATCTCATCACGGACCAAAATTCATTACCTGACATAATAAGTAAATTAAGGACCGGAATAAAAACTGAAATATAATATAATATACAGGCTGTGAGTTATACCTATTATACAGGCTGTAAGTTATGCACTACAACATAACACCATATCTGAAAAGGTCTGGGTGGCTGAATATGTCGAATAGATTCTATTTGCGTATGAGTTGCTTCTACTATAAGATTCTGAAATTCAAGTCTCCTCCATATTTGTACAATAAGATTCGATTTCGCACTGATGTTCACCACTTGAATTTGCGTAGGAGAAATATACTAATAATACCTCGGCATAGAAAGGAGATCTTCAAAAGATCATTTTCTTATGATACCGCAAATTGTATCAACGGTATTGAGTATTTTTGTACGTCATTGTCTGTATCGTCGTTCAGGAAGAAATTGAAAGATATGATTCTTCTTAAACAGTGATCTTGAGTGGAATATGATTCAAATACATAATTCACATTCCTGGGTTGGGTTCAGATGCATTTTTGTTTTTTTTTTTTTTCATGATTTTTTGTATCGGCAGGGTGAATATGAATTAATTTTTAAGAAAATTCGTGATAACAAGAACATCAATGTAAAAGATTTTGAGAGTGACCTTCAGTCGATTCCATGGCGTAACATCTATGATATTGACAGTGTGGACGATAAGATAAAATTCATTTCTGACAATATATTAACAGTATTGAATATTCATGCTCCAGAAAAGTCCGCATTACCAAGAGGAGCGCACCTTGGCTTACGAATCATATACGTGAGATGATGGCAGATCGTGACAGATTCTTGAGAAATTTCAAAAAGTATGGGAACGTTAGTGACTGGAATGCATACAAACCGTTGAGAAATCAGGTAACGGGTGCGATTGAGAGAGAGAAGAAATCATATTTCAGCAGTCTGTACTCACAGAAGGATAAATGGAAGGCGTTGAAATTACTCAAACTCAACAGAAAAAGTAAAGGTCATGAAATTCCGGCTCACATTAATGACCCTGATGGAATCAACTATCACTTTTCCAGTCAATCTGTAAAACTTTCAGTCGATGATTCAATTTTATCATACTATAGGTCAGGGGGGTTGACCGGAGTTGAAACTTTCCATTTTAAATCAGTTTCAGAAATCGATATTCTGAAAATAATCATGAACCTGAAGAGTGTTTCTATGGGTTCCGATGGCATTGATCTGTTTACACTGAATATGTGTCTTCCATTTCTGCTGCCTTACATTACACATGTTGTTAACTTCTGTTTGAAAAAATCTGTCTTCCCCACTGAATGGAAGAAGGCAAGAGTTGTACCCGTTCCTAAGGTTCAGGATCCTCAAACTTTTAATGACCTAAGACCTATTAGCGTATTACCAACATTGTCTAAAATCCTGGAAAAGGTTATGGAAACGCAGCTCTCCGACTTTGTGACCTCAGAGAAAATAATTCCTCAACATCAATCGGGATTTCGAAAGGGTCATAGTTGTGTCACAGCTTTAACTAAAATCACCGATGACATATTTCGTGCCTGTGACAGCAATAAAACTACTGCTTTGATTCTGCTGGATTACTCCAGAGCATTCGACAGTTTGAGTCATGAGCTATTGGACGCTGTTCTTGATTTCATTGGAGTTTCACAAAAGAGTAGAGCTCTTATAGCTAATTTTCTGGATGGCAGGTATCAGGCGGTCGTTGTTGGACATTCTATTTCTTCCTTTTGCAGGATGGATATGGGAGTTCCCCAGGGATCCATTCTGGGCCCATTATTATATTTAATATATGTGAGCCAATTCTACCGCTGTTTTCTCTCGTGCTCTCAACATTATTATGCTGACGATACCCAAATGTATCTTTCTTTTCTGCCTTCTGAGTCAGATCAGGCAGTCGCAGCCATAAATTTTGATCTTCATAATGTTTCTGAGTTCTCTAGAAAGCATTGCCTTCGAATAAATACCTCAAAGTCTGCAGTCGTTGTGTTCGGTGGTGGGCGTCATGGATTTGAAGATAAATACAAGAACTGTATTGGTATTGACGGGGATGTTATCAAATTCTGTGGTGAAGTTAAGAGCTTGGGACTGACTATAGACCAGGACTTGCGCTTTACGGAGCATATTAGTAGAAAATTGCAATCTGCCTATATAAGTCTCAAACTCATTTATCAAAATAGACTATCCCTGCCTGCACTGCTGAAGTCTGAGTTGTGTGAGGCCCTAGTCCTTTCACAGCTTAACTATTGTGACTCGATATACGGCCCATGTCTGCGGAAAAGTGATTCTGATCGTTTGCAGAGACTGCAGAACTCATGTCTGAGGCTGATTTTTGGGATCAGAAAATATGATCATATAAGTCATTGTCTCGCATTGAATGGTTGGCTTTGCATGAGCGACCGCAGAATACTGCACATGGCTTGTTTCTTCCATAATATTCTTAAAAATAAAATTCCAGATTACCTGTACAGAAAAATTTCATTTTGATCGGACGTCCATCATGTTAACATACGATCCAGAGGTAGGCTCACGGTGCCGAAGCACTCTATGGAAATATTCAAGCGCTCTTTTTCATACCAAATCGCGTTCATTTTGAATCGTTTGCCACCCAGTATACTGGAGATTGAGTCGCGTCGGCGATTCAGAGTGGAGGTAATTCGTAGTTTGCCCTTGTTTCATTGACGTTGTGTTTTATGTTCTTTGCTGATTCTTCTCTGCATTTAGCTTGGATTAATTATATAATCTTGTTGGGCCAGGGTATTTTTGTATTTTTGTTTTTGTTATTTATTATTTCGAGTTATTTTTCATTTTTTGGGTTAGGTGGAAGATCAGTTGCTTTAAGTCAACTGAATCTCGCCCTTATGTTTATTATTTACAGAATATGATCACATAATTTTTCAATAAAGACATTATCATTATTATTATTATATTTTGTTTCTCAAATTACGGCCAAAACAGAATCCGCTACCGGATATCTGAGGAAAAGGCAGACGCAAAATTTTTATATTTATTATATGTATATACATACAGTTTTTTTTTTAGTGTATATGATATAAAAATGTTCAGTCTCAACAATAAATGTTTTTTATTATTATTAAATTCGACCTATGAAATTCAAACGCAAAATTGGACCTACTGTGGATATTTTCGTATGAATTTTGGTAGTTTCAATTTTGATTTTCAAGCATGTACTGAGTTACTTCCATTGTCATCGAGCATTAGCCGCTGTCTCAATTGTCGGCAAAGCGGCGAAACACACAAAATCCGAAAATTGAAAGTGATTTTAGTCTTTTCGCACTAAAACCGCGTTGGGGTATCCTGTTCGCAGCGCCAATGATGATACACGGATCCCAAAGAGTATTTTTAAAAAGAGTTCTTCTTTTTTAGAGTTATCTATTGCAATAATTGAAAACTCAAATAGAAAGGATTGTGTTTAATGAATCCAACTAACAAACGTTTCAGATCTAAAGCTAAACATTAACTAACTTATTTTAATGTGAATTGTTGAAATGAAAAGTCACAATCGGTGCGCTTATACCAGCGTATTCCAGGAATCTAGGGTGTCAGGTTGACTCCTGAGATTCAGTAGCTTCTGTGGGAGCCAAGGTCGTAACAATATAAATAATCCAGATGAAAGGATCACATACTTAACCATTCCTGAAATTGATAACAACAAATTTGTCCAAAAATCAATTGAATCTATATCCAATATTTTCACGAAAACAAAACAGAAAATTCCAAAAGAAACGTTTATAAAAAATCAATTGCAAGGCTCCATCTCAGATCTGTTGTTTGAAATGGGTTACCGAAAAGATATACGACTTCACTCTGTAGAGAAAATAATGTTTTGATATACTGAAAGGTAAATTGGGGGTGTCAAATTTAGAATTCATAAAAGGCCAAAAGCTCGAATTTTTTTAAATGGAAACCCTATTTTTTTTTCACCTACATATCAATTTGTGAGTAAAAACTAAGTAGATGAAGAAAAAATAAAAAGAAAAAGGAATAATAACATTTAACAATTTTGGACATTGAGGTTCCCAAACATTCTGCTCCACTAAAAACGAATATTTTTTTTCAAACAAAATGGAGAAAAAATTAAATTGGATAGTTCATGAATATATGAAACTGTTAGGAACTAATTAATGTGCAGTGGACATATTTTGACCACTGGACGCTGTATAATGCCACCGGGAGCCGTTTTTACGGTTATTACCCGTGCAACACCATTATCACAATGATGCAATTTTAATATTCGGGCTAGTTGCCAACGAAGGGGAGTTTGTTGTTCATCCGTTATGAGGACTAATGAACCTTCACAAAGTGAGGCAGTGGAAGTGGACTATTTTGATTTCTCTTGGAGAGAGAGAATGCCTATACTCCCTCGACCTTCCAAAAATCGCCTTTAATGTGTTCAAATAATTGCCAACCATTTACCCGATTAAGTTTAAATTAACTTGGTTTAGGATTGGGAATATAGTTGATTAATAGCTTAAAAACTAAAAAGTGACCGGCTGTTGGAGCCTGAAGGTCATTTGGATCTGAACTTATAGGGCATAGAAGGCAAGAGTTTAATACGGCCTCTATTTTAGTCAAGAGGGTGTAAAACTCTTCATAACATTAAGTATTTTATAACATATTTTCGAAACTATGAATGGTTTCATTCTCAAGGCTAAAATAACAAAAGATAGATGAATATTGTTTAGCTAGATATTTCAGTACAAACCTTATAATAACCAATTAAGTAGATATTTTTCTAGTTTTTACAATATATTCTATTTCATTTTCTATCATTCAAAATCCTTTAAAACATAAATATATATAAGAATATATATATATATATATATATATATATATATATATATATATAAAACATAAATAACACGGAAAAGATTTCAGACCAAGATATATGTGACACATGTGGTAACATGAACATGATAGGAAGGTTAACCAGTCAAGAATATATAAAACTGTCCTTTCCTCTTCTTCTTTTTAAATATACGCCAACGAGAGTTCAGTTCTTTTTACATCAGATCCGGCCAATTGTACAGTGGCGTACGACAATTTCAAGTTCATATTCTGCTATCTCTTTTGGCTGTTTTCACACCGGTTTGAAGGTAGAATGTTGACAAAGTGCTTAGAACCAAATATCTTCTGTACTTACATATAGCCACAGCAAGTTTTTGTAGTTCTCAGATTTTTTTTTCCTTTCAGGATAATGCTTTCCAGCAGCACTTTCAGGGACTCTGGAATAAGCGCTTCAAGATCGTCCATAAATTTGGTCTTGTACACTATTGATCTTATATCTGATGTGATTATGACACAACGCGGAGTTTTTTCAAGTCGGGATCTTTTTCTTTGTTCGTGTACCAATTGTCACTAAGTATTTTGTGACCAATATTGCGGAAGCACACCACGGTGTGAGGTTGAAATCCATACATCTGTCATAGTGTTTTGAAAGACGTGCGGTTCCTGTTCTTGGGTCCTGGCGATATTCACCTGGTATAAGGTTCATTAGTTTCTCGAGGCAAAATTGGAAATCGTCCGAGTTGGTTTTAAGGCATACATAAATCATTTGCATGCACTTGTCAATGGAATAAGTAGGATGATATCCTCGGTTCATTCCAGTTGTGGGAGTTTTATGAAGCTTCTTGTAGCACGACTTGCGGTACCATGCATTTATGGCAACCGGATCATCAACATTCTTGATTCGATGTATAATTCTCATCGCCAAGCCGTTCAGCTGCCGTCATTAGTGATTCTTTCAAGCCAAGTAACGTAACCTTTATACTCTTATCCCTCTGATCCCGAGGAATTCGCTTCTGCTTTTTGGGAAAGTCGTCAGTTAACACTTCTGTACTCATGAAATATTGTTTCTTGAACTCGAATGCCAGACTTTTTAATCTCGGAGTTTTTGAACCTTCTCCTTTTGAATGTTTTTGTAAATCGGCATAAATCATTCGCTCGTTTATGTACTTCTTCCTGAACGTCTTATGTACTTCACACTTCATTCTCGAAGAGTTTCAATCCCACTCGTTACATGCACTACTTCACCTTCACTCGAATTTTCATTGTATATGAAACACACTTCTTTACTTGGTCTACTCATCGTGATATATTACGGAAAACTCGCAAAGGCCTAAATTACTCGGTCTGACAGACGGGCTAATACCAATACTGAGCAGCGAGCGTGAAACAAAACGTCAAGTGTTCCGGAGGAAGGATGAATAACAGGTGGTACGGGGAAGTAGCCCTTTTTGAGCAAAAACATTCCACTTCTTCTAACGTCAAAGAGGGTTAGCCCAACGACGCAATTCCTCAATGTTTATTCGTCGCAAGTCACTCGCACCAGCGACCACCTTTATTATTATTTGATATATTAAATCATTTTAGCCTCAAAATATTCTGTAAAAAAAATAAGCATTCTGAACGGCTGAGGAAAAAATGAACATTCTCTTTCAAAATTTTTTTTTCATTGTTAAACTTGATAATAACATATTGACTTTTTTGTGGGTAAACCAATGAATAGTCGATATATACCTTAATTATGGGCCAATTTTTAATTCGGGATGCTTTCTGAACTCAGAATTTTATGCTCTACAATTTTCAAACCATCACTCCACTTGGAGTGACTGTTTTGGAGTTACAGCTCCTCAAAGTGCCAAAAATGGATTTCTCGAAAAAATTTTAAAAAATCGTAATTTTTCGGCTAGCGATTGCTCTCAAACGGCTAGACCGATTTTAATGGTTCGAACATTATTTGGCGCATAATTAAATGCACTCCAATTAGGGAAAGAATGATTTTTTTTTGTGAGACGTTTTCTCAATGAGATATGAGCGAAAAAGCCCCCAAAAGTTTTCCTGATAAAAATTTTGGTGGATTCGCTTAGATTCCTATTACTGGGGTGTCAAGGCATCAATCAAAAGTAGGAAACATATCATCCGACCTTTTGTAAGCAAAGACACCTTTTAATGTCTAGATTTTAGATTTACTGGACTATATCGAAACTGTTTTTTATTAATTTCCTTTATGTACGTGTGATACCCCCACCCATTATGCGCAATATTATACACAAGTATATCACATTGATGACAACTAGACAGTTTCGTGAAGGATTATTCGTTAGATGATAAATATAAAAATAAACCTCATATTAATACTTATAATTCAAAATAATGATATAATTTATTAAATATTGCAGATTTTATGTGGGAATGAGATCCCTCCTTGGGTGAATCGTCTTGCCTACTTCAGCAGCTGGGTGCCGTTCCTGCAGAAATGTCTACCCAAAGAATGGCTCATGCCTATGGCCTTACAACATAGTCTGAACTGTAGGAACGATTCAACGTGTTCTGAAAGTTCCACTTCCCCTTACTAGAAGTGCCAGATCACTTTCAGATGCAGAAGAGGATTTAAATTTATTCAAAAATTGATCGGTTGAACCAATTGGAATTTTTGAACAAGATCGTGATTTCATATTCATTTCCTTTGCTTATTTAATTACAGTTTGTCACCGAGTTTATGTGAAAGACTAAATCTATTGTAATCATCAATTGAAGTGTTGAATTTATTTTGTTAAGAAATTCATTACAGATACTTCACAATATTAAAGTGGAATTTTATGACTGAAGTTGTTGATGTATTGAAACTGACTCAATAGAATGATCCTTCCTCATATATTTCAAGGCTAAAGTCTCACAAGAGTGTGCTAATTGTGTAAAGTTAGTTACTCTCGAAGGTTCTCACTACTTGACGAGCATGAAACCACCTTACATTTTTGTTTATGTAACTATTTCGATAAATGATTCTATGAATGCTTCTTCCCTACATAATACGCTCATCGGCTTAATTACAGATGATTATTTTTCAGAACATGTTAAAGTCAGAATATTAGCTGATCTCGCATGAAATCGATGAAAAATTATATGTCATTGAATGATTCTGCTGTATTCCTTTCATTGAAGCAAATTATGAGATTGCGTACGAAATTTTGGAGAAAAGATACCTAAATAAACGAATTCTTGCCACTCAATAGCAAGTTATCGAAGCGCAAATAGGGGACTAACTTGATTCAAGTCTCCCTTATTTTGATATTTACTCGTGCGCATTCGCAAAAGATTGCAAGGTGGCTTGTAATAAAGTAACGGACTCCTGTACTTAACTTAAATAAAGGACAGCCGTATTTGAATAAAAGATCACTTATTATGACAGTTCTCGCAATCTTCAAGGTTAAACAGCTTCTCACAACTGTCAAAATACAGGATATGTCATAATAATGTTGTCAAGAAGTAAATCTTTGCGATAGCTCAAATAACTGGCCAACGTTAAGGGATCTTTTATTACAGGCCTTTATTCTATTACAGGACTGTATTTGTGTTTCGATAACTAACTAATATTATAAAGATATTTTCAATGCCCCAATAGTACAAGAAGCAACGTCTGTAAATTCAAGATGTCTTCTTAACACCTTTACCGAAAAAATTTCGGCTTCACAAGTACTTGATTTCCCTGTTGACCATTGGGATTTTTTATTGTTCAACATGCTACTGAATGAATTAGATGTCAAAACATGTACTGATTTTGAGTTAGAGAATAGCGTGAATCATGAAATAGCTACTTATAGACAATTAGTTGCATTTTTAGAAAGAATCTGAATTTGTACAGTTCACTACATCAAATTTGCCTTCTGCAAATAAGGTTTCACAGCAATTTTCTCGAACCTCCAATAGAAAACCATCAAGTTCTCAATCTGATCCACCTATTGCATTTTATATACCTCTTTCCACCCATTACACAAATGTCAATCATTTCTATCTAAAAAATCTTCAGAACGTTTTTCTTTAGTCAAACAACAAACAGTTAATTGCTTGATTTCACCTCATTCTCTCCGAAACTGTAGTTCCACTCATAAATGTAGAATTTGTAAATCCGCACATGACACTACCCTGCATTTCAATCAATCGTCAAATCGAATTGTGAACGAGATTTTCTTGATAATGGTGTATTTGATGAAACATTATTTGGGCTGTTTCAATTAGGAATCTATGTGGTTTGGATGTTACCGACGTTTCGGCAAACATTCGCCTGCCGTCTTCAGGGTGTTGTTGGTCCTGAGGAGGACCGGTTTTTGCCAATATTGTCTGTCTGGACTTTGTAACGGTATAATTTACCGATTTCAAATTCAAAGTGTTGGAATTGTTAATTTAAGTTGAAGATACTTCTCTATGTTCTATAAGTAGAATTTTATTCTAGATTTAGAGGAGTGTATGTGTCGAAGTTAGTTAAACAAAATAATATTTTTCAATAAAGTCACATTTTTGAACAGGAGCTTTAATTTACCAAATTTAGAAGAATTCAATTGGTTATTTGCCCATAATTCGCAGCTGAATTGGTAAAAAGACTGTTCAAGATTATTTTGAGTGTGGAGTGACGCCATCTCAGCATCATGGAGTTGGCAAAACACATAAAACCCTTTTGGCTGGTGAGGCAGATTGGCCAATTTGGAAACATAAATTACGTGATATGTTGGATTATCATGAAGGAGTTTTAGATGTGATCGATGGAAAATTGTTGAAACCAGAACCCTTAAGAAATGATGCTTCAGACAGCGAAATCAAGAAGTATAGACAGGCCAATGAATTATTTCGTCAGCAAATAGCTATGCAAAGTCAATAATTTCGAGTTCAGTGACTGATGCAATTTATCAGAAAATAATGGATAAGCAAACAGCATATGAGGCATAGGAAGCATTAAAGATGAATTTCGAAGCATCGTCTAGAGATCAGCTTTTCAAAATATGCACAGATTTTTTCGCATTCAGTTGGGTTATTGGAGAAGATGTCTCAACACATATTGCAAAATTAAGAAATTTATTGAATGAACTTAACAACGGTTTGATTTGAAATCAAAGAATGAAAATATCTTACCAGATTTAATTCTTGTATGTAAGGTTTTGAAGTTCTTGCCTAACGAATTCGAGAACTTCAAGTCAAGTTGGATGTTGTTGTCGAAACATGAAGAGATAACATTCGATGAGTTAGTAACTCAATTGTGCATGTTTGAAAGAAATTTCAGAAAAGCCACAGATAGTGCAACTGGAGAAGCATTGTTTGTTAAAACCGATAAAACAAAGAAGTTTCAAGGGTCCAAGAAGTCGAAAGCAAATTGTAAGGTTAGAGAGAGATATAATTTACTATAGATGCTCCAGCTAGTCAGAACATGAGACCACCTTACGTTTATATGAGGTAAAAGGAGGTAATATGCTTCTACTCAGGCTAATGATAACTAAAACTTGAACAGTCGAGATTTATTTCTCTCTGATTACAATATCTACTATCACAAATTGAAACAATTAAATATGAGGACAAGAATATGTACAATTATGAACAATTGTCAGAAACACCATTCACGAGCGTTTTCCGTTCTTTGTTGATTTATCTTGTTATAATAATGCCAGGTAAGGGATGTGAATATCTCTCGACTTCTTCCAACGTTCGAACTCCTGAATCTCCTAGAAGACGTTGCAGTTCCTCCAGAAGGAATGGCGTTGTCAGAGGTGAAGGTTGTATTCTTCCAAAGAGAAATGTTGAGGGTTTAACTTCCTCCAAGGTGCAGCTACTGAAGGTTTGAAGACTTAGCTCTCTCCCAAGAGGTTTCGGAGGTTTAGTTCCCTTCAAAGAGGTGTCGGAGGCTTAGCTCTCTTCAAAAAGGTGCCGGAGGCTTAGCTCTCTTCAGAAGATAGTTGCCGGAGACTAAGCTCTCTTCAAAAAAAGATACCGGAGACTTAGCTCTCTCCAAAAAGATGCCGGAGACTCAGCTCCCTCCAAAAGGCTTTCAAAAAAACACTTGTATCAGTTCTCTACAGAGAACTTTGACGATACATCGTCAAACTTCTGTAATACGCACCCCTATATGATCATTTGTCCTTTTTGTGAAAAAGTGACTTTGTTCATAAGGGAGTGTCTAGATGTTAAGAGGGTTGACGAATGAGAGCGGCTTCATTGTCAACCTAACAACAAAATTTAGACTCTCTCCACTTCGAAGAGAGGGTGGGTCCGGCCTTCTGCAGAATCGAGAAGGTCTTGGTGTTATTTTTCTTTTTAGAGAGAACTCTGAGTATTAGGAATAATTAAAACCACTGAAATAACATAACAAAGATATCTATTTTCCCCAAAATACCTACAAAAATTTACTGAAGTATCAATTTAATTCCTATGTCTGCACCTCAGACTATATAAGTAAAATTTTCAAAAAAAAAACTATAAGTTTTCCTATACTCTAAAGTACTTAATTACCCAGATTTCAACATAACATATTACTAAGAAATTACACAGTGAGCTGATAGGAGATGGCAGATGGCAAGACTTTTGGACTATTCTCATGAAATAAAATTAGAAAATTCTGACCTTTTTATCTCCCGCGCTGGTATGAAATCCAAGTTTCCTGAAATAAATCACTCCCGGTCCGATTCACTTCCGTTTTCGCAAAACTTTAACCTAACTACCCCGACTCGAATATCCTAACTGAATAAAACGTAAAATTCCCCTTTTTACAAACAACTACTACTTCGGTCTCCCTTTCTCGAAGCTACCTAGTTCCGTCAACTACGAAATAAACCTGTACCTTATTCCCTTAACGTACCTACTCAAACCGTTTCACCCTTCGAAACGACCTAATATTTCTAAAGTACCGAAATTTGAACTTAACCGATTCCCGACGTCTGTCTCCGTCTTCCGAGTAATCTAAGGATATCTTTCGCGACCGGAGTCCCTAGATGTACTAACGTTTCCCTTTTGAAACTAATCTGCTTCCACCTCTGGTGGGTGGTTCCCCCTCACCTAACATTTTTGAGTAACACCAATCAGGTATCGAAGATTTTCTCTCCTCTAAATTAGGCGTGTCTTGACAATGATTAAATACTCAATTTTGCGATTCAGCAGAGATTTTCCTTCTCATGATTTTTCTGCTGAGGTCCCAAAGTAGAGCCCAGTTCATACGAATATTTACAATAACCGATAAAAAGCCTAGAGGATATTTCATTTCAGAGACTCCGACAGGAAATTATTCATTTATCTCCACACGTCTAAGGCGTTGAAGATAGAATATCAGTTCTCTAATAATCCCATGATCAACACTGCTTTTACGTTCCTTTTTCAACCATGTGAACTGAAAAATCAATAATTCCCATGGTTTACCACAATACACCCTCCTAAAAAAAAGTTCTGGCATCGGTTGCCATAACTTTTCCTTGATACTAGTTCTCAAAAGTCCAATAGTCCATCGTCTCCCATGCACCTTCCTATCGATGCTCAACCAAAAAAATATTTAAATTAAAATGACACTAAAGGTTCAGCATGTAAACGAAACATTCTCAAATGGTTTACGTAAATACGAAATTCAAGAACCTACATAACTAACTCAACTAGTTTAAAACATTATAAACCTAATTTAAACATCAACTCATCGGCTTCAAAACAAATATAGGTCGGGTTCATTAAAGAAGTTCCAAAAAAAAAAATTGATCACCACTCCTCCTAAATGAAGTCTTTTACTGTTCACTGATCGATTTTCAAAAATCACTCGCGAAATCACTACATGGTGTCTCGCCCCAGCTTTAGATCTCCATTACCAAGATAAGCTTCTATTTCGAGAACTGACTTTCGCTTCGGGATATAAACCTTTTGAGATACGTGCCGATGTCGAACTCTTCTATCGCAATTAGCACGCGCACTTGATAACATCGCAAGGTAGTGTTTATTTACCAAACGTCCTTATGGTAGCGCTGATACCGACTTCGCACCAGGTTCGTGACCTACGACACTGTTTACGTTTCACTATTTTGGTACGACTGTGAAACTTGAGTACGCAAATTCGAATACACATAGGCGTACGGTGTTTTCTGGTACTCTGGTAATTTCCTGTTTCTTCTCCAATGCTCCCCTAGTTGGTTCGATGTCGATCCATTAGCCTCAATGCTAGCTCTACATCTAGTGAAGGTGATTCCCATATAGTATTGCACCTTGTCCATATTTCACCATTCTAAGCATGGTACAAAATCCATTGATCAACTCATTGACGAATAAATCATTTCCATAACCATATCCACGCAGCTGAGTGATACTCAATGCTCCTACTTGCGATTGGTTTTTCCCATCTTAGCCTTCGAAAAGAAGTTCGTAGACCGACATTTCCCTGCTTCCAAGTCCATATATTTAGTTAACTACACCCCCGGTTTTAATTAAGTTACTTTCGCTATTTCGATCAAGTCTATTCAATTCATCTCGTCCATTATCAAAAACTTTCCGTCACTCGTTCACTTTTATGAGGTCTCTCTCGTTTACTAAATTTCGCGACGTCACGTATGAGTACCACGATCACATCATTGTTCTTAAGTTCAAAACCATATGCTATTAGCGCTTCGACACTTATGTATCTCATTTAGTTTATCCCATCAGCTAGAATCAGACCCATCTCCATACTTCTGGACTACTGGTATCCATCTTCTATCTTCGTTAACTATGAATCAGTGACATAAGAAAACTATCAACTAATATACAATAACCATAATCAGGTAAATTGAACAACACAAAAAAAAATTAAAACTATAAAAGTAAAACACTTTTACTTCTATACCATATTAAAATTATACAGCAGTACACTCTTACTTCTGTACCATCAACTCATAATTACTTTTTCTCAAAAACATTGAATAACTCATTATTTATTTAAAACTTTTCTATATTCACAGAAGTAAGCTTACAGTACTTAACATTTCCATTATCGTACCATAGAAAAACAAACAAAAAATCATTCACAAGTGTGCGACCACGCCACTGGTGAAAATTAACCTTGTGCTCGCCATTGAAAAGCTATACACAATCATCGTCTGCTATCTTTAGCGACCACAATGCTTGTCTCTTTCAACTATCTTTCAAAATTGAATTTGCCTGACTAAATAAAAAACAACCTTTACTTTAATAGGCATGTTCATTCCTCCGAACAAGAACTCTCCGCGTCAGTGAGTTCCTGGAATCTACGAAACGGGCTCCTCGACTTCCTAGTCGATTCAATTCTCCTGAGAGACTCGTCTAAAGACTCATCCCCTCGTACCCAAAACGTAGAGCGCAAATGCTCTCAAAATTTCGATAGTGAAACTAAATTGACAGATGATTAAACGAACCCCTAAGAAAGAAAAACAGAAATAAAGAAACCCTTAACCAATGCGTGTTCGTTACCCAGAACAGGGACCCTCTTCAGGTGGTGGCTCTCCGGGTCAGGAAGCCCCTGGAATCTACGAAACGGGCAGGAAGTCGATTCAATTCTCCTGAGGGACTCATCTAAGGACTCATCCCCTCGTACCCAAAAATTCAATCATACTAGTATCCCATTCGTTCTGGTAGACGCCATGATCTACCAGATCGACGTTGAGGAATTTTCCATACAAGTTCTCCATTTTCCTCGTCGTCATACTGTACCCGGCTCGTCCTATTAGGAATCTTACAAGGACAATCCCAGGACCTCATTGGTAGACCGTGATTTTGCCTCATTCTCCCCGAACATACCCTATCTCCGATTCTAAAATCGACTCTGGCGGTTTTCCCATTAAAACATTTAACTTTCGATATCTCATCACTACCTGCTTTTCCGCTTTTTCTCCACGGAATTTCCTCGTCTTCATAAACGACAGTTTCGTTCTTATACTCCCTGTCTCCTTGACTCCTTTCCGGGATCATCTCCTGTTGTGAAGATGTCCTATTTGTCCTTGACAAATCACTGCCTCCTTTCTGTATTTCCGCAGTAGTTTTCCAATTCCCTGAACCTTCATCCCCCCATTCAACGATTCTGCTCCTTACTTTTCCAGATTTTTTGGTCTCTTTTACCTCTTCCCAATTCTCAGTATGGACGCTGGTGTCCTTCAGTGTCTTAGTCCCTGAGCTCCCTTCAATGAGCTCCCGGTTCTCCCGAACCCCGCAATTCCGATCCTCCGTTCTTACTGTAGGTGGCTCCTCCAAGTCTTCTATGTACGAAAATTGAAACCTTCTTCCCCACATAGTTACCGACGGCTGTTTCCCATAATCTATAATTGCTTCATTAGCCCTTAGGAAATCCCTTCCTAATATTACCTCTACGTTTCCTAACGTAGCATCATCGCACAGGATGGCTGACCAATTTACTCCTAATTTTCCCTCTACCGGCCCCACCAAAATTGTGGACGTACCCCAGGTACGTAACCTATGACCGGATACGCTTGTAAGCTGGCAGTTGAATTCCTTCTCGTTGATTTCTTCTTTCGAGATCAACCCCTTCCTAATAAGGGTAACTGCCGCTCCAGTCTCTATCAGACAGGATCCTATCCTTCCGTTGATTTTCAATTTAATAATATGGGGTACATCTGTCGCTCCTATGGAGTTGATTTCTGGAACTACCATCACTGGAAGTTCCTTCGGGGGTTTTGCTTTTTCTTCTCCCCCGGTGATCCAAAAATATTCTGCCTCTCTAGTTGTTCCTGGCCTCCGCCTTGGCAGAAAGGGTTTGGCCTTGGAAGTTCAAATTTTTTCATTCTGAAAACCGGAATAGAACGCGATGCTTTTGGAATCGCCCCTGTAGTTAGGTTCGTACCCGATACATTTTGATCTTCCCTGTGATAAATATTTGCTTGGTTTGTACTTTCAGCCGTCCAAGTTCTCGCATTTATTTTTGAGTCGTTTTTTACGACTCCTTGACCGTGTGAATTCTGGGGACATTTCTTGGCCCAATGTCCCCCTTCACCACAAGTGTGGCATGCACCTCGCATTCCCTGTCTTGGATTTTGTCGTTTCCAACATTCTTTGGCAAAGTGGCCCCCCTGACCACACGAAAAACACCTTGATACAGTGTTTTGTCCCGTATTCCTTCTGCTCTGCCGGACAATCCTACATTCCTTAGCGGAATGTCCTCGTCTATCGCACAGTTGACAAGTCTGATCAACCTCAACTGTCGATATCCGCATATTCGTCATCCTCCCTTGCAGCATTCTCATATTCATTTCCTGCAATTTCACCAGTTCTTCCGCTTTTTCTAGGTCCAGATTTTCTTCTTTCAATAAAAGTATTTCTGTTTCTCTTAAAATCTCCTTCCTAAGTCCTATTTTAAATTGGTTTAGAATCAGGTCCCGATTTTTTTTTCTAATACCAGCTTCCTCCTCCTGGGTGGCTCCAGAAAGATCTTCATTCAATAAACTCGCTCCTAGAGTACGTAGTCGCGTGCAGAACGAAGAAACGCTTTCATCCTGCCTTTGAAAACAACGGCTCAAATCCCACTGAAATTCCCCCGGCAACCTTATCGCTGAGAATTTTTGTAAAAATTTCGCTTTCAGATCTTTGTACGTTAAAGTACCAAACGTCAGGTCTGATTTATAAAAATTGTAAGCATCCCCTATTAGTTTTAGTTTGAGTAAAGTGAGGGTTTGATCCTCACTCCACCCGTCTAATTTCGCCCGTAATTCTAAATTTTCGAAATATCGATTTGCATCCTTTCCCGAGAAACTGTCAAGTGTAGTCGCTAACATTCCTAACGGATATACAAACGTATTTTGTGCCATGGTTACGAAAATTTTTTTGAAAATACGAATAAAAATAAATATCAGACAAAAAAAATCAACTAAACGACCTGCTTTTTAACACTTCTACAATTATCTAAAATACGACGCAGAAAATCTAATCAAATCAATCAAATTCACGCAGATATATATTTCTTGAATTTATGACGAAATAAGATACCAATTAGTTCCTATAAACCCAATGATAACGAAAAATTAAATCAATTATACCTGAAAAGAACAGAATATTTCCTGAAAGAAAATGAAAAACGTTCCTGAAAAAAATGGTTCCTGAAAAAAATAATTCCCAAAAAAAAATAGTTCCTGAAAAAAAATTAATATTATTTTCAATACGAATCCCCAAAAAATATTTTTAGCGTCCTGAAAGAGAAAGTATACTATTTTCCGCTCTGGATCGAATTTTTAGAAAAAACAACTACCTGCAACTGAACTCAGCTTTACCGTATAAGCTTTAATCTATTCTCAACACTTAAACGCCGCAATTATTTCTACTTCTCAAAATTCACAATCCTCACTCTACTCTCAATAAAATTCGTTTTGCCAAAATAGCACCAATAGATATAATTATTTCGAATAAAATATTCCGTTCAATCATAAAACGATGGTCCTTCGTCCAAAAATCTCCCACACCTCAAAATCAAACTTGGCACTCTATACTGCCTATCACCTCACAACAATACTTTTTCCTGAACTCTATTTTTTCACTTTCCTATTTATAAAATGAAACATCTTCAAATTTTTTGAAAATCTTCGATCACAAAAAAAAGAACCCCCAAAAAAAAAATTTCTCCAAAAAGAAATTTTTCTCGAAGAAAAGTTTCAAAAATTCCAAAAAAATAAACACAATCCCACCGCTGTCACCAGTTGTAATACGCAACCCTATATGATCATTTGTCCTTTTTGTGAAAAAGTGACTCTGTTCATAAGGGAGTGTCTAGATGTTAAGAGGGTTGACGAATGAGAGCGGCTTCATTGTCAACCTAACAACAAAATTTAGACTCTCTCCACTTCGATGAGAGGGTGGGTCCGGCCTTCTGCAGAATCGAGAAGGTCTTGGTGTTATTTTTCTTTTTAGAGAGAACTCTGAGTATTAGGAATAATTAAAACCACTGAAATAACATAACAAAGATATCTATTTTCCTCAAAATACCTACAAAAATTTACTGAAGTATCAATTTAATTCCTATGTCTGCACCTCAGACTATATAAGTAAAATTTTCAAAAAAAAACTATAAGTTTTCCTATACTCTAAAGTACTTAATTACCCAGATTTCAACATAACATATTACTAAGAAATTACACAGTGAGCTGATAGGAGATGACAGACGGCAAGACTTTTGGACTATTCTCATCAAATAAAATTAGAAAATTCTGACCTTGTTGTGTTTTTACTTGTATTATTATTTATTATTCTTCGATTTTAAGATGAGTTCTGGATCGTGTTGTATGGTTAAGAACCGTTTCATTACCAAAGAAAATGGAAATATAAGTAATGAAACACGACTCCTGTAACTGTGTTATTCATTCCTTTTATTTTCAGTGCTCAGAAATGGGTAGAATTTTCAGGGCGAGACGATATCGATCTCAATAAATTTTATACGGTATGCAGTGAGCATTTTTCTCCAGAACAAATCAGGTACAATTACCCTCGAAAATTGCTGCATCCAGGAAGCATTCCATTCTTGAAGGGGCCTTATTCGAAAGAAAATGAATCAATTTCTGAAAGTGCTGCAATTAATTCTGTCGGTGAGTTTAACCAAATATTAATATAATGAATAAAAAATACATATGTCTGACATTGAATTCGTTCTTTAAAGCTTCTCCTTTTACAGAAATTCCAACATCGGGAGCTTCCAAAACAGATGCTGCACCACCAATTGAGAGTTGTAATATGACAAATCCTAGTGAATGCTCAAATAATAATTGTAAGTCTCTCCATTAACCTCATAGTTTTATCTTTAAATGTTTCTTAAATGTCTCACTGACTTCATTCACAATAAGTTTTGAAACTTAACCATTTTCATGAATACATTCTAGCTTGTAAATGTAAATTCGAGATAATTTTCATTCAAATTATTGAATGACCTAATATTCCCCTTTTTCAGCTATTTCTTTGAGTGAAACTGAAAAAAGGGGAAAAATCATCTATACAAGAGTCCCCTATGACAAAGAAAATCAAGAGGATGAAGGCTACAATCAACTCTTTGCGGTGCAAAATTAATAGGATGAAAGTGATTCGTCACTCCTTCAAAGGTCATCCTCTCATATCCAGTAATAAATAAGTAATAAGTAAATTGATTAGAGAATCAAAAAGTTATCTGTCTGAGGAGGCACATGCTCTTTTCTCAAATGATATGATGACAAATTGCGAGAGATTTGCCTCCTATGGCATTATGCATCGCATTATTATTTTTTGATGTCTTCTTTGTTCATTCATTATTCAATTTAAATATTGTTTCATAACGAAATACTAAATACTTATTCCTATTCTAAGCTTTCATACCTGATCCTGTATGCGATGCAGGTATGTCGTTGAATGGGATGGGATAACATGCTAAACACCTCTATAATAATTGTTGTTCTGATTATTCTGTAACTAATATGTTTTTTCTCTAATTATGTGTCAATTCCGTTCATTCAAAAACTCGCCACTTCGTGGCTCGTTTTCGAATTTTGAACTCGTGTAAGGATTTCAATGCTTTCTGCACTTGTATCATAAATAACTATTCTTGAATTGGTAGTTTATTTTGAATGGTTCTGATACTGCTGTACGATATTCTTGAAATGTATTTATCTCAAATAAAAATATAAAAAATTTAACGGCGTGTTTTATTAATATGAATTGAGTTGAAGTCCGAGTAAGAAATAAAATCCTGAGCAGAACAAGAAATTGCATTGGTTTTTGTTTTGTCGCTCAGGATGTTATATTCTGGGCCTGACAAAGTCGAAATTCAATTTTATACGTATGATTTCATTCAAATTTCGCGTTCTTCGTAGAATGCAGAAATCTGTATCGACAAATTTAGTAAACATGGTTTCAGCGCCATCTAGTCTGTCGTGTGTTGACTTAATCGAAAATCGTTGTCGGTTTTTACTACTGGAGATATAGGGTCGTTTCCTATCTTTATACTCTATAATCTTTGTCTGCACCCTGATGAAGCTCAGGACCCCACGGATCATGATCACGACTAGAGAGCTAGAGAGGATGTTGGGCACTGTCCAGTCCCAACCACGACTCAGGAAATCCGTCACTACACAAGCGCATCCGCCAGAAATGCAGAGTTACCTGTGATAAAGAAAAAGTCAAAAACCGAGAAAAAGGAAATCAAAATCGGCAGGAAAGAAGTCAAAATTTGGTAAAGATAAGACGTGTCTTCGCACACTAGTAAGATAAACGGTATAAAGATAAGTCATAATAAGTAAATTTGTCAAGGTAAGACGTGTCCTCGCACGCTAGTAGGATGAGCGATATAAAGATAACTCATAATTAGTAAATTCATCAAGATAAGACGCGTCCTCGCATGCTAGTAAGATAAACGACATAGAGATGAGTTAAAAAAGGTAAATTTATCAAAATCGGTAAATATTAGAGAAACTCATTACAAGTTCATATAAGTCAAAAATCGAAAAAAATCCAAATCCGTACAAAGTCAAAATCAGTACTATATTATTCTTTGGTCTAGATGTTATAGACCTATCGTATCGTCACAGATGACAAGTGACAAGTGACCCTCCCAACCAAGCATGGTGTACTTTTCAAAGATAGATGTTAATAAACAAGGTAAAGAGATGAAGCAACACCACGACGCCTGAGAATCTGTGGAAAGACACACTCGAAAGAAATATCCTCCACATATTCTACCAGCCCAAGATACGGAGGGAAGAGATATAGTGACACTAAGTAGTTAGTTAGCAAAGCAAGGTGTACCACCTTGTACGTTTACAGATTGATCGAGGAAAGTGGAAAGAAAAAGGGAGAAGGAAAGATAATGGGCGCCAGCAAGGGTTACTTGCAATATGAATCAAAATGGAATAGGGTAGTATTATTGCATTAGCATATAAGATGAATGATATATATCATATGACAAGCCAAATTAGGAAAGTGGAGGTAATCAGTACATCAAATAATATGTCTCAAAAAAAATATAGAAAATTAGGTCATGTAAACTTCAATTATTTGAGAACTATGTGTCAAAAACAAGTGAACAATTCAGAAGAAAAAAATTCGATAATCTAGAAGTGCTAGGCTAAGTTCACACACAGTTGCCAGATATGCTGATTGTCCTTCAATCCACTGATCTTTCTTATCATCTCCATGAGGAAAAACCTGTTGGTCTTCATCTGAAAATCTGATTGACACAACTTGGCACAAGTATTGGAAGGTTTACCTAAAGATTTATAATGTGAATATTACAAATGCGGTATATAATAATAATAATAAACTAGTTTATTTCGATGAATAAACAAATTACATCACTGAGGTACAATTAGAAAATTATAACCTGTACGTGATATTCTAAACTAAATTATAATTCTTGAAATTGTTCTATGAAGGAACAAGTACAAAAAACAAAAAAAATCAACCACAGAGTAGGTAATTGTTTATGCACTGTGATATTTTTTTTTTACGTTTTCCTCTATAGTACACATTTGACTTCACAATACACAAGGTCATTTTCGGGTATGATTTTCACTAATCGGGTAATTAAATGTCTTCATCGGTTATCAATTTATTGTCACAGTCGGTATTTGAGTCTCATTTTCAGGATTATCCAAAGTTATTTATTAGGGTATTGATAATTTCTCGAGTGTCATAATTCATCCAAGCTTTTAATCTTTTTTTGTATCTCCTAATATTCTTTATACCTGTCAGGTCATCGGGAACTATATTTAAAATCTTTGGTGCGAAGAAGGAGTAACTCCTTTGTCCTATACTTTTTTTGCATCTAGGTGTTTGATACATGCGATTTTTTCCCCTTGTTTCATATTCATGTTCCAATGTACAAACAGGTATCTTTTTCGAAAATACATCCACAAGAATTTTCAAGGCGTATATTTGTCTTATATCTTGCACTTCTGAGATCTGAAACAGTTGTTTGCTAGAAAAAGAACGTTTTTTTTGATGGATTATTTTCAAGACCCATTTCTGAATAACCTCTAGGGGCTTTATGTGGTTGTGATAAGCACCACCCCATCCGACAATTCCATAGCTGATTTGGGATTCAATCAGAGCATGATAGAATATTTTAAGATATTTACTTGACTGGAGATGTTTTCGCAAGTGCTTGAATTTGTAAAGTAGGCCCCTTATCTTGTTCACAACATTCTTTATATGTTTATCCCATCTCAATTGTGGATCGATAGTTATTCCCAAGTATTTCACACTTTTCGTTTGAGCTATGTATGTCTCATTATCGATTACCAGATCTCCCAAGTTTGGAAGACTGGGTACAGAGGAGCCAAATAACATATATCGCGTTTTTTCGATGTTAAGGGTAAGCTTATTGTTCTTAAACCATTTCATTGTTTCAGAAAATTTTTGTTCCACTTTTTCTTTCAGTTCTTCCCATGTATTTCCCTCGTATTGAATAACCCCGTCGTCAGCAAAGCAAATCGCATCTTTAGATTCCCTCATTCTAAGTAGACTGTTGATGTAAATGAGGAACAAAACAGGGCCCAATACAGTACCCTGTGGAACTCCATATGTCATTATCTCCTCCTCGCTCATAGACTTTCCAATCATCACCACCTGCTTTCTATTTGACAAATAGCTTTTGAGCAATCTGTATATAGGACCTCTGAATCCGTATATTTTCAACTTTTTCAGCAATCTAACATGACACACAGTATCAAATGCCTTACACAAATCAATAAAAACACACAGTGATGGCACATTTTTATCCAAGCATTCATATAATCTACCTATCAGTTGTCTTATAGCATCTTCTGTGGATTTCCCATCTATAAATCCAAATTGTTTTTCGTCAATTATATTGTATTTTTTAAGGCATTTGACCATACGTATTTTTATAGACTTTTCAACTATTTTAGCTAAGGTCGTTATTAAGGAGATGGGTCGATAATTATTAATCTGGGAACGGTCACCGCTTTTGAAAATTGGCTTAACAATAGCTAGTTTGAATGCATTCGGAAAGCATCCTTTCTCAAAAATTTCATTTATTAGATGCGCCAAAGGGATAGATATTTGTGATTTGATTTCCTTCAAAGTTTCCGATCTTACTGAATCATAACCCGCAGATTTTCTGGATTTGAGTTTTTGTATAATGTCCTGAATTTCTATAGGGTCAACAGGCACCATGTAAAAGGAATTGCACTGTGGATTATCCGCTTCTTCATATTCTTCAGGGGAATCGATTTTATCAGCGTATAATTTGCCTATACTACTGAAATGTCTATTGAATATATCTGCTATTTTCTTTTCTTCCCGAACATTGACTCCTTCATGTTTAATTTGATTTATTTCTGCAGCGTGCTGATTGGAACTTCCGCAAATATTTTTCATGCATTCCCATACACCCTTTGACTCATTTTTACTGTTTTCTACTATTTTCTGGAAGTAGTTTTTTTTTGAATTTTTTATAAGTTTTTGAAGTTCATTCTTAGATTTGACGTACTTTGATTTGAGAATTTCATTATTTGGATCTTTTTTCAATTGAATATAGAGGTCATTTTTATTGTTGATTGCTTGAAGTAAAGAAGATGTTATCCACTTTTTTCGGTTTATATCTTTTTTTTTTAGCTTTATAGAATGTGTGTTATCATTTATATGTTTCATTAAAGTTTCTACGAAAGATAAAGTCATACTATCAACACTTTCCTGTTCATACATCAGTGACCACGATTCGTTTACTAAATCTTTCCTTAGTTTTACATAATTTATATATTTTTTATCCTTCTTCTCTGTTTTTTGCTGTGTCAACGCTTTATTATTCGATAGCGTAGTTAGCATGATTGGAAAATGATCTGTAATCAGATATTGTAAAATGTAACCCTGTATGTGTTCCAGTTCATTTTCGAGTTTGTCTTTTTTGAGGAATATATGATCTAAACAGCTTTTACTCTCAGGTCTAGTGACTTTATTTATTATTGACATGAACCCAAAGGTGTACAAAATATTCTTATATCCATCAATAATTTCGTCATCAGTCAACAAATCAATATTTATATCTCCAACTAACATGTGTGTTTTAATATGTTGCCTACTCTCCAAATAATCGAAAAGATCTGTATTAAAGGCACGCACACACGAATGGGGTGACCTATATACAGCTATTAGTGTTAGACTATTTCCACCAATATTTACTTCTACGGACTTACTCTCACCCAGATCTATTATATTGTGAGTATATTCTATATCTTTTCTGCCGTAAACTATAACACCATCATTTTTGTTCAGTGTTCCGTGGCTGTAAATTGATCGATATCCATTCATGTGATAGAATTCCGTGTTATTTATTTGGAACGTTTCTGATAGTACTATAATATCAAAGTTTACTGAAAGATAGTCTAGGAAGGTTAATAACTCATCGAAATTTTTAGCAATGCTTCTGACGTTCATATGGAATAATTTAAGTTCTCCTGGGTTACCATAATGTTTGAAATTGTCGACATTTTCTACTATTTTTGTGTCATATTTACTCTCCTGATATTCCCTTATATATGGATTCATGATGACTTTAAAAATCAACCAAAAAAAAAAAAGAACTAATTATAAACTTGGATACTCAACTTAAAGTCTCGCTGTACCATTCCTCAGTTTCATGCCTGCTTTAGAGTCCTTTCTTGGTGATGTTTTCTTCTTGGAGACCTTATGTGTTCTTGGAACTCTCGATGACACCTGGATGTTCAGAGATTCAGAATTTGAAGCCGCAGCAATTGTCCTGCTCGTATCTACGTTATCCTCCACGGTTTCCCAATCAGTTTCGCTATTGTCCTGAACTTCTTGATTTTGTAGATGTTTTCTAGGTTTCTTGGAGTATTCAGAGGTTGATGGGGTTGAGGGGGCACTTTGGGGCTTCTTCTCGGGCTGGGATTTCATCAAGTCTTCAACCGTATACTCTTTTGATCCAATTACGAGGCGATTACCACGTATATAGGACTTTAGAGATGTGTTCGTTCTGGCCTGGTGAAGATTTTCTTTTAATATTTTAAAATCTCTGCGCTGTTCCTCGGTCAAATCATTGGCTAATCTGACAGGTGTTCCCTTCAAATGTTTTGCTTTCGAGAATATGGATCTCTTCTTCAGATTCGAAATCAATTCCAACTTGATAGGAGAATTTTCTGTTTTTCCCAATCTGTAGCAATCATCAATGTCAGCATCCGTCAACTCAATCTCCAATAAACGATGGAGTTCCTCACAGACAAACTTCGGTGTGGGTTTATCTACTGGTTTGTTCAATCCGAAGATAATTATGTTATTTCTTCTACTTTTTCGATCCGCGTATTCAATATTACTCCTCAGTGTAAGGTTTTCACTTTCCAATTGCTCTATCCTATTTTTGAGCGAATGTATCTCCAGCAATAGTCTTGCCTCAGTTGTCGAGATCGAGCTCTTTACTTCATTCTTGCTTCTGATTATTTCCTCGTACAACTGTTTTAAAGTAAAATCCGATGTTGAATCCGTAATTTCTTTTTCTTTCGTCATCACAACTTAGACAAAATCGTGTATGTATGCAACTCTTTAGAGGTATCCCGTCAGTTTATCTTTTCCTTTGCGAATTCTGAATTAACACGCCGAGTCAATTCGGAAAAACGTAAATTACTAATCTATTTGAAGAACTCAATATTCGATTCCTGAACACACAAGAAGTGACTATCACTAATAGACTTCAATAATGCATCTCACAGGATCAAAATTCACTTTTCGTTCACTAGTTTTATAAAATATCGCAGAGCGTCGTTCGGCGATGTTTATCTTCACAGAACATACGAATTGTCACAGAACATACGAATTGTAAATGTATGTAATGTAAATTGTAATGTAAAGATAACCCATACACCGTATGGGTTATCTTTACATTACAATTTCACAGTATATATATGTAATTCAATTTTTCAATTATTATCTGAATAAACACTCTTAATGAATTCCTTCCAATGTTTTCTGTCCATTGCTAGCACTTTGGCCTCCTCCACACTTTTCCTTCTCCGGTTCACCTCTTTTTTAACGCTGTCCATCCATGTTAGATGTGGTCTTCCTCTTCTAGGTTTCGTCTCCACTTTTGCCTCCCAAATGCGTCTTACTTATCTATTTATTTCCATCCGTTGTAAATGTCCCCACCAACCCAACTGTCTCTCCCCGATATAATCATTCAGTTATTCCACCCTCAACTGCCTTCTGACTTCCTCATTCCTCCACCTGTCTCTCCTTGTCACTCCCTTTATTCCCCTTCAAAAATTTCATCTCCATAGCCTGTAATCGACTCTTCTCTCTCAGGGTTGTTGTCCAGGTTTCACATCCATATGTTAGCACTGGTCTAACAACTGTCCTGTACACCATCATCTTAGTTTTCTCGGCTATTTCTCTCTTCCTCATGAAGTTATTATTCATGGCGTGGTAAAGTTTGCTGGTCTTTTCTATTCTATCATTCAACTCTCCTTCCTGATTTCCCCTCTTATCAATACTGACCCCCAAGTAGGTGAACTGTTCAACCTGCTGTATCACCTTCTTCTCTATTTCCACCTTCACTTCATCCTCCTCATCTGAAATTCTCATTATTTTTGTTTTCTTTCTATTGATTTCCATTCCATACTTCTTTAATGTTTCATATCACATATCCACATTTTTCTGAATTCCCCTCTTACTTCCTGACATCAGCATCACATCATCTGCAAACGCACATTCTGATATCTCAATCCTCTCCATCCTCCAGTGTCCTATAAACAATTTTGACATATTTTCCTTGCATTCTTTTATAATTTCATCCAAGAATATTATAAACAACAGAAGGCTGAGTGTTCCTCGACTGCAACAATCCCGAGTAAACGGTTCCAGTGAAATACAACTGGCCCCGATTTCAGATGGTAGATGAGCAACTAAATGAGTGCACTTACCTCCACTGATGACTCGAGAATTCGTCACCCACAATTTCAGCGACAGAGAAGGGGTTATGAAGGAGGGAAAGAAAGGAAAATCTCCTCTGAACTGGCGTCGTGGCTGCTGCTAATTAAGGGCACTACACTCAAGTTGCTCAACCTTTGTATCAGAAGATTGTTTATTGGATGGTATTTCGGCGAACAGACGATAATTCTAATAAGAACTCCGAACAGTTATCACTTCTATGATGATCAGACGATTCGTTAGATGATGACTTGATTTATCGCGGCGTAAATCTCAAAACAATAACTTTCCTGCTACACTACTATCTCTCGGTGGTACGTAGAAGAATGAATGAATATCAAGATGGCAACCTTTGTTTACTTCCGGCGCAGGCCGAACCACCCCGAATGACAGGCAACACACTCTTCCCGACTGGACATGCCGCCCGCCCTGAAGAATCCCTTCAGCACGATCAGTAGAAAGGAGGGAACAGACGAAAGGGCCATCTACTGACTTGGAAGAGGACACAATTTAGCCACGGGGCGTCGAATGGTCCCAGAAGGAGTAGCAACCTCAGCAACACGAGTCGTGGAGTCAGCTCCAGGAAAAACAGATGATATACGACCGATACTCCACCTTAGAGGAGGGAGACTATCATCTCGAATGATAACAACAGTGCCTGGAAGAATAGGGGTAGATGGCTGCAACCACTTGTGACGTTGCTGTAATGTATGCAAGTATTCCTGACGCCAACGTTTCCAAAAGTCCCGCTGAAATCGCTGGACCAACTGCCAACGAGACAAACGGTTCAGAGACACTGAACTGAAATCGTGATCCGGAGGGGCGGTGAGTGAGCGAAAGACCAGAAAGTGTCCTGGGGTAAGGGCCTCAAAGTCGGAGGGATCAGACGATGGAAGATACAGAGGACGCGAATTGAGGACGGCCTCTACCTGAGTGCAGACGGTAAGAAATTCCTCGTAAGTGAGCCTTTGCTCGCCGATAACGCGAGTAAGATGATGCCTAGCTGATTTGACAGCGGCTTCCCACAGGCCGCCGAAGGGAGGACTAGACGGTGGTATAAATCGCCAGTCGGTCCCGGAGGACGAGGCTGCATCGCAAAGTCTCTGTTGATGTTGTGGAGCAGACAATAAACGGCCAAGATCACGGAGATAGTTGTGCGCCCCAACGAAGTTGGTCCCGTTGTCCGAAAAGATAATAACAGAAGGATTACCTCGGCGTGCAACGAAGCGTCGATAAGCAGCAATGAAGGCTGCGGTGGACAGCTCAGACGCCAGTTCTAGGTGAACCGCTTTCGTGGTGAAGCAGATGAAAACAACCAAATAGGCCTTGGTGCTGACGGCTCCACGCAGTCGTGCACTCGTCACATAGAATGGGCCAGCATAGTCCACGCCAGTGGTGAGAAAAGCCGCAGCAGAGGATATTCGCTCAGGAGGAAGATTGCCCATTGGTTGAATCAGAGGACGAGGTTTGCAAGAAAAGCATCGGTTGCACTTGCGCAAACGATTACGTACCACATTACTTCCGTCCAAAATCCAGAATCGTCGACGAATGAACGAATGAGTGGCCAGGGCACCGGCGTGCAGAAGACGAAGATGGGCGTCATCGATGATCAGATGAGTGAGATGATTGCCTTTCGGCAGAAGGACCGGATGTTTGTGTCTATATGGCAATAGAGAGGATGAAAGGCGACCCCCAACGCGTAGAATGTCATGCTCGTCACAAAACAAGCGGAGTTTCATGACAAGGCGGTGACGAGAGGAAGGTTTTTGAAGTTCAGCTAGCTCCTCAGCGAAGTGGACAGATTGAACTAGCCGTATCAAACAGATTTCAGCCTCCTGAAGCTCAACAGAGGAGAGAAAACCTGATCGCAGGGGGGCTAGACCACGAGCATTCCGGATGAATCGTCGACAAAAGGCGGCGACTCGCTTGAGTCGAAGATACGAGGAAAAGCGATCGATCAAGGTGGGTTCATTGGAGATGGCTGCAAGCATTAAAGTGGAGATCGGTTTGGCTTCCTCGTCCACCTGAGCAGTTTGAGATGAATCAACAGAGGACAGGGGCCATAAGGATGAGTCGAGAGACAACCAAGGAGGACCATGCCACCACAACGGGTGATGATGTATGTCTGCAGGCATCAATCCTCGAGAAGCGCAGTCAGCTGGGTTATCCTCAGACACCACATGTCTCCAGCAATCCGAAGGAATGAGGTCCTGTATTTCAGCGACCCGATTGCCAACAAATGTCTTCCACTTGTGACTCTCTCCACGGATCCACGCCAAGGCCACTGAAGAGTCACAGAACGCCATGATCTCAGCGCTGAGATGCTGCAGCACGCGAGTGGACAGGTGGTGCATGAGTTTAGCAAGAAGATGGGCACCGCATAATTCCAAACGAGGCAGGGTCATAGCCTTGCAAGGAGCAATCTTGGATTTTGCCGTTAGGAGATATACCTGGTAGTGATCAGAGGATACCAAGGTGCGAAGGTAAACGACTGCAGCGTAGCCTGATTCAGAGGCATCACAGAAGCCAACCAACTGATGAGCAGAAGAAGACGTATCAGGGATGAATCGCGGTATCTGGAGTTCTGCCAAGGTGGGAAGTTGGGACTGGAACCGCAACCACGAGGGTTGTGCCTCATCAGAGACAGGTTGGTCCCAGTCCAAATGGAGGAGACAGAGCTGACGAAAGAACAATTTGGCGTAGAAGGAAACAGGAGTTAGCCATCCCAATGGGTCGAAGATTCTAGCCATCTGACTCAGCACAGTCCGCTTGGTGACTGCTGTCGAATTTAAGCGGACAGAGTAGAAGAAGTGATCAGATGAAGGGTTCCATCCAAGTCCCAGAATCTTGAGACTTGGCTCACGGTCAAGAAGAATGGGATCAATGGAAGAGGATTCTCTGCGATGCTCCGACGGAATACCGTCCAGCAAAGGAAGATGATTAGAAGCCCACTTGCGCAACTCAAAGCCGCCCGCCATGAGCAGATCCTGAACTTGCTGACGCAATTCAAGAGCTTCAGCTTCGGATGAACAGCCTGTCAAGATGTCGTCGACATAAATTTCATCTAACAAGACCTTCCTAGCAGCAGGAAACTTGGGTCCGTCATCCGAAGCCAGCTGCCGAAGGGTCCTAAGGGCTAGGTAAGGAGCAGACGAGACTCCATAGGTGACGGTGTTCAGGCGATAATATTGGAGGGGGTCCCGTGTGGAGAAGCGCCAGACTATACGTTGATAGTCCCTTTGTTCAGGGAGTATCCGAATTTGTCGATACATCTGTCTAATATCAGCAGTGAAGACAAAGCGATGTAGACGAAAGCGAAGCAGAAGGGTGGAAATGTCCGCCTGCAGCTTCGGGCCGATAAGCAGAATATCGTTTAGGGATTTGCCATTAGCGGAGGCACAGGAGGCATTGAAAACCACTCGAATTTTAGAAGGAGGATCATCTGGCCGATGTACGGGATGATGAGGAATATAATATGGCTCATATCGTGGACAATCAGAGGATTCAGGAAGCAACTCCATATGGCCACTCTCGAGGTAGTCTCGCATGAACTCATGATAAGCAACACGAAGAGTGGGAGTCTTCTCTAGACGATGCTCCAATCGAATAAACTGCCTAGTGGCCACATTGACAGAGGTACCTAGTTGATGAGATGAAAAGGGTAAACCGACAGTGTATCTCCCATTGGATTCACGTGTGACCTCAGCGCAATACAACATCTCGCACTCCCTCTCGGCAGGGGTCAACGGAAGCGCGTCAGGCACCCTATCGAGTTCCCAAAACCGCCGAACAATATTGTTGAGTTCCTGGTCCGGCTGCTGCGTGGAGCTTGAAGCAACAGTTTGAAGATTAGGGACGGCAGAAGGACTCATGATGGCAGAGGGCAAGATGGGGGGAGATGAATCGGAAAGTTCAATCTTGTCACAAGAAGGAATGCAAGCAGCCAAAGAGCGGGAGGCGTCAGGCTGAGAAGACGATGGAAAAGATGTAACAGACGATGACATGGCAGAAGACGAATGTGTAATGTTCGGGCAGGGGGGCTGATGGGTGCTCAGGATTCGGCGAGGGTGATTACTGAGCGAATCGGCCGAAAAAGAAACGTGCTTGGTCGCCTTGCGATGACGAGCATACGGCCCGTAGAGTACCCAACCTAAGGTGGTAAATAATGCTCCCGGAAGCTCAGACGACGGGCGCAACGCGTCTGAAAGAATGAGATGAGGCAGCACATCTGAGCCAATCAACATTCCTATGGGGCGAGGGAGATAGAAGAGGGGGTCTGCCAAGTGGAAGTGCTGAAACTCAGGCCAGCGGCCGTTGAACGCCTGAACAGGAAGGGGGTCTACGTGGCTGTCAATAACGTAGGCTTTGATGATAAGATGAGGAGGGTCCCCTTGGTGACATAGACGGACATATGCGTACCCTTGGATGCGAAACTGATCTGTGTTGCTTAACTCTTTCAAGTACGGCGGTTCAAATTTTGAACCGCACTTTTTCAGTATCTTGCGGGACGCCGGTTCAAAATTTGAACCACCCTATATTACGCCTTATACGAAATAGGGACACGGGTTTAAATTATACACCGCTATTGCAGGCCCTTTATTGGGTTATATAGAGTCACGTGAAAGCATTCGTTCCGACTGGTATCCGTTGTTTACTCAAGAAATGTAGTGTTTTCAACATTATGTTAGGGACATCGCGCGCTCGATAGCTGTCAGTGTGTACCGATAGGGCTTTTTTCGCACTGGAATTCCCGTACCGGAAAGAGTTAAAGTTCGAAGTCGAATAGCTTCAGGATGAATGCGTAGACGTAACCTGGTGGCCCAGGCTCGGGTGATGAGGGTATGTTGGCAGCCTGAATCGATAAGGGCGCGGCCAAAGACAACATTCCGCTGGTTATCTAAACGGATCCAAGCGGTAGGCATGAGATAGTCAGGACTCTTGGTCTGACGCAAGGAGGATCGGAGGGATGAAAACAGATGACAAGAAGAGAACAGACGAGGAGATGGAGTTACAGAAAGTCACTCGGATCCACCTCCAGATGAATTGGGCGGAGTTCGAGCAGACGTGGCGCCAACCGCCCTAGGGGTCCCACGCGAGCCCATCTCACAACCCCTCAGCTTCCCCCTCACTCCGGTACGCCGAGCGGCGGCAGGACGAGTTGAAGGCGCCGATGACCCAGAGGGCGGAGAAGGACGCTGGTCCGTCGAGGAGGATCCCTCGTCGGTGTGGGAAGCGACAGGGGGCGTAGTGGCAGCAGGTGAGGTATCCTCAGATGCAGTGGCCACAGATGTAGTGGCCGCAGACGTGGTGGCCGCAGATGCCGTGTCGGTAGATGTAAGGGTCGCAGGTGCCAGGTGCAGAATCGTGTGGTGACGTCCTCCGCACGTGTGGCAGCGCTGGTCTGAACTGCACCCACCAGTGGCGTGGAATGCCGACATGCAGTTTCGGCATAACTGCCTCTCAGTAACGAAGGCTCTTCGCTGATGGACAGTCATGGCCTTGAATTCGCGACACTGGCGAATGGAGTGACCCGCTGAGCAGAACACGCACGAGGAGGACGAACCCGAAGATGGAGGGGGAAGTGCACCGGCATAAGCCAGATGACGAGAAGGGGTACCAGCAGAGGAAGGCATAGACGATGAGCCTGCTGGCGACTGGGATCTCGGCGGATTTCTCGGCGCAGGTGGACGAGATGAGATGCTTGACGTGCTCTCTAGCACCCGCAACTGCCGAGTGGTAAACTCAAGCAATTGAGCTAGGGTAGGGAAGTCATCCGAGGATAACTGCCCTTCGAACAGACGACGAGATGGCACGTCCAGATTGCGCAACGCCAGCGAGAACAGCAGATAGTCGGCCAAATCGGGGATAGGCAATGCCCTGAGGGCGTTGATGGCATTGCTGTGCGTCGTCGCAAACTGTTTCAACTGAGGTAGAGAGGAAACAGATGAAGGCCGCGAATCCAAAATTTGGTCGATGTACAAATTCGCCAACCGACGAGGGTTCTGGTATCGGTCATACAGGGCCTGGTACGCGAGGGGGTAGTTCACGGCACTCAGCTCAAAGCCGGAAATCACAGACGCCGCCTCACCAGATAGAGCAGACGACAGCAGATGAAATTTCTGGACCGGAGCCAGAGAGCTGCTCTGATGCACAAGGGCATCGAACAATGCAATGAAGCTGGGCCATTCCTCGACCTTGCCATGAAAGCGAGGTAACTCTACCCGAGGAATGGGGAGATCAGCAGAGGCCGAAGACATGGATGATGGGGGAACAGACGCGACTAGCTGACTGTGGGCGGCGCGGATCTGCAGGCAGACTTCAAAAAATGCGGCAAATTTCGACGGTGATTCGTCCCGCTCCGGCTCTTCCAACTGGGAGTTGATCCTGACGATCGAGTCGTCAGCCTCCTTGAAGGCCCTCTCCACCTTCGACAGTTCCGTTAGGCACATGTTGGCCACATCTGCCTCAGTGGTCAACCCTTTGATTAATTTGAGCAGCGTCGTAGCTGCGGCAAAGGAGTTTTCACGCTTAACTGTGAACTCGGCTATTGAAAGTTTCGGCGGCATTTTAGTTTCCGAACAGCCCCGGTAGCTACAGGAATTATTCGTGAAGAATTCGCCGTGAAATAAACAGATGAAAGTTGAAGACGAACAGACGATAATCCCTTATCGACGAAGATAAGGAACAGACGGCGAGACTGATTACGACTGAAATAGACGAGTTAATTCACGATTGAATTATCAGAAGAATGAAACTCGAAAGGTTGAATTTTCTCAATCTAATCTAAATAAATTCCCGGGTTTCGGCACCAATAAACGGTTCCAGTGAAATACAACTGGCCTCGATTTCAGATGGTAGATGAGCAACTAAATGAGTGCACTTACCTCCACTGATGACTCGAGAATTCGTCACCCACAATTTCAGCGACAGAGAAGGGGTTATGAAGGAGGGAAAGAAAGGAAAATCTCCTCTGAACTGGCGTCGTGGCTGCTGCTAATTAAGGGCACTACACTCAAGTTGCTCAACCTTTGTATCAGAAGATTGTTTATTGGATGGTATTTCGGCGAACAGACGATAATTCTAATAAGAACTTCGAACAGTTATCACTTCTATGATGATCAGACGATTCGTTAGATGATGACTTGATTTATCGCGGCGTAAATCTCAAAACAACAACTTTCCTGCTACACTACTATCTCTCGGTGGTACGTAGAAGAATGAATGAATATCAAGATGGCAACCTTTGTTTACTTCCGGCGCGGGCCGAACCACCCCGAATGACAGGCAACACACTCTTCCCGACTGGACACCGAGTCAACACCACGCTTCTCTAGTATTTCCCACAGCTTCTTTCTTCTGACCTTATCGAAAGCCTTGACCAAATCTATAAACACAAAATAGGCAGTCCTTTTGTTTTTCCCTACTTTTTCAATTATCTGCTTAATTGTGAATATATGATCTTGAGTACTTCTTCCTTTAATGAATCCGCTCTGTGCCTCGTCTAGGGATTTCTCTTCATGTGCTCTCAGTCGCTGTTCAAGTATTGATTCATACACCTTCAACGCAGTATTCATTAGTGTTACCCCCCCTGTAATTACCGCATTCTTTTTTATCTCCGCTCTTGTAAATTGGAACAATTAAAGCCCTCCTCCAGTCCTCCGGTATTTCCTTCTCGTTTCACGCTTTCTGACAGATCACTCTAACAATTTCTCTACCGATATTCCCCATATTTTTTATCATCTCTGGTGCTATCAGATCATATCCAGCAGATTTTCCACTTTTCAACTCATTCAATGCTTCGTTAATTTCCTCTATACTTATATGATCTTCATCAGTGTTTGTTCTAGCATCCTTTCCGACAGCTTCCTCAGGCATGACATATCCATCGTTTTCCTCCAAGAGTTCTATAAAATACTCTCTCCATCTTACCATGATTTCCTTCTCATCTGTCAGTAGTTCCCCTTGTTTGTTTCTTATGGTTATCTGTTCTAATCCCTTTTTCTTTCTCGTATTTTTTAACATTCTATAGAATTCAAATCAAGGTTCTCATCCATAACATCAATAAATAAGACAGTATCGGGAATGTGGACCTTTATTTTTGCTCCAATCACAAAACTGTTGCCGACGTTTCGAGGACTATTTTTATCCTCTTTTTCAAGGCTGAAAAATCAAACCAAATGTTACAAATCTTCAGTACACAAGAACATACTATAACTAACCAATATTTTGTATAATCAACAGCAAATTAGATACAATCGTTTCATGGAAATCTCAATTACCGTACACCAAATTCTAAAAACGCACATGTCAGGTAACCTCAAATATTTATTTTTTTTTATTTATTTTTATTTAAGGAACACATACAGGAAGAACCCAAAGTTGTATTCACAATAGATTCAACAACTAAATACAAAAAAAAAAATGCTGCATCGTAATAGCATAAAAAAAACATTTTTCCTAAGATATTCTAAATAGGACAAATTGTATATATATATATATATATATTACGGGATATAAACTACAACACAATATAATAAAAAATTATACAATGTTATAGCCTAAGGTACAGCTAAGTG
The DNA here is from genome assembly GCA_038502775.1 of Hippodamia convergens. Taxonomy (NCBI): domain Eukaryota; kingdom Metazoa; phylum Arthropoda; class Insecta; order Coleoptera; family Coccinellidae; genus Hippodamia; species Hippodamia convergens. Next base: position 39,446 of record JAVSIQ010000842.1, on the reverse strand, counting down.
CCGTCTTCCCGTTTCCCTCTTCCAGACCTCCCTATCCCATGCATCTTCCTGTCGTAAGTTCCGAGCTGTCATTATTTCCTTCATGAACCCTATCCAAGATCTTCTTGGTCTGCCCCTCCTTCTGCGGCCAACAGGAGTCCACTCAAATAATCTTTTTGGCCATCGATCTTCAGGCATTCTTATAACATGTCCAAACCATCTCAAACCTTGTCTCTCAACTCTATCTAACACCGTGTCATCAGCTTTCATGATTTGCCTTATTTCAAAGTTGGTTCTCCTCTCCAGTCTTGATATACCAGCACTTCTTCGCAAATAATCCATCTCTACTGCTAACACACTGCGCTTCATATCAGCACCCATAACCCAGTGTTCAGCGCCATAACGAAGCGTTGACTCTACAAAAGCTTGGCCAATTCGTTTTTTAGTCTTATGGGAAATATGTTTGTCCCACCATAGACTATTCAGGCATCCTATAATCCTTTTGCCATTTCTTATTCTCTTTCTTATTTCATCTCTTCCTATGCCGTCTTTGGTCACTGTAACTCCAAGATACTTAAAACTATCCACCTGTTTGATAGCAACTTCATCACTAATTAGAACTTGAAATCTTGCTTCGGTGTTCACAGCTAGATATTCTGTTTTTTCTAAACAAAATGTGAGAAGAATAAAAAAAAAAAAAAGAAAACATCCTTCCTTATCCACTAATGCGATAAATAATAATTTCTAGTATTTTTAACAAAAACACTGAGAGACGAAGAGAAAATATCAATTACAGTCAAGTTGGCGATACTGTTGTAGGTTTTGCAACATCTATGCAGTGGCGAATTGAGGTAATATCTAGTTCCAGCAAAATCAGAATAAAACAGGTATTTTTGTCTACTATTGTAACTCGGGACATTGAAAAATAGGGAGTTGTTAATATCCGATGAGTCTATAAAATTATTGACAACTTTGAAAATGAATTTTAAGTCATTAATCTGTCTTCTGTCTTCGAGCAACAATATATTGAGTTTCTTCCTAATGATGTTACGGTCACCAACAATACAGGGAAAGAACTTCCTGTTAACATAATCGATAAATCTATTTTGAGCTGATTCCAATTGTTTTATATAAATGTTGTACTGGGGATTCCAAATTACAGAGCTAAAGTTGAGAACGCTATTGACATATGCCATATATAGGCTTCGTAAACTTGACAGACTTTTAAATTCAAAACATGTTCGTATAAGAAATCCCAAATTTTTATTAGCTCTTTTAGAAACATGCAAGATGTGCCGGTCAAACAGCATCTTCGAATCGAAAATTACACCTAAATCTTTTATTTCGAAGACCCTTTTCAACGAATTGTGAGAAATATGATAGTCAAAATTGATAATTTTTCTTTTTCGAGTAAATGAGATCTGAAAGCACTTCTTGAAGTTAATAATGATGAAATTCTCTTCACAATATCGAAAAAGGGCATTCAGATCGATCTGCAGGTGATTCACATCCTGTATATTATCTACACACTTATACACTTTGAGATCATCAGCGTACATCAGAAATTTACTATGATTAAAACATGCAGATATATCGTTGATGTATAAGTTGAACAACAGGGGTCCAAGGTGCGATCCCTGAGGAACACCTGATGTTGCAATGGAGTAATTGGATCGATACTGACCAACAATCACCGCCTGCTTGCGATCGACAAGGTATGACCTGATTCATTTCAGGAGACCGTCGTTCACACCGATCCCAGCAAGCTTACGAATCAAAATATTATGATCTATTTTATCAAAAGCCTTGCTGAAATCGGCGTAAACGGCATCTACCTGTCGGCCCTCATCCATACTCCGCAGAATAAACTCCGTATAAACAAAAAGATTACTCTCCACTGATCTCCTCCTCACAAATCCGTGCTGTTCAACATTAAGAAGACTTTTAGTATCGAAAAAAAGAAAATCGAAAATAATTGACTCGAAAACTTTTGCAATTAAACAGAGCTTAGAGATAGGGCGATAGTTTTCTACTAGTTGTTTATTACCTGATTTAAATATTGGTGTAATGTTAGCTGTCTTCCATATATTTGGAACATGACCCTCAGTCAGGGATTTATTGAACAGCAGGAAAAGAGGTTTGTATATGGTATTAGCGCAATTTTTGAGAATACAAGTGGGTATATTATCCGGTCCGGACGGTTTATTAGGAAGTTCACGCAATTTACGCAAAATTGACTCTTCATCTATTCGATATCGAGAAGAAACACCTGAAATCGGATTCGAATTGGAAGGCACTGAACAAATGGCATCATCATTAACGGAATTATTCGAAGGATTGAACACCGATGAAAAATATTCTGAAAATATATCACATATATCCTGACCATCGGTCATTAATTTATCATTCGATTTGATCGCATTTATAGAGACTGAGTTGTGTCGTTTCGATTTTACGTACTGCCAAAAATACCTTGGGTCGGATTCAATAGTTTTTTCACAGTATTCTATGTAGTTGGAATAATCTTTATTTATTAAATATTTTGAGCGGCCCCTTAAGAGCTTGAACGTGAGATAATCTAATTTATTACCGAACCTCTTCCACCGATCATGATACTTTCTCTTCTCTCTTATCGCCTTTATAGTACCTATAGTATACCAACTGGGAAAATTACAATATTTTCTTTTTCCAGGTGGAACATGACGTTTGATAGTGTCGTTAATGAAGGAATAAAAGATATCAGTGCATTCTTCAGTGCTCAAGCCTGAGAACCGAGCCTCCCACTCAACTTCAGAAATATTCTTGTTTATAGCGTCAAAATCCGCTTTGGAATAATTCAATGATTGAACATTGTTTTGAAGTTTATAATTTCTACGCGAGTGTAACTCAGTTCCCAGATCGAACTCTAAAGTACTGTGATTGTCATCTTCGGTAACCAAAGGTGACATACTCAAATTCAAATTAAAAATGTTCAAGTTATTGGCAAATATTAAATCAAGAGTATTATTTGACTTGTTAACAAAATTATTAAATTGTGACAATCCACAAAATGAGACAGTGTCAACAAACAAGCAAGAATCAACACCGCTGAAACCCGTGGGAAAACAGTTCCGATTCACTACATCAAGTTCCCAAGTGATATTCGGTAAATTAAAATCACCACAAATCACGAAGTCACTTCCTGGGTTCATAGTCAATATGTCGCTCAGTTTTGAACAGAATACATTCAATGCTAATGAATTAGATGGTGGAATGTAAACACAACAAATGTGTAACTTACGGCTGTTGTTACCGTTAGGAAAGATCGTCACCCACAAATCTTCAGCGCCCGACGACCAGGAATCCCGCTGAGAACTCCGAAAAGTCCCGTCCACCGCGATCAGGACACCGCCACCCTCCTGTTTATTTGAGGCTGTAGTTTCACGATCACGACGGTAAACATTGTAGGAATCGCAAAAAAGTTCACTAGAGGACACTGAACTATTGAGCCAGGTCTCAGTAAGACACAAAACATGCTGTTCGCAAGATAAGGAATTCCGGAATACCTCGTTTATTTTCGATTTCAATCCACGCACATTTTGGTAAAGAAATGAAACAGATTTATCCATTGCTGACAAGGAATCCAAAGAGTAAAGGCACCCACACAGTACCGATTAAAATCACTACTACTACTGGAACCTGTTGATGTCGTCCATTGAAGTCAACTTAATAACCCTGGATGTTTCGTCTTTTCTAGCATACACATACCCATTTTTAACCCAAACGAATTTATATTTTTTTATCTTGGCAACATCTTTGGCTTGCTTCAGTATGGCTTTCATATTTGGTGTCAAGTGTTCGTTTATGAACATATTAGTAGAGATATTCTCAATAGCTATACCCTTGATTTCGGTATTTTCGCTGTTTTTGCGCTTTATCTTAGCTGCTGCCAAAATGGCATCCCTCTTATATTGTGACGAAAATTTAATTATGATTGGTTTGGGTTTATTTTCAATAGTTGTATTGATGCGATAGACAGTATCGACATCACAACGAGATACTGGGTATTCAATATGTTCAGCTATCTTCTCCACGATATGGAATAAATTTTCTCCTGGCTTAGTTGGTACACCCTGTATTTCAACATTCTTAGAACGAAGCTGTTGTTCCAGCATTTCCACTCTATTGTTCATCTGTTTCATATCCGACTTTAATTTTGTGTTCTCCTTAGATAGCTTCTCGATTACGTCCATACGGTCGCCGAGTCTCTTCATCGTAGCTTCGAACGTGGTTATTTGGTCGCTACAAAAATTTACGGAATCCATAACATCACAATATTTTTTGTTTAGATGCATCATCTCATTCTGGATATTTTGGACGATCTTCAGAGTTAGAGCAGACGTCTGATCCTCAGATTTCTGATTTTCCTCATTCGAGGTCGCTTCGCCCACACATCCCGGGGTCACGCTTTCGTCCCTACAGCCAGGGCACATCCACTGAACACCCGGAAGTTGAAAACTCTCCACAAGATTTCGCGATAAATTCACACATTTACCATGGAAAAAATTTCCACATGATCCACACACTAATCCAGGGGATTTGGAACTCGATCGACCTGTACATCTGTGGCAGGTCGCCATCCTTTCCTATTCAAATATATTAGATAGTCCTCGTCTGTGTGGTAATCTTTAGTATCGGGCCGATATCGTGCGTATGGTCCACGCAAACACCTGTTGACCGCTGAATAATTCACCACTATTCAATAGACGGAATATCGGAAAATTCTCCCCCAGGCTTGAACTCAGTCGTGTAAATATATGATACGAGTGTTAGATGAACGTTTCTTTATACTTTGATGTAAAATTCAAATTGAAAAGGTCCAGATTCTTCACAAAAAACAATCGTATTCGAGAGAGCACTACAAACGCGTGTCGACTCGACAGATGCAACATACCAGTTAGTCAACCTAATCTGATAAAATACATAGAATTAGAGTATAAAACATAGACCACCGACACTTTGTCGACAAACAAACAATGACAGTACAATAGAATACTTTAACCAGGCCATCTTTGATCTGGACCTTTAACATTTTCCACAAATTTAACTAGGCACGACATTATTGCAATCATAATCTCAGTGCCAACAACCATGTCAAGTCATGTCCAACAAAAAATCATACACCATACTAAGGTTCTTCACATCATCTCGGAAATTTACTGAATTGTTAAGTTTTATGTGAATCATTTCACTAATATTTCGTTTATAATTACACTTTTCTCTGTCCAAAACTGTGGTATTCTCAAAATCAAAAAGATGTTTTTCATTATATGCATGTGCTGTGAGAGCAGTCTAGTCGAAATTACGTGTATTTTTTAAATCTGATTCATGTTGTTTTATTCTGTCTTTGATATATTGTTTAGTTTGCCCTACATAACATTTTTCACAATTCTGGCAAGGGATCTTATACACTACTTCAGTTTGTAATTCTGGTGGAGTTGGATCCTTGAGATGAGTAAAAAACCTCTTGGTTGTTCTCAAATTATAAAAAGCACAGACACAGTTGTATTCTCTAAAGATATTTTGAATTTTATAAGAAAGGTCAGGTATAAATGGAAACCTGTAATACCTTTTTTCCCCCATCTCTGTATCCAACCTTACATTAGTCTTACTTCTCAAATCAGTCAACTGATCATTTACTTTCTTGATGACTTTATTAATGAAATAAGATGGATAATTGTTATTTAATAGAATTTCTTTTACTATTTTCAAATTTTCAGTATGATATACAGGGTCACTGAGAATTAAAGATTTCTTAACTAAACTATGGGCTACATTTGTTTTTTGGGCCACACTATGGTTGCTGTAATAATTGAGTAACCGGTTGGAAATTGTTGGTTTATAATACCATCTTGACAACATCAAGGAACGACAAGCACATCTGACTTTCCACTTCCATAGTGAACTTAATAGAAGTGTGGTATGAATTAAGTAACTGCAGTAGAAATTCACAACTATCTTTTGGTACCTACTAATGCGATGGTATCATCTACATATAACTTTAATAACGGAATTATAAATCTGATTCTATCACTCGCGAACTCAAGCAAGTCATTCATTACAAGATTTGCGAATGATGGACTAGCTGGGTCGCCCATTATCGTGCCATATATCTGTCTGAAGAAGGTACCGTTAAACGTAAAATAGCCACTATCAAAGCACATCTCTACCAATGATATGAAAATATTTTTGTCCAAATATGTGAAACCAGATATATAACTCCAACGTTTCTTAATGACTCTGATAACTAACTCTTTTGGTACATTTGTGAATAAAGACACAACATCAAATGATACAAGGCCATAACCATGAGGCACTACAATGGTCTGTATCATCTCAACAAGTTCATGGGAATTTTTGATATTAAAAATTGAAGTTGACAGGGCTTGTGACAGAACAAGATGTAATAACTTACAGGAGAGTTAATACTACTTACAATTGGTCTAAGACATAAAGTAAGTTTATGAACCTTTCTCTGACAATATAATATTCATAGGTGTGGCACTATTATCTCTAATCAGTGATTTATAGTCATTATGTGTGATGTCATTGTTGTCTTTGAAAGTCTTTAAAGTTTTGTTGATATAATCTTTTATCTTCTTCGTCGGATCATTGTTCAATTTCTGGTAAACTTCACTGTTATCTAGCATATTATTCACTTCACAAATGTATTCGTCATAATGCATGATCACTGTGGTTTTACCCTTATCAGCATTACCAATGATGATATTAGGATTACCTCTGACAAATTTTGCGGTTTCTGCTAGCTGTTTGTGGTCAGGAATTGTGTTATGGTGTCTTCTGCTTGAGTTGAAATAATTGTTGATAACATTAACACATTTTTGGTTTAATTTTTCAGCCTTGAAAAAGAGGATAAAAATAGTTCTCGAAACGTCGGCAACAGTTTTGTGATTGGAGCAAAAATAAAGGTCCACATTCCCGATACTGTCTTATTTATTCTATAGAATAAGTTTTTGTTCTCACTTGCATATTTTTCCATTTTATCTCCAAAATCAGTCCAGTTCTTTTCCTTGTTTCTCTTGATCATTTCTTTAACTATTTTTCTTTCATCCTTGTACCTCATATAACTTTCCTCAGTTCTTTGTCTCAAGTATTCTTTCCACCTGTTCTTCTTGCATTTTATCTCTTTTTTAATGAAATCTTAAGATCCCTTAATTCAAAAATTAAAATTCCAAGGTACATCAAAAGTTACGCTCAAATTAATTTAAGGGATGCAGAACAGTGATGAACCACAGCAGATCGATAGGCATTCAGACTCAATTAAATTTGTCGCTCCTCGAAGATAAATGAAAGATTTAGATACAGAGGTAGTGACAAACAAGACAAAGATAAAGTCTTTACATGCAAAATTTGAAAGAATATAATAAAAATAATCGGGATAGGGAAAGATATAGGTAGATCGATGCTTGTAAAACTGTGCTCATTCCACAGCCACAAACATATGATAAGATAAAGGTGGTGCAAATGGAAAGATAAATAAAGATGCAATAATTCTCTTCACTTCAACCAAAAGATAAGCGATAAGGGTATATAAACGATAAGGATAATCAAGGCAAAGGCATGTAGGTAAGGGAAAAGGTAAAGGTAAAGGTAGAGAAAAAAAATAGGAAAATAATCAATCTGTCGCGTCGTCACTTATCGGGTCGGCATCAACCTGTGTAATATCGAGTTTGATATGCGAAACGTGAAAATTTCCGAGATCATTTCAAGTCCTCCAAGTTATACATGACCCGTGACAAAACTTTCTTTACAATACAGGAACAAATTTAGTTCACCCACTCGGAATCTGACGTCTCTTCTCCTAAGATTGTAACGTTGTGCATTCACCTTGGGAGCATGGTAGATTCTTTTGCGGACATCTTCGTACAAATCAGGTAACTTTTCCTGTAAAAGTGGATTTGATACTTTTTCCTGTTGAAATAACATTATTTGCATTGTCTGCTATTCGTCCGTAAAAAGCACCATCGGTGGGTACATTCCTGAGAAAACGGAGATAAGAAGGTGGAAGATCCGTAACTTCGTGTCTGGCCAATCTAATAGCCTGAGCTATTTCAAAGATATGTTCGTCCCACGTTTTGTGGTCTTCATGGATGAACGATCTAATTGCCGTAGTAATAGTTTTGTTCACTCGTTCGGTCGGATTAATCTGCGGGAAATAACGTGCGTTGTACCAAATTTTTTGTACGTTGTATTTATTTACCAGTGCCTTAAATTTATAAGATGTAATCTGTACACCGTTGTCTACAGCTATTATCAGCGGTACGCCAAACAACAAGAAAACTTGATTTTCAATGAACCTACCCTCTGGTAATAGTTGCTCGAGTTAAGGATTGTATCAAGACAAATTTTGTGAACCAATCAGTTACAACTAATGCGTACTGGTTACCGTTTTTAGATCGGGGATAAGGTCCCAAAAGATCTGCAGAGATTAGTTGAAATGGAAAATTGATATTACGATAGTTCCCTATACGACCAGCTTGAGGTAAATTGTTCGACTTACAAGATGCACAAATCTCACATTTTCTAATATAAGTCAAAATAGATTCACGCATTTTCGGCCAATAGTAAAAACATGAAATTCGAGACAGAGTCTTGAATACACCCAGGTGAGCGCCGGTAGGACTATCATGGTACATTTTCAAAACTTGGTCTCTATTTTCGGTAGGTATAACAATCTTCCAGTTAGATGAATTATTAGGAGATATCGATTTACACAAAATATGCTTATATAAGATATTCTTATCGACCTTAAAATCAGGATAAAGATACGGGTTTGACGTCACTCTGTTGAGCATACCAAGGTACCACTTATCAGGTTTGAGTGCAGCTAAGTCTAAAACTGCAGCTTCCAATGCCTCGGAAATTGAGATGGAGAATCTGGTACATTCATAAGTACTCCAGCGAGATGTACGATATTAAATCTGTGACTAGATAACTTCATGATCCACCGGGCTATTCTGGATGAAGGATTCTTTATCGTACGGAGCCAAATGAGGGATGAATGATCAGTTATTACTGTGCATTCGGTTCCTTCGATATAAGGGTGAAAATGATCAATGGATAAAAGCACGGCAAGCAGTTCTTTGTCAGTGGTCGAATACTTTCGTTGACATTTATTCAACGTCCGACTGAAATATGCAATCCAACCAAATAAACCAAAAATATTGCCAAGACGAGGTCGTATTTCTAACATTATCAAAAAGTTATCAGATCTCATGTACAGCCAAGCTGCTAACTCTACACTCTTCATCTTCACAAGTCCTTGTATTATTTTTGTATATCAATTAAAAATCACTTGATGTTTCAAGATTTTATTATTTCACACTTCAGTCCATGCCGGTATATCTGTACGAGTGTACAGGTTACATTTTACCATTGTTGGTTATGTCATCATACAACCACAGAACTACATATATAGTTTTCTTACATCTTATACATCCTTCCCTTTTATTTTTTTAAATTTTATCATAAATTTAATTTTTGAATGGGTTTGACTGCCCGCCCTGATCGCGTCACATAATTTTCGTTTGTATTCGGGTTTGTGGGTTCTGGGCTGGACTTAGGACAATTGTCTTCAACAGGAGACGGAGATTCTTCTCTTGTTTCTGATAAGTCATGGTCATTGTTAACAACAAAATCATTTTGTAATACTCTTAGATCTACTCTATTCCTTCTTACAATTTCTCCTTTCTCCGTTTTGACGACAAATGACCGTGGTCTCTCATGCCTTCTAACAATTTGGCCAGGCTCCCAGTGTTTGTTATTGTGATTAAATACAGTCACAGTCTGACCTACATTGATATCTGGTAAATCTTTTGCGCTTTTATTGTAATACGCTTCATTTTTATTTAATCTATAGTTAAGCCTATCTGAAACATTGCTGCAAAGTTTTGGCTTCAAGAGTTCGGCTGACATAGGTAATTTGGTTCTACATGAACGACTCATTAAAAGTTGCGCAGGGGAATAATTAATGTGTTTTAGAGGAGTATTGCGATATTGGAGCAATGCCCCAAATATATCTTTTCCCTCCTCAATTGATTTTTTTACAATGTTCTTGGCTATTCCCACAGCTTTCTCAGCTAACCCCTGACTTCTCAGGACATCCAAATTTGGAAAATACTGATTTTAGCTTAAGAATAACTTCTTTAGCTGATTTATCTCTTAAAGCCAACAGCTCCAGCCAATTTGAGTAAGCATCATATACTACCAGGTAAATATGATTTGCATAAGAAAAAATATCGGCAGAAACTCTTTGCCAAGGTCTATCAGGCAATTTATATGGTTTTAAGGGTTGCTTGATATTCTTTCTTGCAAACTTTTCACATATTCTACATTTTTTTGTCACATTTTCTATATCTAAACTCATATATGGCCAATAAAATATCTGCCTCGCTCTTAACTTTACTTTGTCCATACCAATATGGCCTTCATGTAATTTCTGAAGCATTAACGGTCGTAATTTTTTTGGTACTATAAGTTTGTTGCCAAGAAACAGAAGTCCATCGGAAACTAAGAGGTCATCTTTTATTTTAAGATAATGATGAAGATGTAAAGGCATTTCATTTCTATCCGGCCAACCAAATTTTACATATTTAACTATTTCACTTGAATCAAGGTCATCTTTTGTTGCTTGTCTCAGTTCATGTTTCTTTTCTTCAGAAACAGGAAGATTATTTACTAACGAATGAACTGCAATATTCATTTCAGGATCGTCAAAATCAGGAGTAATCAAATAAGCTCGAGATAGGGTATCAGCGATATACAGATATTTCCCTGGCTTATATGTTACCTTAAGGTCATATTTGAGTAATCTAAGTCTTAATCTTTGCAATCTAGGAGTTACATTGTATAATTCTTTTTGAAATATGGAGACAAGTGGTTTATGGTCTGTGTGTATTACAACATTTTTCACACCATAAATCAAATAATGGAATTTTTGACATGCAAAGTCTATAGCTAAGGCCTCCTTTTCAATCTGAGCATAATTAACTTCACTCTTTGAAAGGCTACGAGAAGTAAACGCTACAGGATGCCCATTTTGTAAAAGACAGGCACCTAAACCATCTTTGGAAGCATCGTTTCAATTTCCACGTCTAAGGACGGATTAAAAAACGCAAGGACGGGTGCTTTAGACAATAAATGCTTGAGCTGAACCAAGAGATCATCATGTTCTTTTTCCCAAGACCATTCAACATCTAATCTTGTGAGATTACGCAATGGGGCTGAAACCTTTGCCAAATTGGGAACAAATTTGCCTAAAAATTTTAACATTCCTAGAAATCTCAATAAGTCACTTTTTTGTTGTGGCCGTGGCATATCTAAAATAGCTTTTACATACGACTCACAAGGTTCTATCCCTTTGCCTGAAAATAACTGACCCATAAACTTAACTTGTCTTGATTTGAACTGTACTTTATTCCTATTGAATTTAATGTTGTACTTTTTAGCCCGTTCTAGAACTAACCTTAAATTTTCATCATGTTCCTGCTCTGTTTCCCCAGTTATTATCAGGTCATCAAAATAAATTCCTATCCCTTTAATATCTCCGAACAACTCATAGTTCTTTTTTTGAAATACCTCAGGAGCTGAACGTATTCCAAATGGTAATCTTCGAAACCGATACCTTCCAAATGGTGTACCAAAACAGCAATAATCTGAGCTCTCATCTGTGATCTTGACTTGAAAGTATCCGTCTTTCATGTCTAATACCGAAAAATAGGATTTGTTTGATAACGTACTAGCAATTTCATTTACAGTGGGAATGAGAAAATGCTCACGACTAATGGCTTCATTCAAAAATTTTGGATCCAGACATAATCTCAAATCATTGTTTTTCTTTTCTACTATAACCAACGGGTTAAGCCATTCAGTTGGTTTATTAACTTTAGCAATAATACCATCTTTTTCTAACTGATCCAACTTGAGCTTCACCCTCGAATGCAATGCTTGTGGAATTCTCCTTATTGGTTGTACATGAGGAACAGCATCTTTTTTCAAAACAATATTATGTGGAGTTGGAAACTCTCCCAAACCCTCAAAAACCATTGGGTAACTTGTAATGACATCATCAAACTTTTCAAAATTACTACTCTTCATGAAATCTACTCTTTTTACTAAATTTAAGTCTACACAGCCGTTTAGTCCTAGAAGAGGTAACTGACCTTTACTATTGACTATTATAAAGGGTATCTTGGCTGTTTTGCCATCTGCATTACACTCTAGGGTGATCTCACCAAATGGTTTGTTGGTAAAGTCACCACTTCCATATGCAACCAGTGTTACATTGGTCTTTTTCAAATTTTTCTTATAATTAAGTCCATTTAAGTAGTGTAGAGGTAAAACACTTACTTCTGCTCCAGTGTCCAACTTAAATTCTATTGTCTTACCCTGTACATTTATGCTTTTAAGCCACATTACCGCACCAATTGATTTTTCCATTTTATTCACAACACCGATCTGCTTGGATACCGCACTCACAAAGAACTGGTCTCCCTCGCTTCCGGAACTGTCTTCCTGAGCCACTTCATGTATACTCTTCTTTTTGTCTTCTCGATCCTTTTGACTTTCCTTTGATTTGCAGACTGTTGCAAAGTGATGAAGTCTCTGACATTTCTTGCATTTTTTTCCATAGGCAGGACATTTCCCTTTCATATGGTTAGTGCCACAGTACTTGCATGACTCTTTTTTGTCATACTTGTGTCTTCTTTTTATTTCATTAACTGTCATTTCATTTTGCAAAACCTTTGACTGACTTTTGCTTACCTCGAAAGCTCTGCAATGGTTAATAGCCATCTCTAGGGTTAAATCAGATGCTCTAAGTAGTCTCTCCTGAGTGTCTTTGCTGTATATACCCATGACGATTCTGTCTCTTATCATGTCATCCTTATCTTTATATCCTGTGGACTTAACAGCTTTTCGAAGTTCAGTCAAGAATGAATCAAATAACTGTCCTTCCTTCTGACAAATACTATTGAAAACAAATCTCTCGAATATAACATTTTTCTTCGGTGAACAGTGAGCTCCAAATCTCTGCATTACCTGTTTTAATGACTTTTTTTCATCATTCGTCATATCGAAGGTGTTGAATAATTCCAAGCCATCATCTCCAATTAGGTTAAGAAAAACAGCCACTTTCGTTTCATCATCCTTCTTCGAGAGCTCCGTTACTGTTAGAAAATTATTAAATTTCTGTTCAAACAGCTTCCAATTTTCCGCAATATTCCCATCCAAACTCAGAGGTTTTGGCGGTCTGAACATTGACTCCATGTTCACGTTGTTTTCCGTTTTCGTCCAAAATTCGCCAGCCTAGTTGATACACTAAATTTGCCGTAGTCACTATACGACTCCAATCAACCTGACACCATGTATTATTTTTGTATATCAATTAAAAATCACTTGATGTTTCAAGATTTTATTATTTCACACTTCAGTCCATGCCGGTATATCTGTACGAGTGTACAGGTTACATTTTACCATTGTTGGTTATGTCATCATACAACCACAGAACTACATATATAGTTTTCTTACATCTAATACAGTCCTTATTTCACAAACTCTATGCCTTAGTCAAAATAAGTGACCTGGCCGTTTCTCTTTTGCCGCGTGAGCGTAAGGTGAAAATTCATTCACTGTTCATAACGTTTCTGTTATTCTGTTATACAATAGTTCTTATAGTTACCAAACGGCCAAGTCACTTATTTTGACTAAGGCATAGAGTTTGTGAAATAAGGACTTCTGAAGATGAAGAGTGTAGAGTTTGCAGCTTGGCTCTACATGAGATCTGATAACTTTTTGATAATGTTAGAAATACGACCCCGTCTTGGCAATATTTCTACATGAAAATGTTTTTGGTTGGATTTCAATTCTTTTTGTCAGTTGCTTTTAATTTTGTTCATTTTTTCCCAATAATAATTCAATAAAATAAAATTACTGCGAGATCTATTTCAAGTCAAACTAATTCAAAATGTGGGGGTTATTTTCACTGCGAGTTCTTGCATAGTTTTTCAACATTTATAACAAGCAGTACCCTATATATACATTTTTTCATGATTATCAGTGAATGAGTGACGAAATCGGGGGTTTTTAGATATCCATAAAACGTTGAGTCTACGGGTTATGCACTTGAAACTTTGCAAGTTTGATAAGTTCACTACTGGCATTATATTCTGAAAATTTTGTTCATCTACCATATTCCAAACTCAAGTTAAGAGAGTTCAAAAATACGACGAAACACTTCGAGACAATATGGGTAGTGCCCCGGCGCGGCTCTTCGCTTGGCTCGTCTTGGCGGAGGCACTACCGCGCCCTCAGATAAGCATACTTTCTATAAAATGTTCCCTGGTTATTTCGATATTCAAGTTTTCCGAGAAACATTTCAAGTTTTTCATATACAGTTATTTCATCAGGACATTCTTTCAACCTTTCTAAAGCATACACGTACTCTTCTTAATAGTAAGTTTTCGTTTAATCTTTTACGACGCGCTGCTTCGTGGTTAACTTCTGGATGAGAAGCAGAGTATTGAGCAAATGCCTCACGGTTAACTTCCGGATGGGACACCAAGAATCGAGCAACTGCCTCACGATTAACCTCCGGATGAGAAGCTGAATATCGCGCTACAGATTCACGATGTTTCTCAGCGTGCGATTGAGAATAACTCAGAACTGTATTTTTCCGTTTTTCGGCATAATTTTTACGATAGTTGGTTGCAGCCTGCTGAATCTGTTCACTTAGGGACACTTTTTGGTCTTCCTCCCTTATTTTTTTAGGCCCCCCTGCCTTCTTCAGGGTGGAAACGACATTATTGGATGTTGGTCAAACATTAATCGGAACGAGGACGTCAAAGTGTCCACTTAAATAAAGCCTACTAAATCGCAAACGTTTTAAAAGACCGCCAATATGAGAAAAAGTTCCTCTCAAAATGTTTTCTTGATAGACCTCAAAGGTGAAGGGATGAATAGCTGCCGCAGCCATCAGTTCAGAGGTACCGCCATAGGTAATTCTATTCAACATTTCCCGTGAATAACAATGAGGATCACGATAGAAGTCCCCATTTTCGGAACAAGTATACAATTGTAGGTCATTTCAGTTGACTACAACATATCGCACAATAGCAATTCTGATTTGAAAGGCCACCTCAAGGTCTATTTTGTCATACATTAAATATGCAAAGGAACGAAAAAGACAGGAGCCTTCCCCCGGCATATGAACCACACGATGACAACGAGGTCCCAGATCTATTTCAAAGGAAACTTATTCACAATCCATGTTTGAAAACAACATTCAAAGTGAAGACAATACCTGTAGGTATCTACCTGGGTTCAAGCCTATCAAATCTAAATAAAACTATCTTGAACTCAAACAACCCTTCAGAAGCTATTCTAGACGAATAATGTATGTATGCTATATCTGTCTAGGAACATTCAGTACTCAATATTTCAATGAGAAAGACAATAATGTATGTATGCTATATCTGTCTAGGAACATTCAGTACTCAATATTTCAATGAGAAAGACACGGACAACCAGTCAGAACGATTCCTCTGTTTTGGCTTTGATGAGTGAGCTATTATTTACCTATGGAGTGAGCGACCGATATGATGTGACGTGAATTTATACTTTCTACTATTGAGTTCGGTCGTATTCGGCAACTCTCGCCTCTGTTAGTTTGAATCGCAGAGTAGCACGCTCCCTGCTCCCTCCCTAAATCATCGGTCACCGGTCACGATGTATGTATGAACCGCGACGTGAGTATAATAATTATTTCTCTATTTCAGTATCGTAATGGGTTCATTACATTACTAAACGTAGTGCTGTAATGAAACTCATTACAGCATTGTTTTCAGTTATATTTTTCATTTTATGGTTGTCAGTACTGACCTCCGATCCTGTCAATTTTCGAATCAAATCAATTCAAATTCTGCGATCTGTCAAATTTCGTATGTCACACCAACTGCCAAGATACAATACAAAAGTCACTAACTGAATTTTCATTCGAATTTCGAGAGTATTTCACAAAAATTGACTGAAATAGAGAAAATACCGTCTAATACTCGTTGCAGAAGGCAATTCCAACACTCATGCTATCGAAAACTAGCTCCTTCGTCGCTCGTTTTCGAACTTCGCATTCGTGTTGGAATAGGAGCTCATTCTGCAACTTGTTTTAGAATATACTATTATATTCATATACATTGAAAAATGTGGTTGTGGTTATACGTGGGGAACCACATCAAGACGAATATAAAATCACAATATTACATTCATTTACTTGAAAAAACGTCAAATTCTATTTGTTAAAATTACATACAGGGTGTCCGGGGAATAACTGTACATACCCTTACCAGAGATAGAGTTGGACTAGGTGATTACTATTTAACTATAAAAAATAAATTTCTGGATTCCCCTAGAAAGCTACAGGGTGATTTTCCATCTTCATGAAAATACTTAGAGCATCATAAAATCCAAACTTATTGACGGATATTATTGAAACTTGGGAGATTATTGGCACATGCTGAGGTCGAGTCAGAAAGATATCAATT
This sequence comes from Hippodamia convergens, assembly GCA_038502775.1. NCBI lineage: Eukaryota > Metazoa > Arthropoda > Insecta > Coleoptera > Coccinellidae > Hippodamia > Hippodamia convergens. Next base: position 22,872 of record JAVSIQ010000842.1, on the reverse strand, counting down.
ATTTCATTATTGCAGGGCCAGACTCATTAATCTTCATTTAAAGTGTTCAGGGAAAAACAAACACTTTGTATTTCGAATTACAAATAACTGATTCGCGTTTTAGAAAGAAGCTAATTTATGCTTCAATTTGTGATATTGCTCAAAGTTGTCACATGAACAATTATTTTTTTATGAATTTTTGAATTTGGATAAATTTCGAAAAATTGAATTTTTCACCATGAAGAGAACTGAAAATGTCATGTTTAAATATAAATTGCGAAAGTATTAGTAGGAAATTTTCGAAAAGTACAGAGCTTTAATGAGCACATTTCATGACGAAACGATAACAAATGAAAGAAACTAAAATACAGTAAAGAGCACCTAATAAAAATGAAAATAGGAACGAATGAATTGCTGAGTCAACGTCATTTCAGAAGTGGTTCGAAATGAAAAAAAATTAGCTTGTATACATTTCTCTTGCCGAATGTTCAAATTCATTTCTTAAAATATCGCAACAGTTGATAATTCTGTTCATCAGCTGTTCTTTTGACTGGATTTCTTCAGAATATACCATATCCTCCCATTTTTCCCATAAAATAATCTAGAGGTTTGAAATCTGCAAATACTCCTCGATTTACTAATTCAGGTTTTTACATTGGAAGAAGTGTCACTTTGGTCGATATCTTAGTTGTCGAACACCCGGTATACATACGAATAATTTTGAAATATGCTTATATATATATATATTCTTATGAAAAGGAGAGCTAAAATAATACATTAAATGTTGAAACAAAAAGTACCTAAGCTGAGGTAAAAAAAGAACGGGGTATCATAACATTCTTTGTATGATACTATAGAATCATACGATACTATCAACACTACTATCATACGATACTATACAGCCAGGGGAAAAAACCTCAGCCGAAAAAACCTGCCTCCCCGTAAACAAAATAACATAAAATATCAAATATCAGGAAAATCTTGAAAGACATCAGTGTGATCATCTTCATGTTATCCGTCGATGCTTATGTATACCCTATACGCTTCACCAATTTTTTTTCGAAATATACATTCATTTACTCCATCGCAATGAGATCCGGGTCTGGGGTGGCCACCCAGTATATCAACAAATTATAATAGTCTTCCTCACCTTCAGTAACTTTTTTAAGAAAATTTATTATTTATTTTCGACCACCACAAGACGACTAAGTCCTGTTCAGGTAAATAAATTCAATTTTTCGAAGTTTACCCAAATTCAAAAATTCATAAAAAAATAATTGTTGATTGACAACTTTGAGCAATATCACAAAATGAAGCATAATTTAGCTTCTTTCTAAAAAGCGAATCAATTATTTGTAATTCAATATACAAAGTGTTTGTTTTACCCTGATCACTTTAAATGAAGATTAGTGAGTCCGGCCCTGGAATAATGAAATAATTGATATCTTTCTGACTCGACCTTAGCATGTGCCAATAACCTCCCAAGTTTCAATAATATCCATCAATAAGTTTGGATTTTATGATAGTCTAAGTATTTTCATGAAGTTGGAAAATCACCCTGTAGCTTTCTAGGGTAATCCAGAAATTAATTTTTCATAGTCAATCAGTAATCACCTAGTCTAACTCTATCTCTGGTAAGAGTATGTACAGTTATTCCCCGGACTCCCTGTATTATGGGGCGTTTTGCAAGACTTCATCCCCTCATTTGAAATGTGGGAACTGAGTTACTGGAAATCAGGAAATATCTATTTTATTATTCATAACGAGCAGAACCTATGCATAAATTTCAGATCCCAAGCATCCACACTTATACATCCACTGGTTCAAAGGGTTGGGGGATGAAAGTTTCGAGTTTGATCATTTTTCCGTTGTTTGTGAACTGAAACTAGCTCACATACCAAATTTCAACTTCACAGGACATCCGGAAGTACCCTAACAGTTTTTATGATCATCAGTGAATGAGTGACGAAATCGGGCGTTTTTAGATATCTATAAAATATGGAGTGTACGAACTATGCACTTGAAACTTTGCACGTTTGATAACTTCACTATTGGCATCATATCCTGAGAATTTCATTCATCTGGTTTATTCCAAACTATGAGGGTGCGAAATTACGATGAAGCACTTCTAGATAATATAGTGGAGTCCCGGCCCACGCCTCGCAAGGCTCGTCTTAGCGGTGGCACGGTAGTGCCCTAAACCGTCGTCATCTTGAAAAAGGACTCCGCCTACTCCGACGTTAGAAGCGTCGCAAGCTAGATGAAATTTCTAGAAAAATCGGGGCTAGCCAAAACGGGTGCAGTTGATAATGCTAGTTTTATTTGAGAGAACGCCGCGTCTGCCCCTTCTGTTCAGACAATACTCTGGCCTTTCTTTCGACCTTTCAATAGATCTGAGATAGGACTTCAAATTGTTGAAAAGTCTTTCAAGAATCTTCGGTAATATCCAATCAAACCGATCAAACGTCTAATTTGTGTAGTATTCTTAGGAACTGGATATTCCAAAATTGATTGAACTTTCTCAGGGTCCGTGCTGAGACCTTTCTCATCAACAACAAAACCGAGGAACTTTAAGGAAGGGCGACAGAACATACACTTATCGAAATTTATTGTCAAGTTAACTTCTTCAAGTTTCTTATGAAGCCTTCTCAAGACAGTCAAATGCGTATCAAAATCGGGGGTTGCAATTATGATGTGGTCAAGGTAATAGAAAACGTAAGGTTCCAACGATGGACCAATAAGCATGTCCATTAATTTACATATTGCCTGTGCCGCGTTATTGAGCCCGAAGGGTAAGACATTAAAGCAAAACGGACCTCTACCGGGTACTGAAAAAGTTGTTTTAATTTTTGACTCTTCATCTAGAAGAATCTGAATGAAAGCAGACTTCAAATCTGTTACAACACTGAGAAAAAAGTTACAAGTAACTTTTTTTCTCTATTTCAGTGTCGTAATGAGTTCATTACAGTACTAAAAGTAGTGCTGTAATGAAACTCATTACAGCATTGTTTTCAGTTATATTTTTCGTTTTGTGGTTGTCAGTACTGAACTTCGATCCACTCAATTTTCGAATCAAATCAATTCAAATTCCGCAATCTGTCAAATTTAGTTAGTGACACCAACTGCCATGATACAATACAAAAGTCACCAATCTGAATTTTTTATTGAATTTCGAGAGTTTTCCACAAAACTTTACTGAAATAGAGAAAATATCGTCTAATACTCGTTGCAGAAGGCAATTCCAACACTCATGCTTTCGAAAACTCGCTCCTTCGTCGCTCGTTTTCGAATTTCGCATTCGTATTGGAATAGGAGCTCATTCTGCAACTTGTTTTAGAATATACAATAGCAGTCGACGCCGACCGCTCGAGCGGTCCGTGTACGTCGCTCAGCCGCTAACTGCTCGAGCAGTCCGTGAACGGCCGCCCTAAGGTCGACGACAAGGACTATATAACAATTTATTGTCATCAGCCTTAAATCACTACTTTATGTATAACCATTTGCACCGACGAATTCAAGGAATGTAAGTTGAGTCCTACTTATTTAAGTAGTTCTAGAGCAACTGCCATAGAAATAAGTATGACTTTAACGAACCTTCCTTAAATTCTTCACTGCTAATACAGGCAATAGAATTTATTTTTCATTTAATATACAGGGTGTTCTACAGGCTCTATGACAAACTTTGACAGGAGGTAGCTGTGCTTCTTCTGAACATTTTCGTTTCTTTGAACATAGGTCCTATTCGTTTTCGTTTCCGAGTTACAAGCATTTGATTGTGCAGCTCCAGATAGAGGAAGACAAGTAGTCAGTTGGCTGAATGAACATTTCCTGAATAAATAGATTTCAAGGACAACCAATTCAATGGCCACCTCGTTCGTCTGATATAAATCCCTTAGATTTTTATTCATCGGGACATATGGAGCAGCTTGTTTGTCATGTTGAAATCCAATTTCATCAACAATTATTTGATAAAATTCAAGATGCAGCGAACCAAATACGGAACTACCCAAATCTGATCCGCCTAGTAACGGCATATTTAGTTCACTGATATCAAGCTTCCATTCAAGCCGAAGGTGGACATTTTGAACAATTTTTATAGTCTCAAAATTTTCATTTAGTATTATGACTTGAACATGAAAATATAATTTTTCAAATGCTTGTATCTTCTAAACAAAAACGAATCGGATATATGTTCATAGGAAAAAAAAATGTTCAGAATAAGCTCAGCTACCATGTGTCAGAGTTTGTCATAGAGCTTGTAGAACACCCTGTATAATACCCGATTGTTGTTAATATTATATTCGACTACATATACCATTTATTCCAGAGATGGTTACGTTTTTTTTTCCATTGCTGTGAAATATATTATTTTGTATAATACACTTATGTAAATGAGAGTTTATGAATATGAGAGTTGATTTTTAATTGTTATATTTTTTATTTTCTACCCATAAATTTATGTGTCATGAGGTTTGGTTTGTACGAGAAAACACAGAAAAACATCAAAATTCACTCCAAATGCACTCAAAATATATATTGTTTAAAAAGTACTGAATTGATGTGGCCGACACTTGATTAAACTGCATGATTGAACTAAAAAACCGAATTACATGATTTTCATCAACATGAGTTATTTAACATTGACACCCAGTTCCTATAGCATATTCGCAGTAAGGTGAAGGCATATATAAACTTATTTATTTTCATGACAAATCAGAGTGAAATGTATTTCTATATTGCATTGAAGGCTCTTCTACTTCCGTAATTGGGTTCTACTGCGTAAAGAGTGATCGCTGAATCGATTTTCCTCCGCAATTTTTTTTCCTGAACTCATTTTTTTTAGGGGTAATATGAAATGAACGCTGTATTAATTTCACCCCATATTTTTTATTCACTCATTCTCAAAGTTTGTACCAAATTTCTCTCTGTTATATATGCATATTTTAAATCACTATCATCTTATTTTTAATGAAGTCACTCGAGACTCGATTGATTTCATAAAAAATAAAATGATATAGCGATTTCAAATATGTATATACAACAGAGAGAAATATGGTACCGACTTCAAGAATGAGTTAATATAAAAAATATGGAGTGAAATTAACACCGCTTTCTCCCCCTTATGTAGCAAAAAAATACTGAAAGTAAATAGCAATTTTTACTCAAGGTAAGTGACAATGTCAACTCAGATGATGTTGTGTGCTTATGATGAGTATAACTGAGTACTCACGATAATGACAGTGTGTATTTACGGTAAGTAGTAGTGACTGTTATCGTAAACAAAAAAGTTAATTGCCAACATAAACTTCTTATGATATCTGAGTGAAAAAGTTAGGTGTAACAGACATAGATTCTACTAACTGCAAGTGACAAATATACTTGGACTATGAAAAAAGATGTTTGGTGTACATTTAACTGTTACTTGCGTCGGACAACTTTTTTAGTTGTAGTAAATGAGTTGAATATCCTATGAGTAACACAAGCTACTCGGATCAGGTCAATGAAGACAGTTATTCTGAATAAAAATTAAAAACGAATTGCAAGTAGCTTTGCTTACTTATGATAAGTTATTTTGTGTCAGAAACCACGATTACTTGTAGCAAATAAAAATAGTTCTTTGTGCCTATAGCAAGTCGCAATTTCTATTTGTCGTATTCAAATATTTTTCTCGGTGAACCTAAAAAAGGGGCATTTCTAATTTTACTAATAATCGTATCAATCAGAGGCATAGGATAACTGTCTTGGACCGTTACCGAATTCAACTTTCTTCCATCGAAAACTCCTCTATGCGTACCATTTTTCTTTGCAACAAGCCAAAAGGGAGATAACCATGGTGCGCATTCAGTTACAGGCTTAATCACATCGTGATCTAATAATTTGTCAATTTCCGCATTAAGAATGCTTTGCATTGCAGGAGATAACGCATACTGTCTTTATCTTATAGGACTACCTTCAGTTTTGATAGTGTGCGTTAGCAAATGCGTTCTACCTATCCTATTCTCGGGGCCAATAGCTTTGAACAACTCGACAACTTCATTGAGCTCTTCGCGTTGAAACGCAGACAGATCATCTGTGGATGGAATGGTATGAATAGCGGCTGAAGAGAGCAGCGATGCATCATAGAGGAAATTAGAGAAATCTATTCTGATGCTTAATAGTTTTAGAAAATCCATTCCTAAGATTAATCTATGACCAATTGAGGGCACTACAAGAATCTTCAGAGATTTTGAGATATCATTAATAGTAATGGGTAGTGAAACATACCCTAAGGTATTCTGCAACCATCCATCAGCTGTTGTCAGGCTGACAGAGACGTCATAATCGATAGCCAAGTTCAGTTTTTATAAGATATAGAGGAGAGATGAACCGAGAATTGAGATATTGCTAGCACTGTCAAGCAAAGCCGATATTTGCTCGTTTCCAACAGACATATTTAATTAAGGCCGATTGTCTTGTGCATGTCTATCAAGTAGGGGTTGAACAGAGATATCCAGTGGCGTAACGTTTCTCAGCCAGGCCCCCCCCATGATTATTCCCGGGCCCCATCCCTATTAAAAAAAAATTTTTAAAATTTTTTTTTTGTTTTCGGAAGAACTTTAACAAAGTTGAAGAACTAATAATTTTCCACTCGTTTCTGCCGTTGCATTCCATTATTATATTATAATTGATTTTTAAACAAACAGTTAATACGTCCTTTTTCACACGCTTTTCGTAGATTGTTTTTCTATACTTTTCATTTATTATTATTATTATTATTATTATTATAACAATGATGAGAGTTTAGGCAGTGCCTATAAACTCAATGAACAAAATATATATAAACACAAAAAAATCCAAAGGGTAATAAAGAAAAATAAAAGTAGTAGAAGTGCTTAAAACAAGTAAAAGATCGACAAAAATCCACCAAGTGAAAAGTAACTCCACTCATCCACGTAGACGCCAACTGTCATAACTGTTTTTGAATGAGTTCACCGACACTGACTCAACCACAACAGAAGGCAAAGCATTCCACACCCCGAATACGCGGTTCGTCAAAAAGTGTTGTCTTTGCACTGTCTTGAAGTCCTCCTTGCGGAGCTTAAAAGCATGACCACGCAAACGGCTGTCGGTATTCAACGTGAACAAGTTGCGCAGACTAACACCAAACATATCCTTCAGAGCTCTGAAAGTTATTATAAGGTCGCCACGTGTCCTGCGGTCCACAAAAGAAGGTAGGTTCATTATGGAAAGTCTTTCACTATATGACGGGCGTGAGATGCCGTATGGTAAACGCGTTACACGACGCTGAAGACCTTCCAGTAAAGATAAATCGCGGCACAACGTCGGATGCCAAACAGGGCCAGCGAACTCTATGATAGGCCGCACATAGTTTCGATATAGAGCCGCGCACGTTAGGGGGTCACACCTGCCAAATGCTTTCTGAATCAGAAATAAGGATCTCTTGGCCTTGCCTACCGCATGGAGAATATGATCGGACCAACTCAGATTATCCGTGATTATAACACCCAAGTCACAATGGCTGCTGGATACAGGGATGACACATCCATTGAGAAAATACCTCCGGCGCGGATTGCGGGCACCCATGTGAAGAACGACGCACTTCTCACCGTTGAGCGGCAGCTGCCAGTCCTTACACCACCGTGAAATGGAGTCGAGGTCATCTTGTAAACTAGAGGAGGCACCGACGGGGCTAAATATCTTGGTGTCATCAGCGAACTGCGAACAGTGGGATCTGACATGTCTTGGCAAGTCAGAAACGAAAAGAAGAAACAGAACCGGGCCTAATACCGAGCCCTGAGGTACTCCACTCAAAACGGCTCTCGGCGAAGAGAGAACATCTCCAACACGAACCTGGAAGGAGCGATTCGAAAGAAATGCCTCTATCCACGAGAGGAGGCGGCCACGAATCCCAACATGATCAAGCTTGAAGATGAGACGTCTATGAGGCACACGGTCAAAGGCTCGAGAGAAGTCAAGGTAGATGACATCAACCGGGTTACCTTTGTCAAGGGACGACGACCAGGAGTTGACGCATTCAAGGAGGTTTGTGATGACAGAGCGCCCGGGAGAAAGCCATGTTGACAATCAGGAATTATGCCTTGAGCAAGCGAGAAGTGGATAACTTCATCCAGAATGATCCTTTCAAAGACCTTCGCAATGACCGGGACTAAGCTGATGGGGCGGTAGTTGTCGGCACAACGCTTATCTCCCTTTTTGAAAATAGGCGTAACACGTGCACTTCGCCAAGAAGAAGGGAGGAAAGAAGTCTCGAATGAGCGGTTAAAGATTAGTGAAAGGGGGAGCGCCAGGGAACGGGCACACTCCTTGAGCAGTTTTGCAGAAAATCCGTCAGTACCAGGAGCAGACTGTATATTCAAGGTAGAAAGCTTGGCCTTCACGATAGACGGAGAGAATGTTACGTCTCTGAGTTCGGCGGATATACGGGGCGAAATTATTGCGGGAGGCTGACCAGATTCTAGTGTGAATGATTCCGAAAAAGAATCGGCCAAAACGTTTGCAGACTCATCTGGACCTGAACATAGTCTATTGTTCCGACCACAGACCAATGGAGTATCAACCTTGGTGTTTAATGTAGACCTGATGTATTTGAAGAAACTCTTACGATCACTAGACCGTGTTAGCTTAAGTTCGTAGTTCTTTTTTAGTATAGTAATTACGGAGGAAAGGTAATTCGAGAAACTTCTATGGGCATCATAGTCTATTTGATCTTTACGACGAATATAGCGCTGCCACAAGGATTTTTTATGACGAATTAGCCGGAGGATATTTGAGTTGATCCACGGTTTAGTCGGAATGAAGGTGATGTTTCTTCTCGATGTACAATTGTCGATAAGCTCATGCAATTTTCCAGAGAAAATGTTCCACATGCGTTCCACGTCAGCTTCCGGCTGCAGGAGGGATACCCAGTCAATTACTTCTACTAAATTATCAAGCTGACGGTAGTTAGTTGTTTTCATAGTTTTCAAGATTTTCTCATTAGTAGAAGGAAAAATGAGCTGCAACTTAGAAGAAAGGATAATATGGTCTGATTTACCCAGAGGTGGATGTTGATCAATGCTCGAAACAATGTCAGGAACGTTGACCAGTATCAAATCAAGAAGTGAAGGAGATTGTAGGTTGCGATAGCGGGTCGGAAACTCAACTAATTGAGTGAAATTGTTTTCGCGAATGGTGTCAACAAGAATAGAGGAGGCGGTGTTATAAACTTTTGACGATAAAGGCCAATCTACTTCGGGCATGTTGAAGTCACCTGCTATGTATAGACTTCGCTTGCTCACAGAAAGACTGCCAAGAAGACCAGCAAGTTGAGAATCGGATGGACAAGGGCGAGGTCGGTAGATGCAACCAATGGTGAAACAGCAGGATCCTCCATTGCAAAGACCAACAAACAAACAATCAATTCCTGGCAGATCGGGCTCCGAAGGCTGAAGAGTGAAAGATGCGCAAACGCTATCAGCTACATAAATGCATACTCCACCATGACCAATCGTAGTTGTGCTGTCATGTCTAAAGATGGAATAGCCTGGTAATACTACCAAGCAGTCCGGAAGGATTCAGCTACTAGAATGAACGTCGGACGATAGGATCCAACGTAGGCTACCAGTTCATTATATTTGGAGGACAAAGACTGTGCATTCGTGTAGAAGATAGACCACTCACAAAGCGTATTTAGTTTTTTGGCTGTTTAGAAACTGATATTTTAGTGATGGTAGGAGTTCCGGAACGATATTTGATGTCAATATCAGTTTCTCCTGCGTTTATCCTGCGTTTGAGCTCCTCACGTAATGTGCTCAGCTCCCTGACTTGAGTAGGTGTCTTGTCATCCGAAATGCTGAAACTTCGCCATTCAGGTTTATTCCTCATCATTATCTTATTCCTGAGAACCCTGGTAACAATCACAGGGTTGGTAAATGAAATTTTTAAAATTCGAGGACGATTGTTAGATGGTTTGCCAATTCTCATAACCGAAACTCTTTGTGAATTTGCATCAGGAGCCACACAATCAAGTATCCTCGAGACAATTGTAGAATCCTCGCTGAGATCGGTCTCAGGTACACCACGAATCAATACATTGTGGGACCTCCGAAGACGGTCAAGTAGTTCGGATGGTTGTAGGCCCGGACCAGAACTGACACCATCGGAGGCAGTCGATGTTTCGAATCTTGACAGTCTTTCATTAGTGGAGTCGACAACGCCCTTGAGAGACTTGTGGCTCTCAGTCAAGAAATCGATCTTGGAGGAGCAGGAGGCAATAGCTGTTTCATGCTGATCAATAGCTTCAGAATGGGTGGCCAAAGTGGAGTTGTGACGAAGTATATCAGATGTATGCATTTCTAGGATAGCTTTACACTCTGTAACATCGGTCTGAAGCGTTTGAAGGTTCGTTTTGATGGAGGATATATCGTTGCACATATCACCTAGTTTTGCCATGATCATATTGAACTGATCAGGACTCATAGGAGTCAATGCGAGCTGTCGGGAATCGACCTGCACCGACAAAGAGGAGGACTTACTGCGAAGAGATCGGCTCTCCATCTTACAGTAACCACACACCCAATTCGTATCAACCAAGTTCAGATCCTCAGGCGATAAGTTGAGACAGTCTAAGTGGAAAGAATTTTTACACCCAGAGCATCTCAAACAGCGAGTAGAGGAAATTTGCTTCGCACAAACGTGACACTTGGCCATTTTAGCTGTGTGAAGTGAAAACAGCAGATAATTATTTCAGGAAGGAATAGGAGGTTACAGAACTTCACTCTCTTGGGCCGATAAGAGAGGCTCATATACAGAAAGGGTGGGCCACGGAAGAGAAAAGGTAAGCAACAAAGGTAAGGAATGAGAAATTGAGGAAGGAGAGAATCTGTAGTACAGTGACTGAAAACCGTAAAATCTTGCAACAACGCGAATATCTCCTGTATTCATGCGCTAACCGTCCCACTCCGAGTTATTAGGAGTACTGAGATAAGTGAGAATGAAGTATCGGATTGATTGTCTCAGGTATCGGTATTCGACATTCAACGCAGAGGTGGGAATGGTGGGGTGATCGACGCAATCGAGGTGCGTATTAAATATAAACAAAGGTGAAGTGAATTCCCAGGAAAAAAACAATTAAAAAATAAGCCGGAAAATAATCCAAATGGAGGTTTTCACATGAAAATTTCCTACCTTGGATGCACAATATTAGCACTTAAGAAAATTGATAGCGTAAATATAAGTATTCGCACTGAAAAATCTAGTTTTCTGAGGAGCTACTTCCACATACGTGTTAACACTCTGAATTTAAATATATATTTATACATTAAACGGTTTTTTTTTCGAAAGCTCAACTCCCCAAACAACAAACAAAAACACACACACCCACAAACAAAGAAGCGAAAATCCGACTGCCCAACCTCCACACGTGGTAGGTACGCTTTGTATTATAACGCTAATGTCGGCAGTAACTATTTTCTTGAAATTTTCGAATTTTTCGTTTTTTTGAAATGAAAGTACTATCTGCAATGAAATTGTGGAAAAAGCTCGAAAATTTTTGAAGATTATGGCTTTTTATAGCAAAAATCGTGATCCTTTAATTTTTTCGAAATTTCGATCGAGAGAAACGAAAAATTCACTGGCTAGATTCATTTGGCTCTTTGCAGGGTTTTTTTGAACATATTGAACTGTAGATAGCATACTTTACATTATTGGTTTTCTCAATATGTTCGACCGCTTGATTTTCTAAAAGAACACAAGAAGCACTCTTTTCGTTGTATTTTCAAATTCATGTGAAAAAGAGAAGAAAAATATTCTCGGAAAAGCAATAAAAAGCCGATGAAGGGAATTCATCATGATTCTCGAAACCAACCGACAACTTTCTACTTTATGTGATCATTGATGGTTGCTGCGACGTTGATAATCAAAAACAAAAGGACGTATGAAGATCTGAAAAATGGAAATTCAAGCTGAATGAATATTATAGCGGTTAGCCAAAAAAAAATTTTCTCACGCTCGTGGACGAAAAAACGAAAGTTAAAAAGCTTGAAATTTTGTTGTTGTTGGTTTCTCTAATATCTCTCAAAAACTACTGACGCCACATAAAATTTTGATTTCATTTTGATCCTTTAATCCCGTACCCGTAGTGCATTATAATATCCAAAAAACGGATTGCATTAATTTGAACCGATATATACTTCAAAGATTTCTTTATGAATCATATTTATAAGATCATCTATTTTATTATTTTAACTGTTATTTGAATTTGATTTTCAGACTTAGCTAGACTCAATAGGAGCAATCATATCAAACATTTATAATTTTTTGGTGTCTTATAAGCATCAACAATTTCACTAATAATTTTAAATCTATATATAAATATATAACATTAAGAGAAAATAAGTTTTTACTGTCTTGAAGAGATAAAGAAAAAATTAAATAAAAGGTTCAACAACTGGGCCCCCAGACCTCGCGCCCCCCCCCCAACGGGGTGGCTGGGGGGGTGTACGTTACGCCACTGGAGATATCATTGCTCAATTGAAACCTCTTTTGTCGTGGTTGTTGGGCTTCATTTGTTTCAAACTTTTTATTCGAATTATAAAATTCCTCGACGGTAACTAGCCGTCGTATCATCGAAATGATTATTGCTGAAACATCTCAATTTTTTCTTTTGTTTCCGTTTTGCTGATGGCGATCCGCTGCCATAGGTCCACCAGCTCTCACATTTTTTTGACATTTCTTACATGAGAATTTGGTTTTTCCTTCGAAGCTACAACCAAAACAAAATATCTTTCTAGGCTTCTTACACAAGGAGTACGTATGTCCCGGCAATCGACAATTCCAACAAATTACGTTAGATGTTACTTCGGAAACAGTTAACTTTCTCAGAGATTTTCGAGCAAAATCTGAAGGTAAAGCATCTTCAATACGTTTACACAGAGAAATTGAGGTAAGGTATCGATATTTTGTAAAATCAAAGCTCTAACAAAATCAGGTAGTGAATTATCTCTAATATCTCTAGAGACAATTTGTTTATCCGGAGGACGTGCTGTCAGTCGATTGAACTGCGATTCTAAATAACTAATAAAAATGGTAACTGATTCACCTAAGTGTTGTTTTCTCGACTTAATTTCATCCATCAAAACTTGGTCGTAATTAGAAGGCAAAAAGGTCTGTTTTAAACCGGTCACCAATTCGGACCAACTCTTAAAACTTTTTCTAATAAAATGGTTATGCCACCATGTCCATGCATCTGAATGAAACAGATCCGAAGCTGACTCAAATAAATCTTGGTCAGTACAACCTCGGGAAATTTTGAGTGAATTTACCAAATCAAGAAACAACGGGACCAACGGTTCTTTACCAGAAAATTTCTTAATACCCCATTTGAATACCGGGACTTTCTTCGAAAGACCTGGAGAAATGCTTTCTAATGCTAAATTCGGGCTAGGTAATGAATTTTTGATCGGCGTAGATAAGGCTGGAGGCTCATCACAAAGACGTTTATCAGCCAAATCTGATTCCAAACCGAAAAGTTCAGTAAGTAAGTTATTTTTCTTCTCGACATCTGAGTCATCAACAGTATGCAATCTATAGATTCTACCCGAGCAATGAACCAATCGAGATGTTAATCGGTTATATTCATCCTTAGAAGAGGAAGCTCCAAACGAGTAGGAAGTTAAGAACAAAAGATCCTTGCGGTCGAGGTTCCCGGGAGGCTGAACGAAGCCACAACGACCCCTGTTCATGTTAATAATAATAATAATAAGATCCAAACTTGTCTATCGATTAAGAAATTTCCTTAAGAGAAACCTTAAGTTCATTTATATTCTTTTCAAAAGTATAGATATCAGTTGAGGCAATAAAGCTACGGTTCGCTCCTTTTTGGGAAAGAGAACCTCTTAAAGTTTTACGATTTTTGTCTACTGAATCAACCACCTTCTTATCCAAACGAATAGAAACCTCATATGTTAACTCATGAGCCTTCAAATAGTTTGGATTCATAGACACGTTGATAAAATTAATGGCTACTTTCAAATTTCACTTTCAGGTAAAGGTAAGGTAAGAGAACAATAAATGATGAACGACGACATGGCGGATAAGACGTGTTTATATGAGCTCCCCGCGAAAAAATATAGAAAGTGCCATAATATGAGTACCGGATTAAAGTGTGTAAATTGTGGAATATTAATGCACCCGGGTTGTATCAAATACTATAACGACATAGTAAAAATCGATGAAACTCGAATTGAATGTTGTGCATTAAAACAGATTGTAGTTAACCAAGAAAACACGAGCGACAGCGAAGAAGATCAGAACTCCTCTATCGGAACGGTGGTTGAAATCAGTGATGTAGTTTCGTCAGGTGAAAAAATATTAAGTGACATCCCGTGAAAATGAACTTCTTCTGAAGGAAAATACTCTCTTGAAGAAGCTGATTAGTGAAATGGAAGACAAGAACCTGCTCCTTCTATTCAAAATCAGTGTGTTAGAATAGGACACAAAAAGTGACGTATGTGATTTTAAACATAATGCAGAAATCAAACAAGGATAGAATGAAGAAATTCCAGTGATAATAATTACCGATAACAAAACAACAGATGTAAAGGAGTGACCTGATATCGAAGAAGAGCACAGTTCATTGCCCCCTCATCAGGATATGGACAATCATTATTTTCATACGTTGAAATCGGTTGGTAACGAAAAGAGGAATATGGCCAACATGAATAACTCAAACAACAAAAATACAATAAGAAGTACTAAGAGAACAATCAGTATGAATATAACAAAAGGTACTAAAGAAACGACTGAAGGCATAAGCACACCTTGTGGCATCGAACATAGATCTGCAGACCTGTTTGAAATTCGTACCGGAAAAGTCATCCAGGAGTCTTCATCGGATAGTCAAAAGGGTGAATGGAAAACTGTGAATCGTAAGAAAAGGACAGGAAAACGCATTATTGGCAATAATGTTGATCTTAATATAAGGGGTGTTCCTAAATTGCCGGAGTTGCATGTTTGTAGAATTGACAAGACGACCACGCCAGACCAGCTTAGGGAATCACTACAGAAATATTTTAATGTAGTGGCCTGTGAATCAATCTCTTCAAGAAGTCCGGATGTTTAAGCTTCATTTAAAATTACAATTCATGAACAGAACTTCAAAACTGCGATGAATCTCAACTTCTGGCCGGGTGGAGCCGGCTTTTTGGAAAGCGGAAAAAGAATTTGATGACGGTAAGGTAATATTCATGCCTAGCTTTCTGTATCTGAATGTTCAATCTCTGAATGTGAATAAGATTGCTGCTTTGGAAGTGGATCTGTGTGACTTTGGTAGAGTTCAGTTTTTGTGTTTATCCGAGACCCATGCTTCGGCTGATTCGATTCTTTCGAAGACAATTGAGGGATTTGATTTGAGGAGTTTTTACTGTAGACGAGTGTATGGGTTTAAATGTTAAAAGTATTGATGTTGATCAGTTTTGTTCGGAGAAGGATTTCGAGGTATGTGCAGTTTCCTGGCTCAGTGAGTCTGTAAAGTACATCATTGTTTCTTGCTATCGCTCTCCGAGTGGTGATATTAATATTTTCTTTAATAACATGATTAATTTAATGAATAAATTGTATGTGGCGAATGCGTATATTTATGTCTGTGTAGATATAAATATAGATGCTTCTCCATATTCTCATGATTCTAAAAAATTCAAAGATTTATGTGTCATATTCATGAGTTTCGGTTTGAAATCTTGGGTTAGTTGGCCTACACGGGTTTCTCAGAGTTCAAGTACCATAAAAGATCATGTTTTTAGCAATATAATGGATTTGACTGTATGCGTGGTAGATAATGACTTATCGGATCATAGAACGTTGCTCATCGGTGCCGATTTCCTCACTGGGGTGGGGAAAGCTCGTGTCACACAGGGAAGGAAATTCAGCAGATCCAAAGTTGACTTATTCTATGGTTATTTGCAATCTCAGGACTGGTCTTCAATTTGTCGGTTCGAAGATCTTGATGAGGCTTTCCGGTGTTTCTTTGAGGTATTTACTTATTATTTTGATATCTGTTTTCCGTCAAGGAAATTTCTCATCAGAGCAAACAATAAAAGTGAGTGGGTAACAGATAAGGTGAGGAGGTCTAGCCAAAATTTGAGTGACATGTTCATATTAAAAAATTCATACCCAGTCTTGGCTGGTTTATATGATGAGGAAAAGAAGAAGCACACAAGACGGGTTCTTGACGTGAAGCGCCGTTATTATCAGAATAAAATCTTTACATCAGACAACATGTGCAAGTCATCTTGGAGAGTAATTCGGGATCTCTCGGGAAAGCACGAATCACATTCAAATATTATCATAAGAGAGGACGGAAGAGACCAAGCTGATCCTCAGGTAGTTGCTGATATGATCTACAATCATTTCATCGATAAATCCAGTGAAGTTGTCAATTTGTTGCCATCTCAGAATATTGATATTGTTCCTAAAACAGGTGGTCGTCTGTTGGGAGATTCCATGTTTTTGAGGCTCTTCATTTGTGATGAACTGTTAGCACTTTTGAATAGTGGGCTGAGGAATGGGACTTCTGGAGGTTTCGATGATGTTCCTGCCTTTGTTTTGAGGAGAGTCTTGCCGGTGGTGATTGAGCCGCTCACTTTTTTGGTGAATCTCTCATTCGCGTCGGGCTGCTTTCCTTCGATTCTTAAAATGGGTAGGGTCGTGCCTGTTGCGAAATCAAGATCCCATTCACCAACCTTGGAAAATTTTCGTCCTATAACGATTTCTTCTTGTTTTTCAAAGATATTTGAATTGTCCTTTCGTGTAAGGCTAACTGATTTTTTGGAGAGACATAATTAATGCTAGCCAACACGGCTTCTGTTTAGGCCCGTCAACTACTAGTGCTATTTGTGCATTTATGAATGGGGTCGTGAGTTTCATTGAGGCAGGCGGGTGCCCTGCTTGAATCTCATGTGACTTGAGCAGGGCGACTGTGTCAACCATGAGATTTTGTTGTCAAAGCTGGTTTCTTGTGTTGTCCGTGGGAGGGCCAATGACTGGATGGCCTCATTTCTGTCGGGTAGGGAACAGTATGTGACAGTTCGTCATTCTGATGGTGCAGTGTTGAGAAATTATTATTCTCAGAAAAGAGTCGTAACTATCGGCGTTCCCCAGGGTTCTATATTGGGGCCTATTCTCTTTGTCATCTACGTTAATGATCTAGATGAATCGCCACTTCTAGTAGCTAACTCAATGACGATCCAGAGTACTGTTAAGATCTCTATGATAAAGTACGCCGATGACATTTCTTTTGTTGCCAGTAGCGGGTGCGATGGCGGACTCAATGATGTTTGTTCGGAAATCATGAAGTACACGATGAATTGGTGTACAAAGAATAAATTGTATCTCAATCCTAAAAAGACACAAATCGTGCGATTTCACAATAGACAAAAGCAAGTTCAACCGCTTGAGGTAAGATTAAGCGATTATGACGAGCCGTTGCCTCAGACTGCCTCTCTTTCATTTTTGGGAATGATTCTGGATGACACCCTTTCCTGGAGGGATCATTGCGAGCTTCTCTTGACAAAATTGAGTTCGCAGTGTTTTCTGTTCCGCAATTTAAAAACTTTGTTGACACCGGCTCAGCTGCTATTAGTGTACTATGCCTAGGTGGAGTCACGTTTGAGATATGGCCTACTATTTTGGGGCAATTCATCTTTGGCACCGGTTCTCTTTATCGCACAGAAGAAAATACTGCGGGTGATTGCTGGAGTCTCCCAAATTGTTTCCTGTAGACCACTTTTTGCCAGATATAAAATTCAACCTCTTGCATGTTTATATATATTTGAAATTTCTGTCTATGTTTTCAAGAATCGGGCTCAGTTTCCGACCAATGATCTAAGACGTGAAAGATCTACAAGACAAGATAATTTCCTCCATATACCCTACTGCAAACATAATGTAACCCTCAATACGCCGAATTATATGGCAAGGAGAATTTTTAACTCGCTACCTGATGAAATTAAAAGTATTCAGAGTGAAGTAATTTTCAAGAAAAATCTCAAGAGCTACCTGTTTGAGAATGGTTTTTATAAGTTAAACGATTTCTTGAAATGAACATGTTTATGTGAATTGTTTCTTGTTTGTCTTTTTAATGTACATAATGTACCTTTCAAATAACTGCCTATGCTTGTAAGTAGAGTACTCAATGCTGTATACCCCAGCAGACTGTTTTACTTTGTATTTTTTTGTTGACAATTTTCTACACAATACTTGTATGCATTGTCTATGGAAATAAAGTATATTATTATTATTATTATTATTATTATTATTATTAAAAAGTGAGAGAAGAATGAGCCCTCTTAAGATAAACAGGGACAAGAGAAAAGAGATAGAAGGGATCAAAGAACGCTCGTGAACCAGAAATTCAATCCTCGACAAAGCTGTTAATAGTGGTTCAAATTATCACCGCCAGAGAGAAGCAATTTGGGAAAATCATAAGGAAAACCAGGCCCTTTTACGTTGGTCGCCAATTGTGTAAGGTTAGAGAGAAAGATATAATTTACTATAGATGCTCCAGCTAGTCAGAACATGAGACCACCTTACGTTTATATGAGGTAAAAGGAGATAATAAGCTTCTACTCAGGCTAAAACTTGAACAGTCGAGATTTATTCCTCTCTGATGACAATAGCTATTTACAATATCTACTATCACAAATTGAATTAAATATGAGGACAAGAATATGTACAATTATGAACAATTCATCAGAAACACCATTCACGAGCGTTTTCCGTTCTTTGTTGACTTATCTTGTTATAATAATGCCAGGTAAGGAAAGTGACTATCTCTCGACTTCTCCCAACGTTCGAACTCCTGAATCTCCTGGAAGACGTTGCAGTTCCTCCAGAAGGAATGGCGTTGTAAGAGGGGAGGGTTGTATTCTTCCAAAGAGAAATGTTGAGGGTTTAACTTCCTCCAAGGTGCAGGTACTGAAGGTTTGAAGACTTAGCTCCCTCCCAAGAGGTTTTGGAGGTTTAGTTCCCTTCAAAGAGGTGTCGGAGGCTTAGCTCTCTCCAAAAAGAGATTTCTCATTCGACTGCAGTCCCAAATAATACATTTTTACTATAAAGAGAAACAGTCAATTATCCTTTTATTATATACGGGAGGAACGGACCAAACTTCAGGTATGTATTCTATAGCTCGAAATAATATAAAAAAACTCATATGTTGTTATCCGATTTTCATTTGTTCTCAAACTATAGCGTCATTATAAAAACAACATTTTCTATATTAAAATGGTTTCATTTATAGCATTATTTTAATAAATGCAGGAAAATCCCGCCATTAACCTCGAAACACATTCGTCTGCGAAAGGCTCTTGATGCTTTTCTGATTGATTCGTGCTTTTCTTTAATAAGCAATGCCGTATTTCTAATGCGTCGAATAAGAGCATCCCGAGTGTCAACTTTAACTTTGTATACCTCGTTCTTGAACCAGCCTCACAAACAATAGTTCAATGGTGTGAGGTTTGGAGATCTTGGGGGCCAACTAATACGACCACAGCGACCAATTCATAGTCCGAGAAACTCTTGATCTGAATATTGGTTGACCTTATTTGAATGTTCTAATTACCCTACAGTTTGAAAACAAATGAGAATCGGATAACAACATATGAGTTTTTTGGAATTATTTCGACCTGCAGAATACACACCTGAAGTTTGGTCCGTTCCTCCTGACTCACCCTGTATATATCTATATATATATAATATATATAAATATATATATATATTAGACTGTTTCAAAAAAATCGACATTTTTTTGTTTCCACGAAACCCCCCCCTAAATATCTTCCGGGTATCGAAAAGAGACCTCTATGAAAATATCAGCTTCAAATAATAATATTTAGAGGTCGCTCATCAATTATTTCTATTTTCCCTACTAATAGCAGGGAAAAAATTTCATTTTTCAATAAAAAATTCCTAGAGCAGAAACCAATGGACGGATTTCATTGTGTGATACATTTTCGTGTAGACAATCAGATACTCTACAAATATGTCCCTTACGATATTTCAATAAAACGGCCGCTTCAAAAGTTATTCATTTCGATGCTAATATTGAGGTACTTTTGAAGAAAGAAATTATTCAAAAAAATCGATTCCGTTCGTTTTCACGAAACTCTATTTCTAATTATCTTCAGGGTATCGAAAAAAAGCGTCTGTCAAGATATTAGCTTTGAATATTAATATTTAGAGGTCGCTCAGCGATGATTTCTATTTCCGCTGTTGATAGCAGGAAAAAATTTTTCTTTTTACAATAAAAAAAACTTTCCATTCACGAGAACCAATTGACGGATTTCATTGTGTAATACATTTCTTGTAGGGAACTAGATGCTCTACAACGAAAATGTCTCCTACGATATTTCGATAAAACCGCTCGTTCAAAAGTTATTCGAACTTTTTCTTCAAAAATACCTCTATATTAATACCTTATATTGAGGTATTTTGGAAAAAAAAGTTCAAATAACTTTTGAACGAGTGGTTTTATCGAGATATCGTATGGAACATTTTCGTAGAGTATCTAGTTCTCTACACTAAAATGTATCATACAGTGGAATCCGTCTATTGGTTCGTGAACAAAAATTTTTTATTGAAAAAGGAATTTTTTTTCCTGTCATCAGCAGCGAAAATAGAAACCATCGATGAGCGACCTGTAAATATTAATATTTAAAGCTAAAATTTTCACAGACGCCTTTTGTCGATGCCCTGAAGATGATTAGAAGGCGGGTTGCGTGAAAACGAGTAAAGTCGATTTTTTTGAATATTTTTTTTCTTAAAAAATACCTCAATATTAGCATCGAATCGAATAACTTTTGAAAAGGCCGTTTTATCGAAATATCGTAAGGGACATATTTGTAGTGTATCTGATTGCCTACACGAAAATGTATCACACAAAGAAATCCGTCAATTGGTTTGTATTCTAGTGCTATTAGTAGGCAAAATAGAAATAATTGATGAGCGACCTCTAAATGTCATTATTTGGAGCTGATATTTTCACAAAGTTCTTTTTTTCGATACCCTGAAGCTAATTAGGGGGGGTTTCGTGAAAACAAAAAAAGTCGATTTTTTTGAATCAGTCTAATATATATATATATATATATAATATATAATATATATATATATATATATATATATCCAACGAACAAACTGGCATCTTTTCCGAAACGGTATAGCCTGCATTCTCGAGTATATTGGTGTATATTCAAGAAAGTTTGCACCGTACATTCCGACTTCCAGTTATATCCAGCGGATGGACTGACATCCGTATATTTTGATACAAGTAGGAAACAGTTCGACTCTATATATTCTATTTCCAGGTAATCTGCCTTCCAGCAATGTTGCCAATTCGATGTGATTCTCATGTTCGTGATCGGAAGTCATTCAAGATGTTTATTCATTTGATTTATCGAATGGCTGAAAGTATTAGTCACACTTGACTGAATAGTTTTTTATTTCGTAACCAATTGCGTAATTGGTAATTGTTTTATCCATGCGACAATCATGTTTTCCAGATTCAAAAGTGTAATCATTCGCTCTGATTTGGATTTCGATCACATTAATTCAGAATATACAAAAATTTTTCAACGCCTTATGTCAGTAAGCCCCAATTTTGGATACTTTTTCATTCAGAAATGGAGAAGTAAAGATTCAATTTGATAGACTTCTGGGTTTGAAAACTATATATGAAATGAGATTTTTCCGTGTTTTGATATAACTATTCTGGATGTGTTTTTTCATATCACGTATTCTAAAAAAAATTCCACAACCTTTCGAGGCATATCGAAGATGATCCTCAGAATAACATAATAATTAATTATAATTATTTATGCATGTGTTATTGCAAATGAAAGAAACACATAGTTATTTTGAACAACAAAAAGGCAGGATCCTGTGCACATTTAGTGCAACTATTCAATCCTGCTTATCCATTGGAGATATCAAAACGTATAGAATTCCCACTGGCATGAAAACTGACAATCAAGATATCAAATACATCCATTTATCCTATATAAAAAGTCATTTCCTTTTCGAATCGACTTTCATATTTTCACATTCTACCTCGAAAAATTCTCCTCTGTTCATCGATTAAATTATTGAAGCGATAAGCGTTGAAGTACTGGAAAGAAGGACTAAAATGCTGTTGTTATGTGCGTAGGTGAGTCAGGGTGTTTCAAAATTGTTTTTTTTTTCATCAAAATCGGTAGAATGATCGCATTAATGATAGGTTTGGTAATTAAATTTTCTTGTTTTATTCAGATCTAATGTAATGAAAAGAAAACGTACTCAAATACTGTCTTCAATCTGCACTTTCAAAGGTGCGACTGGCACTTGTCAATCTTGCCATGTTGGCAACTGCCAGATGACTTCTATCAAAGAAGCAGCTGGACCCAAATTCCCGTTTTTTCGAGGTTTCTAGCTCTCGTATGAAGAGGTAGATCTCAATGGGATTATATTTTACATGCATTAATTTCTCAGGACAACTGTGAAGATACCTAATTCATGTAAATCCATAAAATCTATAACTTTAGCAGTATTAACTGATATTCAGTATATCAACAACAAAATTTTTCAGACTTTCGACGACGTTTAATTTGGAGTTTAGCGATATCAATCCCTTTAATACGTCCATTTCTCAATTTGAAAAACTGCTAGAACTAACGCTATCAGAATGAATATCAGAAAAAAAGTTTAATTTTGTACAATTTCATTTTGGAACTACATAGTGTAAAATTAAATTTTTCATTTGGTTGTATGATTTTTTCCACTTAATTTGTGAATATTTTTTTGGGTTGGAACCTGTGTTTGTATTCCTATCTTTCATAAATAAAATAAAATGAAAATATCGGAGATGTT